>CM070621.1:77874999-79089698 GCA_036346255.1 Ampelocalamus luodianensis
TTTTTGTGTGATCAAAGTTACCGACTAAGTCGATAACCGCCAATTCTACCAGATCTAAGCATGGCTAAGCATCATATCAGAATACAAATAAAAGGCCCTAAATCATTCACCGGCTCTAATTCACCAAAGGAGAATAATATTCCTAAGTTAGTGGCAGGTGAACAATTTCGTGGCAACAATGCAATGGGATTAACTACTCTAATCGACAAAATTACTTTGACACAAAAGCATGCATACATACAAGTTAAACAAAATATTAGACTTGAAAATAATGGGAATGAATCGATATGATCAAACCGCTTGCCTTTGCCTTGTTTGAGATATTTGACTTGTCGCAGAGGATCACTCGATATCAACGCCATCTAACGACAAAAACGCCAAAGCTAAAACAACTAATAAACACCGTAAAGCCAAAAGGTAACCAACAATTAAATAACAACACGTAAAAACAGATTATGACTTTAAAATAATTTTAGAGACAGAAATTATTGGATTTGGAGAAGAAATGAAATGGTTATGAAATGTTGAAGCTAAGGTTTGGGCATAAAGTCTATCGTTATTTGACATGCATATAACCTAATTCTTGCCTTCTAAATAACTTTACTCCCTTAGACTAAGAATTAATGGCTAATCCAAAAGGGTTTTACTTAGTGATCTTATGCATCTAACAAAGTTTTAGTTTTAATAATAAGGTTGGTAAATTTTGAATGCTCCAATATCCGAGAACTTAACAACCGATTTTGATTACAGCTTATAACCTACAACAAGACAAGCTAACCGAACAAAAGTGCTACTTCAATTAGACAACAGATTAGCTACTAAGATGATCAACCTACTAATCCCTCGCTTGGTACTAATCAACCTACCATCCTCTACTACTATCCATCTACTGGAATGGATTTTGCAAAGAGTCAAAACAAAGATGGAAACTAGCTAACTCTTATATACTTACTCAAAACTTTTCAATTTGGTTAGATGTTGAAAGGTAAAGCCCCAAATGACCAATTAGGTCCCGATAATTCAACTCATGATTAACCCAAACCATCGGGCCATCGATAACACCGACATTTCAAGTTTTCTTGCACTCATCTTTTCTCCTCCGAACATTCATGCAGAGTGATGATTAAATTTTAAGGCCGAGTGCTTGCTAACAGCTTTCTAATTGCCCAATTAACCAATTCTTTTGAGTGATCAATTTGTCATTCAAAGGGTTTTACATGACCACCGATGCATCGGATCCTTCAACTCGACTTCTGCTTATTTGGTCATAATGGCTACCTAAGCATCAATGACATCTAGTACAAGACTTAACTATTATCATGTGGTTGCAAATATGAAACTTCCATCAATTGGTACTTATCGCTCTTTTCGATTTTATATCTAGTACAACCCTCGCTTATTCAATCGACAATAGAATAGCTTCGCACCAAAGTGCTAATGGCTAACTTTCTACAAACAACAATTTTCGATTTGGTTATGTTATTAGAGTGACAAAATCACCATAACAGGATTGTTAGCCTAATGCCATTCCAAACTTCCATCTAATACTCTCGCCTACTCAACCGACAATACAAACTTTTACCTAAACACCATAAACCGATAACTAAACACACCCTTAGCGATGATTTCACTAGCTATACAAAGGATTCAAATGTATCTCACCTAGTTCACAAAATTGTTAGTTCAAATGCCAACACAGAGATAAATTTCAGAGATGAACCTTGCCCAAATTATTTCAAACTCAACTTCCAATTATGTTAATACATTTGAGTGAACTAATGGACAATCACATGGTTGATTAACGCCTAGTGTTTAGTTTAAGGCAAGGCCCCACCGCCATAGAGAGTGAGAGAGAGAAAGAGAGGAAGAAGTTCCTCCTGAAGAAAACAGGGAGCTGAGGGCATGGCGCTGGCGGCGGTTCTCGCCCGGCGAAGAGCGAGTGAGGTTGAGGTGGCGAAGGCCGTGAAATGGGTTGTCGGTGAGGAGAAGAAGCCGAGGAGGCAGCGGCTGGGTCGAGCGGCACCGAGTAGGCGGCGGCGCGCAAGAACAACGGCGCGGCGGCTCTGGCAGAGGCGACGCGACCGGAGGGAGGAGAGGGGGGAGGCGAGCACGAGCACTAGGGAGGTGCGAGGATGCTCACCGTGGCGTCGGTGGAGGCGGGAGCTATGGAGCGAGCCGCGACGGAGCTGGCGGGCGCGAGGTGGCTCTCGGTGGCGGCAGCCTAGGCGGCGTGGGAGGCTTGGCCGGCCTGGGGAAGCTCCGGCGCCGGGCGAGCTCCAAGCGGAGGAATTGGAGGCGGACGCCTGAGGGCGCTCGAGGCGGTGGTTATGGTGAGCAATGGCCTGACTGGAGAAGGAGAGGCACGGTGGCACAAGTGAGAGAGGGGTGACTCTGGTGAGCACAAGCGGTAGAGGGGTGGTAGGAGCTCACCGCCGCGGTTGATAGTGGTGGGGAGGAGTCGAGGCGCTCAGTAGAGCAGCGGCCGGCCGTGCGTGGGGGTGGGCGCGAGTGGGCAGAGGGAGAAGGAGCCGAGGCCGAGCGCGAGAGGGAGAGGCACCAGGGGCGGCGGAGTCAAGAGGCCGATGGCGGAAGAGGCAGGCAAGTGAGGCGGGCGCTGGAGGTGCAGCGTGGCCCGGCGGCGACACTGAGGGGAAGAGCCGCATGGCGAGAGGCACCAGGGGCGGCTTTGCACCGAGCCGGGTGAAGGGGCCGAGGGGAGGATAAGACGATGCACCCGCGGGCTCACTGGCAGGCATGGTGGTGACCGTGGCGCGCGGCGTGGCAAGCATGCGCGGCAAGTGAAGTCGCGCGAGTGCAAGCGCTGCGATGGCACGTGTGTGCCGCCAGGAGGGAGGTCTCAGTGGGGCCCAGGTAAGTGAGGTGTTAGGATTTAGGATTTCATGTTGACCAAAATGTACAAGTTTGACTAGCCGATTGAGGTAGAAATAAAATTCTAAAAATCCTCAAATTTTTGTGGACACTGAGATTCACAAGGAACTTAGGAAAATAATTTCAGCCACTTTCTATATTAAAATTTGTTAGAATTAAATCATATTCAAATCAGATTTGGGATTTGTTTTGAATTTTGGGAAGGCAAAATGACTTCTAAAAATTTGGTAAAAATAATTACAATTCAATATAATTATTCTAGTATTTGAATAAATTATTTTTAGAAATTTTTGTTCTTACAATTTTCGGAATTCAAAAGAATCGAATGATCAAGTTTGAAAATTGAATTTTCAACACAACATTAAATACAAATAGCAAGAATTTGAAATTGTGCACAAATTTTGGAACACCAGAGCATGATCAAGAGACACAACCAAAAGTTTTCAAATTTTAATACTTTTATATACATAAAATCAGCCATGCCACCTCGCTAAACCCTAACCCCGATCCCGTAGATCTGCTCCACCATGGGCCAAGCAACTAACTCGTGGCCCCACGTGTCGGGCTTGATCGCTCCATGGACTCGCACCAGAGACCATGAACCATCTTGGTGGACTGGCTTGGACCGAGGCCCATTTATTTTAATTAGGAAAACCCTATTTTAATTCCGAAAACCTCGGCACGCATGCGCAATAATCCGATTTTTCTTAGAGAAATAATTCGAAATTCGGAAAATCAAAATTAGGGTTTCTTTTAGATTTCCAATCTTCTAGAGCTCATAACTTTTGCATCCTAACTCGATTGAGCCCATTTAAATTTCTAAATTTGTCTAAATTCAAGCTCTATTTATCTGAGATTTTTATTTAATTTTGGAGCTTGTTTTGCCTCTGTTATTTATTTTTTTGTTTGTTTTTGTTTGCTTATGCAGTAGACGCGATTCGTCGAAATTTTGTGGAAGAAGGAGCACCCCAGATCAAGACCAGTACATAGACCTTTTCCAAGGCAAGTCATACCTTTGATCATCTTGAACCCAGTTTTCAAATTACATTGTGTTAAATTAATGCATTCTACTTTAATTATTTATTTAAATGCTTTGGGCATAGTTATTATCCAAATTGCTATCACACTTTGGCCTTGTATGTCATAATTCCTTGTCACCCTAGATTGGTTATTAGTTGGTAATATTATAGCACCAACGTGGGTTGGTTAGATGCGTAGTACAGCTTGCTTAGTCGTATACTCAGTCTCACATCATATGTAAATTGCAAATATTAATTATGACTAAGTGACTATGGAACTTTGTGTAAAACTGTGCTATGTGTTATTACTTCGTGATGGCATGTGTTGCACTAAAACCAACTGGTGGTAAAGGATTTAGACCGAGGCAAGTGGTGGAGACTGTGTGACATGGTGGTCTATGTGATGGGAATGATAATCTTTGTGACTTAGTTAGAACATGGAAGTCTTGCCTTGGTCAATTAAGGACTTAACTTTGTGCGCCATTGAATCGAGCTCATCAGATGCACCACATGCCCGTATGGGACGCCTAACTTAGTAAGTTATGGATTCTCGGCATTGATGTTCGGTGGATAGGTTAGGTGTGACAGGTGGAGGTGTGACTACTTGGTGGTTGCATCGGGACGATTCATCTTCCCCGTCCAATGGTGTGTGTTATACCAGCTTATGTGAGCCGGTATAGCGTTTGTAAGCACACTGGGAATGTCAATGTTTGAGATGAAGTTTCCGAACTGTTTTGTTACGATTGGTGCTTGCTACACTAGTTGTATCTTGTGGGTAAAGTGTACAACCTCTGCAGAGTGTTAAACAATCTATTCGAATAGCCGAGTCCGCGGTCATGGACATGCTCAGGGATTTCACACGAGGGGTAGTTTTCATAAAATGTTGGGATGGGAGCTGTGTGACCTCAATCATATGGCTATGTGAAATAATCTGTTTAGCTGTGTGTCTTTGTGGAAACAACTGTTAAATTAGTATTGTCTATTTGTTTTGAATTATGCTTTCAATCTATTATTGTATTCAATTGCAAATGTTGCTTTCATGCAAAAGAACAACAGAAACCTTTTCTTTGGAATTAGCCTGCATCTATACATTGCATTCTGTGGTATGATTTGCGAGTACGGTTGTGTACTCACGCTTGTTGTAAAACTTGCGCCCAAACCTACAGAAGAGGAGGAGTCTACGCCGCTGAGGAGGAGTTCGTTGAAGGTCGATCGCTCGTTAAGGTCCGATCCCGCTTGGTTGCTCGTGGTGAATTGGTGGGATCTACGATGGAGTTCTCCGTTCCACTGCTGCTTTATTTACTGTTAGCCCTGCGTGGCTTAATAAGTGTAAACCCGACCATAAGGTCAAAACCCTTATTTGTTATTCAAACTAATCGTTTACTTTATTTATCGCTTGTGTGGATCGATATTTACCTATGTTAACCTTGTGTGCACTAGCGTGATCCTGGACTAGTGCAGTATACACAGAGGGTTCCAGAATCGAAATTCTGGGTCCCGACAGTAGGGGAACTAGGTGACAGGGATAGAGTGACAGGAGTAGGTGAGCACGGGGATGGGGGCAGGTAATGGAGGAGACAAGAGGGGGAATAGAGTACAACAGAGGTGATAGCATTTAATACGTCGTAGCAGCATTTAATGGTCGCAGACTTCTGCAGCAAACGTGTAGAAAGGAGAAAGTGAGCAGGATTAGCTCAAACAAAGAGGTTGGTCAAGGTCAAAGGAAAGGTTGTGACTAAGAGAGTGGTCCAACCGAAAAGGGTGGTCACAGGAGGAGGTCCTGAGGATAAGGTCCTGTGGAGGAGTTCCTCAGGAGGAGGTTCCGTGGGAGGAGGTCCTGAGAAGGAGGTTCCGCGGGAGGAGGTCCTGAGGAGGAGGTCCCGACCACAGAGGGTGGTCTTGGCAAAAGAGGAGGTTGCGACCCACAGGGTGGTCATGACAAAAGGTGGTGGTCTTTGCAAAAGGGGCGGTTGCGACTGAGAGGGTCGTCCTTGCAAAAAGAGCGGTTGCGACCACAGAGGGTGGTCTTTGCAAAAGAGGCGATTGCGATCGAGAGGGTCGTCTTTGCAAAAAGAGCGGTTGTGACCACAGAGGGTGGTCTTTGCAAAAGAGGTGATCATGAGCATAGAGTCAACGGAGGTCCTGAGGGGGTTACAGAGAGGGAGCCGTCCGATTTGTATTAGACGGTGCAAAATGATTGGGGATGTTCGGACCGTCTGGAAGTTACAATGAGATCCGATCGTTCAACATGATCGAGCGATCCAGAAAAGAGGAGGGCACAGGAGATTGGATTGGTGCACTGGAGCGGCCAAGAAGGAGGTCCAAACTGAAGGGAGGTCTTGACCTAAGGGGAGGTCTTGACCAAGAACCGGTACGCACAGAGGAAAGGAAAATGAAACATAGAGAACTCCAGCGACTTGAAAACCAACTTGAATTAGTTGAAGTTCGACTTAGTCATTTAAATTATTTCCAAAATCTCAGGTTAAGCTTTAGCAAACCATAAACCAAACGGTTATTTTTATTTAAAAATTCAAAAATACTCAGAAAAATCGGGGCATTACAGTAGCTGAAGATCAGACTGTAGTGGAAGTTGCTACCCTAGAAGTTGGGGGTCGGAGTTCAGTGCAGCGTTCTGAAGCAACTACGTTCCCTCTAGTGTCATGCGCTTGAAGAGAAATAAGTTCCAGGCTTTAAGCATGGCAACTCTATAGTGAGTGAGTACCTAACGGGGTTCACCCGGCTGGCTCGCTATGCGTAGAGTGACATAGCTAATGGGGGAAAAAGATCGATCGTTTCATGGAAGGGCTGCATGATGGACTGCGAGTGCAGTTGATTGTTCAGGACTTTCACAACTTCTACCATTTGGTCAACAAAACATTGCTCCTCAAAAACCACTACAAGACCTTTGAGGCCAGCTGCAAGTGAAAGATGGGGGACCCAAGGGGCCCAGTTACTAGCTATTGACCATTCTATGTTGCCCCTTAAAGCGATACAACACCAACCGCTCAACCTCAGGCTCCTGCTCCAACAAGCCGACCTAGTGGTCCCGCCTACGCCGCTCCTAATCGGCCAAGACAATTACAGAGAGCAGGCAACCCACCTGATGGCACTGTGTGCTTAACTATGGTGGGACCAGACACTATGCCCGTGGCCCCCAGCGGCCAATGATGCCCGTTCACTTCAACATCAACACCCCAGCACGGGGGCCATCAACCCTTAAGACGGAAATCAGGGGAAGACCCCTGGCTTCAGCAACACCCAGGACCGCATCATTCCACGGGTGAGGCTAGGTGAACCATATCACCGCAGAGGAGGCTCAGGAAGCGCCAGAAGTACAGATGGGTATGTTCTCAGTTAACTCCTGGCCGCATGTGTTCTTTTTTATTCTGGAGTGTCCCATTCTTTCATTTCTAGTAAGTTTGTGGACCGATGGTAGTTGCCAACTTTCATTATCAAGAAACCTTTAGAGCTCAGTTCACCTTGGGGTGATATTGCAGGCCACACTAGTAAGTCCTAGGGTAGAAATCCAACAAGAAGGAGTAATATTTACAACAGACTTAATGGTGTTACAAGCCCAGACGCTAGACATCATCCTAAGGATGGATTGGCTGGCCAAATATTAGGGGATAATAGACTAGGCCAACACAAAAGTTGTCCTCACCAAAGGTCCTGGGTTAGTGGTTGAAGTCAAGATGGATAGACCCTTCCGATGGAAGAGGGAAATTTGCTATGCCATGGACATTCCTCTAGAGGGAATGGTGGTAGTCCAAGAGTACCCAGACATTTTCCTAGAAGAATTGCCAGGGGACCACCAGACCATGACATATAGTTCATTATAGGGCTAGTGACTGGGACTACACCCATATCCAAGAGACCTTATAGGATGCTAGTTAATGAACTCGAAGAGCTGAAGAAGCAGATCTGAGAGTTGCAAGAGAAAGGGCTCATTAGACCTAGCTCATCCCCATGGGGATCCCCTGTATTGTTCATGAAGAAGAAGGATGGTAATATGTGGATGTGTGTGGACTATCGGTCCCTGAATGAAGTAATCATAAAGAACAAGTACCCCTTGCCCATGATTGATGACCTGTTTGATCACCTCAAGGGGGCAACTACTTTTCTAAGATAGATCTATGGTCAGGGTATCACTAGTTGAAAATCAATCCTAAAGATATCTCCAAAACAGCCTTCTCCACTAGATATGGCCTCTATGAGTTTACATTGATGTCGTTTAGACTAACCAATGCCCCAGCCTACTTCATGAGCTTGATGAGCAAAGATGTTTATGGAATACATGGACAAATCCGTGGTGGTATTCATCAATGATATTCTTGTCTATTCCAAACACGCCGAAGAACACACACAACATCTAAGGATGGTGCTAGAAAAAATTAGGGAACACCAGCTCTATGCCAAATACAGCCAATGCGAGTTCTGGCTGTCAGATGTTAGCTTCCTGGGTCATGTGATATCCGCTAGTGGGGTAGCAGTGGACCCAGCAAAGGTTGAAGCTATCTTAGATTGGCAACCACCCACTACCGTTATCGAAGTTTGGGGTTTCCTAGGATTGGTAGGATACTACCGCAGATTTATAGAAGGATTCTCCAAAATCGCCTGGCCTCTCACTCAACTACTGAAGAAAGAAAATAAGTTTGCGTGGACAAAAGGGTGTGAGAAGAGTTTTCAAGAACTGAAACACAAGTTAACCTCCGCCCCATTTCTACTACTCCCAAATATCCCTAAGGATTTTGAGGTGTATTGTGATGCCTCTCGGCAAGGATTAGGCTGTGTTCTGATGCAAGAGGGAAAGTGTAACATCCCGAATTTGCAGAGTTTCTGAGATTTTCAAAATTTTAAAAGTAACCATTTGGTTTAAGTTGTAAAAGCTTAAATTGAAATTTAGAAATAAAAAACCATTTAAATTGAATTAATCCAACTTCAATTAAACTAAAAAGCTGGTTTATTTGAGTTTCCTGGATTTTATTTGGATTTTAAGTCCTTTCTTGCTTTTTCTAGATTTTAGAATTGGTTTTTCCTTTGTCCTAAAGCCAAAATCTATTTTGTTTGCAAAAAATTTAAAACTAAAGTATAGTTAAATGTATTTTTTATTAAGTTCTAAATAATTCAAGGGACTTTTGTGATTTTTCCTAGAATTTTTAGACTCTATTAGCTATTTTCTTAAAGCCTTTTTGCTTTTCTAGCATTTCTTTAATAAAAAATCCTTTTAAAAATCCCCTTCGGCTCTTGGGCCGAATCTCCCCCTCGGCCCATCCCTTCTTCGCTTCCTCGGCCCGCTCCGTACGCGCGGCCCGCCCCTCACGCGCCTATGCCCTCCTTTTGTGGACCGTCCGATCGAAATCGGACGGTGCCCATCGCCCGCGCCCCCCACCTGCTCCCACTCCCGTTGCCGTGTGGGCCCGCCCTATCAGTCCCTTCTTCCCCGCATCCTTCTTCTCCAGCAGTCCGAGTGCGGTGTCAACGCCCGCGCGTTTTGCGCCAGGTCACCGTCCTCTCCCCGTCCCGCCTCTGCTCCACATTTAATGCACCAACGACTTCGCTCGCTCCCGCCCCCACAGTCCTGCCCGCCACCCCCACGCCCTGGCTTCCGCCCCCACCGCCGTAGAGTTCCGCGAGCGCCCCCACCGTTGAACCTCCATCTCCTCGCCTCCTCGTGCCCTATAAAGGAGCGCCCTCGACGCCCCTTGTCCTCCTCTCTTGTCTCCCTCAACCCACTCCCTCTCTCCCATCCTTCCCGCTCTGTATTTCGCCGGGGAAACTCCACAACCGAAGAACTCACCGCTGCCATTAGCGCCGCCGTCGAGCATTCCCGGTCGCCTCCACCTCCACCGCCGGCATCGCCTCGTCGGCGCACCTTGTGCACGAACCCGCTTCACCACCCCCCGCCTACGGAGCACCATCGCCGCTGTAGCACTCTTCTCGCCACCGCCAATTTCACTCGTTGCCGGCCATTTCTCCCCATTCTCGCGCTGCAACCGAGAGCGTCAGGTTCAGTGCACCACCCTCTCTCTTTTGGTACCACCCATCGGGCTCGCCGTGGCGCGTAGCGGCGAGCACCGCGCCTGAGCCGCCGTCGCCGTTCGCTGAGGTGGCGTTCCCGTCATCTCCACCTAGGCGCCACCTCTCCACTTTTGCTGATGTGGCTGCCCCGTTAGCATGCCCGTGTGGCACTCCAAATCTAAACCCCGTTCCAAAGCCGTGTGAACCCAGTCCACCATGCACCTTCTCATTGACAGTGGGCCCCGCATGTCAATTTCATTTCTTTATTTTCTTTCGGTCGAAAAATCCTTGTTGACGTCATCCAATGCAATAATCTGAATTCCTTTGTCACGACCCGGGATTAATATCCCAAATTCTCTGTGCATTTCTAAACTAGTCCCATGATCAGTAGCTAGTTCACACAGTAAACAAATATGGTAATAAATTCATATCACAACTTTATTAATAACCAACAGAGTTTATTACAAAAGAGGCTTACAAGCCAACAATAAAGAACACAGCGGAAGACGAAGAAGTAGTAGTGGAGTCCAGCTGATCTACCACAGGCAATTGACTCAGGAAGCAGCCTAGTCATCGAGATCCACACTGGTAGCAAAGTCCTTCTCCTCTGAAATTTTATTTTCATAAAGGAAGTATGAGCACAACTACCGTGCTCGCAAGTTCCATGTAACAGCCCTAACTTAGGGTTTGTATTTCAAATGTAAAATTTTGAGGAGAAATAAAAACTTTTGTTGTCTCTTCAAATCATTTGAAAGTTTCTACATTTTTCCCTAGCAATTTCCAATTTTCTAGAAGTTGATTCTTGTGATTGGAAATTGTTGTCATCAAATTATTAGCCTTCAAACTTGTGATCATCCTCTGAAATTATTTTTCCTATCATCTTGATCATCCTATCTACCTCCCTGAATTATGTCACAATTTTTAGATTTTAGTTGCTATTTCAAATGCCCAAGTCAAACCAGTTTAGAAATCTGGTCAAACCCTTAGGCAGCAGCTTGTGAATTTTCTGTAGAACAATGCAGTGCATAAAAACTCCTGGAAAAATTACACAAGGTGGTCCTCTGTTCCAGTTAGCTTCCATAAAAATTTCGAAATTTTTGAGCTCAGAGCTACCGCTAAAAATTCCCAAACCTTCTTTGTCTTTAAATCAAATTCTAAAAGCATCGTTCCTCGCCCGAACCCAACTCAGCTCGAGTCCACTCGCACACTTGGTTCGGTCGCAGACTAATCGCACCGCCCGAGTCCAATTGATCGCGACCGTCCGATGCAAATCGAACGATCCACGCCGCAGCGCAACCGACTGTCCGAATGCATACATCGATCTCACCGGCCCAATTCGGATCCAACGGCCGACACGTTCTCGATCAAATCAAACCACCGTTCGCACCGCTTTGTGAGTCATCGATCGTGGACCCCACTTGTCGCCTTCGCCTCGCCCTCTCCGCGTCTCACCGAGCGCACCGCGATCACGCATGTGTGCCACGCACTGCCGCCGCCACCTATTTGCCCTCGTGTTCGTCCGTGGAGCATCGCGAGCTTTATAACCTCACCGCACTCACTCATTCATCGCTTCTTCGCTTCACTTTCTCCGCCCGCTTCTGTTTTTACCGCGAAGAGGGCGAAGGTAGCGCCGCAATGTTAGCGCCGCCCTTGATCCCGCGAACCACACCGCCGTGATCCACGCCGACGCCGCCTCCATTTTGCCCAACCCGGTCCTTGGCGCCGATGGATCACGAGCGATATCGCTGCTCTCCGCCTCCGGTTGCGGCGGTCCCGCGAGCTTGCTAGTTCTCGTGAGTCTCTAACCTCGCCACTTGGTCCTCGTGATCGCAATCCTCCTCTCGAGTCTAACGGTGGGCTCGTTTACGTCTTTCGTGCATCGTGGAAGTCGTGCGGTGTTTCTTCCTCGCGCACGGTGTTCGCCGCTGCGGCGTCCGCCGCCTCGGACCTTCTTCTTCGACTTTGTCTTGTGCTTATTGCTCCCGAGTCGGCGATCCGTGGCGCAACTTCGGCCGCCGAAGTCTCAGAGCGCCTTCTCGCGAGCCGTAGCTTCTTCTCGCCTCCCGCCGTCGTGGGCCCATCTCCCGCACCATTGGGCTCGCGTCATCGGCATCAAGTTCGTGGAGCTGCGGTGCACCCGCGTGCCATCCCCGAGCTCGAGCCTCGGCCATTCTCCGGATCCCCACCTCGCCGTCGCGCCGCGTGTGGGAACTCCGCCGAGCCGCCGTAGCCAAGGTCTAATCCTCCTTAAGCTCTAATCGCCTTTTAGTTTGTATCTCTCGGCTTGTGGGCCCTTCTTTGTTAATCACGCTTAGAAATCGCTTAATCCAACCGCTGCATTTCACTTTGTGTCTCGCCATGTGGGCCGGAATGTCGGTTGGGGTTGTGTAGTGTTATTAATGCGTTTTCTCCGCCGGCAAGCGTATTTCTCGTGAGTATATGTTAGAAGTACACTTTGATATGTCAAAGACGATTCTTAGAATACGCCTTCGACGCCACCTTATGCGCGTCCGCTCGTCGTTTTACATGGGCCCGCCTCGCTGGTGGGCTAGCGCGTGCGTCGGTAGAAGAAGTATTAGTGCTTTAGTATTTCAAATGCTTTTTCGTTGCACTATTAAATCAATTAAACTTGTAAAATGCATAACTAATTCAATTTTTATCCGAACCGCATGAAACCAAGGTTGTTAATTTTCATTTTAAATGTACTATTTACTAAAATGAGTTTCAACCTTGTATCTGTAGCAAAATCTGTTAATTAATTTAATGTTGTAAATCGTAATCTCCAAATTAGAAAATGCATATCTCTTTCAATAATTGTCCAAATACAGAAACCCAATTTCAGTAAAATTTCATTTTCAGTATACTAACTATTAGGATAGGTTTTACACACTGTTTCTGTTCATGAAAATTTGTTAAGTAATTAACTAGTGGCATGTTGTGTTTTTAGCTTAGAAAATTCATAGAAAATTATTAATAACTTAAAATAATTTGTTCTCTGTTTCTAAAATTTTGTTATATCATGCTTAGGTTGCTGTGTGAGTTTTGGCTTGTTTTGATGTTGTTGTATGTTTGAGTTTTGTCTATGTTATTCGCTCTTATTTGTCATATGTTCGATCGTTAGGCTTCGATATTTGCGGAACCCCGAGGACGATCCTCCAAAGATATTGAGCAACAAAGATCCGTGCAAGCGCTTGATCATGTTTAATTCCAGTATTTTAAAGATTAATATTTTGTTTCAAATTGTATGTATGCATTGCTTAATTTTTGTTAAAATGATTAGTTAAACAGTAGTTGCATATCCTCGTAGACAAAATATTGATCTCTACTACCGAGCCTAGGTTATTTTGCTGTGATTAGAGGTCATTTGGATGATCTCTTGTCACTTAGTAGATCCGGTCAACTTGCTTAGACATGCTTAGCTATCGGTAGAATCAAGCGGTTATCGACTTTAGCCTGAACCTTGATCACACAAAATCTACTATAACTTTATGTTTCAAAGATTGTTGCTAAGTTTAATTGCAAAACTAAAACTGAAAACAAAAATGATTTAGACTTGGGCACAACGGTATGATTGGTGTGATCTGTTGGTGTGACCGAATGGTGCCCGAGTCAACAAGGACCTAACATCTTGTTACATCAACTAAGCATTTTGCGTGCTAACCACACTAGAGTATATGGGACCTCTCTTGACCTAGTACTTTGGCGTGTATTGGCTCCGGTCGCAGGAGGTCGCGGGAGGGATGGAGGTGGGAGCATGGTAGTTGTCCAAAAGCTTTATCCTCGAGTGGGTAGTTGTCTTTTCGGCTTTACCATGTAAGCGTATAGGTTTCTATCCATACGAGCGCTCGTAGTTAATACACAATATTGGAAAAAGTCTCGAGGACTTAGCTGTGCCAGATACCTCTAAGTGTGCTTTGGCTTAAAGGCGGCCTCAAGTGTGGGTACAAAGGGTACACCCCGCAGTGGTTTAAAACTATTCGAATAGCCTCGCCCTAGGTTATGGACACGCTTGGCAAGGTCTTCCAAGAGTTAGACTACAACATTTAAATTAAAACTTGCTGGGTGGTACGAATCTGGGATTCGTGCTATTGTGGTGGTGACTATTGGGATAGTCACTTCTAGGTTGTTTTATCTTTACTCTTTGCTATTATTATCCTTTTATCGTATTTCAACATTAAAAATGAATTGCAAACTTGCCTTTAAACTGTATTACATTATTGCAAATGAAAATTGGCTTTATGCAAATAAAACATATGGCCCCCACTAAACAAGCCTGCATGTAGCTTATGAACAGGTCTGCTAGTTCACACGTCAGTCTTGCGGGTACAAAGACAATCTTTGTACTCAGGTGCTTTGCTTAATGTTTTTGTTGCAGAGGAAGAAGGTGAGCCTCGTGGTCCTCACTACGTGAGTGTGTTGCCGCTTCTGACGACTAGACTTGGCGGTCCTGGCCGATGCCTTGTGGGTTGGAGGCACACTGATTGGCTTTGTTTATAGCCATCTTATGGCACTTTTGCTTCCGCTGTCTTCTTTCTGTTATTTGTGTATCTTGTGGCCTGTCGGCCTTTGTCTGTAATAACTCTACTATTTGGTTATCTTTCGTTTGGTAGTGTTGTGTTTGGATTCTATGTGTGGAATGAAGTTGATTTCTAATTTTGTACCGGTGTGTATCTTTGCTGGGAAGTATACATATCTCGAGGATCAGTTTATTTGATTTGTGATGCTAGGACCAGGTGGTTGGTTAAGCATTACAAACCAAATAAATTGGGGTCCTCACAAAGTTGGTATCGAGCCATTCGACCGTAGTAACCCAAGCATAGTCGCCCTAGGATATTTTGAAAGTCTTATTTTCAAATCATAAAAGGTTTATGAAAACATAGCGTAATCTCGATTTTATTCCTTACCTATCTTAGCTTTCTACTCTCATCTTACTCTAATTTAAGTTTTGAAACTTGGTTTCTCTCTTCACCTTTCAAAAGATAGTTACTACCGGTGGAATTAGTTTGGGGAGAACCATGAAGTTTAATCCAACTAAAACTTGTGGGGATAATAGGGTAAGATGTAAAGGGAGTAGTTATGTGTCTGATTTTTGCTGGTCGAACTTTATCCTACCTTGTGTTTGTTTCTGGACTGTTTTCATGAATTTTGGGCTTTCTTGCTCTTAAGTTTGTTGCTAACTTGTCTTAGTGAAACAGGATGGCCGGGAGAACGCGCGACAGTCAGCAGGCTGGTCATGATGAGGAGCTTCCCCCTCCTCCGACCATGGCTGAGGTTCTCGCTCAGATCGAGCGAAACCGCATGGATCGACGCGCATCCCGGAGGTTATTGCTAGGAATACCTCCACTCGCCTGCGGTGGTGGCGGTCACCGACTCGCGGGGACTTGCGAGTTCCTCCGCACGCACCGGCCGACTTTCTCCCGCTCGAGGACCCTCGATGCGGATGATTGGCTGCGCATGGTTGAGCGGAAGCTCAACATAGCTCGATGCCGTGCACAGACAAGGCACTCTTCGCGCCCCACCGCCTGAGGGCGCAAAGCACTCTCCCGTGGGAGAACTATCTCGCCATGCAGCCCGCGCCATGTGGTCGCGTGGGAGGAGTTCGGATCGACTTTTCGTCGCCCACATCCCGCATGGCCCGATGAAGTCAAGAAGAAAGAATTCTCGCGCCAAGCAAGGCGCAAATCGTGACTGAGTACCGCACGAGTTTAATCATTTGGCTCGTTATGCTCGGGAGAGGTGGCTCGATGAGGCTAGCAGAGAAGTTTATGGATGGCTTGTCCGAGGAGCCGCAGACAAGCTATCTATTGTAGACTTCTCGACTTTCGTGCCTTGGTAGATAAGGCCATTGTTGCCGAGCATAAGGCAAAGGCGCTGGCGAGTCCATAGCGCAAATGGGAGGCGATCACCTACTCACACCACCTCGGCCGTCCTCGGCCGGGCACACACGATGGCCCGCTCTTTGCTCCACCAAGACCGAGGCCATCCGCACCAGCTCCTCGCCCACCGCAGTCGAGTTTGACCACGTGCGCCGCGATCCAAGACAGAGCGGCCCCGCAATCCGGCGCGCCGAGGTTACTTGTTTTCGCCGCCACAACAAGGGCCACTACGCCAACGCTTGCCCTCGAATGCTGCGCAGAGCCCTCGCCCTAATGGAGGACGCGGGCGGGAGTGGTCATCCACCGACCGTAAGATGATCCGAAGCCCTGAGTGCGGCGTGGTCGAGTCAACCACCTTTCGATTGAGGAGGCTCAGAGGCGCCGATGTCGTGATTGGTACACTTCTTGTTAATTCTCGCCCCGCCGCAGATTATTTGATTCTCGAGCATCGATTCTTTATTTCAAGATCATTTGCTGCTGCTAGTAGTCTTCATCGTGTACCTTTGGGGTTCTTTGCTCATCCGCTCTCCGGGGCGGAAATGAGAGCCGATTTGATGTCGGGATGTTCCTATCATAGTCAAAGGAGTGGGATTTTGGCAAATCTTATTCTCGCTCGATTCAAAGAAGCCCGATGTGATTCTTGGCATGGATTGGTTGTCCCAACACTTGGGGCATCGACAGCTGTGAAGATTGTCTATCTCACCACCCTTCAAAGTAGCGTGTTGGATTTTCGCCAACATGCAGGGGCCACATCGTGTGCATTAGAAGCGGCGACCTTGCGGTCTGTGGATGTTCCCATAGTATCGACTTTGTGGATGTCTTTCCTAAGATTTGCTCAGGATGCCTCGGCTCGAGACCTTGAGTTTGTCATTGAGTTGTCGCTCGTACCGCCCGATTTCAAGGCGCCAGACGGATGCCTCCCAATGAGCTAGAAGAATTGAAGAAGCGCCTTGGTGAGCTCCAAGCAAAGGGTTTCATCCGTCCCAGCCATCTCCTTGGGGTTGTCAGGTGATCTTTGTGAAGAAGAAGGACAAGACTTTGCGCATGTGTGTTGATTACCGTCCTCTCAATGAGGTGACGGTGAAGAACAAATACCCTCTCGCCTCGCATTGATGATCTGTTCGATCGCTTGATCGGAGCCCGTGTGTTCTCAAAGATTGATTTGAGAATGGGGTATCATCAGTCGATCGATCGAGGATATTCAAGACGGCTTTCACTACTCGTTATGGGTCATGCACGAGTACACCGTCATGTCTTTCGCTTAACCAATGCTCCACTTTGTTCATGAACCTTATGAATTCAAGTATTCATGGAGTATTTGGATAAATTTGTGGTGGTCTTTATTGATGATATTCTTATCTATTCCAAGACTCAAGCGAGCATGCCGAGCATCCAAGATTGTTTTGGGCAAATTGCGGGAACACCACCTATATGCGTAAGTTCAAAGAAATGTGAGTTACGGTTGAAGGAAGTGGCATTCTTGGGCCATGTTCTTTCAATGGAGGCATAGCTGTGGATCCCAAAGAAAGTCGGTGATGTTCTATCTTGGGTCACCAAGTCACCATCGATGTGTGAGTTTTCTGGTTTAGCGGGCTACTACCGCCGCTTTATCGAGAACTTCTCCAAGATCGCAAAGCCAATGGTGAATTACTCAAGAAGGATAAGAAGTTTGTGTGGTCCTCTCGCTGCGATAAGAGCTTTCAGAGCTCAAACGGCGATTGACATCACCCCATCCTTACTCTTCCCGATATCCACAAGAGCTTCGATATTTATTGCGATGCCTCTCGTCGGGACTTGATGTGTTCTTATGCGGGAAGGCAAGGCGATTGCCTATGCATCCAGCGATTGAAACCTCATGAGCTCAACTATCCCACCCATGATCTAGAGCTTGTCTGCTGTGGTTCATGCACTCAAGATTTAGCGGCATTATCCGACGCAGAATCACGTGAGGTGTATTCCGATCACAAGAGTTTGAAATACTTGTTCACTCACCGATCTGAACCTCGTGCAAAGGAGATGGTCGAATTGATCAAAGATTATGACATGGGTATTCAGATCATCCGGCAAGGCCAATGTGGTTGCCGATGCACTTAGCGAAAGGTGTATTGCAATACTTTGATGATCCAAGAGCAAAGAACCCGCACTACTTGCGCACTTCAATGCCTCAACTTGGGTTTGGTTGAGCACGGTTCCCTCATCGCCACGGACAGTAACCAACCTTGGTGGATCAAATCAAGTCAAAGACAAAGAATCGATGTTGGTGTGGGCAAAATCAAGCGTAACATCGTGATGGTTCAGCCTAAATGCTTTACGTAAGATGAGCACGGTGTTGTGTGGTTTGGGCAAGGTCTCGTGGTCCCAAAGGTCCCGAGTTGCGGGATTTGATTCTTCAGAGGCCCATGATTCGCCTTTGTCCATCCATCCGGGGCTACCAAAATGTACCAAGATCCGTCGAGATTCTCGTGGACTCGCATGAAGCGCGAGATTGCTGTGTTCGTTGTCGGTGTGACACATCTTTGTCGTGTCAAGGCCGAGCATCGCGTCAGCAGTCTTCTTCACTCCCTTGCCTATACGCAGAGTGGAAGTGGGATCAGAGGCATGGATTTCATCAACTGGTTTGCCCTGTTCATCCAAGGGAAATGACGCCATTTGGGTTGTCATTGACAAAGCTAACGAAGTGGCGCATTTCCTTCGGTCAAGAGTCGACCGGGTGGAACCTCTAGCCGAGCTCTATGTATCAAGGATTGTGAGCTTGCATGGTGTGCCCAAGACGATTGTGTCCGACCGCAAGGTGCTGTTTACCTCTCGGTTTTGGCATAGTCGCAGGAGGCCATGGGAACTCGTCTTACTTCAAAGACGCCTATCATCCTCGCATCGATGGTCGACGGAGCGCGTCAATCGTGTGCTTGAAGATATGCTCGTGCTTGTGTTCTTTCCTATGGGAAGAATTGGGAGAAGTGCCTACCACTTGCCGAGTTCTCTTACAACAACAGCTTCCAGGCTAGTCTCGGTATGGCACCATTTGCAGCTTTGTATGGACGGCGATGCGAACACCGTTGAACCGGTCAAATCGTGAAAGGCGGTTCTGGCCCGCATTCCATCAATGAGGTGAAAGTCAAGTGCGCTTGATTCGTGAGCACTTGCGCGAGCTCACCCGAGCGTAAGAGCTATGCGGTCGACGTCGCCGTGTGGTGAGCTTCCACCAATGACTTTGTGTATCTCAAAGTCTCACCTCCGGGGACATCGCCGTTTGATGTCAAGGGCAAACTAGCTCCTCGATATGTCGGACCGTATCGCGTCGTCAAGAAAGTGGAGCCGTTGCATACCGCTTGAGTTGCCGGCTACACTTGAAGGGGTGCATGATGTTTTCCATGTGTCACAATTGAAGAAGTGCCTCCGTGTTCGGTTGAGGAAACACCATTGGAAAATGTCGATGTGCGGGAAGATCTCGCCTTATCGTGAGCGCCCGCTCGTATCCTCGAAGAAGTCAACGCAGAACAAGGAACCGTGTGATTAAGTTCCTTAAAGTTCGGTGGTCGAACCACTCGAGGATGAAGCCACTTGGGAGCGGGAAGATCGTCTCCGAGCAGATTACCCATCATTCTTCTCGGTGATCGTAATCTCGGGTGAGATTCTGTAAGGGGGAGATTTGTAACAGCCCTAACTTAGGGTTTGTATTTCAAATGTAAAATTTTGAGGAGAAATAAAACTTTTATTGTCTCTTCAAATCATTTGAAAGTTTCTACATTTTTCCTAGCAATTTCCAATTTTCTAGAAGTTGATTCTTGTGATTGGAAATTGTTGTCATCAAATTATTAGCCTTCAAACTTGTGATCATCCTCTGAAATTATTTTTCCTATCATCTTGATCATCCTATCTACCTCCCTGAATTATTTCACAATTTTTAGATTTTAGTTGCTATTTCAAATGCCCAAGTCAAACCAGTTTAGAAATCTGGTCAAACCCTTAGGCAGCAGCTTGTGAATTTTCTGTAGAACAATGCAGTGCATAAAAACTCCTGGAAAAATTACACAAGGTGGTCCTCTGTTCCAGTTAGCTTCCATAAAAATTTCGAAATTTTTGGAGCTCAGGAGCTACCTCTACAAATTCCCCAAACCTTCTCTGTCTTTTAAATCAAATTCTAAAAGCATCGTGTTCCTCGCCCGAACTCAACTCAGCTCGAGTCCGACTTCGCACACTTGGTTGGTCGCGTCGACTAATCGCACCGCCCGAGTCCAATTGATCGCGACCGTCCGATGCAAATCGAACGATCCACGTCGCGCGGCGCAACCGACTGTCCGAATGCATACATCGATCTCGGTAGCCCAATTCGGATCCAACGGCCGACACGCTCTGATCAAATCAAACCACCGGTTCGCACCGCTTTGTGAGTCACCGATCGGTGGACCCCACTTGTCGCCTTCGTCCTCGCCCTCTCCGTCTCACCGGAGCGCACCGGCGATCACGCATGTGTGCCACGACTGCGCCGCCGCCACCTATTTGCCCTCGTGTTCGTCCGTGGAGCATCGCGAGCTTTATAACCTCACCGCACTCACTCATTCATCGTTTCCTTCGCTCTCTCACTTTCTCCGCCCGCTCTGTTTCGCCGCGAAGAGGGCGGCGTAGCGCCGCGTGTTAGCGCCGCCCTTGATCTCGCAACCACACCGCCGTGATCCACGCTCGACGCCGCTCCATTTTGCCCAACCCGGGTCCTTGGCGCCCGATGGATCACAGGGCGATATCGTCGTCTCCGCCTCCGGTTGCGGCGGTCCCGCGAGCTTGCTAGTTCTCTCGTGAGTCTCTAACCTCGTCACTTGGTCCTCGTGATCGCAATCCTCCTCTCGAGTCTAACGGTGGGCTCGTTTACGTCTTTCGTGCATCGTGGAAGTCGTGCGGGTGTTTCTTCCTCGCGCGCGGTGTTCGCCGCGTGCAATTCGGCGCCTCGGACCTTCTTCTTCGACTTTGTCTTGTGCTTATTGCTCCGGAGTCGAGGCGATCGTGGCGCAACTTCTCGGCCGCGAAGTGCAGTGGCGCCTTCTGCGAGAGCCGTAGCTTCTTCTCCGCCTCCGCCGTCGTGGGCCCATCTCGGCGACCATTGGGCTCCGTCATCGGCATCAAGTTCGTGGAGCTGCGGTGCACCCGCGTGCCATCCCGAGCTCGAGCCTCGGCCATTCTCCGGATCCCCACCTCGCCGTCGCGCCGCGTGGGGAACTCCGTCGAGCCGCCGGTAGCTAAGGTCTAATCCTCCTTAAGCTCTAATCGTCTTTTAGTTTGTATCTCGGCTTGTGGGCCCTGCCGTTAATCACGCGAAATCGTTTAATCCAACCGCTGCATTTCACTTTGTGTCTCCGTCATGTGGGCGGAATGTCGGTTGGGGTTGTGTAGTGTTATTAATGCGTTTTCTCCGCAAGCAAGCGTATTTCTCGTGAGTATATGTTGAAGTACACTTTGATATGTCAAAGACGTATTCTTAGAATACGCCCGACGTCACCTTATGCGCGGTCCGCTCTGGTCGCGTTTTGCGCGGGCCCGCCTGTCGATGCATTGGGCTAGCCGTGCGTCAGTAGAAGAAGTATTAAGTGCTTTAGTATTTCAAATGCTTTTACATTGCCTAATCGTTAAATCAATTAAACTTGTAAAATGCATAACTAATTCAATTTTTATCCGAACTGCATGAAACCAGTGCTGTTAATTTTCATTTTAAATGTACTATTTACTAAAATGAGTTTCAACCTTGTATCTGTAGCAAAAATCTGTTAATTAATTTAATGTTGTAAATCGTAATCTCCAAATTAGAAAATGCATATCTCTTTCAATAATTGTCCAAATCTGATAAACCCAATTTCAGAAAATTTCATTTTCAGTATACTAACTATTAGGATAGGTTTTACACACTGTTTCTGTTCATGAAAATTTGTTAAGTAATTAACTAGTGGCATGTTGTGTTTTTAGCTTAGAAAATTCATAGAAAATTATTAATAACTTAAAATAATTTGTTCTCTGTTTCTAAAATTTTGTTATATCATGCTTAGGTTGCTGTGTGAGTTTTGGCTTGTTTTGATGTTGTTGTATGTTTGAGTTTTGTCGGTGTTATTCGTTCTTATTTCTTTGTTATGTTCGATCGTTAGGCTTCGATATTTGCGGCAACCCCGAGGACGATCCTCATGACATATTGAGCAACAGCATCCAGGCAAGCAGTTTGATCATGTTTAATTCCAGTATTTTAAAGATTAATATTTTGTTTCAGCTGTATGTATGCATTGCTTAATTTTTGTTAAAATGATTAGTTAAATCCGTAGCTGCATATCCTGTAGACAAAATATTGATCTCTACTACCTGAGCCTAGGTTATTTTGTTGTGATTAGAGGTCGCTGGATGATCTCTTGTCACTTAGTAGATCCGGTCAACTTGCTTAGACATGCTTAGCTATCGGTAGAGAATCAAGCGTTATCGACTTTAGTCGGTAACCTTGATCACACAAAATCTACTATAACTTTATGTTTCAACATTGTTGCTAAGTTTAATTGCAAAACTAAATCGAAAACAAAATGATTTAGACTTGGGCACAATGGTATGATTGGTGTGATCTGTTGGGTGTGACTGGAATGGTGCAGAGTCAACAAGGACCGAACATCTTGTTACACTCGAACCAAGCATTTTGCGTGCTAACCACACTAGAGTATATGGGACCTCTCTTGACCTAGTACTTTGGCGTGTATTGGCTCGGTCGCAGGAGGTCGCAGGAGGATGGAGGTGGGAGCATGGTAGTTGTCAGAAAAGCTTTATCCCGAGTGGGTAGTTGTCTTTTCGGCTTTACCATGTAAGCGTATGGGTTTCTATCCATACGAGCGGCTCAGAGTTAATACACAATATTGGAAAAAGTCTCGTAGGACTTAGGCGTGCCGTACCCTCTAAGTGTGCTTTGGCTTAAAGGCGATGCAAGTGTGGGTGCAGTGGTACACCCCTGCAGGGTTTAAAACTATTCGAATAGCCTCGCCCTAGGTTATGGACACGCTTGGCAAGGTCTTCCAAGAGTTAGACTACAACATTTAAATTAAAACTTCTTTGGGTGGTACGAATGCTGGGATTAGTGCTATTGTGGTGGTGACTATTGGGATAGTCACTTCTAGGTTGTTTTATCTTTACTCTTTGTTATTATTATCCTCATCGTATTTCAACATTAAAAATGAATTGCAAACTTGCCTTTAAAGCTGTATTACATTATTGCAAATGAAAATTGGCTTTATGCAAATAAAACATATGGCCCCACTAAACAAGCCTGCATGTAGCTTATGAGCAGTGCGCTAGTTCACGTCGAGTCTTTATGGTACAAAGACAATCTTTGTACTGTGTGCTTTGCTTAATGTTTTTGTTGCGAGAGGAAGAAGGTGAGCCTCGTGGTCCTCACTTACGTGAGTCGTGTTGCCGCTTCTTGGGCGACTAGACTTGGCGGTCGGTCGGATGCCTTGTGGGTTGGAGGCACACCGATTGGCTTTGTTTATAGCCATCTTATGGCACTTTGCTTCACTGTCTTCTTTACGTTATTTGTGTATCTTGTGGCCTCGGCCTTTATGCTGTAATAACTCTACTATTTGGTTATCTTTCGTTTGGTAGTGTTGTGTTTGGATTCTATGTGTGAAATGAAGTTGATTTCTAATTTTGTAGGGTGTGTATCTTGCTTTAGGAAGTATACATATCTAGAGATCGATTTATTTGATTTGTGATGCTAGGACCAGGTGGTTGGTTAAGCATTACAAACCAAATAAATTGGGGTCCTCACATTCCACCCGTCAAATAATAGAATGACATGCATACATGGATGTAACAAAGGATGGCTTATTGGTTGATTTGCATAAAGCAGCATTTTCTTTAAATACTTGTACTAAGTTCCAAAGCAGTTATTCTATAACAAAAATTCATTTTATAAATTCTCAATTTTATAGTCAGATAACATTCACACATGAATGGTGAAGGATACCCTCCTATCACATGGCTTCCTGCCCACTTCCCATCTGGATAAACCCGTTTTGAAGAAGTCTTTTTCAAACAAAACTAAAGTCTAACTTTGAGCAGTTATGCTAGCATGTCTATGACCGTGGACACGGCTATTCGAATAGTTTTACACTCTGCAGAGGTTGTACAACTTTACCCACAAGACATGACTTTTCTAGTTTGTTTGGCACCGTCGATACCACCGCTCACTACCTTAGGTAAGCAGTCTAGAGTATGTGTCAAGGCCTTTACAATGCGCCATCCTTCCGCAGTCTACCCTCTCTAAGGTTTCGCCACCCCCTTTGGAATGAAAACCTCCAGGTTCGGGCCCCCTCTTGAGCTAGGTGGGACAACATAGTCATGAAAGACAACCCACCGAAACAGTTGGATCGACCGCGATGGAACTTTGCAAATTAGTCAGCCAGGTCCTACTCCCCATTCTGAGGACATGTGGTAGTATGGTGAGGCATAGCATCATACACCCGAAGACCGGTCCTTAACTAACTTGGGCAACTTTACAACAAAACCCACGTGCCTCAAGTATACCCGATTGAGCCCGTGCATGAACATGCACCTACCAACCATCCATTATGCCCAAGTCCAAAGCCATTTTCATTTTATTTTCCAAGTAAAAGCATTTTTATAAACCTTCTATGGCAAAACAATACCATAGATCAAATTTAAATCAAAAATTGAAAGATTTGGCTAAAAACTCCCCAAATACAAGATTTGATCTAAGCATGGGCTAAGCATTTAATTATTTTCAATATTATTTTATCTATTGGTGACAAGGAAATGATAATCAATATTAAAATTAGCTATACAAAAGGAATTGGAATAACTAAGTATTTAAACAGGGGATTAAAATAGCTGAATAGAAATTATGCATGCAATAGTAATTTAAAAACAGAATTAAATAAATTTAAAATAATGGGATCGATATAATCAAGGGTATAACTTGCCTTGCTTGATGAGGTGATGTTGTTTTCCTTAACAGATAACCTGGTACTGAGGTGATGTTGTTTTCCTTAACAGGTCACCTAGAACTCACAAGTACTTTCTCCAGGTAGTCCAAGTGTACAATCACAATGATCATATAGTCAAAATCAATCATCTTATGTGCTCTTCAAACAGCGTCGAAATCTGACTCTCCGAACTCGTTGAAATCTAATTGTGAAATAAGCCAAATTCAAATAAAATTCAAATAACAATTCAAATGAACTCCAAATTAAATAATTTTGGTTTAGTTAGCTAGATCTCAATTTTATATGAATTTAAAAATTTGAATGGACTCAATCGGAGTCCGGATGCAAAAGATATGGGCTTTGGAATATTGGAATTACATGAAATAATGAAAATCATAATTCCATGAATTTTCTGAATTATTTTCTATAGGAAATTCGGGATATTGCGCAAGATGACGTGAGCGAGGGAAAATCCTTTTTCCAGTCGAATTATTTTTATAAGAGAAATTGGTTTTTCTCTCTAACCTGTGGGCCCTCTAGTCAAAGAGTAGGTCCACGACTTGGTCAAAGTCCACCGTGGACTCAGCCTACGAAACAATACAGGGGTGTGAGTGTGCACTGCGCACGAGGTGACGTGGCGCCACATCGGCGCTGACTCAGCGACATGTGCGCATGAGGCGCTGACGTGGAGGTGACGTGGCTGAGCCACGTAGGACCAGCGACGGCGGCGCTCGGGTTTGCCCGACAACGGCGAAGGCGGTGGCTCGTCGACGGTGAGTGCGTGTAACAGGTAGAGGAGGCTATTGCGGTCTCACTGGTATACTTACGGGTGATCAACGGTGACTGAGGCGACCAGCGGCGAGAGTTGAGCAGCGCTGACGATCGGTTTTTGTTGGACAGGAGCTTCGACGGTGCTCCGGCAGCAGGGATGTGCGCGCGAGGATGCTCTGGTGACGGCGGACCTGGTGGTGCACTCGATGACGACGCGGCGACACTGGTGGCGGCGCAATGCAAGGTTGAAGAGCTCTGGTGGCGAAACCCTAAAATTGAAATTGCGGTGGCGCTAGAGCGAGAGGGGAGGAGTGGGTGGCGACGCTGGGTTGCTTGGAGAGGTGCGCACCCGGTGCTCCCTTTATAGGGGCTGGGGAAGGCCGGAGACGTGAGATCGAGCGTGGGAGGTCGCGGCGGTGATTGCGCGGTTCTGACGATTTCGTGCGAGATGGAGGGGAAACGACCAGGAGAAGAGGCGGCGTAATGTGCGGGTTTAAACGCGCGTGACCGTGTGGGGGAAAGGAGGTGAAAATCACGGCGGAGATGGAGCTGCGTGCGCGCGGCAATGGCGGCAGGTGTTTACGGCTGGAGGAGGAAGACACCGGGAGGAAGAAGGGTCGTGGGCCATCGGATCTTCATCCGATGGCGCGGAGGAGGTTGAGTGGCGTGGGGATTTCTTGACCGTTGGATTTAGATCCTATAGTCAAAACCGATTGAGACGATCGGTCACCCAAACGTTACACGAAGATCTGACCGTTGGA
Organism: Ampelocalamus luodianensis; assembly: GCA_036346255.1. Lineage (NCBI taxonomy): Eukaryota > Viridiplantae > Streptophyta > Magnoliopsida > Poales > Poaceae > Ampelocalamus > Ampelocalamus luodianensis. The sequence goes on from CM070621.1 coordinate 77,901,291, forward strand.
TCTCAATCCAACGGTGGAAACGGGTTTGGGGTTTTTCGCGTAGAAGAGCGGGTCGTGCGCACGCGAAAAGGAGTTGGGCTGGAGAGAGTTTCGGCCCAAAGGATTTTAGGGATCTTAAATTGGTTTTACAATTGATTTAATTCCAGATAATTAGAAAGTGCTTTAGAAAATAACAAATTAAATCAAAAAATTATGAAAAAATTCACAGAAATTCTCTTATTTATTTTGGACCTAATAAAACTATTTCCAACTTAAAGTTGGCTATTAATTTTGCAAAATAAATTATTTTGGCTTTAACATATTTAGGAAAAAGCTTTTAAAATCTTAGAAAATTCTAGAAATTAATTAAAATTTTATTTTTCAGTTCAAACCAAATAAAACTTCAAGAACTTCAAATAAATTTTACTTTTGACTTTTAAAATTTCAAAAATTCAAATAAAGCAATGAAACTCTATCAAATTTCAGAAAATCCAATAAAACAATAACTTTTATTTATTTTATTTTGGTAACAACACTTTAGGATGTTACATCCCTTTACAAAAATAATTCAAAAAAATCAAGAAAAACCTTAATTCCATCATTTTATGTGCTTTTCCAACTTCTAGAGGCCATATCTTCTCCGTTCAAACTCCGATTCGAGTGATTCAAATTTCTAAATTTATCTAAAACCCCCCTCTTGCTGTTAGTGCTAATTTGGTATTTATTTGAAATTTATGTGGAGTTGTTTTATTTATTTGGCTTCGTTCGAACGTGTAGATTCGAGCATTTCGGAAGATTTCTCGGACCCGACGACCGAACCACCTCAACTCTTTAACGAAGGCAAGTCGTAGACCTTTGACCATGTCACGCCCACTTTATAAAACTATATTGTCTAATATAAACATGCATTGCGAGTTTTATAATAAATGGTTTCAGGAATAAATAACTGCCTAATTGATGTATGCCTCCTTGATAAATTGCAAACGACATGTATCCTTGAATGACAAGAACCCTTGGACACCATAGGATGGGTTATTTTAGTTGGACATTGTTACACTACCAACACGGGTATCGTAGTATGCTTAGCCATGCTATAGTTGTACGTGGGAACTCATGATCACATGCTCGTATGAATAAACATGACTAAAGAAATTATGGAAAGGTGGCGCGGCCACTGTTATTAAAAGATGTTGTGCCAAGGCTAGGGTGGTCTTTGGCCGGGTCGAACGAAAATGATTTATGCTCGGGCGATTGGGCGGCGGTAAGTGTGGGTGCCGTAACGCACATTGGGACGTAGATTAGTCTCGTCTAAGCAGCCAACTAAGGACTTAACCTTGAACCATTGATCTGGGTCATACCGTACAACCACATGTCCAAGATGGGGTGGACCTAGCCAACTAATTAGCAATGCTTTGAGTCGGTTATGTTTTGGTTGAGAACGGCGCAGGAGGGGACATGAATCTGGGGGGGAGTAAGACCCGTTAGAAGCGAATCCTTAGCTAGCAGAACCGAGTCAAAACAGAGCTTTGTAAAATCCTTGTGATAATGACTTAGTCGCACACCTTCGGCAGTGTGTCAGATGGACATTATAAGTTAATTATCTCTTATGGGTAAAGCTGTACAACCTTTGTAGAGTGTAAAAACTATTCGAATAGCTGTGTCTCCGGTTATGGATATGCCCGGAGATTTCACGCAAGGGGTAGAGTTTTTCATAAAAAATGGTGGGAATGATGGTTGGGAAGTTCGCTTGTTGTTTTCCAAGAAACTTGTTACTTATGTATTAGTCTTTTAAATTGTGCTTTTACAATCTACTTATCGTATTCACTGTTAAATGCTGCTTTCTGCAAATTGAACATAAAGCTATCCTTGTCAAGCCTAGTATGAATAATAATTGCATACATTTCCCTGCGGCTTGCTAAGTACATTCAAAGTACTCACGGATTTATGCCCTCTGGTTTATCAGTCACTGAAGAAGATCCAGGAAGCTTGGAGTTCTATGAAGAGGAGTACTTCGAAGGTTATGCGAACTAGGTCGTGTCCTCCACTCGATTGCCTGTGGGCATGTCGAATGGCCACCACGAGACATTTGGGTTTATTGCAAGTTATCTTTTGTTGTTAAGCCTGCGTGGCAACTCGTAAGACTTGACCATAAGGTCCTTTTGCTACCAAGTAATATTAATTTGTCCGCTTCATCGTTAATTGGTTGTATGGTTATGATTACATCTATGTTGTAACTGTGTGAGCTAGCTACTGATCTGGGACTAGTTCAGAATGCATAGAGGGTCCTGGGGTTGCATACCCGGTGTCTCAACAAGAGGTGGTATCAGAGCCATATCGATTGTAGGATGTAACCATAGTTAGCATGGTCGTTTAGTAAAAAAATTTCAAAATTTATCTTCTAAATCAACCCAACAAATTAATATGAATAGTTATTCTCCTCTTACCTTATTCTATGCTTTCCTCGCCTATTCTAACTCTTTTCTCATCTCCTTGTTAGATTCTTGCATCTTATCTATTCTGAAGCTTTGTTTCCGAACATAAATTGACTTCTCTTACCCCAATAATCTCTATAGGATCGAGCCTTGTTTCTGGACGATTAGTTCATAATAAGTTAAATTAGAAGTGTTTTAGTAGGGTTACCCTCCTAGTGTAGTATCGATTAGTTCATGTAGTAGGGCCTTTAGGCTCGAGTTTTGTTGCTTCTTAGTAGCTTTCCAGTTATCCATTTCTCGGGTTTAACCGACTATCCCCAGTTAGGTTGTTCTATCTCTCCCTCTCCCTCTCGCTCGTCCTTGTGCTTTTCCCTCTTATCTATCGTGCTTTCTCCATCTCATCTATTAAACCTGGAAGGATTTGTGCAGATGGTTCTGACCCGCAACTCCGCAGGCCAAAGTTGACCCTAGGGATTTCAATACGCCACCACCACCTCCTCCAACAGCCACAGCGGATCTGGGCTTGGGTCAGTTCATGGCAGCCCAGACTCAGCTGATGAGTACAATGATATAAAACATGAACCAGATGATGACTCAACAGAGCCAGACCGCTGCTGCTCTTCTTGTAATGATGAACGAGAACAACCAAGCTGCTGTGTGACACCGCCACCACCCCGCCTTTCCCTCAATCCGGTGGCGAAATTCATGAGGACTCATCCACCCACATTCTCTAGCTCCTTCAACCCTTAGACGCGATGACCGGTTGCGCTCAGCGAAAAGAAGCTTGCCATCACCCGGTGTGATGACCGTGAGAAAGTTTACGTATGTTGCACACCAACTTGAAGGTACCACCGCAGAATGGTGGGAGAACTCTCGCACCACCCACGAGAACCACCGTAACATCACTTTGGTGAGTTTTACGAAGCTTTCCGCCACTCCCACATCCCCGATGGAAAGGTGGAAATGAAGAAGAATGAGTTTAGTGAGTGAAACAAGGAAACATGTCCGTGAGTGAATACCTCAATAAGTTTACTCAACTCGCGATATGCTCAAGAGGATGTCGCCACCGATGATGCACATCGAGCGCTTTAGCGAGGACTTAACCCTAGTTTGAAGGTTCAAGTCATCGGCAAGCGACTATCAGATTTCCAAAGATCCGGTGAATAAGGCCATGCTCATAGAAGAGTCTCACCGCGAGTTGGCAGAGTCTCATAAGAGGAATATGATGCAGCATTGTAACAGCCCTAACTTAGGGTTTGTATTTCAAATGTAAAATTTTGAGGAGAAATAAAAACTTTTGTTGTCTCACCAAATCATTTGGAAGTTTTCCAAATTTTCCCTAGCAATTTCCATTTTCTAGAATTAAATTCTTGTGAATGGAAATTGTTGTCAGCAAATTCTTAGCTTTCAAACTTGTGACCATCCTCTGAAATTATTTTTCCTATCATCTTGATCATCCTATCTACCTCCCTGAATTATTTCACAATTTTTAGATTTTATTTGCTATTTCAAATGGCCAAGTCAAACTAGTTTGAATTTCTGGTCAAACCCTAGGTCAGCAGCTTGTAAATTTTCTGTAGAACAATGCGATGCATAAAAAGTTCTGAAAAATTTATGCAATGTTTTTCTATGCCCCTTGTAGCTACCATAAAAATTCTGGAAATTTTGGGGCTCGGGAACTACCTCTAAAAATTCCCCAAACTCTCTCAGCTTTTTAAACTCAAAACCGAATCATCGCTTTGTCGGGCTCGAACCCGAGCCCGACTCAATCGACCGCACCACTTGACTCGGTCGCACCGCCTAGCTGCACCGCGGCCCGATGGCTATCACCGTCCGATGGAGATCGCACGGTCCACGTTCGTGGTGCGCAATCGGCCGTCCGAACGCATCAGAGATCTCGATCATCCATCTCGGATCCAACGGCCAATGCAATAGTGATCGAGTTAAACCCACTCGTCGCACCGCACTGGCACTCGAGTCGCACCCTTTACTCGCCGACAGGCGGTCCCACTGCAGGTCTTCTCCGCCACGCCGCCGAGCGACTCGGCGCACCGCTCGCCCTGCGCTCGCCCGGCCGCCGCGCGCATGCACGCTACCACCTCGCCTCACCGGTCTTTTCACCGCCCACCGTTTCACCTCGCCGCCTCCTTTGCTCCTACAAAAGCCAACGAGGGCTTTCCCTACCTCGTTTTCGTCTCCATCGCCCTTCTTCACCACCGAGCTCCGGAGCCGAGGCGTCGTGCGCGCCTCGAGCGTTCTCGTTGCCCGGTGATCTCAGAGCACGCCGCCACGCCACGGTGTGTTCCACATCCACGGGAGGTAAACCCCTCAAGGAATTTCGAGTTTCATCGTGCGTGGAGCTGCGCGGGTTTTCTTCTCCAAGTCCGGCCGAAACCGCCTCTTCCGCCACCGCATCTTCTCGGTGAGCTCCAACTCAATTCCTTGCTCGGTGAGCATCACCGACTCCACCTTTCTTCTCCGCTCACTCACGCGTCCTCTCGTTCACCTCGCTCCTCGCCGCCGTTGACCGCCTTGCGCGCGCCAGCAGCTCTCGCCGCCGCCATCTCCGCAGCCACTTGAGTTCGCGTCATCGGTGAGTTCTCGTAACCATCGTTGCTCATGCACGCACTAGTTTTCATCGTATTCCTCTCGATGCGCCGCACCTTGTCACCTCCACTGCCGGCCGCTTAAGCTCGTGGCGCGCGCATGCGGTGCATCTCTCCGGCCTCGAGGCCACCCACGCCAATGATCCTCCGCGACCCATTTGGCCTTGGTTCCCACCTCGCGCGCCTCCACCGCGGCGATTTACTTCCGAGTCCAGCCACGAGCTCCTCTGTTCTTAGGTTTTGCCTGTGGATGACGGTGGGGCCCACCTCCTTGAGCTTTATAGTTAGTTGCTAATCATGCTTATGATTGTTCATTAGTTCACTCTCATTGCATGATCAAAATTTGGTATTGGAAGTTTGAAAGCATTTTAGTTCGGTTCTCTGTATTTGTTCTTCTCTGTTTGTCGTTTTTCGTTGTCGATGAAACCGAATTTGGTTTCATGCTTATACTATTCAAATCGGTTAGTGTTTGATGACTTTCCTTAGTAGTAATGGTTAGTATGAAGTCAATTGGTTAGTATCATTAAGCTTCAAGGCTCTTGTTGTCATGATTCACCAAAGGGATAGTTAGATGAGCATGTTGTTGTCTCTGTCTTTGTTGATTTATCGGTGTAGTGAGATTTGGAGTAGTAGCATGTTGAATTGTGATGACCTTAAATTTGTGGGTGTGATGCTTAGGTGTGTTAGTAGCTGGATTTTATTAAAGCCCAAATCTAATTGGAATTTTGTTTAGCATCTCATAGTTGGATACTTGACTAGTTAGTGTTTTCATTAGCTTCTTGTAGGTTCCGTGACCTCAACTAATAATGGTTGTTTTAGAGTAGCTAGTTGTTTTGATGTGTTAACATGATGATTAAATAATAGGTGTGCACACAATCACCATCAAAGTCTGTCCAAAGTTTAAATCATATAAGAGGATTGATTTTGTGGTTAACACGATAATAAGTGAGTGGATAGATCAATCACTTGAAAGCATGTCTTTTGAAGCATCCTTGTAGCGATTAATTGTTACTCATACGTGTTGGTCTAACCTCGTGTATGAATTGGTGTTTGTGTTTGATTATGGAGTTTTGCGGTGTTATTCGTTCTTATTATTGTTTTGTTCAATCGTTAGGATTCGATATTTGCGGCAACCCCGAGAACGACCCTCCGCAACAAATTGAGCAACAAAGAGCGTGCAAGCGGTTTGATCATGTTTATCCCGGTATTTTAAAGTCTAATATTTTGTTTCAACTGTATGTATGCATCGCTTAATTTGTGTTAAATTGATTAGTTAAATCCGTAGTTGCATATCCTGTAGACAAAATATTGATCTCTACTACCGAGCCTAGGTTATTTGCTGTGATTAGAGATCATTGGATGATCTCTTGTCACTTAGTAGATCCGGTCAATCTGCTTAGACTTGCTTAGCTCTCTAGAGGCGGGCGCTTATCGACTTTAGTCGGTAACCTTGATCACACAAAATTTACTATAACTTTATATTTCAGCATTTACTGCTATGTTTAATTGCAAAACTAAAAATGAAAACAAAAATGATTTAGACGCGCACAATGGTAAGATTGGTGTGATCTATTGGGTGTGGTTCGGAAAGGTGCCAGGTCAATTAAGGACCGAACATCTTGTGAGTGGATTGTTATCGAGGCATTTTGCGTGCTAACCACACTAGAGGGTATGGGACCTCTCTTGACCTAGTACTTTGGCGTGTATTGGCCCGGTCGCAGGAGGTCGCGGAGGGATGGTGTTGGGAGCATGGTAGTTGTCCAAAAGCTTTATCTGAGTGGGTAGTTGTCTTTCGGCTTTACCATGTAAGCGTATGGATTTCTATCCATCTGAGCGGCTCGTAGTTAATACACAATATTGGAAAAAGTCTCGTAGGACTTAGTCAGCTGCAAGCATACCTTCGGTAGTGTGTTTCGCTTAAAGGCGTCCGAGGTGTGGGTACAGTGGTACACCTACGCAGGTTAAAACTATTCGAATAGCCTCGCCCTAGGTTATGGACACGCTTGGGTAAGCTTTTCAAGAGTTAGTCTACCACCATTTAAAATTAAAACTTTGGGGTGAGTACGAATTTGGGGATTCGTGCTATCTTTGTGGTGACTATTGGGATAGTGACTTCTAGGTGGTTACTTGTATCTATCTTTATTTCAGATTATTTCAACGATAAAAATGAATTACAAACTTGCCTTTAAACTGTATTACATTATTGCAAACAAATCTAGCTTTGTGCAAATGAAACATATGGCCTCCACCAAATAAGCCTGCATGTAGCTTATGAATAGGTCTGCTAGTTCACACGTCAGTCTTGCGGGTACAAAGACAATCTTTGTACTGTGTGCTTTGCTTAATGTTTTTGTTGCAGAGGAAGAAGGTGAGCCCCAAGGGCCTCACTACGTGAGTCATGTTGCCGCTTCGTGGACGACTAGACTTGGCGGTCCGGTCAGATGCCTTGTGGGTTGGAGGCACGCTGATTGGCTTTGTTTATAGCCATCTTATGGCACTTTTGCTTCCGCTGTCCATCTTGTTTATTTGTGTACCTTGGCCTGTCGGCCTTTGTCTGTAATAACTCTACTATTTGTTTATCTTCCGTTAGTAGTGTAGTGTTTGGACTCTATGTTTGGAATGGAGTTGATGTCTAATTTTGTACCGAGGTGTGTATACTGCTTTCTGGGAAGTATACATATCTCGAGGATCAGTTTATTTGATTTGTGATGCTAGGACCAGGTGGTTGGTTAAGCATTACAAGCCAAATAAACTGGGGTCCTCACAAAGTTGGTATCAGAGCCATTCCGACCATAGCAACCCAAGCTTAGTCGTCTTTAGGATATTTTGAAAAAGCTTAATTTCAAAGTATAAAAGGGTTCATGAAAACCTAGGCGATTCTCGATTTACTCCTTACCTATCTTAGCCTTCTACTCTCATCTTACTCTAATTTGAGTTTAAAACTTGGTTTCTCTCTTTCCTTTCAAAAGATAGTTACTACCGGTAGAATCGGTCTTTGGGAGAACCATAGAGAATTAGTCTAATTAAAATTTGTGGGGGCATAAGGGTAAGATATGTATGAGTTTGCTAAGTGTCTGATTTTTGTCAATTGGTTTTGTAACTTAAAAGTCTTGTGTTTGTTTTGTGCTGTTAGTAAGTTATTTGCAGTGGGTTGTCGACTTCGTGTTTTCCGGCTATTGTTAACTTGTCTTAGTGAAACAGGGATGGCGGGAGAGCGCGTGGCGGTCGGCAGGTGGTCATGATGAGGAGCTTCCTCCTCAGACCATGGTGAGGTGCTTGCTCGATCGGCGAACCGCATGGACCAGACGCGCATCTTGGAGGTTATTGCTAGGAATACCTCCACTCCTGCCGGTGGTGGTGGCCACCAGACTCGCGGGGGACTTGCAGAGTTCCTCCGTACGCAGCCACCGACTTTCGCCCGCTCTGAGGACCCTCTCGATGCGGATGATTGGCTGCGCATGGTTGAGCGAAAGCTCAACATAGCTCAGTGCCAGGCACAGGATAAGGCACTCTCGCGCCCCACCGGCTGAGGGCGCACTCTCATGGTGGGAGAACTATCTCGCCATGCGCCCGCGGGCCATGTGGTCGCGTGGGAGGAGTTCGATCAGCTTTTCGTCGGGCCCACATCCACGATGGCACGATGAAGTGAAGAAGAAGGAGTTCCTCGCGCTGCAGCGGGCGCAAGTCTATGACGAGTACATGCGAGTTCAATCATCCGCTCGTTATGCTCCAGGAGGTGGCCTCGATGAGGCTAGCAGAGAAGTTTATGGATGGCTTGTCCGAGGAGCCGCAGACAAGCTATCTATTGTAGACTTCTCCGACTTTCGTGCCTTGGTTGATAAGGCCATTGTTCTTCGAGCACAAGGCAAAGGCGCTGGTGAGTTCATAGCGCAAATGGGAGCGCATCGGTCTACTCATACCGGCCTCGCTGCGTCCTCGGCCAGGCGCACTGAGGGCCACTCTTTTGCTCCACCGCGCGAGGCCATCTCGCACCAGCTCCTCGTCCACCGCGGCGTGTTTCAGCCACGTGCGCTGCGATCCAAGACAGAGCGGCCTCGCAATCCGGCGGCCGAGGTTACTTGTTTTATTTGCCACAACAAGGGCCACTACGCCAGCGCTTGCCCTCGAGTGTTACAAGAGCCTCGTCCTAATGGAGGGCGCGGCAGGGAGTGGTCACCACCGACGAGAAGATTATTGAAGACCTGTGGTGTGAGCGGCGGTCGAGTCAACCACCTTTCACTAAGGAGGCTCAGGAGGCGCGGATGTCGTGATGGGTACACTTCTTGTTAATTTCGCCCTGCTGCGGTATTATTTGATTACGAGCATCGCATTCTTTTATTTCAAGATCATTTGCTCTTTGCTAGTGGTCTTCCTTGTGTTCCTTTGGGAGTTCCTTTGCTCATCCGCCTCCGGGTCGGAAATGAGGCCGATTCTGATGTCGGGATGTTCCTATCGTAGTCAAAGGAGTGGGATTTTGGCAAATCTTATTCTCGCTCAATTCAGCGAGTCCGGATGTGATTCTTGGCATGGATTGGTTGTCCCAACACTTGGGGCAAATCGATTGTGCGGGAAGATTGTCTATCTCACTAGCCCTTACGGCGAAAGCGGGTCGGATTTTCGCGCAACTTCAGGGCCACATCTATGTGCATTAGAGGCGGCCGACCTTACAGATTCGGGATGTTCCCATAGTATCGACTTTGTGGATGTCTTTCACGAAGACTTGCCCGGGTGCCTCGGTTCGAGACCTTGAGTTTGTCATTGAGTTGCTGCCGGTATCGCCCGATTTCAAGGCGCCAGATCGGATGCCTCCCAATGAGCTAGAAGAATTGAAGAAGCGACTTGGCGAGCTCCAGCGAAGGGTTTCATCCGTCCAGATTCATCTCCTTGGGGTTGTCAGGTGATCTTTGTGAAGAAGAAGGACAAGACTTTGCGCATGTGCGTTGATTACCGTCCTCTCAATGAGGTGACGGTGAAGAACAAATATCCTTTGCCCGCATCGATGATCTGTTCGATCGCTTGGTGGAGCCAGTGTTCTCAAAGATTGATTTGAGAATGGGGTATCATCAGTCAGGATCGATCTGAAGATATTCAAAAGCGACTTTCACTACTCGTTATGGGTCGCATGCGAGTACACCGTCATGTCTTCGGTTTAACCAATGCTCGACTTTGTTCATGAACTTAATGAATTCGGTATTCATGGAGTTTTGGATAAATTTGTGGTGGTCTTTATTGATGATATTCTTATCTATTCCAAGATGAGCCGAGCATCTTGAGCATCTGAAGATTGTTTTTGGCAAATTGCGGAGCACCGACTATATCGTAAGTTCAACAAATGTGAGTTCGGTTGAAGGAAGTGGCATTCTTGGGCCATGTTCTTTCATTTGGAGCGTATTTGTGGATCCCAAACAAAGTCGGCGATGTTCTATCTTGGGGCAGCCAAGTCGACCATCGATGTGCGGAGTTTTCTTGGTTTAGCGGGCTACTACGCGCTTTATCGAGAACTTCTCCAAGATCGCAAAGCCAATGACCGAATTGCTCAAGAAGGACAAGAAGTTTGTGTGGGCCTCGCTTGTGATGAGAGCTTTCGGGAGCTCAAACGCGATTGACTTCACTCAGTTCTTACTCTTCCCGATGTCCACAAGGGCTTTGATATCTCTGCGATGCCTCTCGGCGAGGACTGGGTGTGTGCTTATGCAAGAAGGCAAGGCGCTTGCCTATGCATCTAGGCGATTGAGACCTCATGAGCTCAACTATCCCACCCATGATTTAGAGCTTCTTCTTGTGGTTCATGCACTCAAGATTTGGCGGCATTATCGATCGGTAACATTTGTGAGGTGTATTCAGGCCACAAGAGTTTGAAATACTTGTTCACTCGGCGGATCTGAACCTCGAGGCAGAGAGATGGCTAGAATTGATCAAAGATTATGACATGGGTATTGATTATCACCAGCAAGGCCAATGTGGTTCTTGATGCACTTAGCCGAAAGGTGTATTGCAATACTTTGATGATCCAAGAGCGACAACTTTGCACTTCTTGCGAGTTTCATCGTCTCAACTTGGGTTTGGTTGAGCATGGTTCCCTTGCTGTCCCTGGTTGTGCAACCAACCTTGGTGGATCAAGTCAAGGCAACACAATGATCGGATGACGGTGTGAACCGGATCAGCGAATATCAAGGATGGGATAGCGGTGTTTCTCGGAAGATGAGCATGGTGTTGTGTGGTTTGGGCGGCGCCTCGTGGTTCCAAAGGTTCGAGTACGGATTTGATTCTCCAGAAGCTCATGATTCTCCCTTGTCTATTCACCTGGGCTACCAAGATGTACCAAGATCCGCGATAGAGTTACGGTGGACTCGCATGAAGCGCGAGATTGCCGGGTTCGTTGCCGATGCGACGATGTTGTCGCGTGAAGGCCGAGCATCAACGCCCAGCAGTCTCCTCCAACCCTTGCCTATACGAGTGGAAGTGGGATTCCGTTGGTATGGATTTCATTACGGTTTGCCCGTATTTCTTCGGAAAGGATGCTATCCGGTGGTTATCGATCGGCTGACTAAGGTAGCACACTTTCTGCCAGTGAGTACCACTCTCAATGTCAGTCGACTGGCGGACCTCTACATATCCCGCATTGTGAGCTTGCACGGCGTGCCACGAACCATCGTGTCAGATCGTGGTTCTCTGTTCACTTCTCGGTTTTGGCACAGTTTACAGGAGGCCATGGGGACCCGTCTTTCTTTCAGTTCAGCCTATCATCCTCAGACCGATGGTCAAACGGAGCGAGTCAATCAGGTGCTTGAAGATATGCTCCGTGCCTGTGTTCTTTCCTATGGGAAGAACTGGGAGAAGAGTTTGCCGCTTGCAGAATTCTCCTACAACAACAGCTTCCAGGCTAGTCTCGGTATGGCACCATTTGAAGCTTTGTATGGACGGCGCTGCAGAACACCGTTGAACTGGTCAGAAACTGGGGAAAGACAGTTCTTTGGCCCGGATTCGATCAATGAGGCGGAAAGTCAAGTGCAGTTGATTCGTGAGCACTTGCGCGTAGCTCAGTCCAGGCAGAAGAGCTATGCAGATCGTCGTCGTCGTGAGCTGAGTTTCCAGCCCAATGACTTTGTGTATCTCAAAGTCTCACCTTTGAAGGGCCATCGGCGTTTTGGTGTCAAGGGCAAATTGGCTCCTCGGTATGTCGGGCCTTATCGCGTCGTCAAGAAAGTGGGAGCCATTGCATACGCTTGAGTTGCCAGCTACACTTGAGGGTGCATGATGTTTTCCATGTGTCGCAATTGAAGAAGTGCCTCGTGTTCCGGTTGAGGAAACACCATTGGAAAATATCGATGTGCGTGAAGATCTGTCTTATCGTGAGCGCCCCGTTCAGATCCTCGAAGAAGTGAACGCAGAACAAGGAACCGTGTGATCAAGTTCCTTAAAGTTCGATGGTCGAACCACTCAGAGGATGAAGCCACTTGGGAGCGGGAGATCGTCTCCGGCAGATTACCCATCCTTCTTCTCCGATGATCGAGAATCTCGGGATGAGATTCCTGTAAGGGGAGATTTGTAACAGCCCTAACTTAGGGTTTGTATTTCAAATGTAAAATTTTGAGGAGAAATAAAACTTTTGTTGTCTCACCAAATCATTTGGAAGTTTTCCAAATTTTCCTAGCAATTTCCATTTTCTAGAATTAAATTCTTGTGAATGGAAATTGTTGTCAAGAAATTCTTAGCTTTCAAACTTGTGATCATCCTCTGAAATTATTTTTCCTATCATCTTGATCATCCTATCTACCTCCTGAATTATTTCACAATTTTTAGATTTTATTTGCTATTTCAAATGGCCAAGTCAAACTAGTTTGAATTTCTGGTCAAACCCTAGGTCAGCAGCTTGTAAATTTTCTGTAGAACAATGCGATGCATAAAAGTTCTGGAAACTTTATGCAATGTTTTTCTATGTCCCTTGTAGCTACCATAAAAATTTCGGAAATTTTGGGGCTCGGGAACTACCTCTAAAACTTCCCCAAACTCTCTCGATTTTTAAACTCAAAACGAGAATCATCGTTTGTTGGGCTCGAACCCGAGCCCGACTCAAACCGACCGCACCACTTGACTCGGTCGCACCGCCAGCTGCACCGCTGCGGGCCCGATGGCTATCACCGTCCGATGGAGATCTCACGGTCCACGTTCAGGTGCGCAATCGACCGGTCGAATGCATACAGAGATCTCGATCATCCATCTCGATCCAACGGCCAATGCAATAGTGATCGAGTTAAACCCACTCGTCGCACCGCTCCGGCTCGACTCGAGTTGCACCCTTTACTCGCCGACAGGGCGGTCCCACCGCAGTCTTCCGCCACGTCGCTGAGCGGCTCCCTGCGCTCGCCGCCGCTCTCGCCGCCGCGCGCCGCATGCACGCCGCCACCTCGCCTCACCGCCTTTTCACCGCCCCACGTTTCACCTCGCGCCTCGCTGCTCCTACAAAAAGCCACCGAGGGCTTTCCCTACCTCGTTCGTCTCCATCGCCCTTCTTTACCACCGAGCTCCGAGAACCGAGCGTCATTGCGCGCGCAGCTCGGCGCCTCTGCCGCTCGGTGATCTCCGAGCACGGCGGCCGCGTCACGCAGTGTGTTCCACATCCACGAGGTAAACCCCTCAAGGAATTTCGAGTTTCATCGTGCGTGGAGGCTGCGCGTGGGTTTTCTTCTCCAAGTCCGGCCGAAACCGCCTCTTCCGCCACCGCATCTTCTCCGGTGAGCTCCAACTCAATTCCTTGCTCGGTGAGCATCACCTGGACTCCACCTTTCTTCTCCGCTCACTCACGCGTCCTCTCGTTCACCTCAGGCTCCTGTCGCCGTTGACCGCCTTGCGCCGCCGCAGGCTCTCGTCGCCGGGCCATCTCCGGCAGCCACTTGAGTTCCGCGTCATCCCGGTGAGTTCCTGGTAACCCACTGTTGCTCATGCGCGCACTAGTTTTCATCGTATTCCTCTCTGATGCAGTCGCACCTTGTCACCTCCACTGCCGGCCGCCAAGCTCGGCGCTCGCGCGCCATGTGCATCTCCGGCGCCTCGAGGCCACCCACGGCCAGATCCTCCGCGACCCATTTTGGCCTTGGTTCCCACCTCGCCGCGCCTCCACCGCCGGCGACGACTTCCAGGTCCAGCGCCGCCGAGCTCCTCTGTTCTTAGGTTTTGCCCCGTGACTGACAGTGGGGCCCACCTCCCTTGAGCTTTATAGTTAGTTGCTAATCATGCTTATGATTGTTCATTAGTTCACTCTCATTGCATGATCAAAATTTGGTATTGGAAGTTTGAAAGCATTTTAGTTCTGGTTCTCTGTATTTGTTCTTCTCTGTTGTCGTTTTTCTATTGTCAGTAAACCGAATTTGGTTTCATGCTTATACTATTCAAATCTGGTTAGTGTTTGATGACTTTCCTTAGTAGTAATGGTTAGTATGAAGTCAATTGGTTAGTATCATTAAGCTTCAAGGCTCTTGTTGTCATGATTCACCAAAGGGATAGTTAGATGAGCATGTTGTTGTCTCTGTGCTGTTGATTTATCAGTGTAGTGAGATTTGGAGTAGTAGCATGTTGAATTGTGATGACCTTAAATTTGTGGGTGTGATGCTTAGGTGTGTTAGTAGCTGGATTTTATTAAAGCCCAAATCTAATTGGAATTTTGTTTAGCATCTCATAGTTGGATACTTGACTAGTTAGTGTTTTCATTAGCTTCTTGTAGGTTCTGTGACCTCAACTAATAATGGTTGTTTTAGAGTAGCTAGTTGTTTTTGATGTGTTAACATGATGATTAAATAATAGGTGTGCACACAATCACCATCAAAGTCTGTCCAAAGTTTAAATCATATAAGAGGATTGATTTTGTGGTTAACCTGATAATAAGTGAGTGGATAGATCAATCACTTGAAAGCATGTCTTTTGAAGCATCCTTTGTAGATTAATTGTTACTCATACGTGTTGGTCTAACCTCGTGTATGAATTGGTGTTTGTGTTTGATTATGGAGTTTTGCGGTGTTATTCGTTCTTATTCGCTGTTTTGTTCAATCGTTAGGATTCGATATTTGCGGCAACCCCGAGAACGACCCTCGCAACAAATTGAGCAATGAATTGACGCAAGCAGCTTTGATCATGTTTATCGGTATTTTAAAGTCTAATATTTTGTTTCAACCGTATGTATGCATCGCTTAATTTGTGTTAAATTGATTAGTTAAATCCGTAGTTGCATATCCTGTAGACAAAATATTGATCTCTACTACCGAGCCTAGGTTATTTGTTGTGATTAGAGATGTTGGATGATCTCTTGTCACTTAGTAGATCCGGTCAATCGCTTAGACTTGCTTAGCTCTCGGTAGAATCGGCGATTATCGACTTTAGTCGGTAACCTTGATCACACAAAATTTACTATAACTTTATATTTCACATTTCTGCTATGTTTAATTGCAAAACTAAAAATGAAAACAAAAATGATTTAGACGGGCACAATGGTAAGATTGGTGTGATCTATTGGGTGTGACTGGAAAGGTGCCCGGGTCAATTAAGGACCGAACATCTTGTGAGTGGATTGTTATCCAGGCATTTTGCGTGCTAACCACACTAGAGGGTATGGGACCTCTCTTGACCTAGTACTTTGGCGTGTATTGGCTCCGGGTCGCAGGAGGTCGCAGGAGGGATGGTGTTGGGAGCATGGTAGTTGTCCAAAAGCTTTATCCTGAGTGGGTAGTTGTCTTTTCGGCTTTACCATGTAGCGTATGGATTTCTATCCATACGAGCGCTCGTAGTTAATACACAATATTGGAAAAAGTCTCGTAGGACTTAGTGTGTGCCGCATACCTTCGGTAGTGTGTTTCGCTTAAAGGCGATGCGAGGTGTGGGTACGATGGTACACCCCGCAGGTTAAAACTATTCGAATAGCCTCGTCCTAGGTTATGGACACGCTTGGGTAAGCTTTTCAAGAGTTAGTCTACCACCATTTAAAATCAAAACTTGCAGGGTGGTACGAATCTGGGGATTCGTGCTATGTTGTGGTGACTATTGGGATAGTCACTTCTAGGTGGTTACTTGTATCTATCTTTATTTCGCAGTTATTTCAACAGTAAAAATGAATTGCAAACTTGCCTTTAAACTGTATTACATTATTGCAAACAAATCTAGCTTTGTGCAAATGAAACATATGACCTCCACCAAATAAGCCTGCATGTAGCTTATGAATAGGTCTGCTAGTTCACACGTCAGTCTTGCGGGTACAAAGACAATCTTTGTACTCAGGTGCTTTGCTTAATGTTTTGTTGCAGAGGAAGAAGGTGAGCCCTAAGGGCCCACACTGTGAGTGTTGTTGCCGCTTTCGTGGGCGACTAGACTTGGCGGTCGGTCGGATGCCTTGTGGGTTGGAGGCACGATTGGCTTTGTTTATAGCCATCTTATGGCACTTTGCTTCATTGTCCGCCTTGTTTATTTGTGTACCTTGGCACTGTCGGCCTTTGTCTGTAATAACTCTACTATTTGTTTATCTTCCGTTAGTAGTGTAGTGTTTGGACTCTATGTTTGGAATGGAGTTGATGTCTAATTTGTACCGAGGTGTGTATACTGCTTTCTGGGAAGTATACATATCTCGAGGATCAGTTTATTTGATTTGTGATGCTAGGACCAGGTGGTTGGTTAAGCATTACAAGCCAAATAAACTGGGGTCCTCACAAGCATGATGCTCATAAAGGCCATTCACAGAGAGCCAGGATGAATGTGCAACACCCTGCCCGTTTTGCTCCTCCTGTCACATTCAAGACCCAAAGAATAAAGACCCCCCGACTACACCAAGATTTCACAGCCCAACAACAACAACACCAACAACCAGCCTCCAAGAAACACCAATCCTACCACAGGAGTCACCTGTTTCAACTGTCAGCAATTGGGGCACTACGCCAGCAACTACCTGCAGAAGCAGGGCCCTTCACTTGTCGAATTCAACTTGGGAGCTAATCCAACTGTAACCCCATGCTCGAGCCTGACGTGGAGCACTCACACCCGGTGCACGGCTAAGACCCCTCACCTTATGGGAGAGGTCAGTGTGAACCACATCACAATGGAGGAAGCCCAGCGCCACGGACGTCGTGGCCGGTAAGTTCTAGTAAATTCAATACTTGCTCTGCTCGCATTTGATTCTCGAGCTTCGCATTCGCTTGTTTCGTGGATTTTTGCGCAAAGAATCGGTTAAAGGTCTCAAATCTTAAGATCGCCTTATTGGTTCAATCCCTACTGAGTTAAGCACGAACAGGGTTGCCCACAAGTTAAAATGATTATAGAAGGTGTAGAATTTCTAGCCAACCTGATTATCCTTGACACCAAATCCCTAGATGTGATTTTGGGTATGGATTGGCTTGCTTATCACCAAGCAGTTTTGGATTGTGGTAGTAGAAGCATCACCTTGGTCAGCCCAGATGGGACTAAAGTAAAATTTGAAGCCCCCATGAAGGAGCATGATGGATCCTTAGTCTGCAGTGTCAAGACCCTATCCTTGTAAGATATACCAGTGGTTAGAGAATTTCCAGATCTCTTTCCGGATGAATTACCTCGAATGCCACCAGACAGAGACCTAGAGTTCGTCATCAACCTAGCCCCAGGAACTGCACCAATCTCCAAGTGACCCTACCGTTTGCCTATTGACGACCTAGTCGAACGAAGAAGCAAATTGAGGATATGCAAGGAAAAGGATTTATCCGGCCAAGTTCTCACCTTAGGGAGCCAGCTTATCTTTGTTGCAAAGAAGGATGGTACCCAGAGGATGTGCGTGGATTACCGCCACTCAATGAAGTCACCATCAAGAACAAGTACCCTTGCCCAGGATCGGTGATATGTTTGACCGGTGAAGGGAGACTGAGTGTTCTCTAAGATAGATCTAAGGTCGGGATACCATCGCTTGAAGATCCGTCAAGAGGATATACCCAAGACAGACTTTCTCAACCCGATATGGATGTATGAGTTCACGGTTATGTCTTTTGATTGACCAATGCCCTCGCTACTTTATGAACTTCATAAATAAAGTATTCATGGAGTATTTGGATAAGTTCGTCATTGTCTTCATTGACGACATTCTAGTATATTCCAAGAGTAAAGAAGAGCATGAAGAACATCTTGTCCGATTCGACTAGGCTTAGAGATCATCAACTCTATGCCAAATTCAACAAGTGTGAGTTTTGATGAAGGAAGTCACCTTCCTAGGAGACGCCATGTCTGCGGAATGAGTCGCGCTAACCCCAAGAAAGTCAAGGATGTGCTCAATTGGGAGTCACCCAAGCCTGCACCTCGCATCGGGAGTTTCCTTGGTATGGCAGGATACTACCACGGTTTATAGAAGGTTTCTCTAGGATAGTAAGATGTAATAAGCCCTAAGTTAGGGTTTGTGTTTCAAATGTAAATTATGAGGAGAAATAAAACTTTTGGTGCCTCATGAAATCATTTGAAAGTTTCTACATTTTTCCTAGCAATTTCCATTTTCTATATTTAGATTCAAGTGAATGGAAGTGGTTGTCAACAAAATTCTTGACCTTAAACTTGTGATCATCCTTTGCAAGTATTTTTTTCTATCATCTTGACCATCCTAGCTACCTCTCTGAAAAATTTCACAATTTTTAGATTTTGGTTGCTATTTCAAATGGTCAAGTCAAACCAGTTTGGAAATCTGGTCAAACCCTTGGACAGCAGCTTGTGCATTTTCTTGGGAGAAATCTAATGCATGAAAACTCCTGGAAAAATTACACAAGGTTTTCCTCTGTCCCTGTAAGCTCCCATAAAAATTTCAGAATGTTTGGAGCTCGGGAGCTATCTCTAAAAATTCTCCAAACCCGCCAGCTTTTAATTCAAATCTGGAATCATCGCTCATCGGGCCCAACCCAACTCGGCTCGAGTCCGACCAAGACCTAATGGACTCGGTCGCACCGCCTAGCTACACCGCTATGAGCTCGACGGCCGCCGACCGATCGATGCAGATCGTGACGATCCGCGTGGCGCTCGGCAATCGACCATCCGATTGCATCCTTTCATCTCAACCGCCCATTTTAGATCGATCGCTCAACATCTTCTTGATCAAGTCCGACCAGCTTGTTGTGCCGCACTGTTCTCGCTCGCGCCACTTTGTCGCTACGACGAGCGGCCCCACCTGCCGGGTTCGTCCTCGTCTTCTCCGCGTCACACCGAGCTCGGCAATCGCATGCGTGCCACGCAGCTCGCCGCCGCCACCTCGTGGACGCGTGTCCGGCCGTGGTGTGTCGCCAGTATTCATCATCTCACCGCACCCACCCATTCCTCGCTTCCTTCACTCTATCACCCTCTCGACCAGTTCTTAGTTTCGCCGAGAAGAAAGCGAGCAACGTCGCGCTGGTTAGTGCCACCCACCAGCCAATGCACCGCACCACCGTAATCCTCGCTCGTCGCGCTTCCATTTTGCCCACCGGTCCTTGTCGCCTAGTGAATCGCCAGGTGGTCTTGTCGTCTCGCCTCCGGTGATCTCGGTCCGCGAGCTTCGGCGCTCTAGTGAGTATCATGTTTCGCGCTTGGTTCCTTAGGATCGTATTGCTTCACTAAGTCTAATGATGGGTTCGTTGTCGCCTTTGGTGCATCGTGAGGGCGACGACCGCTTTTTCTCCAAGCTCGTGAAGCCGCGCTAAGTTCCGACCACCTCCGCTTCTCTTCGCCGCCGTAAGCTTGGGCATCACGTTCCTGAGATCAAGGCGAAGCTTAAGCGCACCTTCCGAACTCTTTTGGAAGTCTGTGGCGCCCTCTCCGCGGAAGCCGCACCTTCTTCTCCGCCTCCGTTCGTCGCCAGCTCATCGCCGGCATCTCCGTGGGTCAGCACCGCCGTCATCAAGTTCGCGAGCTCTCAGCGAACCTGTAGGTATAACCCATTCGCCCTAAGACCTACTGGTTTGCTAGATTTGTTGCGCGGTCGCGCCGCCGTCCTCGTGATCGTCGGTAAGCCACCGGCAACTTTAGGTTTATCCTCCTTCATTAGCGTTGATCATCCTTTAGTTTGTTCCACTGCCTTGTGGACCCCTCCGGAGCTAAGCGTGTTTAAAAGTCTTAATCTGGTCGTAATTTGTTCCTTGAGTCCATGACCGTGGGTCCGCGCACGTTAAGGTCTTGCGTAAAGTAGCAAAATTGTTTCGGTGTTAGCAGCGTATTCTCCAAATCTGCGTTCGTCCTCGCCCTGGCGCCGGTGATCAAGTTTGACTCGGTCGGTCGTTTCGCGCGCCCATTGTCGATGATTGTGGCTAGTAAGGCGCGCGTAGAGAAAAAGATTTAATCGCTTTAGAAATTCGAATTGGTTTTTCGTGGGGTGCATTAATTCAATTAAGCTTAGAAAATGCATAACTAATTCAATTTGTCTCCAAATCGCATGAAACCAAAGTGTTAATTTTCATTTTAAATGTATTATTTACTAAAATTAGATTCAACCTTGTCTGTTAGCATAAATCGATAGTTGATTAAATGGTGTATTATGTATTTCCCAATTAGAAAATTCATATCTCTTTCAATAATTGTCCAAATCCAAAGGAAACCACTTTGTAAATTTTCATTTTTAAAATGCTAATTATCGTAATAGGTTTTAGTTATGTTTCGATATTAAAATTTTGCTAAGTAATTAACTAGTGCTTTATGTGTATTGTTAGCCTAGAAAATTCCTAGAAAATTCATAACAAATCAAAATGAATTATTCTCTGCTCCTAAAAATGTGTTAGATCTTGTTTAGGCTCTTTGTGTAAAGTTTGGTATGTTTTGATGTTGTTGTATGTTGGAGTTTTGTCGGTGTTTTGTTCTTATTCGTTGCTTTTACTCGATCTTTAGATTGCGACGGTCCTGGTTCTATCGAGAGTGATCCTCTCGCAAAGTTGAGCCTATTGAGCGTGACGAGCCTGTGCAAGGCTTGATCATGTTAAACCCAGTGATTTTAAAGTCTAATATGTTGTTTCAAATTTGTATGTATGCATTGCTTAATTTGTGTTAACTAGATTAGTTAAATCTGTAGTTGCATATCCTGTAGGTAAATGATTATCCTCTACTACCTGAGCCTAGGTTATTTGCTGTGATTAGAGATCGCTGGATGATCTCTTGTCACTTAGTAGATACGATTTCAACTGCTTAGACATGCTTAGTATCGATAGAAATGGGCGGTTATCGACTTAGTCGGTAACCTTGATCACACAAAATTTACTATAACTTTATGTTTCAAAGATTTTGCTATGTTTATTTGCAAAACTAAAACGAAAACAAAAATGATTTAGACTTGGGCACAACGGTATGATTGGTGTGATCTTTGGGTGTGATCGAATGGTGCCCAGTCGCTTAAGGACCGAGTTACTTGCGCCATCGCATCGAGCATTTTGGCGTGCTAACCACACTAGAGTATATGGGACCTCTCTTGACCTAGTACTTTAGCGTATTGACTCGGTCGCAGGAGGTCGCAGGAGGGATGGTGTTGGGAGCATGGTAGTTGTCCAAAAGCTTTATCCTCGAGTGGGTAGTTGTCTTTCGGCTTTACCATGTAAGCGTATGGATTTCTATCCATACGAGCGGCTCGTAGTTAATACACAATATTGGAAAAAGTCTCAGAGGACTTAGTGTGCTTGCATACCTTCAAGTGTGCTTGGCTTAAAGGTCTCAAGTGTGGGTACATTGGTACACCCCGCAGGTTAAAACTATTCGAATAGCCTCGTCCTAGGTTATGGACACGCTCTGACACGCCCCAAGAACTAGACTACAACATTTAAATTAAAACTTGATGGGTGGTACGAACTGGGATTCGTGTTATGTTGTGGTGACTATTGGGATAGTCACTTCTAGGTGGTTACTTGTATCTATCTTTATTTCGCAGCTTATTTCAACAAAGAAAATAAATTGCAAACTTACCTTCAAATTGTATTACATTATTGCAAACAAATCGGCTTTGTGCAAATGAAACATATGGCCTCCACCAAATAAGCTGCATGTAGCATATAAACAGGTCTGCTAGTTCACACGTTGGTCTTGTGAGTACAAAGACAATCTTTGTACTCATTGGCTTTGCTTAATGTTTTTGTTGCAGAGGAAGAAGGTGAGCCCCAAGGGCCTCACTTCGTGAGTCCCCTTTGCGTTCGTGTTCGACGACTAGGCTTGGCGGTCCTGGCCGGATGCCTTGTGGGTTGAAGGCACGCGATTGGCTTTGTTTATAGCCATCTTATGGCACTTTTGCTTCATTTGTCGTTCTTCTCATTATTTATGTATCTTTTGGCGGTCGGCCATTGTCCGTAATAACTTTCTGCTTTGTATTTTCGCTTAGTGTGATGTTTGGACTCTATGTTGGAATGGAGTTGATGCATAATTTTGTGGTGAGGTGTGTATACGCTTTCAGGAAGTATACATATCTCGAGGCTCGATTTATTTGATTTGTGATGCTAGACCAAAGCGGTTGGTTAACCATTACAAGCCAAATAAATTGGGGTCCTCACAAAGTTGGTATCAGAGCCATTCTGA
Source organism: Ampelocalamus luodianensis (assembly GCA_036346255.1). Classification (NCBI taxonomy): domain Eukaryota; kingdom Viridiplantae; phylum Streptophyta; class Magnoliopsida; order Poales; family Poaceae; genus Ampelocalamus; species Ampelocalamus luodianensis. The sequence continues at coordinate 77,923,807 of CM070621.1, forward strand.
CCGTAGTAACCCAAGCATAGTCGTCCTTAGGATATTTTGGAAAAGCTTAATTTCAAAGTATAAAAAGGTTTATGAAAACCTAGGCAGATGCTCAGATTTTACTCCTTACCTATCTTAGCTTTCCACTCTCATCTTATTCTAATTTGAGTTTTGAAACTTGGTTTCTCTCTTTCCTTTCAAAAGATAGTTACTACCGGTGGAATTAGTCTTTGGGAGAACCATAGAAGATTAGTCTAATTAAAATTTGTGGGAATATAAGGGTAAGATATGTTGGGAGTTTGCTAAGTGTCTAATTTTTGTCAGTTGGTTTTGTAACTTAAAAGTCTTGTGCTTATTTTGTGCTGTTAGTGAGTTTTGCAGTGAGTTATCGACTTCTTGTTTTCCGGCTGTTGCTAACCTATGTTAGTGAAACAGGATGGCTGGGAGGACGCGCGGCGCCTCACCACCGCCATGATGAGGAGCTTCTCCTCCCGACCATGGTCGAGGTTCTCGCCGATCGAGCGAAACCGCATGGACCGACGCGATCTTGGAGGTTATTGCTAGAATACCTCCACTCCTGCGTGCCTCCGGATCGGTGGTGGCGACACGAGACTCGCGAGGGACTTGCCGAAGTTTCTCCGCACGCAGCCGCCGACTTTCTCCCGCTCTAAGGACCTCTCGATGCGGATGATTGTCGCGCATGGCTGAGCGAAAGCTCAACATAGCTGGTGCCGTGCACAGATAAGGCACTCTTCGCCCCACCGCCTGAGGGCGCAGACTCTCATGGTGGGAGAACTATCTCGCCATGCACCCGCGGGCCATGTAGTCACCGAGGAGTTCAGATCGACTTTTCGCCAGCCCACATCCTCGATGGCCTGATGAAGTCAAGAAGAAAGAATTCTCGCGCAAGCAAGGGCGCAACTGCGGACGAGTACTTGCACGAGTTCAATCACCGCTCGTTATGCTCCGGGGAGGTGGCCTCGATGAGGCTAAGCAGAGAAGTTTATGGATGGCTTGTCCGAGGAGCCGCAAGACAGTCATCTATTGTGGACTTCCGACTTTCGTGCCTTGGTTGATAAGGCCATTGTTGCCGAGCACATGGCAAAGGCGCTGGTGAGTCCGCAAGCGCAAATGGGAGGCCCATCGACCGCACAGCCGCCTCGCCGTCCTCGGCCGGGCCAAAGACTGGGCACGCCTTTGCTCCACCAAAGACCGAGGCCATCAGCACCCGGCCGCCGTCCGCCGCAGCCATGTTTCAGCCACGCACGGCGCCGCGATCCAGGCACAGGTGGCTCCGCAATCCGGCGCCGAGGTTACTTGTTTTCGCCGCCACAACAAGGGCCATTATGCGAATGCTCGCCCTCGTAGCGTTAGAGCAGCCCCGCCCTAATGGAGGACGCGGGGGGAGGTGGTCACCCTCCGACTAAGATGATCCAGAAGCCTGTGGTGCAAGCAATGGTCGAGTGACCATAAGAGCTTGAAGTACATTTTCACTCAAGTTGATCTCAATATGAGGCAAAGAACATGGTTAGAGTTGATAAAAGATTACAACATTGGAATCCATTACCATCCCGGAAAAGCTAATGTGGTAGCAGATGCCTTAAGTAGGAAGGAATATTGCAATACTCTGATGATCAAGGAAAGTCAACCAACACTATACGAAGAATTTGTGTCAAGCTTGAATTGGTTGAAGAGTTATTTGGCCGCCTTGAAGTGCAACCCACTCTACAAAGTCGATCGTGAAGCTCGGATCGAAGATGCAGATATCAAGGAGATCAAGAGTAACATGAAGAAGGGTAAATCCCTAAGATTTTCAGAAGATGAGCAAGGAACCATATGGTTCGATAAGCATATCTGTGTACCGGACCAAAAGAAACTCAAGCAGTTGATACTGAAGGAAGCTCATGAAACTTTGTATTCTATTCACCCCGGAAGTGCTAAAATGTATCAAGATCTTAAGGAATTGTATTGGTGGCCTAGTATGAAGCGAGAAATCGCTGAATACATAGCACAATGTGATGTTTGCCAGCGAGTTAAAGCTGAGCATCAGAAACCTACTGGACTCCTGCAACCCTTGCGGATCCCTGAATGGAAATGGGAAGAAATTGGCATGGACTTCATCACCGGTCTGCCAAAAACAAGAGCTGGATACGATTCCATTTGGGTAATCGTAGATCGTCTGACGAAAGCTGCTCACTTCTTCCCAATCAAGACTACCTACTCAGGAGACAAACTCGCATAATTGTATATGGCCAAGATAATATGTCAGCATGGAGTACCAAAGAAGATCGTGTTGGATTGAGGATCTCAATTCACCTCAAGATTTTGGCAGAAGCTGCACAACGTTTTGGGCACTAACTTGAATTTCAATACAGCCTACCATCCTTAGACAGATGGACAAACAGATAGAGTAAATCAAATCGTAGAAGATATGTTGAGAGCCTGCGCTCTAGAGAACCAGACTAGTTGGGATCAAATGCTACCTTATGCAGAGTTTTCCTACAACAATACCATCACCAAGTCGCAGATGTCCCTGCTTGAAGCCCTTTATGGAAGAAAGTGTAGAACCCTCTTGTATTGGACCGAAACTGGAGAATGACAAGTACTTGGGCCGATATCCGAAAAAAGCCAAGATCAAGTTCGAGCAATCAGAGAAAAGCTGAGAACAACATGACTAGGCGAGAAAGTTATGCCGATAACCATCGCCGGATTTGGCTTTTGTACCCAGAGACTATGTGCACTCAAGGTTTCACCTCTCAAAGGACCGCGCTGCTTTTGAGTAAGCGGAAGCTTGCACCAAGATACATCTGCATTTTCCAATCCTACCCATTAGAGGAGAAGTTGCTTACAAATTGAGCTTCCACCCCAGCTATCGGATGTGCATGACACCTTCCATGTGTTTCAATTGAAGAAATGTCTACATGTACCAGAAGAGCAGATGTCGCTAGAAGCCGTTGATCCACAGGAGGACCTCACCTACAAGGAGCAACCCATCAAGATTTTGAAGTGTCCGAGCGTAACCCAAGCAAGATCCTCCGCTTTACAAAGTTCAAGTGGAGCAACCACACCAAGAGGAAGCTACTGAAGCGTGAAGAGGACCCAAGGCCGAGTTCTGCACCTATTCTCTAGTCACCAATCTCGAGGTTGAGATTCCCTTTAAGGTGTAGGTTTGTAACACCCCGAATTTGCAGAGTTTTTGAGATTTTCAAAATTATAAAAGTAACCATTTGGTTTAAGTTGCAAAAGCTTAAATTAAAATTTAGAAATCAAAAACCATTTAACTTGAATTAATACAACTTCAATTAAACAAAAAAGTTGGTTTATTTGAGTTTCCTGGATTTTATTTGGATTTTAAGTCCTTTCTTGCTTTTTCTAGATTTTAGAATTTGTTTTTCCTTTGTCCTAAAGCCAAAATATATTTTGTTTGCAAAAAATTAAAAACTAAAGTATAGTTAAAAGTATTTTTATTAAGTTCTAAATAATTCAAGGGACTTTTGTGAAGTTTCCTGTAATTTTTAGACTCTATTAGCTATTTTCTAAAAGCTTTTTTGCTTTTTTGGCATTTCTTTAATCGAAATCCTTTTAAAATCCCTTCGCTCTTGGGCGAATCTCCCTACCATCCCTTCTTCGCCTCGCCCGCTTCGCACGCGCGACCCGCCCGCACGCGCTGCGTTCTCCTTTGTGGACCGTCCGATCGAAATCGAACGCATCCATCGCCCGTGCTCCTCGCCCGCCTCGCCTCCCACGCCGTGTGGGCCCACCTCGTCATTCCATTCTTCCGCGCCCTTCTTCTCCAGCGGTCCGAAGCGCTGGCGCCAACGCCAAGGCTTTGCGCCGGTCACCGCCCTCCCGCCCCGCCGCTGCCCGATTTAATGCACCGACGATTTCCACATTCGCTCGCCTCATTGTCTCGCTCGCCGCTCCCACGCCCGGCCGCCCCACCGCCAGAGAGCTCGCGAGCGCCCCACCGTTGAACCTCCATCTCTCGCCTCCCGTGTTCTATAAAGGAGCGCCTGACGCCCCTTCTCTTCCTCTCTCGCTCCTCAACCAACTCCTCTCTCCCATCCTCCCGCTCCTTATTTCGCGGTGAAACTCGCAACCAAGAACTCACTGCTGCCATTAGCGCGCCGCCGAGCATCCCCGGCCGCTCTCGCCTCCACCGCCGGCATCGCTCGTCAGCGCACCTGTGCACGCACTGCTTCACCACCCCGCCCACGGAGCACCGTCGCCGCTATAACCTCTCTCTCGCCGCCACCAATCTCTCGCCACGCCATTTCTCCCGCTCGCGCCGCAACCGAGAGTGTCGTGTCCCGCACCACCTCTCTCTTTGGTACCACCCATCGGGCTCGCGCGTGCGCGTGAGCGCCGCGAGCACCGCCTCGAGCCGTCGCCGCTGCTTCTCGACGTGGTGTCCCCGTCATCTCCACCTAGGCGCCACCTCTCTCTTTGCTGATGTGGTTGCCCCATCAGCATGCCCGTATGGCACTCCAAATCTAAACCCCGTCCCAAAGCCGTGTGAACCCAGTCCACAGTGGCCCGCACATGTCAATTTCATTTCTTTATTTTCTTTCGGCCGAAAAATCCTTGCTGAAGTCATCCAATGCAATAATCCGAATTTCCTTTACAAAAATAATTCAGAAAATCAAGAAAAACCCTAATTCCATCATTTTATGTGTTTTTGCAACTTTCGGAGGCCATATCTTCTCCGTTTGAACTCCGATTCGAGTGATTCAAATTTCTAAATTTATCTAAAATCCTCCTATTGTTGTTAGTGCTAATTTGGTATTTATTTGGAATTTATTTGGAGTTGTTTTATTTATTTGGCTTCGTTCGAACGTGTAGATTCGGGCGTTTCGAAAGATTTCTCGGACCCGACCACCGAAGCACCTCAACTCTTCAACGAAGGCAAGTCGTAGACCTTTGACCATGTCACACCCACTTTATAAAACTATACTGTTTAATATAAACATGCATCGCTAGTTTTATAATAAATAGTTTTGGGAATAAATAACTGTCTAATTGATGTATGCCTCCTTGATAAATTGCAAACGATATGTATCCTTGAATGACATGAACCCTTAGACACCATAGGATGGGTTATTTTAGTTGGACATTGTTACACTACCAACACAGGTATCGTAGTATGCTTAGCCATGCTATAGTTGTACGTGGGGACTCATGATCTCATGCTAGTATGAATAAACATGACTAAAGGAATTATGGAAAGGTGGATGTTGTGCCAAGGCTAGGGTGGTCTTTGGCCGGGTCGAATGAAAATGATTTATGCTCGGGCGACTAGGCGGTGGTAAGTGTGGGTGCCGTAACGCACATTGGGCATGGATTAGTCTCGCTTGAGAAACTAACTAAGGACTTAACCTTGAACCATTGATCTCGGTCATACCGTGCAACCACATGTCTAGGATGGGGTGGATCTGGCCAACTAATTAGCAATGCTTTGAGTCGGTTCTGCTTTGGCTGAGAACGCGCAAAGGGGGCATGAATCTAGCAGAGTAAGACCCGTTAGAAGCGAATCCTTAGTGAGCAGAACCGAGTCAAAATAAAGCTTTGTAAAAGCCTTGTGATAATGACTTAGTTGCACACCTTCGGCAGTGTGTGAGACGGACATTATAAGTTAATTATCTCTTGTGTGTAAAGCTGTACAACCTCTGTAGAGTGTAAAAACTATTCGAATAGTCGTGTCCCCGGTTATGGACATGCCCGGAGATTTCATGCAAGGGGTAAAGTTTTTCATCAAAAATGGTGGGAATGATGGTTTGGGAGGAATGGTTGGGAAGTTCGCTTGTTGTTTTCTAAGAAACTTCTTACTTATGTATTAGTCTTTTAAATTGTGCTTTTACAATCTACTTATCGTATTCATCGTTAAATGTCGTCGCACATTAAACATAAAGCTATCCTTGTCAAGCCTAGCATGAATAATAATTGCATACATTTCCTCGCGCTTGTCGAGTACATTCAAAGTACTCACGCTTTATGCCCTCGGTTTATCACCACCAAGAAGATCCAGAAGCTTGGAGTTCTATGAAGAGGAGTACTTCAAAGGTTATGCGAACTAGGTCGCGTCCTCCACTCGATTGCCTATGGGCATGTCGAATGGCACCACGAGACATTTCGGGTTCCGCTACAAGTTATCTTTTGTTGTTAAGCCCTACGTGGCAACTCTGTAAGACTTGACCATAATGTCCTTTTGCTACCAAGTAATATTAATTTGTACGCTTCATCGTTAATTGGTTGTATAGTTACGATTACATCTATGTTGTAACTGTGCGAGCTAACTACTGATCGGGGACTAGTTCAGAATGCACAGAGGGTCCTAGGGTTGCATACCTAGGGTCCCGACAGAAAGGTAGTAGCATATGCATCCAGGTAGTTTCGTCGGCATGAGGAAAATTATCCTACCCACGACTTGGAGTTGGCATCGGTAGTACATGCATTGAAAATGTGGAGCCACTACCTCATCGGGAATCATTGTGACATGTACACCAATAACAAAAGCCTCAAATACATCTTTACTCAGACAGACCTTAACTTGAGGCAATGAAGGTGGTTAGAATTGATAAAAGGCTATGACTTAAACCTTCACTATCACTCGGGTAAGGCCAATGTGGTGGCTGATGCGTTAAGATGAAAATCTTGCTGCAACCACATTGTGATGCAAGAACAACAACCTCCTCTCTTTGAGGAATTTGAGAAGCTCAACTTGGGGATTGTTCCGCATGGGAACCTCTCCGCCATGAAGGTGCACCCAACTCTAGAGGACAGGATCAAAGCTGAACAAATAGGGAACACCAGTGCACAAAGGATCCAATAGCTCATGGTACAAGGGAAAGCCCCCAAAATAACTAAAGATGATTAGGGCATCCTATGGTATGGGAAGCGCATTTTTGTACCCCCACCAAAAGGACCTAAAGGAGTTGATCCTCAAGGAAGCACACGAATCAGCCTACTCTATTCATCCAGGTGGTACCAAGATATACCAGGATTTAAAACAACGCTACTGGTGGCCCCTCATGAAAAGGGACATTGCAGTATATGTGACATGCTACGATGTGTGCCGATGAGTTAAAGCAGAACACCAGAAGCTAGAAGGCCTTTTGCAACCACTCTAAGTACCAGAATATAAATGTGAAGATGTTGGCATGAACTTTATCACTGGACTGCCAAAGTCCAAGTTGGGGTAGGATTCTATCTGGGTCATAGTAGATCGATTGACTAAGGCAGCCTATTTTATCCCAGTAAAAACCACCTACAAGGGGATAAGTTGGCAGAATTGTATATGTCACGGATAGTGAGCTTGCATGGAGTACCTAAGCAAATCATCTCAGATCGAGGGTCGTAGTTCACCTCCCATTTTTGGTCTAGCATCCATAAAGCATTAGGCACATATATGGCATTTAGCACGCATATCACCCACAAACAGATGGGTAGACAGAAGGGTAAACCAAATTTCTGATACATGCTTCGGCTTGTACTGGATTCCACTACCAACTGGAAAGATGTCTGTCGTGCACTAAGTTCTCATACAACAATAGCTATTAGTCTAGTATGAAGATGTCACCCTTTGAAGCCCTTTATGGAAGGAAGTGTTGAGCACCATTGTTATGGTCGGAAGCAGGAGAATTGTACCTCTTTGGGTCCGACATCATAAAGGAAGCTGAAGATAAGGTTTGCCTCATTCAAGACCGACTGTGAGCTACGCAATTAAGACAGAAGAGTTACACTGACAATCGTCGCAGAGAGCTAGAGTTTGAAATTGGAAATTTCGTCTACTTGAGGATTTCTCCATTAGAGGAACCAAGAGGTTCAAGGTCACAGGGAAGCTTGTGCCGAGATTTGTAGGACCATTCCCCACCACCGCTGGGCTAGGAAAGGTAGCCTATAAGCTAGAGCTGTCCATAGAACTAACATATGTGCACAACGTGTTCCACGTCTCGCAACTCAAGAAGTGCATTAGGGTGCCCGAGGAACAGACACCGCTCAAGGACATCGAACATAGCAAGGTCCTAATGTACCCCGAACATCCTATCAAAATCTTGGATGTAGTGGAAAAACAAACAAGGAGTAACACATATCGCCTAAACCGAGTACAATGGAGTAATCACATGAAAGGAGAAGCCACCTGGGGATGTTAAGACTTCTTGAAAGCCCAGTACCCTCAGCTGCTGTTTGAATCGCTCGAATCTTGGGGTTGAGATTCTTTTTAAGGGCAGTAGTTTGTAACAGCCCAAAATTTTTATAAGAAATCCCAGGAATAAAAATATGGGATTTTTAAAAATACAGTATGTGGAGAAGTGGAGTACAACAGTCAACTAATCAATATTTATGTAAAAAAGAAATAAAATTCACCTAAGGAGTTGTTTTGAGCATGAAACCATTGTATGGCTTGTAATTAGATCCATGGATTCCATTCTTGTAATAGCCCAAAATTTTTGTAAGAAATCCCGTGAATAAAAATATGGGATTTTAAAAACTTTTGTGTGTTGTCCGTTGATGTCTTATCTCGCATGCTTTTGGGAGTTATTTTGACTTCATTCATTCTCCGTAATGTGTTGTGGGAAGCTAAACCGTAAAGTCAAACCTAAGTCCAAATTTGATATGTGGATACCTAAGGATCATTTAGAAAGTCACTAACCAAAAATCCGAGTTTGAACAAAAGCCCAAAACAATGTCTATCACCTTCTTCACCCTTTTTCTCTTTCCTTTTCTCTTTCTTTCATCGTCATGTTTTCCTAGCCGAAACTAGCCTTAGGCCACGATTCTCGCCTATCGATCTTCCCACCCTCCTCTGGTTTCCCCTCGGCCCGGCCCAGCATATTCTCCTTTCCTACGGTTGCGCCCAGCCCAGAGCGCTCCCTGCTCTCTCCTTCTCGGTGATACACCGCCTCCGACACTAGCGCCATGCTGCAAGTGGCACGACCACTACTGGCACCACAATCGCCGTTGTAGTACACGCACATGAAGCTGGCACCTCACCCGTCACTTAGCCACATCGGTGTCGTGTCCCAGTCACTGACGTCCCTCCATCACACTACTCCCATGCCGCCTTTACAACAAGCCGTCCGTCGTTATCCCGTCGACCCACACCAGTAATCGGCTCCCCACCCCCCTTCCACTTATAAATAGACACCCTGAGCTCCCCTTTGCCCCCTCCTCGCCATTCACCACCTCTCCCTCTCTTCCACCGAACACAGCTGTAAAGGAGGGCGCTAACTCCGCTCGACCATCGTGTCCGCCACACCATTGCCACACCGGTGAGCTCCTTACCCCACCACCCGTGTCACCATGTGTTCTAGAGCACGAGGATCATTTCCTCCGCTAATGTTGCCCTCATCCACAGTGTGCTCGCCGATGGCCCCTTCTTCCCACTCCGAGCCAAAGGCATGAATTCCATCACAAGATCGCCTTGGTGAGCCTCACCTCAATTCCTTCCTCCGCCCACCTCCTCGCCTCCTTATGCTTCTCCGGCTACTCACAACACCTCTCCTCTCAGTCATTGTCGACGCCGTGTGGAGCTCCTTGCCCTCGGGTCAACGCCATCGGCTCACCTCCGACCACCTCCATCGTCCCCTCCACTTCAGTATACTCCCCATGCCCCCTAGATGCTAATGCGCACCTTCACTTCCCGATGGCATCACCGGAGCTTGAATGCTGCCACCGCTAGATGTCGTTGCGCCGCCGCTATGGACCACCCCAGTCCTCACCGCCGTGGCCAATGGGTCCGCAAGCCTATGGGGAACCCATTTTGGTCCTCCCTAGCTACACCTGTGGTATGGCTCACTGGCGGCAAGAATGGCCGTGAGCTCCTCTGCTTTGGTTCAAATGGGGAAGACACACTGTAGCACCGTCATTTGGGTCTTAATGATGTCGTTAGGCCTAGAGGTTAGTTAGGGGTTAGGTTAGTATTACATGTGAGTTAAGTAAAAGCGATTAGAAAAGAGATCAGGAGATAAGTCTAGGTCAAGTGGGCCCAAAAACTTAAGTATGCAGGGTAGACAACACACATAAGTTGTCATAGTGTTTGTGGACCTCCGGTCCATACACTGTTCGCATGGACCAAGACCATGAATGGCGGGCCCCATCTGTCAAAGAGAGAAGTCTTTCTTCCCTTTTCTTTTTCAGGACTTAATTTCAGGTGTGAACTTTGGAGAGTCCGTTGTCACTCATTTTTACTCCGAATCAAATGATTTTTATTTCTAAATTTGTCAAACACGAGAGTAACAGCCCAAATCCTCTGTGTATTCTAAACTAGTCCCATGATCAATAGCTAGCTCACACAGTAAACAAATATGGTAACATCCATAATTCACACAACTTTATTAATAAATATCAGAGATGATTACAAGAAAGGTTTATAAGCCAATAATAAACAAACACAGTGGAAGACGAAGAAGAAGTAGTAGAGTCCGGTGATCCGCCATCGACAATTGACTTGGGTAGCGCCTAGTTGTTAAGATCCACACCGTAGCTAAGTCCTTCTCCTCTGAAATTTATTTGCATTAAGCAAGGGTGAGCACAAATAACCGTGCTCTGCAAGTTACACCCAATAACAGATTATAATGAATGCAAGGATGTGAGACCTCAATTTATTTAGCTTGTAATGCTTAGCCTTCCATTGACTCTAGCATCACAAACAAAATATATTGTGCCTCGGAAAATGTATACTTCCCAGAATTGCTGTATACACACCCTTTTACAAAACATTGCATCAATTCCATACAACACACAGAACCGTGGCTTAAACTTTACAAGCAAAAGACATATAGCAAAGTTATTACAAAAGAGATGCCAACCGCCAAGAACAAGCTAAAAAGAGTTAAACAACAATGAAGCAAGATGCCATAAGATGGCTATGAACAAAATCCCACCGTTTGCCATACACCGACAAGGCAATCCGACCGGCAGCCAAGCTAGTCGCCCATACCGTAGCAAAACTCACCAAAGTCGATCCCTTTGGGATCAACCTTCTCATTGGGGACCTGAGTTATCTCCGTAAGACCGAGACTAGTCAAGGTCTTAGGGACATAACCCTAGATCTCCAGTAAATGGATTCCAACTTAACTCAGTCTAAATGAGAGGCTTAACTAGAATTTAGAGCCCCGATGATCATGCGCGCCGCTCCCCTGCGAGCACTACATGATTGTCGGTTCTCCAACCAGCCAAGCACGACACTTAGTGAGTTAAATAGGAAGCCATGAACAGCGATCATGACCTATTTTGGCTCCCAAGATCAGCGACCAATATATTCATACTCTCATTACAACGTCGATCACATCCATACAACGCTCAAACATAAATAGTACAAAAGTTATACATCACAGGTCCAAGTTTACAACTACATAAGTGGCCGACCGGCCAAATTTAACAAGTTCATAGCGAAGCGAGTAAATAAACCAAAATGCCAGCAGTGGTATGCCCACAACCCATCGGCAACCGATCGGGAGTTAGAAGATAGCGACTACTCGTCGGTGTCACCTAAATCGACACCAAAAACTCATCGGTCTCGATATCGCCCTCACCGTAAAGCCAAGAACACCGCCGAGTACCAAAGAGTACTCGCAAGTCTTACACAAATAAAAATAGTTATGCATAAGGTCATTCAAGGAAGGGCTCATATTGGCTTAGTTTTGCGTAAAGAGACGCAACAATGTACAACCTACACATACTAGTTTTTCAAGTGCCATTTCAAAATCAGATTTGAAGTAGAAGTAAAGCATGTGAATAAGTAATGAACTAAGTAACGAATAAAGCGTATAAATAGCAAAGTGGCTGCCCACTTTGATACAACAACAAGCATGAACATCCCATTCATGATATTTACCGAGTTCACCCACAATTTTAATTCCAAGTCTAACAATAGTAACTCCCGAACTCAAGCGATTGTCCATATCCGCGACACGGCTATTCGAATAGATTTATACCCCGCAGGGTGTACTACTTTACCCACACGACTCGACCAGCCCGTAAGCCTCCGGATAATGGCACACTTCCTTTGGTATGTCGTCGGGAGAATCAAGATACGATCGCTTTCAGAAGAAAACTCTATTGAGCTAAGTCCCCATGTGAGATGTTACCGGTCTTAGTACAAGTAGCATATAGCACTTGCTAAGGGCTCACATGTTATATTGGAAATACCGATGTAATGAAAAAGTAATTGGTGCTCCTTGCACACTATAGAACATTGCCATCGATTCCTAAGGACAATTGACAAAGACACAATTGTCCCTACACCACCGTGAGACTTAACTCAACAGAACCTTCCCCTTACTTGACAGTACAGCACCCATATACTGCGTATGGTAGCACGAATGTACTTGAATCAACGACGTTACCAAAGTTCGGTCCTTAATTGTCCAGACAAGTCAACCACTTACACAAAGCTCGTGCACGAAGCACCATCACTAACCAACACTTGTCCAGACCAAAAGCTCATTTAAAATGACAAAAATTAACTCATAAAACATATACAAAGATCTGAAACAAAGGTATAAAATGACAGTTGTGTGTATCCCATAATTGTCGGGTTATTCCCGATAATCAGCTACCGGTTCTAGACTTGCATGGCTAAGCAGACCCGAACAAAATAATTTCACACATCCTATCATAAGTATTTCAGTACTGAAATAATTCATGGATAGCCACAATGACAATATAATAGGAGGTGTCTAACTATTCATCACAAAAATAGCGACATTATCAAAATAACATGCAAGCAATTATCATTGCATCTACCCTAACAAAACTAGGATCAAATATGATGCAAAAGAAAGTTCAAAGGATGCTTGCCTTGCAGGAAAAGTAGTTGTTCACTCTCGCATGAGGAGTCAATATCAATAGGCTCTGTATCTAGATAAATACAATACCGAATAAACATCGAGAAATACCTCAAAATTCAAAATGCTCCAAAATGTATGATTTTTCTACAGTAGCTAAGTCACGATTTTAGATGATTTTTGGTGAAAGAATTATTTCATTTTGATTTAGTATGTGAAAGTTATGGTGGTTTGAATTTTAGATTTCAATATGCCTCTCATTAAGCAATTTAATTATGAGGTGAAATTTTGTAGAGCAGTGGTGAGTACATGGATAAATAGGCAATATTATTACAATTTCAAAACAGTTGAGTTTGCTCCAATTGGAGTTTTCATGATTTAGTTATTGATTTCTAAAGTTATCAAGATTAATAATGCAAAAATAATGCCCTTATAGATCTTTTCCTCAAACTATAGTTTCGTGATGAGGTAAGTTCAAACCTACTTTACAAATTAGTTCACTAAAAATAAAAAATATCAAAAGTGGTTTCACTGTTTTTGGAGTTAATATGAATTAGTTATGTATTTTTTTGAAGTTATAAGTCTTTTCTATTGTGCAAATAATAGAGTGATAGGTTATTCTTCCAAAATAATTCTTTCTGTCACAGGACATGTTTGAAACTAATTTTAACATAAAGTTCATTCAAAATAAAAATTTCGTATGGTTTCATTGCTTTTGGAGTTAAAATGAATTTGTTATGCATTTTAGAAGTTAATACATATTTTTCAGTGTGCAAATAAATGGCTTTCGGATTTTATAAATCATTTGCTACTTTTCTCACCGAGCCACGCGCTAGTCGCAGTCACCGACCGGTGGGGTCCAGTGAACAGTTCATTTTTCAATTAAACTTCAGATTTTAGTTTTCAACCGACATGTGGGACCCGCATGTCATAGATACGGTCCCACGCGATGCTGCATGGACCGTGAGTCTACTACCGTTTATAGGGTCTAGAACTATGCATTTAAATCTCAGGCCCACATGTCAACCTCAGATTTTAAACCGTTATTTTGCTCCGTTTACTGTTCTTGGTCCCACATGTCTGTGTCTCATTTGTTACTTCAGATAGTCATTAAATACTTAAGTGATGATTAGCAATTAATGACCCGGATTTGAGCCCTAATGGCGAGGCTACGATTGCTCAGAATCCGACAATACCGCGGCGGCGCCACCGAGCCTTGCTTGGCGATTCCGCCACGGCGCCCAAACAAAGGCATGAACGGGCCCATAATAAGCTTGCACACCTAATGGCGTGGTTTCGACGGCCGAGGTGGTCTAGACCGCCGGCCAGCCGGAGTGGAGCGGCGGAGCCGCACGCAAAGGTGCATGCAAGAGTTTGGTGGTGCATCGAGCAAAACAAGACACGGTGAGCTACCGTGGACTCGTGAGGTTTACCGAGGGTTGTAGAGGCTTGAGGAGCTCGGAGAAGATCTAGCGCAAGAGAATGGCGGCGCGCGCACGGGTCTACCGTAGAAGGTGCCTGGGAAAAAGAAAAGGATTGAGGGGTTAGAAAACACCAGAGGGTATATGAGGAGGTGTCACCACGACCAATTGCAAAATGGCTCACCGAACGCCAAATTACCGTGAACAGTGGTCTCTGGCCGATAAATGGGGAAACTTCAAATTCGAAAGGCCCCACGATGCAATGTGAAAATCGGTTGAGGGAAAAAGTGACTTATATCCCAAGGCACCGTGTGACGCGCAAGAAAAGAAAAGGATCTCACCGAGATGAAGATGGCAACACGGGTTAGCCGCGGCGCGCTCCGTAGTGGTGAGGACACGCCGGTGCCCTTGGATCTACAAGCAACGACAAGAGCTCAAGTGAGCGAAATGGATACTGCATGAAAAGTAGGAGAAGAGGGACTTGATTTGAGGGCTTTACCAAGAACAAAGCTCGTGGAAGCTTCCCTCCTCGGCGCGCGAGGAGAAGTGAGGGAAAAGGAGGGGCTTGAGGGGTAATATGCTCGTGGCGTTGACGGGATGGAGGCGGCGTGAGACGGAGGAGCTCCAGGAGTGGTTGCATGCGGCGGCAACTCACGGCACTAACGGAGCTTCAACGGGCGGGAGCATGCGCGGGTCTGCCCGAGGTGGAAGAAGACCCTGACCAGTGGGCCCCATTGGTCAGTGGCTCAACGAGGCCGAGTTGGAGCCTGGTGCGGTCGATGCAGTTAAGTGACGCGGTCGAGTCAAGCCGCTACGATCGGGAATCGAGTCCAGTCCGTCCGAGCCATAGGAACAGTGGGTGTTGGGTTTAGGGTTTGACTGGGAATTAAATCATTTCCTCTACTTTGACCAGGGGATTAAAAATAGAAATAAAATTCCTAAAATCATGAAATAATTTGTGGAGGTTCCTGGGATAGCCTAGTGGCCATTAAAATTATTGAACCCTACTGTTCATATATATTTTATCATATACAATTTTCTTATGGTTTAAACTAGTCCCAAAAATTTAGGAAAAATTATATTAATTCGTGATAATTAATATAGTATTTGAATAAATTATTTCCAGAGGATCTTCAGTAGCATTTATTTCGGTTTTTAGTTTGGAGTTCAAATTAAAGTGTATGTTTCAATTGAATTTTGAGATTTTCCAAGTACAAAAATTTAAATAAAAAGTTTCCAAACATGATGCATGCTAATGAGATGCATAATAAGCTCTTTATTAATTTGGGGATGTGACATCTGCAACAAATAAGCAATGCAAATGAGTACAAAAGATGTACTCGCAAGACTTACGAGTAACAAACCTAGATACTACTACATGTGCTTTAATCAAAGGAGAAGGCTCAAAGTTTATTTTCAGATAAAGTAGATTTTATTTTCAATAAGTAATAGATTGAAGACAGCTTTAATAATCTGAATTTTATTTGCATAAATAACAATGTAGACAATAAGTAATAATCATAAAGACATCCCGAGATGGCTAACCCAATAGCCATCACAACAATAGCACGAATTACCCATTCGTACTCACCCACATCAAGTTTTAATTTAAAAGGTTCTAGTCTAACTCTTGCAAAACCTAACCAAGTGTGTCCATAACCTAGACAAGGCTATTCAATAGTTCAAAACCCCGCAAGGGTGTACCAATGTACCCACACTTTAGACCACCTTTTTGCCACTAGATGAAGCACACTTCCAAGGTATGCCGGCACGGCTAAGTCCTACGAGACGTTTCCAATCTTGTGTATCAACTACGAGCCGCTTGTATGGATAAAACCCATACGCTACATTGTAAAGCCGAAAGACAACTACCCATCACGGGTAAAGCTTTGACAACTACAATTCTCCCAACACCATTCCTCCCGCGACCTCCTGCGACTCTGAGCTAACACACGCCAAAGTACTAAGTCCGAGAGGTCCCATTTCCTCTAGTGTGGTTAGCACACTAAAATGCTTGGATAGTGTGACACAAGATGTTCTGGTCTTTGTTGACTCGTGCACCAACCATTCACACCCAAAAGCACACCATCAAGTCCAAATCATTTTATTTTCAGTTTTAGTTTTCACAAATAAACAAGGCACAAGATGCTGAACATAAGCAATAATAAGTTTTGTGTGATCAAGGTCATCGACTAAGTCGATAACCGCCCAATTCTACCGGTAACTAAGCATTGCTAAGCATCATATCGTAAAGACAATAAAAGACCATAAATCATTCACCGGGCTCTAATTCACCAGTGAGGATAATACCCTAGGTTTGTGGCAGGGGTGAACCATTTCAGGGAAACTATGCATTAGGATTAACTACCTCTATCCGACAAAAATCGACTTTGACACAAGAAGCATGCATACTTACTTTTTGCAAACAAGATATTAGACTTTAAAAGTAATAGGAGTAATACGATCAAATGATGCTACATCTGCTTGCCTTGCTGGAGATCACTTTCTTGCTGCAGAGGATCACTCATGCAATCAATAATTTCTTCGGAACCTATCGCAAGAACGAGAAAATCCAATAAAAATGACGAAAATCGAGAAAGACTCAAAATCCAAATTACTCCAAAATCCATGAAATTTATACAACAGAAAGAACATAATTTTAAACAAATTTAGCAACAAGAATCATTTGATTTGGATTAAACATGCAAAAGTTATGACCTAAACAATTTCTTTCAAACTTGAAAATTCAAATTAAATTAATTTAGTAATCGTTCATGGCACAATTTTCCAAAAGATCTAGAACCTGAAATTTTTATGGTAGGTAGAATATGGCATCCTAAGAACAGCAAAACTAGATTAACTTTATTTGGAATTAAAATGAATTACTTACGATTTTTCTAAGTTATGAAACTAGGCCATATCATTTTTCAAAGGCAAAGATATGAACAAAACCCATTCTACATGAAAGTACATTAGTAAAGGGATTTAACAAATTTTAGTTTGCTCAATTTGGAGCTACAGAGAATTACTTATTCATTTTCAAGTTTTAATTGAATTTCTAGATAATATTTAATACCTAAACAAGTTAATTCAACCTCTACAATTTTCTGGTACAGAATCAGTGGCAAAATGTATTTTTAGACTAAAGTTTAGTTAAATAGAAATGTAACACAATTGGAATCATCTAAAAAGGAATTAAAATGAATTAGTTATGACATTTCAAAGTTTAAATACATTTTTCACTTTACAAATAAAAGGTTTCGGGATTTACTGATTACCAAACCAAGGTGGAAAAACCTTGGCCGTTGATTTTGAATCCAATGGCCCAAGCGCACCGGAGAACGGCGCGCGAACGCCCCGAGGCCTTAGCGGTTGGATTTGATGCAACGGCTCCCAACAGAATGACATTCGGACCTCCGATTGCCTAACCAATCTGGGCCATGGATCTAAAGATGGATGGCCCAGATCAGCGTTACAACCGGAAGTCCAAATACACCAAGATCTGAGACGTAGATCAAGAATTGGACGGTCCACAGGGACTAGAACGTTTAGAGCTCCAACCGCGCTGAGGAGATCTAGCCTGTTAGATCAAGATCTAACGGTCCAGAGTTGACAGGGAGGTCCTAAAGGTTAGGATTCATAGGAGGAGGTTCTAGACGGTCAAGATCTCAAGGGGGAGGTCTTGAACGGCTAAGATTCCACCAAGGGAAGTCATGGGCGATAACCTACAATGGTGAGGAGGTCTTGGACGGCTAAGATTTACTCAGGAGTGGTCTTAGCGGCTCATATCTCCAAGGGGTGGTCTTGACGGTAACGATTTACAAGAGGAAGTCTTGGAGGCTTTCTTTACAAAAGATCAAGGGGTGATCTTTTGCAAGGAGGACCCTGAGGGTGGTTTTAGGGTTGTTTCTGCAAAAGGCCAAGAGGAGTTTTTTTTTAAAAAAAAAAACGAAAAAGGGGAGGTCGTGAGAGGGAGGTCCTGAGGTTTTCTTGGCAAAAGACCCAGGGGTGGTCTTTTGCAAAGAGGACCCCAAGAGTGGTCCCGAGGGTGGTTTTTACAAAAATGACCAGGGAGGTCTTTTGCGAAAACACAGAGGGTGGTCCTAACGACCCAGATTAGATCTAAAGAGGTCTTCAACGACTCAGATTTAATCTAAGAGGTCCTAAACATAACGGCACGCCTGCTTTACCGACAAGAATTGTAATTAAAGCTAATGATTAGACTAGGACAAATTAAATGCTAATCATCAAGCTATAGTGTCTGTCCGAGTAAGGCACGACAAAATCCCAAGCTTGAGTTTGAGCTCACCGCCGACGACTCCGGTCACGGTAGTGGGAACCAAGGACAGGGATGGGTTCTAAATAGCGAGGTGAACTTAAAGGTGCCAAAAACCAAAGCTAGAACACCTCCTACCGGCGGCTAGCCAGAGATGACCGCCGGAGACCAAAACGGCAAAGATGCAAAACTAAAGTAGCCCCACATTGTTCAACAGAGAAAAGCTCAAACACAAGGGACTAATAAGAGGTTACCGAGGACGGTGAAGTCAAGAAAACAGCCAGAGAAGCTCCGGCGACCAAATATCTTGCCGGAGTTGGGGAAGATGATGGAAATAGGGAGGTCTAAACGAAAAAGAAGTGACCTAGAATTAAGATAACTTCAATAAAGCCCATAAAAGGTTCATGAGCACATTATTTGAAAGGTTGGGCTTCTTACCAGCACTAAGGAAGAAAGGATTGAGTTTGGTCGACAAAGAGCAAGTCCCCAAGTTTGACAATCTCTGTGAAGGTTAAACAAAACAAGTTAGGGAAATGCTCAAGGTGGTCAGAAGAGCAAAAGGCACGCCAAGAGTTGCAATTGAACTACTGGAGCCCTGAGGTCACCGAGGAGCTCCAAGGTCCGGTAATGGCGGCTAAGAGGTCCTCTGGTGTTGTGAGCACAACACACAGAGAGGAGGTCGAGTTAGCAAAGTAGTGTTGAAAGAGAGCTAAGGAAGGAGCTATGGGACCTTTATCGCTGAGAGAGCAAGTGTTACCCGAGTCAAAAGCTCCTGTCATGGGTGCACTTGAAAAGATGGAGGCAGGTGGAAGGAGGACTTTTAGGGCAAAGGTATTGACATGCATTAAAGGTTGGCAAAGAAAGAGCCGTTGACAAGGGCATGAAATGACAAGGCACTACTCCCACCGCAATGGTTCTAGCACACACGCATGCGCGTGAAAATGATGATGACCAGCTCTGAGAGGTCCCACCATCGGTGAAAGATTCAAAGTGGCCTAGTCAAAGATTATAACGTTTGGGTTAAGTGTTGAGATCGAAAGGAGGAGGTCTCAACAGTTGGATTTAAAACGAAGGGCCCCGATTTTCAGTGATGTTCGGAGGTCCTAAAGCTCAAGGAGATCTGAGACACAGATCAAGATCTGGATGACCCACGACCTCCTAAGCGCTAACAAGGTGGTCATCAAGGGTGGTCTGGGAGGTGGTCTGGAGGGTTGTCTTTGCAAAAGACCAACGGGGTGGTCTTTGCAAAAATGCCAAGGTGGTCTGGGGAGGTCTTTGGGAGGTCCTTTGAGGAAGTCTTTGAGGAGGTCGCCGCAACGACCAAGGGTGGTCTTTGCAAAGATACAAAGGTGGTCCAAGGGGAGGTCTGGGAGGGTGTCCTTTGGAAAACAGACACGAGGTGGTCGTGACCAGGGTGGTCTGCACGAGTGGGAGGTCCGAGCACTCCCGAGATCGCAACGGTAGAGCAAAGATCCAACGACTGAAATTGATCACACCAAAAGGATTGAGCCTGAGGTACTCAAAGAGGTTGGGTTCAACTAAGATAGTGGTTTGGGCTCGAGTCTGACTTGAGCCCAAACAGGACCTTGACTTAGGGTTGGATTTTGAACTGAAACTTTGAGAGATATTTAGAGGTAGCAAACTAACTCCAAAATTTCTGAAATTTTTACAGTAGCTTGCTGACTTTGAGATGGACCTTGTATAAACTTTCCAAAGGTTTTATGCTGAGCATTTTTCTCCATAAATTTCTCAAGGTTCTGAGTTAGGCTTGACCAAAGGTCAAAATGGTTTGACTACCTCTTAAAATATTCAAACAATTTCTAAAAATTATGAAATTTTTCAGAGAAGTCACCCAACATCCTTAGAACACAGAAAATCATTTCCAGTGGATGATCACTAGATTTGACCAGGGTTGGAAAAGGAGGGTCATGACTTTAGTCAATATGGAGGTTTGGGTTTTTATTTCCCACAATTCCTTTACAAGAATTACAGAAAATCTCAAAACTTCAAGATGCAAGAAAAGTTTTTAATTTCTGTTCATTTTCTTACATTTGAAACACAAACCCAGCATTTGGGTCATACAAAGGATTTATCAAAGAAAGACTTATAGGTTGAATTTGCATAATGCAATGTTTTCTTTAATTGCTTGTACTAAGTTCCAAAGCGTTATTCTATAACTAAAATTAATTTTATAAATTCTCAAGTTTTATACTAGGATAACCTCCATATGAAATATGGTGATGGATACCTTCCTATCACATGGCTAACCGCCCAATTTCCTAATTGGATAAACTATCCAAAATCAAAACCAAAATCTAACTTTGAGTGGATTTGCTAGCATGTCCATGACCGTGGACACGGCTATTCGAATAGTTTTACACTCTACAGAGGTTGTACAACTTTACCCATAATAGATAATTAATCAACTTATAATGTCTGCTCACACACTTCCGAAGGTGTGCGACTAAGAGATTATCACAAGGCATTTACAATGCGCCATTCCAAAGTAGTCATGCCCGCAAAGGTTTCACTTCCTTTAGACTAACGATCCGCCAGATGCCCCCTCTTGCGCTGCTAAGGTTTCACTTCCATTGGGCTAACCACCCGTCGGAAGCCCCCTTTTGCGCCAAGTGAGAATACTGTCTAACCGACACCCACACATCAAAATGGCATAACTAACAGTGGAATGTTGCAAATTATTTAGCCTAGTCCTCCCCACTCTGGACTTGTGGTAGTACAATGGGGCTTAGCAAGATACGGCTCAAAGACCGGTCGTTAACTGACTTGGGCGACTTCCAAAATAACCCATGGGCCTCAACAATTCCCGAATTGAGCACGTGCATAAACCTGAACCCACCAAACATCCATTTCGTCTAAGTCTAAACCAATTTTTCTTTTTCTTTTCAAACCATTTGTAAATTTCTATGGCACACCAATGCCATAAACATATTTTTAATCCATATTTGATTTTTGGCTGAAAACTCCCCAAATCAAATACTTTTGGGTGTAAGCATGACTAAGCATAATTTTTCAAAATGATCCTAGTTCATTCTATTGTATCAACTAGGTTTTATTTAGGGTGACAATATGTTTGATTCAATATCAACATTGGTCGTACAAAGGATTTAGGCATAACTATAAATTTAAAACAGGAACTTAAATAACTGGATATAAATAAGCACATAGTAATAATTTAAATAGAATTTAAATAATTTGAAATATTAGGATTCAAATATGACCAAATATGTAACTTGCCCTGCTCAATTAGTTGTTGTTCTGAAATGGCGTCCAAATCTCACTCTCGAAGTCGTCGAAATCTATATGAGAAAATAAGCCAAATTCAAACAAAATTAGAACATTTGGCTAAAACCTTCCCAAATACGAGATTTGATCTAAGCATTGGCTAAGCATATGATTAATTTTTAGTATCATTTTGTCTAATGGTGACAAGGTATTCACGTTCAACATTCAAATTGGCTATACAAGGAAAATTGGACTAACTAGGCAATTAAAACAGAGAATTAAAATAATTGTATAAACATATGCATGCAGTAATAATATAAAATAGAATATAAATAATTTGAAATAATGGGATCAATATGATCAAGGGTATAACTTGCCTTGCTTGATGAGTGTGGGGACCCCAGAGTTATCTCCGTAAAACCGAGATTAATCAAGGTTTTAGAGACATAACTCTAGATCTCCAGAGGATGGATTCCAACTTAACTCCATCTAAATGAGAGGCCGAACTCCAACTGGAGCCCCGACGATCATGCGCCGCTCCTCTGCGAGCACTACATGATTGTCGGTTCTCCAACAAGTCAAGCGCTACACTTAGGAGTTAAATAGGAAGTTATGAACAGCGAGTATGATTTATATTGGCTCCCAAGATCAGCGGCCAATATAACCATACTCTTCTTCAACGTTGATTACATCCATACAACATCCATACATAAATAGTTCAAAAGACAAACAACATAGTTCCAAGTTTACAACTAATACAACCGCCGACCGCCAAATTTAAAGGAAAGTGTTAAGTAGCAATGAAATAAGGAAATAAACCAAAAGGCCAGCAGTGGTATGCCACACAACCCATCGGCAACCAACCGGGAGCTAAAGATAGCACACTACTCATCGGTGTCGCCAAAATCGACACCGACGAGCTCGCCGGTCTCATTATCTTCCTCACCGTAAAGCCAAGAAACATCCGCCGAGTACAAAAGAGTACTCGCAAGTCTTACACAAATAAAAATAGTTATGCATAAGGTCATTCAAAGGGAGGCTCATATTGGCTTAATTTTGCGAAAAACGACGCAATACTGAACAACCTACACATACTAGTTTTTCAAGTGCCATTTCAAAATCAGATTTGAAGTAGAAGTAAAGCATGTGAATAAGTGATAAATTCAATAACAAAAGAATCATACTAAAAACAAAGTGGCGGTCCACTTTGATACAACAACAAGCATGAACATCCCATTCATGACGATTCCAAGTTATAACCACAATTTCAATTCAAAGTCTAACAATAAGCAGCCACAAATTTCAAGCGGTCGTCCATAACCGTGGACACGCTATTCGAATAGATTATACCTGCAGGGTGTACTACTTTACCCACACGACTTGATTAGCCCGTAAGCCTCCGGATGCCTCCGAATATAGCATACTTCCTATGGTATGTCTGGCTCTGGTAAATCAAGATATGGTCATTTTGGCAAAAGATCCCATTGAGCTAAGTCCTCAACCCATGGCTCTAGGAAACACAAGACGTTAACGCTCCATCCTATATCCTAGGAAACACAAGACATTAACGCCCCATCCTATCGCCCAAAAGGAACACGGGATTTCACGGTCCCATGCCCTTACAATTTCACCACCGTGGGACTCAACACAACAAAACCTTCCCCTACTTAACCATACGGCTCCCAACCCGTGTGATAGCACGAAAGTCGCTGAACAAAGGTACCCAAAGTTCGGTCCTTAATTGTCCAAACAAGCCAAACCACATACCCAATTTTCGTGCACGAAAGCACCATCACTAGCCATCACTTGTCCAGACCAAAAGTTCATTTAGAAAGACAAAATTTAACTTAGAAAACAGATTCGAAGATCTGAAACAAAAGTATATAATGAGAGTTGTGTTTATCCCATAATTGTCGGGCTATTCCCGACAATCGAGCTACCGGTTCTAGACTTGCATGGCTAGTTTACTCGAACAATGATTTCACACATCCTATCATAATTATTTCAGTACTGGGGTAATTCATGGATAGCCACAATGACAAGATAATAGGATGTGTCTAACTACTCATCACAAAAATAGCGACATTATAGAACTATCATGCAAGCAATTATCATTGCATCTACCCTAACAAAATTGGGATCAAATATGATGCAAAAAGAAAGTTCAAAGGATGCTTGCCTTGCTGATAAAGTAGTTGTTCACTCTCAGTAGCGTAAGAGTCAACGTCAATAGGCTCGGAATCTATATAAATACAATACCGAATAAACATCGAGAAATACTCCAAAAATCAAAATGCTCAAAATGCATGTTTTTTCTACAGTAGCTAAGTCATGATTTTAAATGATTTTTGGTGAAAGAATTATTTCATTTTGATTTAGTATATGAACGTTATAGTGGTTTGAATTTCAGATTTCAATATGCCTTCATTTATGTAATTTAATTATGAAATGAAATTTTGTAGAGCAGTGGCGAGTACATGGATTACATGGATAAATAGGCAATATTATTACAAGTTCAAAACAGTTGAGTTTGCCTCAATTGGAGTTTTCATGATTTAGTTATAAATTTTCAAAGTTATCGTTGTTTTCTTTTGTAACAATAATAGTGTTAATAGCTCATTTTCCAAAATAATGCTCTCACATAGAGACATGTTGGAAACCAATTTTAATATAAATTTCATTAAAAATAAAAATTATCGAAGTGGTTTCACTTAGTTTGGAGTTAAAATGAATTAGTTATGTATTTTCAAAGTTATACATATTTTTCACTTACAAATAAATGGATTTGGATTTTATACGTCGCTTAACTTTTCTCACCGAAGCGCTAGCCTAGCCACACCGCCGACGGGTGGGACCGGGCAACACTTTGACCCGGCCACACTTTGACTCGGCTCGCCGCATTACATCAAGGCGATTCCACGTATCACGCTTTTCTAAACTTCTAAACGTAAGACCGTCTTAAATATTCAAGGAATACGTTTTCCTTCTTGTAAAACGTAGTTTATAAACTACGATCCACTTAAACTACAATAGGTGCCCACCAACCATAGACTCGTGACTAATTAACTACAATTATTAGCGCTAATTAATTCGGCAAAACTCACTTTTATCGGCCGTAATCATCCGACAACAAGAACGACGCGGCCACGACGTTGCCGTGCTCGCCGGCGGCGAGGGAAGGCCGGAGGCTCATGGACCGAGGCAAAATGGAAGGAGAATAGAGATAGCTACCTTCCGGTGGTGTCGCCGCCGCGAGGGGCACGGAAGCGCGCCGCGCGAGTTGAGCGGAGGAGGCACCGTGTGGTCGCCGGGCGCGCGGATCGATTCAACACAAGGGGCGCTGGATCGAGTTCTCGAGGTGTTGCGACGCCTCGGCTCGGCGCAGGACTAACGGTCATCTTCTTCAAAGATCGACGGGTCCGATGATGCGCGGCGCGCACCATGCACGGCGACAACCCGAGGTAAGGCAAAAGCTTACAAATAAGAGGTGCAAAATGCTCGGGGGATTTTATGACGCCACCGTGCTCTAGAAGGCGACGGGAGTGACCGGGTGGTTCGCGACGTGAGCCGGTGGCGATGAGGTGGAGGTCACCGTGGCGGGATGCTCTAGGAGAAAGAAAGGAAATGAGAGGTGGGAGCAGAATCGTGGCATCCACGAGATGCTCCTGAGGGTAGGATCGAAGGGGACTCACCGTTGAGGGGAAATCTTGATTATGTCCTAAGGCACATGGTGACGCGCAAGACAAGAAGAGGGGCTCACCGGAGATGAGGATGACACCGAGGTGGCCTCTGAGCGTGCTCGAGCCGTGAGAGCACAATGGTGCCCCGAGATCTACAAGCAACAACAAGGGATGGGCTCACAGAAATGGAAACGGCAAGGAACGTAGAGATGAGAGGGATCACCCGGTCGAAGCTTACCGGAGAGATGAGCGAAGGAGAGCTCCTCTTTCCTCAGACCCGAGAGGAAAGATGGGGAAGAAAGAGGCGTTCGAGGGCGACTTAAGCTGAACCGAGGGACGGAATAGAGGCGGCGTTAGTTGGGAAGGCTCGGGGACTGGTTGGGAGAGGCGGTGCGGCAACGCCGTTCACGGGGCAGCGCAGAGCTCCTTCGCCGCGCGTGGCGCTTGAGCTCGCGCGCCTGCCCGAGGTTGAAGACGCCCCTGACCGGTGGGCCCTACCGGTCAGCGGCAAAGCTCCGGGCGCGAGGCTGCGTTAAGGGACCGATGAGGACCGTTCGATCTCGATCCAACGGTCGCGAGCGAGGAGGCCGTTAGGCGGTTGGGCTGAGTCAGTTCACTGAGTCCGTCTCGAGCCCGAGGAATAGTAGCTTGGTCCGGTCTGAGTTGACTAAGAATTTAAATGTTTTCTCCACTTTGACCAAGGGCTTAAAGATAGAAATAAATTTCCTAAAATCATGAAATAATTTGTGGGGCTTCCTGGGGTAACCTAGTGTCCATAAAAATTATTGAACCCTACTGTTCATGATATGTTTTGTGATATATAAATTCAAACTTAAACTAGGTATTTTAATAGTGTTTGAATTTTCTTAAGGTTCAAACCAGTCCCAAAAATTTGGGAAAAATTATATTAATTCGTGATAATTAATATAGTATTTGACTAAATTATTTCCAGAGATACTTTAGTAGCATTTATTTCAGTTTTAGGATTGGAGTTCAATTTAGAGTGTATGCTTCAATTGTGTTTTTAGAGATTTTCCAAGTACAATATGCAATTCAAAGTTCCAAAACATGATGCATGTCAATGAGATGCATAATTAACCTCTTTATTAAATTTGGGGATGTGACAATGAGGTGATGTTGTTTACCTTAACAGATCACCTGGTATTGAGGTGATGTTGTTTTTCTTAACAGGTCACCTAGTACTCACAAGTACTTTCTCCAGGTAGTCTAAGTGTATAATCACGATGATCATACAGTCAAAATCAATCCTCTTATGTGCTCTTCAAACGGCGTCGAAATCTTACTCTCCGAAGTCGTCGAAATCTAATCGCGAAATAAGCTAAATTCAAATAAAATTCAAATAACAATTCAAATGAACTCCAAATTAAATAATTTTGGTTTAGATGGCTAGATCTCAATTTTATATGAATTTAAAAACTTGAATAGGCTCAATTGGAATTCGGATGCAAAAGTTATGGGCATTAGAAGATTGGAATTACATGAAATGATAAAATTGGGGTTTTTCTGAATTTTTGGGAATTATTTTTCTAAAGGAAAATCGAGATATTGCGCATTGTGACGTCAGCGCCCGGGATTTTGATTTTCCAGGTGATTTATTTTTAATCAAAAAAACCCGGAGTCTACGATAGGTGGGCCCAAGGTCAATGGACCTGGTCCACGTGCGGTCAATGGTCCACCGCAGACTCGGTGCATGGAAACAGTGCACGTGGGGAGGTGGCGAGCACGTGCGCACGTGACAGCCACGTGGGCGAGCCGCGTTAGCGTGAGGGCGAGGTGGCGCGTGCGTGGGAATGACGTGGCAGTGCCACGTCATGCCGGCGCGTGGTGGCGCACGGGAACCCATGACCCAACGAACGGTGGCACGGCTGCCGGCGGCGAGGCGCTAGGAAGGAAGAGGAAGCGATGGGGAGTTCGAGGCTTACCACGGTGGGGGCTAGGTGCGAAGAGATCGCTGGCGGCGAGGAGCGGCAGCGAGTTGCGGCTCGTGGCGGCGATGGGGCTCCGGCGGTGCTCCGGGGAGGGCGAGGTGCGCACCGGGACGGCGAAGGCATGGCGATGCCAATGGTGGTGGCGGCGCTAGAGGCGGTGGAGTAGGTGGTGGCCAGCGGTGGAAAAACGCCGATTGCGGCGAGCTCGAAGGGGGAGAGGGAAAGTGGATGGTGGCGGCGGCGTTGGTGTGAAGAGGGGCGCCCGAGGCTTGTTTTTATAGGTGTGGAGGGGGCCAGAGCGAGGAGATCGGGCGCACGGATGTCACAGCGGTGACGGCACTGTTACGAGGATTATGGCCGCGAAGGAGGGGAAAATGGCCGAGAGGAGGGGTGGCGAGATAAGGGGGTTTTAATGCGTGTGAGCGCGCTGGGAAAGGAGGCGAAAATCACGGCGGAGATGAGCTCCTTGCGGGCGTTAATGGCGGCGGGGTGAGGCGCGGCTGCGGGAAGAAGAAAAGCGGGAGAAGAAAGGGTGACGTGGCCGATGGCATACCGCCGCTTGATTGTGATCCGATGGGGCGGAGAAGGCGGGTGGCGTGGGAGATTGTGGACCGCTGGATTGTGATCCAGGGGTTGAGAATAAGAGAAACGGGCGGCTGGTTGAGCGGGCTGGCTTGGGCCGACGCGACAGAGAGAGAGATGGGCCGGGTTAGATTCGGCCCATTGGCTTTTCCGGATTTTTAAACGATTTTCCAATTGATTTAATTTAGATAATTAGAAAAGGGCTTTGGAAAATAGTAAATTAAATCCAAAAATTTAGAGAAAATTCACCAAAATTCTTTGAGGTATTTTGGACTTAAATAAAATATTTCCAATTCATAATTGGCTATTAATTTTGTAAAATAAATTGTTTTGGCTTTAAAATACTTAGGAAAAAGCTTTTAAATTTCCAGAAAATACTAGAAATTAATTAAATATTTATTTTTCAGATCAAACAAAATAAAACTTCAAGAACTTCAAATAAATTTCAATTTTGACTTTTAAAATTTTAAAAATTCAAATAAAGCAATGAAACTGTATCAAATTTCAGAAAATCCAATAAAATAATAACTTTATTTATTTTATTTCGGTAACAGCACTTTGGGATGTTACACGTATCTAATGACTTGCATGGCTAAGCATTTATATAATGACCATATATTCCAACACATGACTCCTATCTTAGGCATAAGTTATGAAATGATTAAGGGTAAGCCACAATGATTAGGATATAACTAACTAAACTCACAAATTATTGATACACCAAAATAGCATGCACGCAAATATCATTGCATTTCAGAATACTAAAGTATGAAAATTGGGATCAAAATGATGCAAGAGGATGCTTGCCTTGTTGGAAGTCCACTTGTTCACTCGATGCGATTCGCCACGCCCGCACTTTGGAATCAAGAAAGCAATATCGAATAAACATCGAAAACACCAAGAAAATCCAAAGTGCTAAAAAATGCATAAGATTTATACAGTAGTGAGATTATGAGTGTAGTTGCATTTAGGTGAAAATTTTAGTTTAATTGGAGTTCATATGAATTTCTTATGGATTTTTAAAGTTAATTCAATTTCTAGTGTAAGAGTAATTCTTTTGTGAAATTACTTCTAATTACAGAATTTTCTGGATTGTAGTGTGAACAACTATCCTTTCTTCAGAACTAAACCTCAAATTTGCTTACTCGATTGCTTAACCTACTTCACAACCCCAAAGTTTGATAGCAGTACTAGGTTAGCTTTACACATGAGTTTCATTTTCAGTTACAGAGAGGAGTTTTTCCAGAGGAGTGGGTTCAGCTGACAAATAGTTTTAAGAAAAACTTCTAACTACTAGAAGTGATCATGTTATTAGTCTTCTAACAATTATAATCTTTTTCAGAGTGCTGCTCTAGAAACCGACAACACAGCTACTAGCTGAACTTACAATTGCACAACTAGTTGAACTAAGTGCTACTTTATTCAAGTTTCAAGTTTCAGATTAACTATTTCAATTGAGAGACTTAGTGTCATCTACAAAATATGATAGCATAAGAAAGATGGTTTTGTAATGTAACATCCCAATTTTCTGAGTTTAAAAATCTTTTAAATAGTTAGTAGGGAGAAAATTCACCAATTGGATTTATTTGAATTTAATTCAAAAGCATAATATTGGACTTTACAATCAAAAACATTTAATGTGAATAATCCCAACATGAACAATAGTCAAAACTATTTTATTTGGGTTCTATGTGCTCAGATATATTTTCTAGATTTTTCTAGAATTTTTCTGAGTTCATTTGCTATTTTCTAGTGCTTATTTGAATTTCTGGTATTTTACAAAATAGAAAAGCTAATTAATCTCAGATAATCTTTGGGCCGAATCTCTCCGGCCCAATCCTCTTTCCCCGCGCATGGCCCGCAGAGTGCACTCGGGTTGCGCACCGCTTTAGCCCCGCCCGAGCGCCCCATCCGTCCCACCATCCGATCAAGGTTGGGCGCTGATCAAATCGCCAAACGCGCCGCACTTGTTTCTCCGTCGTGGACCCACACGAAGTCGTCGCTTCGTCGCAGCACGAGCCACTCGTCCGCCATTGAAGCTCTGAAGCCCTGTCCGACAATGGGACATCTCCATCTAATTTCTTCTAGAAAACACGCCAAATTCTATCTCCTATCCTCCCGCATCCAAATCTCACAAAATCAGAACCCATATCTTATCTAATCTCCGGATTCGTTCGTGACCGAAATGAACTCAATTTGGGGATTTCCTATCCCGGGTGCCCAAGCCCCTATAAATAGCACCCGAGCTTTGCCCGTGCCTCCTGATCCCGAATCCCCATCCCATTCTCCTCCTAAAGCTCTCGTGGCGGCGCAATTGTGACTTTAGGGTTTTCGGTGCCGAAGCTCAATCTTTGAAATTCTCTGCCGCCGGTGACGTCTTGTCCCTGTGGAGTTCACCATAGGCATCCCGATCATCAAGGCCACCTCGCCCACCTCTCGGTTGCCATGGAGCGCCTCGCTCATCGCTCCCGACAAAACCCGGTTGTCGTTCTCCGCTCCGCCACAATTTCGCCAACTCGTCACTCGGTGTCACCGTAACACCATGTCCGCAACAAGATCCCCTGCCCGATGCGCACACCCTTTGCTAGGCCCGCACCTCTATTCGTCGTTGTCGGCCGGAGCAGAGCTCGCCGCCGATTTGACGCCGCAATGATGGCATGCCACATCGTCGCCCATCTCGGGCCGCCACGACGCCTTTTTGCTCGCGTGTCGCCACCATCAACCTCGCCAAGAAAACCATGCCACCTCTGCTAAAACCCTAGATCCACTCAGATGGATCTGCTCCACCATGGGCCGAAGTCTCGGCGTGTGGTCCCCACGCGTTAGTTGACTATTCCATGGACTCGTGCACCCGTAGACCATGAACCCATCTTCGTGGACCGGTCCATGGACCGAGGGCCCACATGTCATTCTCTGTAGCCTTTTCCGGATTTGTTTTAATTCGGGAATTCTGAGGGCTGACGTCATGCTTGCGCAATAATCCGATTTTTCTGTTAAGAAATAATTCAGAAATTCCAGAAAATCCAAAATTAGGGTTTCTTTTAGATTTAAACTTCCAGAGCCCATAACTTTTGCATCCAACTCGATTGAGCCCATTAAAATTCCTAAATTTATCTAAATTCGAGCTCTATTTATATGAGATTTTTATTTAATTTTTGGAGTTTATTTTGCCTCTGTTATTTATTTGTTTTGTTTATTTGTTTCATTTGCGAGTAGACGTCGATACGTCGGGTAATTTTGGAGAAGAAGGAGCACCTCAAGATCAAGACCAGTACCTAGACCTTTTCCAAGGCAAGTCATACCTTTGATCATATTGAACCCAGTTTTCAAATTACTTTGTTTCAAAGTATTGCATTCTATTTTAATTATGTATTTAAATGCTTTTGGGTATAGTTATTATCCAATTTGTTATCACACCTTGGCTTTGTATGTCATAACCCCTTGTCACCCTAGATTGGTTTAATAGTTGGTAATATTGTAGCACCAACGAGGGTTGGTTAGACGCGAGTACAATTGCTTAGCCATGCTACGAGTCTCACATCTCATGTAAGTTGCAAATACTAAATCGACTAAATGACTATGAAACTTTGTGTAAAATCCTGTGCTATGTGTTATTACTTCGTGATAGCATGTGTTGCACTAAAACCAACTGGTGGTAAAGGATTTGGACTGAGGCAAGTGGTGGATACTGTGTGATATGGTGGACTGTGTGAATGGGAATGATAATCTTTGTGACTTAGTTAGAACATGAATGTCTTGCCTTGGTCAATTAAGGACTTAACTTTGTGCGCCATTGAATCAACTCATCAGACGACCACATGCCTGATGGGATGGGCCTAACATAGTAGGTTAGGGATTCTCGGCATTGATGTTCAGGTGGATAGGTTAGGCTGTGTGACAGGATGGAGGTGTGACTACCTGGTAGTTGCATCACGGATGATTAAATCGCATCCTCGCTCAAATGTGTGTGTGTCGGACTAGCATTCTTTGTGAGCTGGTTTGGCGGGAAAGCACATTGGGAATGTCATTGTTTGAGATGAAGTTTCTAAACTATTTTGTTACGATTGGTGCTAGCTACACTAGTTGTATCTTGTGGGTAAAGTGTACAAACTCTGCAGAGTGTAAAATCAATCTATTCGAATAGCCGCGTCCGTGGTCATGGACATGCTCGGGGATTTCACACGAGGGGTAGTTTTCATAAAATGTTGGGATGGGAGCTATGTGATCTAAGTCATGTGGCTATGTGAAATAATCTGTTTAGCTTTGTGTCTTTGTGACAATAAATGTTAAATTAATATTGTCGATTTGTTTGAATTATGCTTTCAATCTATTACCTCTATTCAATTGCAAATATTGCTTTTATGCAAAAGAACCACAGAAGCCTTTTC
Organism: Ampelocalamus luodianensis; assembly: GCA_036346255.1. Lineage (NCBI taxonomy): Eukaryota > Viridiplantae > Streptophyta > Magnoliopsida > Poales > Poaceae > Ampelocalamus > Ampelocalamus luodianensis. The sequence continues at coordinate 77,956,113 of CM070621.1, forward strand.
TTTTGTAATAAGCCTGCATCTATAAATTGCATTCTATGGTATGATTTGCGAGTACGGTTGTGTACTCACGCTTGTTGTAAAACTTGCGCCCAAACCTACAGAAGAAGAAGAGTCTACGCCTACTTTCGAGGAGGAGTTCGTCGAAGGTTGCTGATCGTTAAGGTCTGGATCCCAGTCGGTTGCCTGTGGTGAATTGATGGGATCTACGCTAAAGTTATTTCTGTTCCACTGCTGTTTTATTCTTTGTTAGCCCTGCGTGGCTTAATAAGTGTAAACTCGACCATAAGGTCAAAACCCTTATTTGTTATTCAAACTAATCGTTTACTTTATTTATCGTTTGTGTGGATTGATATTCACCTGTGTTGACACTGTGTGCACTAGCGTGATCCTGGACTACTGCATTATACACAAAGGGTTCCAGAATCGTAATTTTGGGTCCCAACAGAGGTGGTATCAGAGCCATACTGACTGTAGGTCTTGACCTTAGCTAGATTGGCCGTCTTTATAGTGTCCAAATTATTTTCTAAAGCAAAAATTAACTTACAAGAGTAATTAACTGCTTAACTCTTCTCATATCTCTCTCGACTCAACTATTGCTATAATCTTGTCTCTCCCTGTTGTTTTTAATTTGCTCTTACCCTCCCTTCGTCTCTCTTGACAGATGCCTCGTCTCCAAAGCTATGGTGAGCGCATAGGGGATATGCCGCCGAGCTTTGGAAGCTTCTACAGGTTCTTGGAGGCTTTGATCGTCCGTTGTACGTCGGCAACAACTGGATTATGAATGGACAAAACCGTGGAGTGATATGTCGTCTGATGATCTACACCAGGAGGAACGACAAGGCAAGCCAACCTTCACACATCTCCGTGAGGAAGATCACTTGGCCGAGAGCATCCAGAGTCATCACGCTTGGCCATGCTTCAGATTCGCAACATCTACGCACGGAACTTCAAGACACCGTCTTCCGCACCACCCCGTAGCCGCACCGTAGATTTGCCGACACGTTACCCGTCTACAGAGGAAGAAAGCAACGCTACAGTCGTGCACCTCGCCCAGTTTGCAACCACCCAGGAGGAAGCATTGGAGAGGACTATCACAGAGCTGGTTCATGTCTATGAGGCTTTACAGAGGGCTGAAGAGAAGGTCGCTACGACCAGGATGACGAAAAAGAAGAAGACCCCGAGGAGGATCCCGAAGAAGATCCAGAGGATGTCCAGTTGAGCCAGAAGGAGCCGCAGAGCCCGAGGAGCCAGTTGCACCAGGAACGCCTATTCCTGCTACACTAGTCCCAAGGCATCGAGATCGCTTGCCGGGATGCCGCCACTCCGAGTTCACACGGTAGAGAGCGCCGCGCCGTGTGGAGGCTTTCTTGAGTAGTCCATTTTAGGCTTCAGTTTTTCGGGCTTAGACAGTTTCAGTTTAGTGAGTCGCCCTTTAGGCGGTAGTTTTGTGTGCTTAGGTCGTTGTTTCTTTTCGGTGCGAGTATGAGCTGCAAAGGCCCTTAAGCATTTGTTGCAGCCATGCTAAGACCCTAATTAATAAAAGTATTTCATTTGGAGTTTCTTGAGCTGTGTTTTGTTGGGTTTAACCTACCCCCTGCTTAGTTCTTAACTCATCTTGTGCTTGCTACCTTATCTAACCCACTGAGCTTCATTAGGTGATTTAGACTCATCGATCGCAGCAAGTGGTTCCTGTACTCAAACACTGGGAGGAATGAGCAACCGGTACCGAGGATCGCCCGCCACAAGCACCCCCGATTCACTTGCAAAACTTTGGAGCTTTCATGGCAGCACATACTCAACTAATGAACACCATGATGAATCAGATGCAGGCCATGAACAATCAAAACAAGAACAACAATCATCAGCATGGAGCTCCAGCTGCTTAAGATCACCATGGACCATCTAAACTTGCGGAGTTTATGAGGACTCGTCCACCAACATTCTCTGGACACGTCTTCCCAGTAGAAGTAGATGATTGGCTTTGGGTTATTGAAAGGATGCTACTGATCACCCAGTGCAGCGACCGTGAGAAGGTTTTGTACGCTACCCATCAGATGGAGGGCATAGCTGCTTAATGGTGGGAGAACTTCTATGCCACTCATGAGATGCCACAGGATATCACCTGGGAGGAGTTCTCTGCAGCATTTCGCCAATACCATGTACCGAAAGGTATTATTGATCTGAAAAAGGATGAGTTTCGTGCTCTCAAGCTAGGAGCTATGTCAGTGTCTGACTACCTCAACAAGTTTTCCCAGCTAGCTCACTACGCAGCAGAGGATGTCGCCACGGACAAGGCTCGCTAGAGTCGTTTTCTGAAAGGGCTGAACACTGGACTGCAAGTCAGTCTGATCGCCCACACCTTCCCTGACTTTCAGGAGTTGATCAATAAAGCCTTTATTCTATAGGACAAACACAAGGAGCTGGAAGATAACCATAAATGCCGGATGGCTCAGCAAGGAAACCATCAGTCTCAGCAGAAGATGAGGACAGTTACGCCACGCTTTAACGGTTTCACGACGCATCGCTCAGGTACCGCACCAACTTTAGCACCCGCCCAGTGCCTGTAACTTTCGCAACCCCGCACCACAACCCCAACCACAGGAAGCAATCGAAAGCGGACTAAGAGTCTCATTATACTGCCGCCGCTAGGACATTTTGCCAACCAATGTCCGCAGAGGGGAACAATCACCCGAGACGCTTCAACCTTGGAGCTACGCCATCCAAGACGCCCGCCGTGCATCAACTAAGGAGAGTCACAAGTTGTCGGTCAAGCCAGAGGAGCACCGTAGTCGGTGATCGAGGCCGTGTCAACCACATCACTCGAAGGAGCCCAGAAGCACGGGCGACGTCAGATCGGGTAAGTTTCTAGTTAACTCAAGACTGCATCGCTTTTGTTTGATTTTCGAGCTTCGCATTCGTTTGTTTCTGGAATTTTCGCAACCAGGAATAAACTAGAAGTTGTTCATCTTAAGCATACTCTGTTAGTCCAGTCGCCTGCAGCAGAGCTAAGCACTAGAGTGGGATGTTTAGGAGCTAAGTTACTCATAGCTGGAGTTGAGTTTCTAGCCAACCTGATTGTCCTAGATACCCAAGCTTTAGATGTCATTCTTGGCATGGATTGGTTGTTCAAGCACAAAGCCATGCTAGATTGTGGCCGAAGAGCCGTAACAATCGAGGATACCAAGGGAAACAAGGTAGAATTTATATCCACCTCAGTTCGTGATGGACACTTGGTAGTGAACAGCCTGAAGACTCTTTCCTTAAGAAGAGGTACTAGTCGTTAGTGAACATCCAGATGTCTTTCCAGAAGAATTACCGGGAATGCCACCGGACCATGAATGAGTTTGTCATCAACCTAGTGCCAGGGACGGCACCAATTTCAAAGAGACCTTATCGGATGCTAGCCGATGAATTGGTAGAGATGAAGAAGCAGATAGAAGAGCTTCTTGAGAAAGGTTTTGTGAGACCTAGTTCGTCACCATGGGGAGCACCAATGTTGTTTGTCAAAAAGAAAAATGGAAGCATGAGGATGTGTATTGATTACCGTTCTCTCAACGAAGTTACCATCAAGAACAAGTATCCATTACCCCGGAGTGATGATTTGTTTGATTAGATGAAAGGAGCCGGAGTGTTCTCAAAGATCGACCTGCGATCAGGTTACCATCAACTGAAGATTTGTCCTAACGATATACCGAAGACCGCTTTCTCAACGCGGTATGGACATTATGAGTTCCTAGTTATGTCTTTTGGTCTGACTAATGCCCCTACATACTTTATGAACATGATGAATAAAGTATTCATGGAATATTTGGACAAGTTCGTAGTTGTGTTCATTGATGATATTTTGGTTTACTCTAAAACGGAGGAAGAACACGCCGAACATTTAAGGATAGTCTTGAAAAAACTCAGAGAGCATCGGTTGTATGCCAAGTTCAGTAAGTGTGATTTTTGGAAGAAGGAAGTTGATTTCCTTGGTCATGTGATGACAGCCGAGGGAGTAGCAGTTGACCCCAGTAAAGTTAAATCAGTGTTACATTGGGAGCAGACCAAGACTGTAATTCAGATTCGCAGTTTCTTGGGAATGACGGGTTATTATCGCCGTTTCATCGAAGGATTCTCATCAATTGCTAGGCCTCTCACGCAATTGTTGAAGAAAGAGTAAAGGTTCACTTGGACCCGCCCCGTGAAGAAAGTTTTCAAGAGTTGAAGAAGCGTTTGACTTCACTCCCGGTGTTGATTTTGCGGATATTCGCAAAGATTTTGACATTTCGTGATGCTTCGCGACAAGAATTAGGATGCATCCGATGCAAGAAGGAAGAGCCGCCGCTATGCGCCAAGGCAATTAAGACCTCAGAGGAGAATTACCCTACCCATGATTTGGAATTAGTGCGCCGAGTGCATGCTTTAAAGATTTGGCTTCATTACCTCATCGGTAATCGTTGTGAAGTCTACACAAATCATAAGAGCCTGAAGTACATCTTCACCTAGTCAGATTTGAACATGAGACAGAGGAGATGGTTAGAATTGATCAAGGATTATAATCTTAGAATCCACTACCATCCCGGAAAAGCCAATGTAATTGCAGATGCCTTGAGTCGTAAGAGTTACTGCAATGCTTTTGAAGTGTAAGAGTTTTGTTCAGAACTTCAAGACGAATTTCAGAAGCTAAGGCTAGAAGTCGTATCTAAAGGATTTGTAGCCAGTTTGGAAGTACAGTCTACCTTGGAGAAATAGATTCATGAAGCGCAACCAAAGGATCCCGTGTTGTCAGACATCAAGCTCAAAATGGCAGAAGGGAAATTCAAAGATTTCACCAAGGATGATCAAGACATACTCTGGATTAATGGTCGTATCTGTGTACCAGATATTGATGGGTTAAGGCAACTAATCTTAAAGGAAGTCCATGACTCAAAGTATTCGATTCACCCTAGAAGTACTAAGATGTACCAAGATGTTAAGACTAAATTTTGGTGGCCAAATTTGAAGCGAGAAGTCACAGAGTTCGTTGCCTTGTGCGACGTATGTCAGAAGGTAAAGGCAGAACATCAAAGACCAGCAGGTTTGTTGCAACCGCTGAAGATTCTAGAGTGGAAGTGGGAGGAGATCGGAATGGATTTCATTAGAGGCTTACCCAAGACCCAATCAGGTTATGATTCGATTTGGGTAATAGTCGATCGTTTGACCAAGGTTGCCCATTTCCTACCAGTCAAAACCACGTACTCAGAAGATCGCCTTGCAGAGTTGTACATGGCAAGAATTGTCGGTTGCAGTGTGCCCAAGAAGATAGTGTCAGATCGAGGATCTCAGTTCACCTCTCGGTTTTGGCAAAGCTTGCATGAAGCACTGGGTACTCATCTGAATTTTAGTACCGCGTATCATCCCCAGACAGACGGGCAGACTGAAAGAGTGAATCAGATATTGGAGGATATGCTGAGAGCTTGTGCTCTAACTAATGCTACCCGTTGGGATAAAAGTTTACCATATGCAGAATTCTCGTACAACAACGGTTATCAAGCTAGTCTGCAGATGTCACCATTTGAAGCTTTGTATGGCCGCGCTCGCAGTAACCCCGTTGAATTGGTCGAAGCAATGACGCTTGGTATTCAGTCCAGACATCATTCAAGAAGCAGAAGAGCAAGTGGCCATGATCAGGGAGAGATTGAAGATAGCTCAGTCCAGGCAGAAGAGCTATGCTGATAATCGTCATCGTGATCTCAGCTTTGAACCCGAGGATTTCATTTATCTTCGAGTTACTCTGCTCAGAGGTGTAAAAAGGTTTCATGCCAAAGGGAAGCTCGCCCCTAGGTATGTTGGTCCGCTCAAGATTTTGGAGCGCTGTGGAGAAGTTGCTTATCAGTTGGAGCTACCGCAGTCGTTAGCAGGAGTACACGATGTCTTTCATGTCTCACAGTTGAAGAAGTGCCTTCGTGTACCAGAAGAGCAAGCCCCGTTGGAGTCGATTGACTTGAACGGAGACCTCACCTACAAGGAGCAGCCAGTCAAGATTTTGGATGTCGCCGAGCGCCACCAAGAAGTAAGACTGTTCGGTTTTGTAAGGTCCAGTGGAGCAACCACTCAGAAGGAGAAGCAACGTGGGAACGTGAAGAAGAGCTGAAAGCCGACTTCCCTAACCTTTTCTATAGCTAGCCTAAATCTTGGGGTCGAGATTCCTTTAAGGGGGGAGGTTTGTAACATCCCAATTTTCTGAGTTTAAAAATCTTTTAAATAATTAGTAGGGAGAAAATTCACCAATTGGATTTATTTGAATTTAATTCAAAAGCTTAATATTGGACTTTACAATCAAATACATTTAATGTGAATAATTCCAACATGAACAATAGTCAAAACTATTTTATTTGGGTTCTATGTGCTCAGGTATATTTTCTAGATTTTTCTAGAATTTTTCTGAGTTCATTTGCTATTTTCTAGTGCTTATTTGAATTTCTGGTATTTTACAAAATAGAAAAGCTAATTAATCTCAGATAATCTTTGGGCCGAATCTCTCCGGCCCAATCCTCTTGCCCCGCGCGTGGCCCGCGTAGCGGCCCAGTCGCGCGCAGCCGCTTCAGCCCTGCTCCGAGCCAGCCCATCCGTCCCCGTCATCCAATCAAGGTTGGGCGCTCGAATCAAATTGCCAAACGCGGCCGCGCCTTTGTCTCTCTGTCAGGTGGACCCCACGCCGAGTCGTCGTCTTCGTCGCGCTTTCTTCTCCGCGTACGAGTCGGCTCCGTCCGCCATTGAAGCTCTGAAGCCCCGTCCGATAATGGGACATCTCCATTTAATTTCTTCTAGAAAACACGCCAAATTCTATCTCCTATCCTCCCGCATCCAAATCTCACAAAATCAGAACCCATATCTTATCTAATCTCCGGATTCGTTCGTGACTGAAACGAACTCAATTTGGGGATTTCCTATCCCGGGCCAAGCCCCTATAAATAGCACCCGAAGCCGCTCGTGCCTCATGATCCCGAATCCCCATCCTATTCTCCTCCTAAAGCTCTCGTGGCGGTGCAATTGTGACTTTAGGGTTTTCGGTGCCGAAGCTCGATCTTCGAAATTCTCCGCCGCCGGTGACGCCTTGTCCCCGTGGAGTTCACCATAGGCATCCCGATCATCAAGGCCACCTCGCCCACCTATCGGTTGCCCTGGAGCGCCTCTGGTTGTCGTTCTCCGCTCTGGCCACAATTCCGGCCAACTCCGTCACTCTCCTGTGTCAGCTCAGGTACCACCATGTCCGCAACAGCATCCCCTGCCCAATGCGCACACCCTTTGCTAGGCCCGCTCCTCCGTTCGTCGTTGTCACCGAGCAGTAGCTCTCGTCACTGATTTGATGTCAGCAGCTGATGTGGCATGCCACATCATCGTCTAGCTCGGCTGCCACGTCAGCCTTTTTGCTCGCGTGTCGCCTAGTCATCAACCTCGTCAGCAGCCCGCATTCCACCTCTGCTAAACCCTAGATCCAATTCCATATGGATCTGTTCCACCATGGGCCGAGTCTCTGACATGTGGTCCCCACGCGTCAGTTGACTGTTCCATGGACTCGTGCACCCGTAGACCATGAACCCATCTTCGTGTACCCGGTCCATGGACCCGGTTCATGGACCGAGGGCCCACATGTCATTCTCTGTAGCCTTTTCCGGATTTGTTTTAATTCGGGAATTCTGAGGGCTGACGTCATGCTTGTGCAATAATCCGATTTTTCTGTTAAGAAATAATTCGAAAATTTCAAAAAATCCAAAATTAGGGTTTCTTTTAGATTTAAACTTCCAGAGCCCATAACTTTTGCATCCGAACTCTGATTGAGCCCATTAAAATTCCTAAATTTATCTAAATTCGAGCTCTATTTATCTGAGATTTTTATTTAATTTTTAGAGTTTATTTTGCCTCTGTTATTTATTTGTTTTGTTTATTTGTTTCGTTTGCGAGTAGACGTCGATACGTCAGGTAATTTTGGAGAAGAAGGAGCACCTCAGTGGCTATGTGAAATAATCTGTTTAGCTTTGTGTCTTTGTGAAAATAAATGTTAAAATAATATTGTCTATTTGTTTGAATTATGCTTTCAATCTATTACCTGTATTCAATTGCAAATATTGCTTTTATGCAAAAGAACCACAGAAGCCTTTTCTTTTGGAATAAACCAGCATCTATAAATTGCATTATGTGGTATGATTTGCCAGTACGGTTGTGTACTCACGCTTGTTGTAAAACTTGCACCCAAACCTACATAAGAAGAAGAGTCTACGCCTGCTTTCGAGGAGGAGTTCGTCGAAGGTTGCGATCGTTAAGGTCCGGATCGATCGGTTGCTGTGGTGAATTGATGGGATCTACGTTGAGTTATTCTGTTTCACTGCTGTTTTATTCTTTGTTAGCCCTGCGTGGCTTAATAAGTGTAAACTCGGCCATAAGGTCAAAACCCTTATTTGTTATTCAAACTAATCGTTTACTTTATTTATCGTTTGTGTGGATTTATATTCACTTGTGTTGACACTGTGTGCACTAGCGTGATCCTGGACTAGTGCATTATACATAGAGGGTTTCAGAATCGTAATTTTGGGTCCCGACATGTAAGAGGGTTCCATAGATATTTCATATTTTCTTCTAACCATCTTTCTTCTCTATTTATCACTTCAACCAAAAGAAGTTGATTACTCTGATGATTTCTGAAAATACACACCATTATTGCTTTTTAGATTTGGCTCCTTCTGATAGATAGCTGTCCAAATGCTAATTGATTCCAGAACATTTCTAACTACTGAATTCACAATTGTTATTAGCCTATTGACAAATCTGATTTCAGTTTATTGCTCATACAACCTACAAGAGCAATATTTTCTGAACTGAAGTACAATTAGTTAATCTTCCTTTAAATTCAAACTTCAAAATAGCTAACTTACCAAAGTGACCTAATTGGCCTACACAACAATTACTAGCAAAAGACAGATGGTTTTGGAAAGAAGGGTTCCACTGATGAATCAAATTTTCTTCCTACTAACCTTCTTCTCTGATCATCAGTTCATCCAAAGAACTTCTATAGTTTTGACAACTAAACTTTCTACTAACTTAATTATCTATTTGCCAACTATGGTTAAGTGATCAATTATTTCTTCACCCTTATTAGCTAAAAATCTAACCGTCAGATGGCCATGTAGTTCACTGACCAAGAAAGAGAACAGAGAGGACAAACTCAATTACAGAGAACCAAAAATAGGGAGGCAGCTCAGGGGAGCTCAACCATGGCACATCGCCGGCGAACGAGCAATGGCGAGGCGAAGCCAACCCTAAAAGTGGGTTGATGGAGGACTGTTGATGCTAAGGGAGGCAGCGTTAGGGTTCGGGCAGTCGTGTGGTGGCGCAGCAAGGGAACGCGGCGGCCGGAAGTAGAGGTGACATAATGTGGGGACCCCGGAGTTATCTCCGTAAGACCGAGACTAAGCATGGTCTTAGGGACATAACTCTAGGTCTCCGGTAAATGGATTCCAACTTAACTCAGTCTAAATGAGAGACTCAACTACACTCTAGAGCCCCGACGATCATGCGCGCCACTCCTCTACGAGCACTACATGATTATCGGCTCTCCAACGAGTCAAGCGCTACACTTAGCGAGTTAACATGGAAGCCATGAACAACGAGTATGACTTATATTGGCTCCCAAGATCAGCGACCAATATAACCATACTCTCATTCAACGTCGGTTACATCCATACAACCTTCAAACACTGATAGTACCAAAAGGCATACAACATAGTTCCAAGTTTACATCTAATACAAGTGGCCGACCAGCCAAATTAAACAAGTTCATAAAGTAGCAGTGGAAACAAATAAGTAAATAAACCAAAAGGCCAGCAGTGGTATGCCCCGTAACCCATCGGCAACCGGCTGGGATTAAAAGATAGCACGCTACTCATCGGTGTTGCCTAAATCGACACCGACGAGCTCGTCGGTCTCATTATCCTCCTCACCTATAAAAGCCAGCAAACATCTGGCTGAGTACAAAGAGTACTCGCAAGTCTTACACAAATAAAAATATTTATGCATAAGGTCATTCAAAGGAAGGGCTCATATTGGCTTAATTTTGCGAAAGAGACGCAATACTGAACAACCTACACATACTAGTTTTTCAAGTGCCATTTCAAAATCAGATTTGAAGTAGAAGTAAAGCATGTGAATAAGTAATGAATTCAATAACAAATGAATCATACCAACAACAAAGTGGCGGTCCACTTTGATACAACAACAAGCATGAACATCCCATTCATGTCGATACCAAGTTATAACCACAATTTTAATTCCAAGTCGAACAATAGTAACTCCCGAACTCAAGCGGTTGTCCATAACCACGGACACGGCTATTCGAATAGATTTATACCCTGCAGGGGTGTACTACTTTACCCACACGACTTGATTAGCCCGTAAGCCTCCAGATGCCTCCGAATATAGCATACTTCCTATGGTATGCCGGGCGGGTAAATCAAGATACGGTTGTTTTTAGCAAGAAGATCCCATTGAGCCAAGTCCCTCAACCCATGGCTCCTAGGAAACACAAGATGTTAACGCCTTCATCCTATATATCCTAGGAAACACAAGACGTTAACGCCCCCCATCCTATCGGACCAAAGGAACACGGGATTTCACGGTCCCATGCCCTTACAATTTCACCACCATGGGACTCAACACAATAAAACCTTCCCCCTACTTAACCATACGACACCCATATACCGCGTGTGATAGCACGAATGTACTTGAATCAACGACGTTACAAAGTTCGGTCCTTAATTGTCCGCATAAGTCAACCACTTACCCAAAGCTCGTACACTAAGCACCATCACTAACCAACACTTGTCCGCACCAAAAGCTCATTTAAAATGACAAAATTTTAACTCACAAAACAGATACGTAAGATCTGAACCAAAAGTAAATAATGAGAGTTGTGTCTATTCCATAATTGTCGGGTTATTCCGACAATCCAACTACCGGTTCTAGACTTGCATGGCTAAGCGCACTCGAACAATATAAATTCATACATCCTATCTTAAGCATTTCAAGCGGAATAATTCATGGATAGCCACAATGACAAGATAATAGGATGTGTCTAACTACCCATCACAAAAATAGCGACATTATAGAACTACCATGCAAGCAATTATCATTGCATCTACCCTAACAAAATTGGGATCAAATATGATGCAAAAGAAAGCTCAAAAGATGCTTGACTTGCTGGTAGGCTAATTGCTCTCCTCAGTAGCGTAAGAGTCAATATCAATGAGCTCGAATCTATATAAATACAATACTAGAATAAACATCGAAATACTCCAAAAATCAAAATGCTCAAAAATGCATGATTTTTCTACAGTAGCTAAGTCATGATTTTAAATGATTTTTGGTGAAAGAATTATTTCATTTTGATTTAGTATATGAAAGTTATAATGGTTTGAATTTCAGATTTCAATATGCCTTCACTTATATAATTTAATTATGAAGTGAAATTTTGTAGAACAGTGCATAGTACATGGATTACATAGATAAATAGGCAATATTATTATAAGTTCAAAACAGTTGAGTTTGCTCCAATTGGAGTTCTCATGATTTAGGTATTGATTTTCAAAGTTATCAGCATTAATAGTGTAAAAATAATGTCCTTTAGGATCATTTTCCTCAAACTATAGTTTCTGCGACAGAGATAAGTTTGGAACCATTTTTACAATTAAGTTCCTATGAAATATAAATTATTAAAATTGATTTCACTATTTTTGAAGTTTCCAATAATTACTTATGAATTGTTAAAGCTATCGTCTTTTCCTTTGTAAAAATAATAGTGTTTATAGCTCATTTTCTAAAATAATGCTCTCTGTTACAGAGACAAGGTTGAAACCAATTTTACTATAAAGTTCGTTAAATTTAAAATTATCGTAGTGGTTTCACTCGGTCTGAGTCAAAATGAATTAGTTATGTATTTTCAAAATCATACATATTTTTCAAATGTACCAATAATTCATTTTGGATTTTATAAAACGTTTACATCTTTTCTCACCGAGCCACACGCTATCCACAATGGATGATGTGCGGGACCAGGAACAAGGCGTATTCCATTTTATCTCGATTTTTAAAGTCCATTCGACACGTGGGGCGTCGTCGATGGCACGGCCCAATGGACTCGGCCCATCGTGCGCTCGCACGTGCCGCAGTGCTTACTGCGGCTGGTCCCACCGTCAACGATCGTCGCTATTCATTTAAACCTACGGATTTCTATGCAAGGGGCCCACTCGTAAGCGACTTATTACTACGGCTAAGACATCATTTATAACTAATGATTGGCGTTAACGTTTAATGACGTGCTACGAGCTGGCCGGCGCACGACAACGGTTTTCGATCCGCGCATTTCACCGGCTTGCTTGGCGATTCCAACCACCTGTGGCGTGAACCAAGAGCATGTTTAGATGCACAATAGAGTCGCGCCCTAAAGGAAGTAGCCCGACGGCTTAGCGGCTCTGACCGGCGATTAGCCTGAGTTGAACGGCGACACTCTTACGCAAAAATGCATAAGGCAGTAGAGCTCGCGACAAACAACAATGAGTGCTCAGTCCTAAGGACTAAGTGGAAGCTACCGAGTAGAAGGGGTGCACGGAGAAGCTTGGGGCGGCTGGAGCGGCGTCGGCGCCAGAGAAGAAGGTGGCGACAATACGGTTTCACGAGGAGAGGATTCCCTGAGCAAAACCACGACCAGTAAATGCTTGGAATAGCTTCAAGATCTTAAGAGCAATGCTAAGGAGCAAAAATTCAAGAATGGCTTACCAATTTGAAGTGGAGGGAAAAGTTGTTTCACGGCCGAATCGGTTCAATCTTCGATTCAACGAAATCCCGTGCATTACCAAAATAAGTTTAGGGTTTTCATAAACAAGCTATAAGGCACGACACGGCGCTAAAAGGTGAAGATCAAACTCACCGTAAGTGAAGAGTGACAAGATGGCGCCACGGAGCGTGCTCTAGAGCTCCAGAGAGCACGATGATGGATAGGTAGCTACAAGCGATGAGAGAAGCTCACATAAGTTAAAATGGATTAGGCATCGAACAAGAAAGAGAAAGGCATCACCGGTGGAAACTTACTCAAGCGAGGAGTCTGTACGAGCTTCCCTCTCTCGGTCAAAAAGGAGAAGTGAGAAAGAAGGAGGGGTGCCGAGGGTATTATGCCCAGAAATGACGGAGATGGGCGGCGGGTGGTGAAGAAGCTCCTGAGTGGCCAACGGCAGCGGCGGATTGACGGCGCCGAAGTTTCCGCTCGAGCGCTGCGGAGTGTCGCGGCGCGTGGCGTGGAGCTCTGCGCGAGGTTAGGGACGGCGGCAGCTTGGGCCACGCCATCGGGCGAGACAGCAGCGGCGCGCGGCGAACGTGAGTTAAGTGATTCGATCAAGACCGTTGGATCTCTACCGACGTTGAGATTAAAGAGGTGTTCAGCGGTCGGAAGAGATACGCAATCCAGGCCGTTGATCCATGATCCGACGGTTGCATGTGATGGAATACAGTTAGAGGTTGGGCCGAGCCGTCTCATTGGTCGGACCCAAGCCCCAAGAACGATGCGCCATGTTTTGGTTTAGAGTTTTGACTGGAATTTAATTGTTTTCCCCACTTTGACCAGGGGCTTAAAAATAGAAATAAAATTTCTAAAATCATGAAATAATTTCTGGGGGTTCCTGGGACAACCTAGTGTCCATAAAAATTATTGAACCCTACTATTCAAGATATAATTTTCATAGTTTAAATTCAAACATAAAGGTAGTCTTTAAATTGTGTTTGAATTTTTATAGGGTTCAAACTAGTCCCAAAAATTTGGGAAAAATTATATTAATTCATTATAATTCATATAGTATTTGAATAAATTATTTCAAGAGGATCTTCAGTAGCATTTATTTCAGTTTTTAGTTTGGAGGTTAAATTACAGTGTATGTCACATGTGTATTTTGAGATTTTCCAAGTACAATGTTTAATTAAAAAGTTTCAAAACATGATGCATGCTAATGAGATGCATAATAAACCTCTTTATTAAATTGGGGATGTGACAAACCTCCCCCCCTTACAAAAGATCTCGACCCCGAGATCGGTAGGGTGGAAGTTGGAGAGAAAGGTTCTAAAAGAAAACAAAACATGTGTTGTCTTGATTTCCTTCAAAGATAGTGCCAAGCTATCTTTGTAGGGTTACAAGGAATGGCTTAATACATTCTTCCTTCCCATTGCTTTGTTTAAACTTTCCTTTCTTGATTCGAAGGCACTTCAATTGGATAGGAAAAGATATGGATAGTTGGCTCGTATTTGATCTTCACGCTCCCATGTGGCTTCATTCTCAGTATGGTTGCTCCACTGAACCTTGTTGAATTTGATATTGCGATTTCGCGTCTTGCGCTCCTTTTCTTCAAGAATGCGGATCGGGTGCTCCCGATAAGAAAGATCGGGTTGCAAGTTAAGTTTTTCTAGTTCAGTTGCTTTGGTTGGGATGCGAAGACACTTTTTCAGTTGTGAAACATGGAAAACATCATGTACATCCACAAGTGATGGTGGCAATTCTATTCGATAAGCCACCGGTCCCAACTTTGCTAGAATTCGGAAAGGTCCGATGTAGCGAGGTGCCAATTTGTCTTTGACTTGGAAATGATGTGTTCCTTTCATTGGAGAAACCTTAAGATAGACATGATCATCCACTTGAAAACTCAAGTCGCGACGACGGCGGTCGGCATAGGACTTCTGACGAGATTGAGCCGCCCGAAGTCGTTCGTGAATGACACGAACTTGTTCTTCGGCATCCTCTACCAAGGTTGGACCATAAAATGGCCTCTCCCCGGCTTCAGACCAGTTCAAAGGTGTCCTACAAGCTCTTCCATACAAAGCCTCGAACGGTGACATTTGAATGCTTGATTGGAAGCTATTGTTATAGGAGAACTCCGCAAACGGTAAACATTTCTCCCAATTCTTGCTATAGGACAGCACACATGCTCGGAGAAGGTCTTCTAAAATTTGATTCACCCTTTCCGTTTGTCCATCTGTTTGAGGGTGGTATGCGGAGCTGAAAGATAGATTGGTTCCCATTGCTTGGTGCAAGCACTTCCAGAAGTGAGAGGTGAACTGGGGACCCCTATCAGAAATGATCACTTTTGGTACACTATGGAGACAAACAATCCTGGAGATGTACAACTCTGCTAGCTTGACCCCGGTGTAAGTGGTCTTGACAGGAATGAAATGGGCAACCTTCGTCAGACGATCAACAACCACCCATATAGAATCAGACCCAGTTTGAGTCCTTGGGAGGCCGGTGATAAAATCCATGCCAACTTCTTCCCATTTCCACTTGGGAATGGGCAGGGGTTGTAGAGTACCTGCTGGCCTCAAATGCTCAGCCTTGACTCTTTGGCATACATCACACTTGGCAACAAATTGAGCGATTTGTCGCTTCATTTGGCTCCACCACAGTCTTTTCTTCAAATATTGGTACTACCTGGGTGAATAGAGAATTTGGAGTCATGAGCCTCTCTGAGAATTAGTCCTCTCAAGACATGATCACAGGGCACCACCAACCGGTTCCCAAACCATAGGGTGCCTTGTGTATCTTCTTTAAAGCACTTGGCCTTGCCTTGCTTCATTT
The DNA here is from genome assembly GCA_036346255.1 of Ampelocalamus luodianensis. Lineage (NCBI taxonomy): Eukaryota > Viridiplantae > Streptophyta > Magnoliopsida > Poales > Poaceae > Ampelocalamus > Ampelocalamus luodianensis. Next base: position 77,971,738 of record CM070621.1, read on the forward strand.
CTTCTCGGATTTGAACTACTTCTTCGTCAGTCTTCTGGGCTTCTCTAATCTGATCCTCAAGTGTAAAATTCACACTAAGGGCAGCAAGAGAACCTTCTTCAATTATCTCCAGGTGCAGACGTTGCATCGCAGCACACAAGCCCTTTGAAATGGGAGTTACCGATAAACAGTTGCACTGAGACTTTCTGCTTAGGGCATCAGCAACCACATTTGCTTTCCCTGGATGATAATGGAGTCCAAAATCATAATCTTTGATCAACTCAAACCATCTTCTTTGCCTCAATTTCAGATCGGCTTGGGTGAAGATATATTTAAGAATCTTGTGGTCGGTGTAGATTTCGCAACGATTACCAATGAGGTAATGTCGCCAAATCTTTAGAGCATGAACAACCGCTGCGAGCTCCAAATCATGAGTGGGATAATTCAACTCATGTGGTCTCAATTGCCTAGATGCATAAGCCACCACTTAGCCCTCTTGCATAAGAACACAACCGAGCCCATGGCGAGATGCATCGCAGTAAATATCAAAGTTCTTGTGAATGTCGGGTAGGATAAGTACTGGAGCTTTGGTTAGGCATTCTTTTAGGATCTGAAAGCTCTCCTCACATTCGGGCGACCAAACGAACTTCTTTTCCTTCTTTAGAAGTTGAGTCATTGGCCTCAAAATTTTGGAGAAGTTCTGGATGAATCTACGGTAGTAACCCGCAAGTCCGAGAAAACTGCGAATATCAGCAATGTTTCTGGGTTGTCTCCAATCAAGGACATCTTGCACTTTGCTAGGATCAACAGCAATACCACCCTCAGATAGGACATACCCCAGGAAACTAACTTCATGAAGCCAGAACTCGCATTTGCTGAATTTGGCATAGAGCTGATGTTGACGAAGCTTCTCCAACACAAGCCTCAAGTGATGCTCGTGTTCTTCATCAGACTTTGAGTAAATAAGGATATCATCGATGAATACAACAACAAACTTATCCAAATACTCCATGAAAACTGAATTCATAAGATTCATGAAGTCGGTGCATTAAATCCGACAAAAGACATGACGAGGTACTCGTACAACCCGTAACGCAGTAGAGAATCTTTGTCTTCGAATGTCTTCGCTTGAACCTTAATTTGATGATATCCCAAACGCAAATCAACCTTGGAGAATACTTGGGCTCCAGTCAATTGATCGAATAAATCATCAATCCGAGGAAGCGGATATTTATTTTTGATAGTGACTTCATTTAGCGGACGGTAGTCCACACACATCCGCAAACTCTTGTCCTTCTTTTTGACAAAGATAGCCGGGCATCCCCAAGGTGAGGAGCTCGACCTAACAAATCCCTTGTCTTGAAGTTCTTGGAGTTGCTTCTTCAATTCTTCCAACTCATTAGGAGGCATCCGGTATGGTTGTTTTGAGATCGGCGCGGTACCGGGTACGAGCTCGATGACGAACTCGACTTCTCGATCAGGAGGCATGCCTGGAAGTTCTTTGGGGAATACATCTGGATATTCACACACCACAGGAACTTTCTCAAGTTCAAGGGAGGTACAAGCTTCCAAAGCATAGAGATGAGAATTGCCCACTGAAGGTGCAAAAACGACCTGACTGCCGTCTTCACTAGTGACAGAAATAGACCGTAGAGCACAATCGATTTTTCCCCTATTTTTGGACAGCCAATCCATTCCCAAAATCACATCAATACCCACTGAATTTATCACAATCAAGTTTGCCAAGAAGTTGATGTTTTGAATTCCACTTTACGTCGGCGGACTTGATCGGTTGGAAAACCGATCCCAGCGACTGGATTTGATAAGGTGGCTGAAGTTTGTGTATTTCAAATTGATTAAGTGCAGTATAATCTTCTTTGATGAATGAATGAGATGCTCCTGAATCAAATAAAACTGATGCTGGACAACAATTAACAAGAAGGGTACCCAAAGCGACGTCCGAGCGTCGCTTGCCTCCTCGGCGGTGGCGTGGTTCACTCGCCACGCATCTTTGGAATCGAGGAGGGTAGATGCTGCCCTCGGAGGTGGTGTAGGTTGTGCCACGGTGGTGGCGTAGGAGCACGATAAACACGAGGCATTCCCACGCTGGCGAGGCAATGAGAGGCATAGTGGCCAAGGCGACCACAATGAAAGCAAGTGACATTTTGCTTGAAAGTACCACTGTTTTAGGAGTTCTTACTCCTATTGTACCGCTGCACCGTGGGTGGATAAGGTCGTGGAGGTGCCACAGGAGGTCTCGGTGGCAGGGGCTGAGAACGAGGTGTCCGAGGTGGCCGGTCTTATTGAGGAAAACGCCGCTAGCTGAGCTGGCGAGCGGCTTTCTTCCTCTTCTGGACTCTCTCTGACCACACTCTTGTGCTCCACTACAATGGCCTTGTTCACCATGTCTTTGGAAGTTCTCGAAGTCATGTCTGACTAAAGCAGTGCATCTCTCGTCAAGCCGCCCATGAACGGCAGTGCGCGGGCATCTGTGGAGACGTCATCCGGGGCATAGCAGGCCAAGGAGTTGAACTCATGAAGATACTCAGTGACAGTCTTCCTTCCTTGCTTCAAAGCAAGAAATTGCTGCTGCTTGATCGACATGACCCCATCAGGAATATAGGCCTCCCTGAAGGCTGCTCGAAATTCGTTCCATGATGGAACCTCTCCTTCAGGCTGCATGGCTGAATAGTTATCCCACCACGCACTAGCAGCGCCTTCCAGCTGATAGCTGGCAAAAAGAACTCTCTCAATGCTCGTGCAGCGAGCAATGGCTGATTTCTTCTCCACATCCCTCGGCCAATCTTGACCTCCATAGGGTCTCCGGTACCGCAAAGGTGGGAGGATTTGTTTTGAAACTCGGTGAGACCCCACGCCTCGATGTCCCCCTCCCCTGCATCGCGAGCGGGAGAAGTGTTGCGAGCTATAGCCCCAGGATCTGGTCTAATCCATCCTGCTTCTCTCGTCTGGGCCAAGACTTCCGCCATAGTGGGTGGCGAGAGAAGCACTTCCTCGATGATGGTACATCCATGGACAGTCTGCTGAGAGGGCTCACCTCTCTCGCGGGCGTAAAGTTCTGCTCTGACAGCAGAGCGAGTGCCCAGGGTGGAGATCCCCATCGTGTTGAGCTCTAGCACGAGTGTTAGGGCCTCGACATCTGGAGTGACAAGGAATGTTAAAAAGAGGCCAAGATTCTTTGGAAAAATACGAATACTAAAACTTTGGACAGCAAGCACAAAGTTCTTAATTAAGCATGCATAATGATATAAGATGCACCAAAACATAACACCAAAAGGGCGTCCAAAGCACCAAGACCATTACAAGATCCATAACTTCAAATCATAGTTTTCCAAAGCAATTACATTCATAAAGGCCCGTGGGCTAAAAGCAATCTACTGGAATTAAAAGTTCTTGCAAGAAGGACAATAATAGTTCAAGTACCACTAACTTTATTACAGGGGAATCAAAGATACATGCCCAACCATGAGCTAACACCTACTACATCCTAAATGTTGTTCGATCAAAGTTTCTGAAACTCGTCTAGAAGATGTGCCTCGAGGATCGTATCATTGGGGTCTCCAAAACTAGGAAGGCGTAAAGGGAGCCTTGCTCTATCACATGGCCTCAGCAGAGTTCCATCCTACGAGTACAAGCAAATCCAAGCGACATGCGAACTCGCGTCTCGCCCCATAGTTGGGTACATGCCACGCACTACGGAAGGCGGTACACGGCGGTCTTTGAAGTATGGGGAAATCTCATTTGCGCCATAAACCACATGGCGGTCAATGATCCCCATACTACACATGAGTTGCAAGTGTTCTTGGGCCACCACGAGACGCTGACGAGTCTCGTACAACTCATACACAGTGCACCGATGGATTTGATCCATGATATGAACCAATCTTGCTAACTACCTAACCTGGGGATCTTCCCCAAACTGAATCCGGGCAAAGGTGTCTACCTCCGCGCCACGCTCTCTCATAGGAAAATGGTCGTAAGACGGCTGAGACAACTCCGTCAGATCATAACAGAGGTGGCTCATGGCCACACGAGCCACTTCCTGTAGAGCCATGGCCTCAGAGGTGCCACGTGCCTGGAAACAATATGGGATACTCCCCGTGACTCGTCTGGCGATGATGTTGATCGCGGCCAAGTATTCCTCCATGCACCGCCTCGTCGCGGCGATAGATGGCGAGGTTGGTGATAAGTAAAGTTCGCCCTCCACATCATCTCTCGAGAAGCGCGGGTATCCATCCACGTCTCACTTGAGTTTCTTTGACCAGGTATTGGCGACTCATCTAAAAGCAAAACAACAAGGTTAGACTTCTTCAAAAGCCAGAAATAGGGTAAGAAAGGATGCTAGGATGGATGAGGAATAAAAGATATTCTTAACTTAAACTTTCTGAAATTAATTTGATAATTTCAAAATATTTTGACTCAGAAAGGCTTACTAACTCTAATGCCAGTGCTATCTCTAACCTACAGTCAGTATGGCTTTGATACCAACGCTGTGGGTGTAACATCCCAAATTCTGTACTTATGTTTCAAATGTAAGAAAATGAGTAGAAATTAAAACTTTTTCTTACATCATGTATTTCCTGTGTGTGCTGAACAATTGTTGTACAAGAGTATGGAAATACAAAGTCACAAGTCTGTTGATCCAAATCTTGATCCTCCAAAAACAATCTTGTCCAATCTTGTGATCCTTCTCGGGAAATATTTTTCCTAAAGTTCTTGGGATGGTTTGTGACCCCTCTGAAAAATTTCACAATTTTTAGAAATTGTTCGAATATTTTTAAGGGTCAGTCAAACTTGTTTGACATGTAGTCAAACCCTAACCTAGCACATTGTGTGATTTTTGGAGGAAAATGTACAATGCAAAAACCTCTGGAAAGTTTACGCAATGTCCATCTCAATGTCAGCAGGCTACTGTCAAAATTTCATAAAATTTGGAGCTAGTTCTATCTCTTAAGATCCCTTCAAAATCTCAATTCAAATTAAAACTCTAAACACAGTCCGAGTCAAACTTAGACTCAAACCAGTCCGACCTCCAGTCTTGGTCGCACCGAGCCACTTAAGCCGTGTCGGGCTCGGTGGGTTGGCGCGGTGGTGCAGGCGTTGGATTTCAAATCCAACGATCAAGGACCTCCTCGGGTCCTTGTAAAAGACCTCCCACCCGCACGACCTCCTCCTGTTCTCTTTGCAAAGACAACCCTCGAGGACCTCCCCTAGGACCTCCTTTGCACCTTTGCAAAGACCACCACAGGCGACCTCCTCGACCCTCCATGACCACCTAGCACTTGGGTGATCGTGGGCGTCCATCTTGAGATCGTGGCTCAGACCTCCTCTAAGTGTTGGGACCTCTAATACTTAGCTCAAAATCTGAGCCCTTGGATTTCAATCCAACGACTCACAACCTCCCCGGTGGAGCTCGGGCGATTTAGCCGTTGAGTTCATTTGACCGATTTTCCCCATTCCTCTCAGCATCGGGTGGGCACAGGCATTATCAATTTTGTGCATGGCGGTAGAGAGCAAATGCCTTGTCAACTCTAGGGTGACAAGCGGTTATGTCTTTGCCAACATTAAATGTCCGCGACCCCTTTTTGCTCAAAAGTCTCTCGACAACCTACTCCCATCATATCATGTGTACTTTGGCTCAGTGCCTGGTGGCTTTGCCATTTTCCACCACTATATTTGAAGCCCAAGCTTGCTATCTAAGTTTCTTTAGACACTCCTTTTCAACCCTAGCTTCTTCTTACGCTCTTGTGCTCAAAGCACTAAAGCTCTTTGCCTCCATTGTTGAACTTTGGAGCTCTCCAGTGACCTCCGAGCTCCAAAGTGGTTCATTAATGCAATATTGGTGTCATTTGTTCTCTTGGTCACCTCTAAATCTCCTAATTTGCTTTGTTTAAAACCTTCACGAGAGGTTGACAAAGTTGGAGCTTCTTGTTCGTGGCGGGAGCTTCGTCTTCTGCACCTCGGCGACCTCCACCGTCCTTTGGAGCTCCTGCGACCACTCCTAGTTCTCCTTCAATCCCTGGTGAGTCCTTCAGTTCCAAAACCCGAACCTTTTAGACCTCTTCGGTTTCGTTTTCGGCGTATTTGGTCCCCGACGGTTATCTCCGGCTAGCCATTTGGTTGGTGGTGCTTTTGGTGTAGCTTTTGACACCCTTAGGTTCTCCGTCCTATTTGGAGCTCATCCGTGCCTTTGATTTCCGTGGCGAGGTCCACATCGCCGACAAGTGATGAACTTCGCTCGGGTTTTGCGGTTCGCAAATCCGTTTCGTCATGTTCTTCGGACCACATTAATGCTCAAATCATTGCTTATCATTGAGGGCATTAATGGTGTTTTAATCTGAGCTTGGGTGTCGCTGTCATGTGGGCCTGGGTTTAGAATTAAAGTCCGGAAGTTTTTAAGTGCTCCTGTTGGATTCATTTATTGTCAATCATCTCGAGCATTTAATTTGTCTTAACCGCCACCTTTTTGTCATTGTCCGGAGGTCCTGCGCTGCTAAAACCGCTCTAGGACCTCCTCGGGCTAATCTTAGCCGTTCGCGAGCTCTCCAAGTTTAGATCTGGGCCTTAGGATCTTTTCTGAAAATCCTAAGTCTATGGACCTCCCCTTGGTGGTGATCCTAGCCGTATAGGACCACCCCTGTTAAATCTTAGCCGTATAAGACCACCTTGTGTTTCCGCAAAAGACCTTCCCCGAGGTCCTCTTTGCAAAAGACCACCCCTGGTCTTTTGTAAAGAAAACCTTCAAAACTACCCCCCCCTGAGGTCCTCTTTGTAAAAGACCACTACTGGTCCTTGTAAAGAAGCCTCAGGACCTCCCCGCCTAGATCTAGACCGTTAGGACCTCCTCGGTGAGATCCTAACCGTCCAGACCTCCCTCCGCTCAGATCTGGACCGTCCAGGACCTCCCCGCGAAGATCATGGCCATCCATGACCTCCTCGGTGAGATCCCAGCCCTCCACGTATCTCGCTGCTAACTCGCAGCCCAGGACCTCCCTCGATTTCATCTTAGCCGTTCAGGACCTTCCCCTGGAAATTGAGACCGTCTAGGACCTCCCTGTCAGCTCTGGACCGTTAGATTTAGATCTAACGGGCTAGACCTCCTCAGTCTATTTACAACTCTATCGCTTAGTTTCTCTCTTTATCGTTCATCTTTAGATCTACGGCTCGGATCTGGAGAACATTCGGACCCCTCGGATGCGATCTTGATCTAGGCCGTCCATCTCAAGATCAAGGCCCGACTTCGTTGAGGCGTTGGGTGGCCGAACGTCCCATCTCACGTGGGCCATTGGATCTAAATCCATCGATGGAGTCATTGGCGATTAAGACCTCCTCGGTAGATCTTAGCGTCAAAGACCTCCCTCCTTCAGATCTCACCGTCCAGACCTCCTTCCGTATTTTTAACCCTAGGACCTCCTAAGGAGGTCGGGACCGTCGAATCTTGATCTAACGATCCGACCACCTTTAGGCGCGAGGACCTCCTCGTGTGTGCTTGTGCGTGCCTTTGGTCGTAGCCGTTGGATTTAAGATCTCGGCTTAGACCTCTTAGCTAGATCTTGTCGTCTAGGACCTCCTCGTTAGATCCAGACCGTCAAGTCCAGATCAACGGCTAAGACCTCCCCTAGGCGCGATGAGGTCTTTGCGCTAGGTGCTCGTGTGGGTTTTGGCATCTGAGCTCGTGAGCCGTGCGATCTTTGATCAACGGCCCACGACCTCTGTGAACCCGGTTTATTAAACTTGTAATACTTAACCTTCCCTTGGTTCTAGTATCACAAATAGAATAATCCGTGTCTCGATGAACATGTGCCTCCCGAACAAGCGGCACACATACATCAAGTCAAAGCATGCATCATTTCCATACAATGAGAATATAACAAGTCTACCAAAAGACATACATAATATAAGTTATTACAGAGCAGCCGACGGCCAAATGACATAAGTACCAAATAAGTAACAGTGGAAGCAAAGTTGCCATAAGATGGCTTAAACCAAAAGACGACCGGTTAGCCACATAACACCACAGGGCAACCGGCCAGCCGCCAAGCTAATCGCCTTAAGCGCCACGGCACAACTCACAAAAGTGAGGTCCATCGGACTCACTATCATTCTCTGCACAACACAAGCAATGCGGTGAGTACAAAAATGTACTACGCAAGACTTACAGTAACAAGCCTATACATAGCTACATGAAAGATGTATTCAAAAGAATGTGGTTATATGGTTCTTTGGGCGCATAAAGCAAGTTTCATTTGCAATATTGTAATAGATTGAACAACGGTTTGTAAAATCTGTTTTAAGCATTTAAATAGCGTGATAAACATAAGTAACAAGTGTCCACCTAGAAGTGACTTTCCCCAAAGCCACCACAATATAGCATGAATCCCTGATTCATACCACCATCAAGTTTTAATTTTAAAAGGTTGTAGTCTAACTCTTGAAAGACTTCCCCAAGCGTGTCCATAACCTAGGACAAGGCTATTCGAATAGTTTTAATCCCTGCAGGGGTGTACCAATGTACCCACACTTCGGACCGCCTTTTTGCCAAGCTATTAAGCACACTTCCTTTGGTATGCAACACGGCTAAGTCCTCTGAACCCTTTCCAATGGAATATGCTAATCAAGAGACACACGTATGGGGTTAATCCTTAGTGATCTGCCGACGAAATATGGATCACAAGGACCCATACGTGGAAGCGGGACACCGGCCTCGGCGGTGTTCCTCTCCCCATGAGCGTGTCCATGTTGCATATAGTCAAATACACAACCCACCACGCGACTCATTAATTAACACACCCAAAGTACTCGGCTAAGAGGGGTCCCATATCCCCTAGTGTGGTTAGCACGCACAAATGCTTGGTTCGATTGTAACAAGTAGCTCGGTCCTTAATTGACCGGCACGTTCGATCACACCGAAAGATCACACCATCTTACCATTGTGCCCAAGTCTAAATTGTTTTCATTTTCAGTTTTAGTTTTGCAATTTAGACAAAGCACAAGGCTGAAATATACATATTATACCGGTTTGTGTGATCAAAGTTATCGGCAGTCGATAACCGCCCATTTCTATCGATAACTAAGCATGGCTAAGCATAATGACACGTAAACTACTAAGTGACAAGGTTCATCCAATGAACCCAAAATCACGACAAGTAATCCTAGGCTCGATGGTAGAGGATTAAACATTTCCTACGATTATGCAACTCTTGGGCCAACTATCGACAATAGTTTAAAACAACATAGCAATGCATGCGTAGAATTTGCAAACAACATATTAGAATTTGAAAATAGTAGGAACAATATGATCAAATGAATGCTACATCTGCTTGCACAGGTGAAGTCGAGGATCGATGGTCTTGTGGCTCAATATCGACAATAAAATTATCTTGGAACCCAACTACTTGAAAGGCGATAAGCAAATAAGAGCGAAGAACACCAAATAAACTCCAACAGCAAATCACATCCAAAACTAATAAAATATACACAACAGCTAGGGAATGATCTAAGACAATGATAGGAACAAGAATTATGCAATTTGGACTTAACATGCAAAAGATATGAACAAAATGCTCTTTTTCAGCCTTACAACAAACTAATTAATAATTATCACTGTTCATGGCGAAATTTTCTAGAATGATCTAAGGTCTGAAATTTCTATAGCAGGGAGATTATGACATCCTAATAACAGCAAAGTTGAGTTTACTAAATTTGGAGTTATACACATTTACTTATGATTTTTCTAAGGTGTAAATCTAATGCAAGTCATTTTACAGAATTGTGAACATGCTCGAATCTTATTCCATATGAAAGTATACTAACAGATGAATTTAACAAAATTGATTTTGCACAAATTGGATTTATACAGAAAAAGATATGCATTTTTCAAGGTTAAAACTATTTCTGGAATATTCAAAGTGACAGAAATCAAGTTATTTCTAGTTATACAATTTTACGCTCTTTGGGTATCGTAAATCCATTTTATAATAAACTTAAGTGACAACAAAATTTATTACGATTGGAATTATCTAAAGCGATTAAAATGAATTAGTCATGAGTTTCTAAAGTTTTCATATCATTTCGGTTGTTAAATAACTACTTAGAAATACGAGACAAACTCAAATAATAGAATAAGGCGTGGACACACAACCACCCTTGATCTAAAATCCTCGGCTCACGCGGCGGCGAAGCGCTGCGCGCAGCGAAACCTGTCGAGCCCACCGTTGGATCACGATCCAGCGGCTCACGAGTGTATGCATCGGGCGGTGCGGTTGCTTGGGCCAATCGGCCGCGGATCTGCGGATGGGCGGTCGAGCGCGCAACGGTCGGAAGGTCCGATTGCATACGATCTCGGCCGTTGATCGCAAGATCGGCGGTCGAGAATGATCAAGGCATCGGAGGTCAGAATGCATACAAAGATCTGGCGGAGATCTAAAAGCGAACGGTGGCTAATGATCGAAGTTCAAAGGAGATCTTTGACAAATGGGGCACGCATGTCGGTGACCTCAAGTCACAACCGCGACGATTAACCCACGTGCCGATTGCGCAGGCCCACATGTCGGCCGAAAAAGGCGGTTAAGACCAAATTAATGCTATTAATGATTAACATTAAAAAGACACTAATGACTTCTGAAATTTGATTTTAACCCCTCGGGCCCACAAGTCAGCGACCCAGAGGTGATTTCCGACAGTGATAAAATGCCGACACAATAATTAATCAATGATTAAGCCTTAATGATGTCGGAACAGCGCGGAGTTGCGCTGGCGGTGATTTAAGAATGTTGGGCCCACTGGTCAGTGGCCCAACGACCCAGATTAAGACACCATTAACGAACTAATGATTGGCAATCACTGTGTAATTAATGTGTCCTAATCAAATAGCGAAAGGAGTTACATGCGGCAAAACCGAAGCGATTTCAAGCGCTCGTCGCCGCGACTCATGCGTGGCGGCGTAAACAAGAACCAAAATGGAATCGCAATAACGCCTAGAACCTAATGGTGGCATTCTCGCCGGCGGTGAGGGACTAGAACGTCGGCTAGCCGGAAAATGAAAAAGGGCTTTTCTTTGCTAAAGCGCGAAAATAGCGGCTCATTTGCGGTCAAGGAAGCGGTGCCAAAGCCTCTAAGGACTAATAAGAAGCTACCTTGATGAAGGAAGCTTCAAAGATGGCGGAGATGCTTGATCGCGGAAAGCTTCGCGGACATGGAGAAGAAGGATTGAAAATGACACACGAGCCAAGCGAGCGATACAAAGCATCAATATAGCTTCATTAAGGTCCACGAAGCTACATGAGCAAGTAATTAGAAAATGGAGAACTCACGAGTGAGGAAGAAGATGACCACTTTCGGCCGAATTTGAACAAACCCCAAATTGGACAATTCCTGAGAATCAAATCCAAAATTAAGTGAGGGGAATGTTCAAGATAGAAAAGAGATAAGGATAGGGCAAAGCAACATGAAGGAGAACCACTGGAACTCCAAGAACACCAATGGAGCTCTTCGGGTCAACAATGGCGACTTGCCATTTTTGAGGTGCTAAGCTCCAATACTGTGAATGGAGCTTGATGGTGGTCTAAAGAAACTCCAGGAGGTGATTTGGGTGCTTATAAGGCCTTGGAGGCATTAGGGTTTGCACCACAAGCCTTACGGGCGGCAAAGCACAGAGCACAAGGTGCGGCCGACAAGGAAAAAGTAGTAGATGGTGCAATAGGGTATGGCATGGCCGAATGTGTCTCCCACGACCCTCACTATTGACTAGGGTGGCTGTAGGAAGCATGAAAGGACACTGCCATGCCCTACACTGTGCTCGCACGGCCGGAGGTTGAAGATGACCAGCGAAAAAGGCTCGGGCGTTTTCAGCCGTTGGATTAGACGCGGCCGGCTGAGATCACGCCACGCCCCGTGTTTAAATCACAGCGAAGGAGATGGCGGCGTTGGATCTTAATCCAACGGCTCGATTTAAACTAACAACCGGAGGGTCCGAAGGTTTCAGCGCATCTGGCGGTTAGATGGGGATCTAACGTGCGACATTCATTTAAGCAGCGGAAGGTCCGAATGTTTACAGCGCGAGGGCGCGCGATCGAAATCAACGGACGAGATCAAGCGCGCTTTTAAAGAGAGGCTCGGTGCGGTTAGTTGACTAGACGAGTCAATTGGCTCGAGCCCAGTCGACTCGAACCCAAAGCACTGAGTGAGACTAGGTTTGACTTCAAAATTAGAACAGAGACTTTGAAGGATTTATTTGAGGTGGCAAAACAACTCCAAAATTATGAAATTTTTACAAGAGCTTGCTAACTCAGATATTAACCTTGTGTAAAATTCTCAGAGGTTTCTATGCTGTGAATAAACCTCCAAAAATTCTGCAAGGCTCTGTTTTGAGGTTTGGTGAAAGTCAAACAAGTTTGTACCCTCTAAAAATATTCAAACAATTTCTAAAAATTGTGAAATTTTTCAGAGGGGCTACATACCATCCCAAGAACTTAGGAAAAATATTCGAGAGGATGATCACAAAATTTGACAAGGTTGTTTTGGAATATCAAAGTTTGGATCAAATAGACTTGTGACAATGTATTTCCATAATCCCTTGTACAAGAATTGTTTGGTACAACAGAAATACATGATGTAAGAAAAGTTTTAATTTCTACTGATTTTCTTACATTTGAAACACAAGTCCAAAGATGGGATGTTACAAAACCTCCCCCTCCTTACAAGAATCTGCTTAGAGATTACATTTACTCGAGGAAGAAGGATGGGTAATCTGCACGAAGACGATCTTCGCGCTCCCAAGTTGCCTCATCTTCAGAATGGTTTGACCACTGAACCTTAAGGAACTTGATGACACGGTTCCTTGTCCTTCGTTCAGATTCTTCAAGAATACGAACAGGATGCTCACGATAGGTCAAATTCTCCTGCACCTCGAGATTTTCCAACGGGGTTTCCTCAATTGGGACACGAAGGCACTTCTTTAAGTGTGACACATGGAACACATCGTGCACACCCTCAAGTGAAGCTGGCAACTCCAATCTGTATGCAACAGCTCCAATCCTCTCGATGATGCGATAAGGCCCAACATATCGAGGAGCTAATTTGCCCTTGATGCCAAAACGCTGATGACCCTTCAAGGGTGAGACCTTGAGATAAAAAAAATCATTGGGCTCAAAGCTCAACTCTCGACGACGACGATCCGCATAGCTCTTTTGCCTGGACTGGGCCACGCGCAGATGCTCACGAATCAGCTGGACTTGGCTTTCGGCCTCATTGATGGAATCTAGCCCGAAGAACTGACGCTCACCAGTTTCTGACCAGTTCAAAGGGGTTCTACATCTCCTCCCATACAAAGCCTCAAAAGGTGTCATACCAAGACTAACTTGGAAACTGTTGTTGTAGGAGAACTTTGCAAACGACAAGCACTTCTCCCACTTCTTCCCATAGGAAAGAACACAGGCACGGAGCATATCTTCCAACACTTGGTTAACTCTCTCGTCGACCATCGGTTTGAGGATGATAAGGCGGCCCGAAAGAAAGACGAGTGCCCATCGCCTCTTGCGATTGTGCCAAAGCGAGAGGTGAAAAGAGAACCACGATCGACACAATCGTTCGTAGCACACCATGCAAACTCACAATCCTTGAGACATAAAGCTCGGCCAAGGGCTTCACGAGCTGGGTCTTGCGGGAAGAAAATGTGCCACCTTAGTGACCTATCAATCACGACCCAAATGGCATCGTTCCCTTTCGGTGGCGGGGCAATCCGGTGATAAAATCCATACCAACGGAATCCACTTCCACTCAGTGCGGCAAAGGTGAAGAAGGCTGCTGGGCGATGTTCGACCTTGACACGGCGACGACACGTCGTGACTTTCAACGAACACGGCAATCGCGCTTCATGCGAGTCCACCGAATCTCTATCGAGCGTCTTGGTACATCTTGGTAGCTCGGGATGGATAGACAAAGGAGTCATGGGCCTCGCGGAGAATCAACTCCCTCAATTCCATGACCTTGGAACCACAATTTGTCCAAACCACACAACACCGTGCTCATCCTCGAGAAACACTTAGCTGTCCCGTTCTTGATGTTAGCTGTTTGGATCACACCAACATCATCTGCTGGCAGCCTTGATTTGCTCCACCAAAGTCGGTCGCACAACCAAGGTAGCAAGAGACCCATGCTCAATCAATCCCAAATTAAGCGCTGAAATTCCTCGAGAAGGGTAGGTTGTTGCTCTTGAAGTGACAAGGTATTGCAATACACCTTGCGATCGAGTGCATCGGCAACAACATTGGCCTTGCCCGGTGATCTTGAATGCCCATATCATAATCCTTGATCAATTCCAACCATCTCCTTTGCGAGGTTCAGATCTATTTGGGTGAACAAATATTTGAGCTCTTGTGATCGAATACACCTCACGTGATTTACCAATAAGGTAATGCCGCCAAATCTTGAGTGCATGGACCACTGCGGCTAACTCCAAATCATGGGTAGGATAGTTGAGTTCATGAGGCCTCAAGCGCCTCGATACATAGGCCACTACCTTGCCTTCTTGCATAAGAACACAGCAGAGTCCTGCGAGAGGCATCACAATAAATATCGAGGCTCTTATGCACATCGGGAGAACAAGCACTGGGCGAAGTCAACCGCCTTTTGAGTTCTTGGCTTCGATTCAAGCGAGAAGACCACACAATTTCTTTTCTTTCTTGAGCAATTCGGTCATGGGCTTTGCAATCTTGGAGAAGTTCTCGATAAAGCGGCGGTAGTAGCCCACTAAACCAAGAAAACTCCTCACATCGGTGACTGACTTGGGCTGCCCCCAAGACAAAACATCACTGACCTTGCTAGGATCTCTTGCTACACCACTCTTGAAAGAACATGGCCCAAGAATGCCACTTCCTTCAACCAGAACTCGCACTTGCTGAACTTGGCATACAGCTGATGCTCACGTAGCTTGCCCAAAACAATCTGCAGGTGCTCAGCATGCTCCTCCTCACTCTTGGAATAGATAACAATGTCATCAATGAAAACCACAACAAACTTATCCAAATACTCTATGAACACCGAGTTCATAAGATTCATGAACAAAGCTGGAGCATTGGTCAAGCCGAAAGACATGACGGTGTACTCGTAAAGGCCATAACGAGTAGTAAAGCCGTCTTTGGAATATCCTCGATCTGATCCGGACTTGATGATACCCAACCTCAAGTCAATCTTGGAGAACACACAAGCTCGATCAAGCGGTCAAAGAGATCATCAATACGAGGCAAAGGATACTTGTTTTTCACCGTTACTTCATTAAGCGTCACGGTAATCAACACACATCTGTGAGGTCTTGTCCTTCTTCTTCACAAAATAGCTGGACAACCACAAGGAGGCGAGCTAGGGCGGATGAATCCTTTTGCTTGAAGCTCACCCAAGCGCTTCTTGACTCCTCTAACTCATTAGGAGGCATTGATGCAGCGCCTTTGAAATTGGGCGATGCAGGGCAACAACTCAATCACAAACTCCAAGTCTCGGCTCGAGCCATACCGAGCAAATCTTCGGGAAGACATCCACAAAGTCACGGTTGTGGGCACATCCGAATCTCCATGGTGGCTTAGCTTCAGGGCACAAAGATGTGGCCCCTGCAGTGTGGTGAAATCCCCACTTGCTACTTTGAGGGACTAGTGAGAAAACCATCTTCTGGCACAATCGATTTGTCCCAAGTGTTGGGACAACCAATCCATGCCAAGAATCACATCCAGTAGCGCGAATCAAGTAAGATGAGATTCGCCAAGAAGTCCACTCCTTCAATATTAATGGGAGCATGGCATTCTTGATCGGCTCTCATTTCCGCTCCGGAGAGCGAATAAGCAAAGGAATCCCAAAGGAACAAAGTGAAGGTCACTGTCAGCACAAATGATGCGGAAATAAAAGAATGTGATGCTCCGAGTCAAACAATCTGCAGCGGGGCGATAACTAACAAGGCACGTACCCAACACAACGTCGGGTGCCTCCTGAGCCTCCTCGCGAGATGTGGTTGACTCGACCACTCCCGACACTCTGGGTCTTACGGATCACCTTACAGTCGGTGTGTGACCATTCCGCGTCCTCCATTAGGGCGAGGGCTGCTCGATCCTCACGAGGCAGCGCTAGCATAGTGGCCCTTCTTGTTGCGGCGGCGGTAACATCGGCCGGGTTGCGGGCGCAACTTCTTTGGGTCGCAGTGTGCGTGGCTGGCTCACGGCTGTGGGGGCGAGCAGCCGCACCGGCGGCCTCGGCGATGGTGAAGCCAAAGCACGAGCCCGGTGCTGGCCCAACACGGGGCAGTGAGGTGGCACGTGCGGACGATGGGCCTCCACTTGCGCTTGCGGGACTCGCCTAGCGCCGCGCCTTGTGCTCGGCGGCGATGGCCTTGTCAGCCAAGGCACGGAAGTCGACAAAGTCCACAATAGATAGCTTGTCCTGCAGCTCCTCGGACAAACCATCCATGAACTTCTCTGTTTAGCCTCATCAGAGGCCACCTCTCCCGAGCATAGCAGCCAAGTGGTTAAACTCGTAAAGATACTCGACACGGACTTGCACCTGTTTAGCGCAAGAAACTCCTTCTTCTTGAGCTTCATCGAGGCCATCGAGATGTGGGCCCGACGGAAGCGGTCGAAACTCATCCCACGAGACAACGTGGCTGCGGCTGCATGGCGAAAAATTCTCCCACCAAGAGAGTGCTGCACCCTCAAGGCGATGGGATGCAAAGAGTGCCGCTCTGCTCGGCGGCGAGCAATGTTGAGCTTCGCTCAACGGGCGCAGCCAATCATCCGCGTCAAAGGGTCCTCGGGCCGGGAGAAAGTAGGCGGTGCGTGCGGAGAAACTCCGCAAGCCCACCACGAGGCGGTGGCCACCACCTCCGGATCGAAGCACCGGCGAGTGGAGGTGTTCCTGCAATGACTTCCAAGATCCGGGTCGGTCCATGCGATTCCGCTCGTCGAGCGAACCTCGACCATGGTCGGAGGAGGGGAAGCTCCTCATCGGAACGGCCGGTGGCTATTGCGAGTGGTTCTTGCCATCTGTTCCACAAAAATAGGTTAAACACAACTCCGGAACAGGAGACAAAGAAAACAACTGGCCACTCTACAAAACTAACTTTAAAAACTCAAGTAACAACACAAAACTGTAGCAAGATCACAAAGGCACCAACCATCTTCCTATTATGACTAACTCGTATGGGAGAACGAGTAATCAATTTTCAAGAAGGTAATTTCAGGATATTAACTTCTGCTCGAAAACAACTAAGAAGCAGGGTGAGAAATTTACTAAAGAAAGGTTAGACACTTAGCTAACTCATATCACTTCTTACCCTTTCATTCCCACGAATTTTAGTTGACTTAACCTCTCATTTTCAGCACTTTTACTACCTAAATGCTAGCTGTCCAGAAATATCTTGCTTGCTGTCCAGATTTTCTCCATTCGACTTTGGCGAAATTTGTAGCTTCAGAGCTTCTAATCTTCACAAGACAACCCACACTTTCATTTTATAACTCTCATGGTTTACCCAAAACCAATCTACTCGATAAACAACTATCTTTTGAAAGAAGATGAGAGGAAAACTCAACCTTCAAATTCAGTTCAGAATAAGGTGAGATGAGCAAACTAAGATAGATGAGAAGTAAAATCTGAGAACTTACTTAGGATTTTCAGGAAAACACTTGATATTTGGAAAGTAAGTTTTCAAAATATACTAGGGACGACCAAGCTAGGGGTATCTACGGTCAGTATGGCTCTGATACCAAACTCTGTGAGACCCCGGTTTATTAAACTTGTAATACTTAACCTTCCACTGGTTCTAGTATCACAAATAGAATAATCCGTGTCTCGATGAACATGTGCCTCCCAGAACAAGCAGCACACATACATCAAGTCAAAGCATGCATCATTTCCATACAACAGAATATAACAAGTCTACCAAAAGACATACATAATATAAGTTATTACAGAACAGCCGACCGGCCAAATGACATAAGTACCAAATAAGTAACAGCGGAAGCAAAAGTTGCCATAAGATGGCTTAAACCAAAAGACGACCGGTTAGCCACATAACACCACAGGGCAACCGGCCAGGGCATCAAGCTAATCGCCCCTTAAGCGCCACAAAGCACAACTCACAAAAGTGAGGTCCATCGGACTCACTATCATCCTCTGCACAACACAAGCAATGCAGGTGAGTACAAAAATGTACTCGCAAGACTTACGAGTAACAAGCCTATACATAGCTACATGAAAGATGTATTCAAAAGAATGTGGTTATATGGTTCTTTGGACGCATAAAGCAAGTTTCATTTGTAATATTGTAATAGATTGAACAGCAGTTTGTAAAATCTGTTTTTAAGCATTTAAATAGCAGCGAGTAAACATAAGTAACAAGTGTCCACCTAGAAGTGACTTTCCCCAAAGCCACCACAATATAGCATGAATCCCTGATTCATACCACCATCAAGTTTTAATTTTAAAAAGGTTGTAGTCTAACTCTTGAAAGACTTCCCCCAAGCGTGTCCATAACCTAGGACAAGGCTATTCGAATAGTTTTAATCCCTGCAGGGGTGTACCAATGTACCCACACTTCAGACCGCCTTTTTGCCAAGCTATTAAGCACACTTCCTTTGGTATGCCGGCACGGCTAAGTCCTACGAACCCTTTCCAATGGAATATGCTAATCAAGAGACACACGTATGGGGGTTAATCCTTAGTGATCTGTAGGCGAAATATGGATCACAAGGACCCATACGTGGAGCAGACACACCGCCTCGGCGGTGTTCCTCTCCCCAGACGTGTCCATGTTGCATATAGTCAAATACGCAACCCACCACGCGACTCATTAATTAACACAGCCCAAAGTACTCAGCTAAGAGGGGTCCCATATCCCCCTAGTGTGGTTAGCACGCACAAATGCTTGGTTCGGTGTAACAAGTAGCTCGGTCCTTAATTGACCGGGCACCGTTCGATCACACCCGAAAGATCACACCATCTTACCATTGTGCCCAAGTCTAAATTGTTTTCATTTTCAGTTTTAGTTTTGCAATTTAGACAAAGCACAAGGCTGAAATATACATATTATACCGTTTGTGTGAATAAAGTTATCGGCAGTCGATAACCGCCCATTTCTACCGATAACTAAGCATGGCTAAGCATAATGACACGTAAACTACTAAGTGACAAGGGTTCATCAATGAACCCAAAATCACGACAAGTAATCCTAGGCTCGATGGTAGAGGATTAAACATTTCCTCTTGATTATGCAACTCTTTGGGCCAACTATCGACAATAGTTTAAAACAACATAGCAATGCATACATAGAATTTGCAAACAACATATTAGAATTTGAAAATAGTAGGAACAATATGATCAAATGAATGCTACATCTGCTTGCTGGTGAAGTGCGAGGATCGATGGTCTTTGTGGCTCAATATCGACAATAAAATTATCTTGAACCTAACGCGAAAAGGCGATAAGCAAATAAGAACGAAGAACACCAAATAAACTCCAACAGCAAATCACATCCAAAACTAATAAAATTTACACAACAGCTAGGGAATGATCTAAGACAATGATAGGAACAAGAATTATGCAATTTGGACTTAACATGCAAAGATATGAACAAAATGCTCTTTCTCACCTTACAACAAACTAATTAATAATTAGCATTGTTCATGGCGAAATTTTATAGAATGATCTAAGGTCTGAAATTTCTATAGCAGGGAGATTATGACATCCTAATAACAGCAAAGTTGAGTTTACTAAATTTGGAGTTATACACATTTACTTATGATTTTTCTAAGGTGTACATCTAATGCAAGTCATTTTCTGAATTGTGAACATGCTCGAATCTTATTCCATATGAAAGTATACTAACAGATGAATTTAACAAAATTGATTTTGCACAAATTGGATTTATACTGAGAAAAGATATGCATTTTCAAGGTTAAAACTATTTACGGAATATTCAAAGTGAGAAATCAAGTTATTTCTAGTTATACAATTTTACACTCTTTGGGTATCGTAAATCCATTTTATAATAAACTTAAGTGACAACAAAATTTATTACAGATTGGAATTATCTAAAAGCGATTAAAATGAATTAGTTATGAGTTTCTAAAGTTTTCATATCATTTTGATTGTTAAATAACTACTTACGAAATCTGAGACAAACTCAAATAATAGAATAAGGCGTGGACACACAACCACCCTTGATCTAAAATCCTACGGCTCACGCGCCGAAAGCAGCGCCGCGCGCGTGAAACCTGTCGAGCCCACCGTTGGATCACGATCCAACGGCTCACGAAGGTGTATGCATCCGGACGGTGCGGTTGCTTTGGCCAATCCACCGCAGATCTGCGAGATGGGCGGTCGAGCGCACCAGCGGTCGAAGGTCCGATTGATACACGATCTCGGCCGTTGATCGCAAGATCGGCGGCGAGAATGATCAAGGCATCGGAGGGTCGAATGCATACAAAGATGCGGGCGCGGATCTAAAAGCGAACGGTGGCTAATGATCGAAGTTCAAGGAGATCTTGACACGTGGGGCACGCATGTCGGTGACCTCAAGTCACAACATGACGATTAACCCACGTGCACGGTCTGCAGGCCCACATGTCGGCCCGAAAGGGCGGTTAAGACCAAATTAATGCTATTAATGATTAACATTAAAAAGACACTAATAACTTCTGAAATTTGATTTTAACCCCTCGGGCCCACAAGTCAGCGACCCTGAGGTGATTTCCGACAGTGATAAAATGCCGACACAATAATTAATCAATGATTAAGCCTTAATGATGTCGAACAGTAGCGAGTTGCTTGGCGGTGATTTAAGAATGTTGGGCCCATCGTCGGTGGCCTAACGACCATTAAGACACCATTAACGAACTAATGATTGGCAATCACGTGTAATTAATGTGTCCTAATCAAATGACGGAAATAGGAGTTACGTGCGGCAAACCCCAGCGATTTCAAGCGCTCGTCGTTGGCGACACTAGCGCGCGGCACCGAACAAGAACCAAAATGGAATCGCAATAACGCCTAGAACCTAATGGTGGCATTCTCTACGCGGTGAGGACTAGAACAGCCGCTAGCCGGAAAATGAAAAAGGGCTTTTTCGCTAAGCGCGAAAATAGCGAAGCTCATTGCGCATCCAAGGAAGCGGGTGCGAGCCTCTAAGGACTAATAAGCTACCTTGATGAAGGAAGCTTCAAAGATGGCGGAGATGCTTGATCACGGTGGCTTCGCGGACTTGGAGAAGAAGGATTGAAAATGACACCCTGAGCCAAACGAGCGATACCAAAGCATCAATATAGCTTCATTAAGGTCCACAGAAGCTACATGAGCAAGTAATTAGAAAATGGAGCACTCACCTGAGCTGAGGAAGAAGATGACCACTTTCGGCCGAATTTGAACAAACCCCAAATTGGACAATTCCTGAGAATCAAATCCAAAATTAAGTGAGGGGAAATGTTCAAGATAGAAAAGAGGTAAGAATAGGGCAAAGAAACATGAAGGAGAACCACTGGAACTCCAAGAACACCAATGGAGCTCTTCGGGTCAACAATGGCGACTTGCCATTTTTGAGGTGCTAAGCTCCAATACTGTGAATGGAGCTTGATGGTGGTCTAAAGAAACTCCAGGAGGTGATTTGGGTGCTTATAAGGCCTTGGAGGCATTAGGGTTTGCACCACAAGCCTTACGGGCGGCAAAGCACAGAGCACAAGGTGCGGCCGACAAGGAAAAAGTAGTAGATGGTGCAATAGGGTATGGCATGGCCGAATGTGTCTCCCACGACCCTCACTATTGACTAGGGTGGCTGTAGGAAGCATGAAAGGACACTGCCATGCCCTACACTGTGCTCGCACGGCCGGAGGTTGAAGATGACCAGCGAAAAAGGCTCGGGCGTTTTCCAGCCGTTGGATTAGACGCGGCCGGCTGAGATCACGCCACGCCTCCCAGGTTTAAATCACAACAAAGGAGATGAGCGAGCGTTGGATCTTAATCCAGTGGCTCTGATTTAAACTAGCAACCGGAGGGTTTGAAGGTTTCGGCGCATCTGGGCGGTTAGATGGGGATCTAACGGTCGACATTCATTTAAGCAACCGGAAGGTCCGAATGTTTACACGCGCGAGGGCCGCGCGATCGAAATCCAACGGACGAGATCCAAGGCGCGCTTTTAAAGAGAGGCTCGGTGCAGTTAGTTGACTGGACCGAGTCAATTGGCTCGAGCCCGAGTCTGACTCGAACCCAAAGCACAGTGAGACTAGGTTTGACTTCAAAATTAGAACAGAGACTTTGAAGGATTTATTTGAGGTGGCAAAACAACTCCAAAAATTATGAAATTTTTACAAGAGCTTGCTAACTCAGATATTAACCTTGTGTAAAATTCTCAGAGGTTTCTATGCTGTGAATAAACCTCCAAAAATTCTGCAAAGCTCTGTTTTGAGGTTTGGTGAAAGTCAAACAAGTTTGACTGCCCTCTAAAAATATTCAAACAATTTCTAAAAATTGTGAAATTTTTCAGAGGGGCTACATACCATCCCAAGAACTTAGGAAAAATATTCCGAGAGGATGATCACAAAATTTGACAAGGTTGTTTTTGGAATATCAAAGTTTGGATCAAATAGACTTGTGACAATGTATTTCCATAATCCCTTGTACAAGAATTGTTTGGTACAACGGAAATACATGATGTAAGAAAAGTTTTAATTTCTACTGATTTTCTTACATTTGAAACACAAGTCCAAAGATGGGATGTTACAACCTCCCGGTTTCGTTGGTTTTCGAGTTAGTTTCGAGAGCTTTTATTTGCACTTATTAATTGTTTTAAACTTCAAAATTGCATATCGTTTTCTCTGTAGCTCCAAATTTAACAAACTAAAGTTCTGTAAATGCATCTGTTAAAGTACTTTAGCTTAGTTTAGGTTTTACAGTAGTCTTTAATACTAAAATTAATCATGCCTTAGATTTATAACTTAGAAAAATCATAACTAAATCATTTTAACTCCAATTAACATAAAACCACTTGTGTTAGCCTTAGAATGTCAGTAGCTACCTACCATAAAAATTTCAGCTATACCACCTTTTTAGAAATTTTCACCAAACAATTTAATTATGTGAACAGTAACATATTGCAATTTTTCAGCCGAACCAAATTGTTTTGATCATATCTTTTGCATTGAGAGTCCAAATCAGTTGGTTCTTGTTTCTAAATTTGTTATAAATCATGCTCTTTCTGCTGTAAAGTTTTCAGAGCATTTGGAGCATTTTGGTTTTAGAGTCTTTTTCATTTTCTTTGTTCTTATCGGTTCTTTTTCGCTCTTTCGGTAGGTTCCGACGATTGTGCCATTCTTGAGAGTGACCCTCTGCAGCATATTGAGCAGTAGTAGCCAGGCAAGCAGTTTCATCATTTCCCATTTGATCCCATTACTTTTAAATTCTAATATTTTGTTTAACTTCTGTGTATGCATTGCTATTTTGTTGTTAAATTGATTAGTTAATCCTCTAGTTGCATAATCTGTAGGTAAATGATTATCCTCTACTACCTGAGCCTAGGTTATTTGCTGTGATTAGAGTTCGTTGGATGAGCGCTTGTCACTTAGTAGATTTCGAATAAATATTGCTTAGCCATGCCTAGTTATCGGTAGTTTTGGGCGATCATCGACTTGTCGATGGTCTTGATAACACAAATACTTATATTGTTCCATTATGTCCAATCCTTGTGATTTATTGATTTATAAATCAAAAACTGAAAACAAAAACTATATCTTGACTTGGGCACAATTGTATGTTGGTGTGATGCATTTGGGTGTGAATGGAATGGTGCCTAAGTCCCTAAGGACCGAGTTACTTGTGCCATTGATCCAAGCAATTGTTGCGTGCTAACCACACGAGGGGATATGGGACCTCTCTTGACTAAGTACTTTGGGAGGTGCTAATTATGAGCTGGTCGGTGGGTGTGTGCGTGTGTGTGTTTGTGGTGTGCGAGGAGCATTAGCTGTCCGGTTAAGGTGTCTAATGTATCCTTCTCCGTGGGTTGCGGCTCTTAATTAGCATCGTCCATTGGAAAGCATCTTGTAGACTTAGCCGTGCTGCATACCAAAGGAAGTATGCTAACCGTGGCTGGTGGAAAGGCGGTCTATCGTGTGGGTACATTGGTACACCTGCAGGTTTAAACTATTCGAATAGCCTCGTCTAGGTTATGGACACGCTTGGTTATTTCCCACAAGAACTAGACTACAACCTTTTAAAAACTTAAAACTTGATATGGGTGGTATGAAGGGGTACTTCATGCTATTGTTGTGGTGACTAGTGGGTTAGTCACTTCTAGGATATTGTTGTTCTCTACCTATTGTTACCTTGGTCTCTCTTTATTTGAACAATAGAAATTAATTGCAAACTTGCTTTCAAATGTATTACCTTATTGCAAAGAAAACTTGCTTTATGCTGAAAATAAGTCCAGAGCCTCATCCACTTAAATAAAGCTTGCATGTAGTTAACTATAGTTACTGTTATCTTACACGTCGGTCTTGCAAGTACAAAAATAATTTTTGTACTCAGATGCTATGCTTAATTGTTTTGTTGCAGAGGAAGAGCTCGAGGGGCCTCACTTTTGTGAGATTTGTTGTGGTGGTGTCTGGAGCGATTAGTTTGGCGGTCCGGTTGGTTGCCTTGTGGGTAAAGGCACACCGATTAGCTTTTGTTTATAGCCATCTTATGGCCCTTTGCTTCATTTGTTTATATTAGTTACTTATGTGTTATTTGGCAGTGGCCTCTCTTTTGTAATAACTCTCTTTATATTATCTATGTCTTTCAGTTGTTGCTTTTGCTTCGGCTCTATGTGTATGAATGGAATTGATGCATGATTTTGTAACGGGGTGTGTATACTGCATTTCTGGGAAGTATACACATCTCGAGGCTTAGTTTATTTGATTTGTGCTGCTCGGACCAAGTGGGTGGTTAAGCAGTACAAGCCGAATAAATCGGGGTCCTCACAGTGGGGACCCCGGAGTTATCTCCGTAAGACCGAGACTAAGCATGGTCTTAGGGACATAACTCTAGGTCTCCGGTAAATGGATTCCAACTTAACTCAGTCTAAATGAGAGACTCAACTACACTCTAGAGCCCCGACGATCATGCGCGCCGCTCCTCTGCGAGCACTACATGATTGTCGGCTCTCCAACAAGTCAAGCGCTACACTTAGCGAGTTAACTTGGAAGCCATGAACAGCGAGTATGACTTATATTGGCTCCCAAGATCAGCGACCAATATAACCATACTCTCATTCAACGTCGGTTACATCCATACAACCTTCAAACACTGATAGTACCAAAAGGCATACAACATAGTTCCAAGTTTACACCTAATACAAGTGGCCGACCGGCCAAATTAAACAAGTTCATAAAGTAGCAGTGGAAACAAATAAGTAAATAAACCAAAAGGCCAGCGGTGGTATGCCCGTAACCCATCGACAACCGGTGGGATTAAAGATAACACGCTACTCATCGGTGTTGCCTAAATCGACACCGACGAGCTCGTCGGTCTCATTATCCTCCTCACTGTAAAGCCAGCAAACATCCGGCTGAGTACAAAAGTACTCGCAAGTCTTACACAAATAAAAATATTTATGCATAAGGTCATTCAAAGGAAGGGCTCATATTGGCTTAATTTTGCGAAAGAGGACTTAATCTTGAACAACCTACACATACTAGTTTTTCAAGTGCCATTTCAAAATCAGATTTGAAGTAGAAGTAAAGCATGTGAATAAGTAATGAATTCAATAACAAATGAATCATACCAACAACAAAGTGGCGGTCCACTTTGATACAACAACAAGCATGAACATCCCATTCATGTCGATACCAAGTTATAACCACAATTTTAATTCCAAGTCGAACAATAGTAACTCCCGAACTCAAGCGGTTGTCCATAACGCGGACACGGCTATTCGAATAGATTTATACCTGCAGGGTGTACTACTTTACCCACACGACTTGATTAGCCCGTAAGCCTCCGGATGCCTCCGAATATAGCATACTTCCTATGGTATGCGGCGGGTAAATCAAGATACGGTTGTTTTTAGCAAGAAGATCCCATTGAGCCAAGTCCCTCAACCCATGGCTCTAGGAAACACAAGATGTTAACGCCTTCATCCTATATATCTAGGAAACACAAGGCGTTAACGCCCCCATCCTATCGGACCAAAGGAACACGGGATTTCACGGTCCCATGCCCTTACAATTTCACCACCATGGGACTCAACACAATAAAACCTTCCCCTACTTAACCATCGACACCCATATACGCGTGTGATAGCACGAATGTACTTGAATCAACGACGTTACAAAGTTCGGTCCTTAATTGTCGAACAAGTCAACCACTTACCCAAAGCTCGTGCACGAAGCACCATCACTAACCAACACTTGTCCGGACCAAAAGCTCATTTAAAATGACAAAATTTTAACTCACAAAACGAATCTGAAGATCTGAACCAAAAGTAAATAATGAGAGTTGTGTCTATTCCATAATTGTGGGTTATTCCAGACAATCCAACTACGGTTCTAGACTTGCATGGCTAAGAAGACTCGAACAATATAAATTCATACATCCTATCTTAAGCATTTCGATGCAGGAATAATTCATGGATAGCCACAATGACAAGATAATAGGATGTGTCTAACTACCATCACAAAAATAGCGACATTATAGAACTACCATGCAAGCAATTATCATTGCATCTACCCTAACAAAATTGGGATCAAATATGATGCAAAAAGAAAGTTCAAAGGATGCTTGCCTTGCTGGTAGGCTAATTTCTCTCCCTCAGTAGCGTAAGAGTCAATATCAACGAGCTCGGAATCTATATAAATACAATACCGAATAAACATCGAGAAATACTCCAAAAATCAAAATGCTCAAAAATACATGATTTTTCTACAGTAGCTAAGTCATGATTTTAAATGATTTTTGGTGAAAGAATTATTTTATTTTGATTTAGTATATGAAAGTTATAATGGTTTGAATTTCAGATTTCAATATGCCTTCACTTATGTAATTTAATTATGAAGTGAAATTTTGTAGAACAGTGGCGAGTACATGGATTACATAGATAAATAGGCAATATTATTATAAGTTCAAAACAGTTGAGTTTGCTCCAATTGGAGTTCTCATGATTTAGTTATTGATTTTCAAAGTTATCATCATTAATAGTGTAAAAATAATGTCCTTTAGGATCATTTTCCTCAAACTATAGTTTCTGCGACAGAGGTAAGTTTGGAACCATTTTTATAATTAAGTTCCTTTGAAATATAAATTATCAAAATTGATTTCACTATTTTTGAAGTTTCCAATAATTACTTATGAATTGTTAAAGCTATCAGCCTTTTCCTTTTGTAAAAATAATAGTGTTTATAGCTCATTTTCTAAAATAATGCTCTATTCACAGAGACAAGGTTGAAACCAATTTTAATATAAAGTTCGTTAAATTTAAAAATTATCGAAGTGGTTTCACTCAATTCGGAGTCAAATGAATTAGTTATGTATTTTCAAAATCATACATATTTTCGGTGTACCAATAATTCATTTTGGATTTTATAAAACGTTTACATCTTTTCTCACCGAGCCACACGCTATCCACGATGGTAGACGTGCGGGACCGGGAGCAGTGTGTATTCCATTTTATCTCGAGTTTTTAAAGTCCATTCAGACATGTGGGGCGTAAATCGATGGTGCGGTCAATGGACTCGGCCCAGCAGTGCGCTCGCGACGGTGCACGCTTCTTCGCGGTGGTCCCACACGCCGCATCGTCGCTATTCATTTAAACCTCACAGTTTACGTGCGAGGCCCACTCGTAGCGACTTATTACTACGGCTAAGACATCATTTATAACTAATGATTGGCGTTAACGTTTAATGGCGTGCTACTGATGGCGGTCGTCACGACAACGGGTTTCGATCGCGCGTTTCACCGCGGCTTCTTCGCGATTTCGGCTACTGGCGGCGTGAACCAAGAGCATGTTTAGATGCACAATAAGTCACGCTCCTAAAGGAAGTAGCCCCGACGGCTTAGCGGCTCAGTCTTGTGATTGCGGAGTTGAACAGCGACACTCTTACGGCAAAAGGCATAAGAAGAGTAGAGCTCGCGACAAACAACCAGCGAGTGCTCAGGTCCTAAGGACTAAGTGGAAGCTACCTAAGTAGAAGGGGGTGCACGGAGAAGCTCGGGGCGGTGGAGAGGCGCGCGGGAGAAGAAGGTGGCAACAATACGTTTCACGAGGAGAGGATTCCCTGAGCAAAACCACAACCAGTGAATGCTTGGAATAGCTTCAAGATCTTAAGAGCAATGCTAAGGAGCAAAAATCGAAGAATGGCTTACCAATTTGAAGTGGGAGGGAAAAGTTGTTTCACTATTAAAGCGGTTCAATCTTGATTGAGCGAAATCTGCCGTGCATTACCAAAATAAGTTTAGGGGTTTTCATAAACATGCTATAAGGCACGACACGACGCGAAAAGGTGAAGATCAAACTCACTGTAAGTGAAGAGTGACAAGATGGCGCTCACGGGAGCGTGCTCTAGAGCTCCAGAGAGCACGATGATGGATAGGTAGCTACAAGCAACGAGAGAAGCTCACATAAGTTAAAATGGATTAGGCATCGAACAAGAAAGAGAAAGGCACCACCCGTGAAACTTACTCAAGCGAGGAGTTGGTACGAGCTTCCTCTCCTCGGTCAACAGAGGAGAAGTGAGGAAGAAGGAGGGTGCCGAGGTATCTGCGCAGAAAATGACGGAGATGGAGGCGCGTGAGGTGAAGAAGCTCCGGAGTATGCGGCGGCGCCGTTTCTGTTACGGCGCGTCGGGCGTCGCGGTCGGGTGGCGTGGAGCTCTGCGCGAGTCGGGGCGAAGCGGCAGCTTGGGCCCACGTCGTCGGCGAGCAGGCGGCGTGCGAACGTGAGTTAAGTGATTCGATGCGCACCGTTGGATCTCGGCTGGACGGGTGAGATTAAAGAGGTGTTCGGGCGGTCGGAAGAATCGCAATCTAGGCCGTTGATCCATGATCCGACGGTTGCATGTGATGGTACAGTTAGAGGTTGGGGTGAGCTAGTCTCGTAGGTCGACCCAAGCGAGGAACGATGCGCCGAGTTTTGGTTTAGAGTTTTGACTGGAATTTAATTGTTTTCCCACTTTGACCGGGGCTTAAAAATAGAAATAAAATTTCTAAAATCATGAAATAATTTCTGGGGTTCTGGGACAACCTAGTGTCAATAAAAATTATTGAACCCTCTTTGTTCAAGATATAATTTGCATAGTTTAAATTCAAACATAATGGTAGTCTTTAAATTGTGTTTGAATTTTTATAGGGTTCAAACTAGTCCCACCAATTTGGGAAAAATTATATTAATTCATTATAATTAATATAGTATTTGAATAAATTATTTCAAGAGGATCTTGATAGCATTTATTTCAGTTTTTAGTTTGGAGGTTAAATTACGTTGTATGTCACATGTGTATTTTGAGATTTTCCAAGTACAATGTTTAATTAAAAGTTTCAAAACATGATGCATGCTAATGAGATGCATAATAAACCTCTTTATTAAATTGGGGATGTGACACATAATGTGGTGGCGTTTGGATGGAATAGGGGCTAAAGTAGGAGGAGCATGAGCACGGGGTGCTAAGGTGAACTCACCGAGTGCTCGGTGACGGGGAGTGACCGAGGTAGTCCGACGGCGATGACCATGGCCGTCGCGATCGGTTCCTCGTCGACGGCACTGGGAAGGGAGAGCTCAAGTGAATGGTCATAGAGGATAAAGGGATGTTAGGAGATTCTCATGGAGGAGGAATTGAGCTTGGGCTCACTGAAGAAGACGCGGTGGCGGCTGTGGCAGCGGATTTGGTCGAACCTGAAGAAGATGGCGTGTGCGCAACGGTCCAGTGGCGTAACTCTCGAATTGCTAGAGGGTTTGGGTTCCTAGTGATGTAAGGCGTGCCGTGACGGGGTTGGAGGTGGTCGGAGATTACCAGAATGGCTGGAGGGCTTGGAGGCGGCTCGGCAGGTCCGAGAGCGGTGTTCGGAGCTTTGTTCGAGCTCTAGAGAAGAGATAGGGTGGGATGGAGAGGAGTCTGGGGCAAAGGAAGATCAGGTGAGCTCAGGAGCCTCATTTTATAGGTGAAAACGGTGGAGAGCACAAGAGAGTGTTGTGCTCGGTGGCGGTTGTTTTGAAGCTGGCGCACGACAGGGCGAACTGCGGCATGGGCGGACTCGACACATGTAGTGACCGGAGGCATGGGCTCGGGGAAACCAAGGGTAGCGCCAAACTGGTGGGCGAAGCTGGGGTGGTGAGGCATGGGCATGGAGCCGTGTGTCCCCAGCATGGCAAGCGTTGGCATGGCGGCCAGGGACACATGGGGAAGAAGGCCTGACGAGGGGGCCCGCTAGTGAGTGGAAGCTACGAACAACGAGTAGGAGCCTGGCACGGTGAAAAGGTTCGGGTTGAACCAAGTACTGCTGCTCACGATCGGTAAATGTGGACAGTCTGATCGAAAATGGACGACCCGGTCGCGTGGGGCATTGGATGGTCCGAGCGGCCCAATCCATGTGAGCGATCCGATTGAAAATCAGCGCGCAGATTGAGAAGGTCGTTGAGCGGTCCGAATGGCTCAAGCGATCTGGACGATCGATTTGAATTGGACTGACCCATGCATAACTTAGGGGTTAGTCGAACCGAAAGAAAGTGGCTCGGGCAGTTACTCTGACCAAAGGTGGCTCGGTTTAGGTTTAGCTAGGTTGGTGAGTTTTAAAATTAAACTTTGATACTTTGACCGGTAGTTAAAAATAGCAATAAAATTTGGAAAAATATGAAATTTTTCAGAGATGCTACTGGGATGATATAGAACCCAAATAAATTTTAAAATATCATTGTTCATGATTTAAATACTTAATTAAGCATCCTTAATGAATTAGTTTAAATAATGAACAAGGATTTTGTTAAGGTCAAAATGAACTCTAAAATTTTATAAAAATTATATTAATTCATTATAATTAATATAGTATTTGATTAAATTATTTTCTAGGGTTCTTTACAAGCATTATTTTCAGTTTTCTTTTGGGAATTCCATTTCAAGTTTTAAATTTGATATGAATTTGAGGTTTTTAATTGTACAATTTATGCACGTGCTCCAAAATGAAATGAAAATTTTATGAGATGCATCTAAATCCCATTTAATAAAAATGGGGCTGTGACAACAACAAAACTCAGTTTATCAAAACTTGTGTTATTTAAAATTCTAGGTCTTACGACTTGCTTACTAAACATAATAATTCGAACTTAGCTTTGAGCAAACAAAAGAACCATACACCTTCTTTTGGTGGCCTTGCATCTATAATAATTACATTACGTGTGTTGGCTCGCGAATACGGTTGTGTACTCATGCTCGCTCATAAATAACTTTCAGAGCCGTTTGATCAAGACCCCTATGCCAATTTCGTGGCATCTAGGCCAGATGGTGAAGACTATGGAGGACCTTAGGCCGGGACCCCCACATGCTTGCTTGTGGGTAGAGTGAATGGATCGACCCCTTTTTCTTTTGCTTCCACTCTCATCTCCACGTTCTATGCTAAAGCACTATGTGTACTATATTGTGAGGCCTCCCCAGGATCGGATCCGTTCCAAGCTAAGTGATTACGCTGGAAACGCAATACTTAACGAGAGACGAGAACGATCCTGAGTGCCCGGATATGCGTCTATATACAATCATACAAGAGAAAAAGAAACTTTGATACATCTTCAACATATAGAACCTTATGGTTCCAACTTTACATAAGAGGGCCAATCGGCCAAATCTAAATAACAATAACACAAATAAATTGCAGCGGAAGATAAACTTAAATAAAGAGGAAATAACCGAGTTGGCATGCCCACAATCCCACAAGCAACCAACTGGAGTTAAAGCCGTTGCGTCCGTCGTCCTTACTTGATCAAATAGACACTTTTCAAGTACAAAGTTGTACTCGCGAGACTTTCAATAAAAATAAGGATGCATGTGAGTAACAAAGGAAGGCTACTATACTAGTCAATTTTCGGCATAAAGCAAGTTTTCATTTAGATGAACAATAAAGATTCAAATTGCAATTTGTAAAATATTTAGAAAACATTTTATGATAGTAACTAATGATCAACAATGGTATAATCTCCAAATATAATCAACACACGAACATCCCATTCGTGGTACAAATCATTCCTCAACAAAATTAACGCGCGAACTACGAGTTCATGAAATCATTTCAGATCTGAACAACTAACATAAACACATAACATTCCCAACCATAACCCAAACTTAATTTCCCAAAAGCTAACTGTGCCTGCTTTCCCACAAGTGGTGTCCATAACCTAGGACGAGGCTATTCGAATAGATTTAGTTACTCTGCAGAGTTGTACAGCTTTACCCACACGGTATGCATTCCTCATAATGCCGGCCAATGCACTCTTCCATAGGAGTGTGACTGAGGTAGCATAACGAGGCCGTTACAATGTCATGTCCTAACTATCAAACCACCAGAGCGAATCCCATGGCGGAGCTATCGTGACGGCGCTAGAACCACGGTGAACCTCGTTGCGTAAGTAAGTCCCTATCAAACAAGAGACCCTTAAGAGCAAGTAAGGCGACCCTTAACATACCCCCGCCAGATTGACAAGAGAACAATTAAAAATAACAATAACAATTGTCAACCCGATTGTTTTCTGATAGCTAACACACAACAAATTAGTTAGCCAAGCCTTCACCATTATCCCAGCGTGAGCCAAGCCTTCACCATTATCCCAGCGTGTGGTTGCACGTAAGACTTGGTTCATCACATCACAGACCGGTTCTTAATCACTCAGATGGGGCTACACAATTCCATAATAACCAATGACAACAATAAGTCATAATCACCCTAAACCCGTCCAAGTTAAGAACATATAAAAACCATGCCCAACATGTCTACAAACCCCGGATACGAAGATCTGGATACATCCCTCAAATCCATCATAATCCAATCCATAAAATCCTCAAATTTTCAATAAGATTCAATTCAATCCACCGGCCGATGGACTAGCTCCATCAACCAATTTCGGCTACAACTACAAGCATAGCTAAGCATCGTTCTACAAATTAGCAAACAAACCCATATAACATATAACCCTAGTCATTCAAGGAAAAAGGGTAATCAACATTCAAAGTAGGGCTAATGCAGCAATTAGGAGATTAACTACTTCTACCCATAAACATACATTTCAAAATAGCATGCAATTGCGATAATAAAACTCACACAAAACTTTTAAAAACCACTGGGAGCAATATGATCAAGAGGAGGGTGCTCGCACCTTTGCTGTATCACTTATTCAACCTCAGGTTACACTCATGAATACATCCGGATCACCGAAAATCTATCGAAAGAACGATATTGCAATGAACACCAAATAAGCCAAAAATTCAAAATACTCCAAAATGCATGAAATTTACACAGTGGATAGGTCATGATTTTATATGAATTTATGTGAAATAATTATTCCATTTGGATTTAGTATGTGAAAGTTATGGTGGTTTGAATCTCAAATTTCTGGAAAAATTAAATTTAAATAGAATCTGTTATTGTTCATCTGAATTAAATTCTTTGGTGAAAATTTGCATAACAGTGGTAGGGATAAGGATTACATGGTTGAAAATATAATAAAAAGTTATGTTCAATAAAAATTGAATCACTCCATTTGGAGTTCAAATGAATTTTCTATGAATTTTTAAAGTTAATTCAATTTCTAGTGTAAAAATAATTCTTTTCTGAATTTTTCTAATGCATTTAATACTTTTATACTCATTCTAACCTAGCCTCTGCCATTACAAATGGAACCTACATAATTTCTTTTCTTTTCCATTTAATTCTTCAAGGAAAACATCTACCAGCAAATCTAATCTTCTCATAATCATTTACTTAAGCGATTCTCCGGTGTTGAATCCAATCACATACATAACACTTTCCGATCATATTCTCATATCTTGATCTAAATACCGTACCAACCTCCACTAAGGCATAATCAAGGTAGTCAATCCAACAAATAACTCCCGAACTCATGAACTTCCATCTATACATTCCATCCGATAAATGTACTAAATCCACCAAGTTATGGGCATATGACTATAATCAAATCCATCAATTGTTCTTTGCTAGACTAATTAAGCTAATACTAACTACTAGCTCTACTAGTCTAACCTCAAACCAAGTCATAATCGCATACACTCAATTTTCCACCGATTGAGGTTTAATTTGCTAACCGACACCTAATGACCTTTACAATTTAATAACACATCCAACATCTAAATGCTCACTAATCGATCAACTCATATCCATAACAACGTACTAGTCAGGTACGACATCTACCAATCCAATCACATATGTGCATCCACGATCATTTAACAATCCTTTATCTGCTAATCTAATAGAGGGCACGATTCCATCAACTTGACACATAGGCTTATCTAATAATTACACGGCAATCCAAATATTTATCCGCAATCGAATAATCCATTCTATCTTCTCCCAATTCTAGCATATGACTCGCAAAGCTATTACTTAAGACATCCCATCAATTCACTCATGATTAATTAAATCACCCGATTCAACCTCCATATCTCCATATATATCATCACAAGAGCTATCCATCAAGTAATAATTCATAAAATCCTTATGCATCGAAGCTCCTAAAATTACTAATTCAATGTGAGGGAAAACCTCCCATCAATTTATCATCCAAAAATCACCACTAACTTCCATACGACCTCAAAATAAAATCATCCGATCGAATACTCCAATAATACATTTATTCTAACATCCACCAATCTACAATATACATTTTCTGCTATGATACTATAACTATTTGTATCTACCGACAAACATCACATGACCAAGCCTACGCACAAACAAGACTTAACCGGGGAGTTACTGTGAGGACCCGGAATATTTAACTAGTAACACTTAACCTCCAAATGGTTCTAGCATTACTAATTAAACATTCTAAGCCTCGATGGACATATGTTTCCCAGAATTGCAACATATGCACATCATCACAAAATTACACATCATTTCCATACAACATAAATCACTAAGTTCAACAACGACACAAAGTAAAGTTATTACAAAAGAGAGCCGACCGGCCAAATAGAACAATATACAAGAATGACAGCGGAAGCAAAAGCGCCATAAGATGGCTAGAACAAAAGTCGACCGGTTAGCCAACATAACCCACAAGGCAACCGACCGGGCCGCCAAGCTAGTCGCCCCGCAAGCTACCACAACACAGCTCACAAAAGTGAGGCCCTTCAGGCTCACCTTCCTCCTCTGCAACAAAACAATTAAGCATAGCATCTGAGTACAAAGATTGTCTTTGTACCCGCAAGACTGACGTGTGGAATAGCAGACCTATTCATAGACTACATGCAAGCTTATTTAGGTGGAGGTTGTATGTCTCTTTTTGCATGAAGCCAACTTTATTTGCAATAAGGTAATACATTTTAAAAGCATGTTTGCAAATCTGTTTAGTTTTCAAAGTAATGATGAAGTAAAGATACATACAAGTAACCACGGAAGTGACTACCCCAATAGTCACCACAACATAGCACGAATCCCGATTCATACCACCCATCAAGTTTTAATTTAAAGGTTGTAGTCTAACTCTTGAAAGACCTCCCAAGCGTGTCCATAACCTAGGACGAGGCTATTCGAATAGTTTTAACCTGCAGGGTGTACCAATGTACCCACACTTGGACCGCTTTAAGCCAAAGCACACTTCCGTAGGTATGCCTGCAACACGGCTAAGTCCTCTGAGACGCTTTCCAATATTGTGTATTAACTACGAGCCGCTCGTATGGGTAGAAACACCATACGCTTACATTGCAAGCGAAAGACAACAAATCCCATCCCGGGTGAAGTCTTTCGGACACTACAATGCTCCCAACACCATCCTCCCGCGACCTCTCGCGACCCGAGCCAATACACGCCAAAGTACTAAGTCAAGAGAGGTCCCATACCCTCTAGTGTGGTTAGCACGCTAAAATGCTTGGTTTAGTGTAACAAGATGTTCGGTCCTTGTTGACTTAGGCACCATTCCAGCCACACCCGAGAATCACACCAACATACCATTGTGCCCAAGTCTAAATCATTTTGCTTTTAGTTTTAGTTTTCACAAGTAGACATGGCACAAGGTGGAAATCATAAATCATAATAAGTTTTGTGTGATCAAGGTTATCGACAAGTCGATAACGCCCATTTCTACCGGCTAAGCATGGCTAAGCAATTAATTCGCAACTACTAAGTGACAAGAGCCCATCCACGAACTCTAAATCACAGCAAGTAACCTAGGCTCATGGTAGTAGAGGATAATCATTTGCTAAGGAAATGCATCTACTAGGCCAACTATTAAAACAAAATAGCAATGCATACATAGAATTTGTAATCAACATAAATACTTAAAATCTGGGATTAACATGATCAAACTGCTTGCCTTCTTCTTTGTTGCTCAATTGGTTGCGGAGGATCGCTCTGGGATTACCGCAAATGTCGAATCCTAAGCGAAAGGCAAAAAGAACCAAGAACAACCAATAAGACGAGCCACAAATAAACAAAAGAGCAAGCAAAACTTAACCAAATGCGACGAAATTTATACATAAGGTAGAATACGAATATGCCTAGACATAGAAACTGGAAAAACCTAATTTGGATTGGTGGTGCAAAACATAATGCATAAAAATACATTTTCGGCTATAATTAGCACTGTAGCAAAAATATTTTCTAGAGAGATTTTGAAGCTGGAATTTTTATGGTAGCTACCTACTGATATAGAGGTAACCCATATAAAATTTCAGGTCATTTGGAGTTAAAGTGATTTAGTTATGATTTTTCTAAGATGCAAAATTAGCATAATGCACTTTCCAGGAGCATAAATATGTTCAAAACTAATTTTACAGTGAAGTATACCAACAGAGGGGTTTTCTAGAATTTATCAAATATATTTTGCATTTACAGAGAATTACTTGTGCATTTTATAAGTCTTCCAGAATTTTCTAAATGCTAAAAATAGGTACTAACTCATTAATCAAGGTTTCATACAATCTTGGACCTACCATCATTTTTATATTAACATTGGTTTAATAACAAATTTATCAAGGTTGGAATCATTCATTTTGGACATACACGAGCCGGATATGCATTTTCTAAAGTTTTATTCATTTTGGAATATTCAAAATGACAAATCAAGTTATTCCTAGTTATACAATTTTACGCTCATCGAACATGCTCAAATCCATTTTTATAATAAGCTAAAGTGATAACATAATTTATTACGTTGGAATTAACTAAAAAGTAGCTAAAATGAATTAGTTATGAGTTTCTAAAGTTTTACATCATTTTGATCGTTAAATAAATACTACCAAATACGAACAACCCAAAACAAAGAAAACGACGTGGACACCCGTGGGCGTAGATTTAACATCCAACGGCCCACGACGCTGGAAATAGCGCCGCGCGCGCCAAACCTAATCGGGGTCCACCGTTGGATCAAGATCCAACGGTCCAAACGAGTGCATGCAACGGACGATGCGGTTGCCTCGGTGAACCACGATCGCAGATCTAAAGATGAACGGCTTAGAACCCACATCTAACCGGAAGGTCCGATTGCACACATGATCTCACCGCGATCGCAAGATGGGACGGTCCAGATGATGATGGGGAACCGGATGGTCCGAACGCATACAAGATCTAGGCCGTTGATCAAGGGATCGGCGGTGGCTATTGATTGAAGTTCAAAAAGAGGTATCGGCGGGTGGGACGCATGTCGGTGACTACAGTCACGACCGCAATGATTTAACCCACGTGCACAGCTGCACCGCCCACAAGTCGGCGACTAAGCGGCGGTTAAGACCAAATTAATGATTCTAATGATTGACATTAAATAGACTCTAATGATCACGAGATTTGATTTTAAACCCTCGCCCACCGGATGATGACACAACGACAAAGGTTAA
The DNA here is from genome assembly GCA_036346255.1 of Ampelocalamus luodianensis. Classification (NCBI taxonomy): domain Eukaryota; kingdom Viridiplantae; phylum Streptophyta; class Magnoliopsida; order Poales; family Poaceae; genus Ampelocalamus; species Ampelocalamus luodianensis. Next base: position 78,009,771 of record CM070621.1, read on the forward strand.
GACACAATAATTAGCTAATGATTAGCGATCACGTACAATTAATATGTCCTAATTAGATGACGAAAACGGGAGCTCGTGCGGCAAAGTCGATCGTTTTGACGGCTAACCGCCGCGACATCGGCATGCGGCGGCCGCCAAGGACCAAAATGGATTCGCAATAGCACAACGATTCTAGGGTAGCATTCTCACCCGGGCGAGGACCGGAACGCCGCTAGTCGGAAAAATGAAAACGGAGCTTTATCGCTAAACATGAAAATAGCGAAAGCTCATTGCGCGTCCAAGGAAGGGTGCGAGCTTCTAGGACTAATAAGAAGCTACCTTAGCGAATTGAAGCTTCAAAGATGGCGGAGATGCTTGCTCAAGGTGAAAGCTTGCCTGACTTGAAGAAGAAAACCCAAAATGACACCCAGAGCCAAATGAGTGATACAAAGCTTCAAGATAGCTTCATAACGATTCACGAAGCTACATGAGCAAAGAATTGGAAAATGGAGCACTCACCGAAGTGAGGAAGAAGATGACCAAATTGGTGAATTTGAACAAACCCAAATTGGACAATTCTGAGAATCAATTCCAAAATTAAGTGAGGGAAATGTTCAAGGTGATAAATAGATGAGGTTAGGGCAAAGAAACATGAAGGAGGACCACTGGAACACCAAGAACACCCATGGAGCTCCACGGGTCAACAATGGCGGTTTGCCATTTTGAGGTGTTAAGCTCCAATATTGGGAATGAAGCTTGATGGTGGTCTAAAGAAACTCCAGGAAGGGGTTTGGGTGCTTATAAGGCCATGAAAGTGTTAGGGTTTGCACCACTCCTCTCGGGCGGCAAAACACAAAGCACGAGTGCGCGCGACAAGGAAAGGAGGTGAAGGCGTGCATTAAGGCATGGCTGGCTCAATGTACGCCCATACCCCTACACGTCGGCTAGGGTGGCTTTAGGGAGCAAGAAATGACCTCACCATGCCTTGCACTGTTTTCGCACGGCGGGAGGTTGAAGATGACCAGCGCAAAAGCTCGGGCGATTCACAGCCGTTGGATGAGACACGAACGGCTGAGATAGTGCCACGCCAACGGGCTTTAAAACACAACGGGGAGGTTGCGAGCCCTACTATTAGAAACTAACGGCTCCGATTGCTCCACGTCGCAATTCTTATTTACAACGAAGGGGTACGCGAGCGTTGGATCCTAATCCAACGGCTCAGATTCAAAAATGCAACCGGAGGGTCCGAAGGTTTCGGAGGACCACAGCGGTTGGATTGAGATCTAACGGTTGACAACCAAACTTGCAACCGGAAGGTCCGAAGTCTTACACGCGCGAGCGTGCGATTTAGATCTAACGGTTGAGATTCCCCCGCGTTTTAAAGAGTGACTCGGTGCGTTTAGTTGGTGAACCAAGTCGATTGGCTCGAGCCCGAGTCCACTCAACCCAAGTGATAAAAGCCTAGTTTGACTTTGAAATAAAAACAGAGACTTTGAAAGATTTGTTTGAGGTAGCAAATAACTCCAAAAATTATGAAAATTTTACAGAGCTTGCTAACTCAGATATTAACTTGTGTAAAATTTTCAGAGATTTTTATGCTGCGAATAAATCTCCAAAAATTCTGCAAGGCTCTGTTTTAATGTTTGGTGAGAGTCACACAGTTTGATGCCTCTAAAATTTTCAAACAATTTCTAAAAATTGTGAGATTTTTCAGAGGGTCACATACCATCACAGAGACTTAGGAAAATATTTCGGAGGATGATCATAAGATTTGACAAGATTGTTTTTGGAATAACGAGATTTGGACCAACCGGACTTGTGATAATGTATTTCCATAATTCCTTGTACAAGAATTTCTTGGCACCACAGGAATTACATGATGTAAGAAAAAGTTTTAATTTCTACTGATTTTCTTACATTTGAAACACAAGCCTAAAATTGGGATGTTACAACTCCCCTCTTACAAGAATCTCGACCGAGATTAGTTTACTCGGAGAAGAAGGAAGGAAAATCTGCACGAAGGCGATCTTCTCGCTCCCAAGTTGCCTCATCTTCAGAATGGTTTGACCACTGAACCTTAAGGAACTTGATGACACGGTTCCTCGTCCTCCGTTCAGATTCCTCAAGAATACGAACAGGATGCTCGTGGTAGGTCAAATTCTCTGTACATCGAGAACCTCCAATGGAGCTTCTCGGTCGGGACACTGAGGCACCTCTTGGTGTGAAACATGGAACACATCATGCACACCCTCAAGTGCGGTGGTAGCTCCAATGCATGCCGATCGCTCCAACTTTCTCGATGATACGGTAAGGCCCAACATATCGAGGAGCCAACTTGCCCTTGATGCCATAACGCGATGGCCCTTCAAGGGTGAGACTTTGAGTACACAAAGTCATTGGGCTCAAAGCTCACTCACGGCGACGACGATCCGCATAGCTCTTTGTCCGGATCGGGCCGCGGCGCAGATGCTCGCGGATCAATCGAACTCGGCTTCGGCCTCATTGATCGAATCGGGCGAAAAATTGCCGCCACCGTCTCGACCAGTTCAATGGGGTTCTCGCATCTTCTCCCATACAAAGCCTCAAATGGTGCCATGCCAAGGCGGCTCAAATTTGTTGTTGTAGGAGAACTCAAACAAATGGTAGGCATTTCTCCCACTTCTTCCGTAGGAAAGAACACAAGCACGGAGCATATCTTCCAACACTTGGTTGACTCGCTCCGTCGACCATCACCGAGGATGAAAGGTCATCTTGAAATGAAGGCGGGTCCCCATAGCCTCTTGCGACTATGCCAAAACCGCGAGGTGAAAAGTGCACCACGATCGAAATAATCGTCTTCGCACACCGTGAAGACTCACAATCCTCGAGACATAAAGTTCGGCCAAAGGCCCCACACGGCCGAGTCTTGACGGAAGGAAATGTGCCACTTTAGTCAACCCATCGATCACGACCCAAATAGCATCATTCCTTTGGACGAGCGGGGCAATCCGGTGATGAAGTCCATGCCCATCGAATCCCACTTCCATTCTCGCAGCGGCAAAGGTGAAGAAGACCCATCGACGATGCTCGGCCTTCACACGACAAAGACACGCCGCTTTTCGACAACGAACCCGCAATCTCGCTTCATTCGGGTCCACCGAATCTCGGACGAAGATCCCGATACATCTTGGTAGCCCCGGGTGAATAGACAAAGGAGAATCATGGGCTTCGCGGAGAATCAAATTCGCAATTCCATGACCTTAGGAACCACAAGCGCGCCCAAACCACACAACGCCATGCTCATCCTCGAAAAGCACTTGGCTATCCCATCCTTGATGTTACGCTGATCCGCTCACACGGCATGCGCTCGCTGTGCGCCTTGATTTGGTCCACCAAGGTTGGTTGCACAACCAACGAAGCAAGGGAACCGCGCTCGATCAAACCCAAATTGAGGCGCTGGAACTCTGAAATGAGGGTAGGCTGCTGCTCTTGGAGCATCAACATGTTGCAATACACCTTCCGACTGAGTGCATCTGCAACAACATTGGCCTTGCCGGATGGTACCGAATACCCATGTCATAGTCCTTGATCAATTCCAACCATCTTCTTTGTCCGAGGTTCGGATCCGGTGGGTGAACAAGTACTTCAAGCTCTTGTGGTCGAATACACCTCACAACGGTTACCAATCGATAATGCCGCCAAATCTTGAGTGCATGGACCACAGACTAACTCCAAGTCATGAGTAGGATAGTTGAGTTCATGAGGCCTTAACTGCCGCGATGCATAGGCCACAACCTTGCCTTCCTGCATAAGAACACAACCAAGACCCTGACGAGAAGCATCACAATAGATATCAAAACTCTTGTGAATATCAGGGAGAACAAGCACTGGGGCTGAGGTCAACCGCTTCTTGAGTTCCTGAAAACTCACATCACAAGCAGCGGACCACTCAAACTTCTTGTCTTTCTTGAGTAATTCGGTCATAGGCTTCGCAATCTTGGAGAAATTCTCGATGAAGCGGCGGTAGTAGCCAGCCAAACCAAGAAAACTCCGCACATCCGTGACTGACTTAGGCTGACCCCAAGATAGCACATCACTGACCTTGCTCGGATCCACAGCCACACCTCCTGCTGAAAGAACATGGCCCAAGAATGCCACTTCCTTCAACCAGAACTCGCACTTGCTGAATTTGGCATACAGCTGGTGTTCGCGCAGCTTTCCCAACACAAGCTGAAGATGCTCGGCATGCTCTTCTTCACTCTTGGAGTAAATAAGGATATCATCGATGAATACCACCACGAACCTATCCAAATACTCCATGAATACCGAGTTCATAAGATTCATGAATAAAGCAGGAGCATTAGTCAAACCAAAAGACATGACGGTGTACTCGTAAAGGCCATAACGAGTAGCAAAAGCCGTCTTAGGAATATCCTCGGCCACGATCGACTTGATGATAGCCGACCTCAAGTCAATCTTGAGAAAACTCGTGCTCCGGTCAATTGATCGAAAAGGTCATCAATACGGGCAAAGGATACTGTTCTTTACCGTCACCTCATTAAGCGGACGGTAATCAACACACATGCGCAAGGTCTTGTCCTTCTTCTTCACAAAGATAATCTGGACAACCCCAAGGAGATGAGCTAGGGCGGATAAAACCCTTCCCTTGCAGCTCACCCGTTGCTTCTTGACTCCTCCAACTCATTAGGAGGCATGCGTCGACCTCTTAGAAATAGGGCGATGCACGGCAGCAACTCGATCACAAACTCGGATCGCGAGCAGGAGGCATCCACGGCAAATCTTCGGGAAAGACATCCGCGAAGTCACACACGGTGGGGACGTCGTGAATCTCCAATACTGGCTTCGCTTCAAGGACATAAAGATGGGGTTCTCGCAACTGCGGTGAAAACCCAACCTGTTCACCTGAAGAACTGGTGAGGTAGACAATCTTCCTGGCACAATCGATTTGCCCCAAGTGTTGGGACAACCAATCCATGCCAAGAATCACATCCAAGCGTGCCGAGTCGAGTAGGATAAGATTCGCCAAGAATCCCACTCCTTCGATGTGGATAGGAACATCCCGGCATACTTGGTCAGCTCTCAATTCCGAACCCGGAGAGCGAATCAGCAGTGGAATCCCCAAAGGAACACAGTGAAGTCCACAATCAACAGCAAAAGACCTCGAAATAAAAGAATGCGAAGCTCCAGAGTCAAATAAAACTGTAGCAGGATGTAAATTAACAAGGAGCGTACCCAACACAACGTCGGGCGCCTCCTGTGCCTCCTCAGCCGAGATGTGGTTGACTCGACCACTCCCGACACCACAGGTCTTCGGATCACCTTACGGTCGGTGTGTGACCATTCCGCGTCCTCCATTGGGACGAGGGCTGCTCGATCCTCGAGGGCAATCGCTAGCATAATGGCCCTTCTTGTTGCGGCGGCGAGTAACATCAGCGGTGGGTTGCGGGCGCAACTTGCTCTTTGGTCGCAGTGCGTGGGAAACACGGCTGCGGGGGCGAGCAGCTGGTGCCGACGGCACAGGCGGTGGTGAAGCCAAAGCACGAGCCCTGGTGTGGGCCCAACACGGGGCAGTGAGGCCACTGCGTGACCGATGTGCCTCCCACTTGCGCTGCGGGACTCACCCAGCGCCTTCGCCTTGTGCTCGGCGGCGATGGCCTTGTCAACCAAGGCACGGAAGTCGACAAAGTCCACTATAGATAGCTTGTCCTGCGGCTCCTCGGACAACCCATCCATGAACTTCTCTGTTTAGCCTCATCGAGGCCACCTCTCCCGAGCATAACGAGCCAAGTGGTTAAACTCGTAAAGATACTCGAGACAGACTTGCGCCCCGCAGCGCAAGAAACTCCTTCTTCTTGAGCTTCATCGGGCCATCGGGAATGTGGGCCCGACGAAGCAGATCGAAACTCATCCCACGAGACAACGTGTCTGCGGCTGCATGGCGAAAGTTCTCCCACCAAGATAGTGCCGCCTCAAGCCGATGGGATGCAAAGAGTGCCCGCTCCCGCTCCCGGCATCGGCGATATTGAGCTTCGCTCAACAAGACGCAGCCAATCATCCGCGTCGAGTGGATCCTCCGTCGAGAAAGTGGGTGGCTGCGTGCGGAGAAACTCCGCAAGCCCACCACGAGGCGGTGGCCACCACCTCCAGATCTGAAGCAAGCGGCGGAGCGGAGGTGTTCCTCGCAATGACCTCCAAGATACGGGTGCGGTCCATGCGATTCCGCTCGATCTGAGCGAACCTCACCATGGTGAGGAGGGGAAGCTCCTCATCGAACCACCCATTGATGCTATGAGTGGTTCTTGTCATCTGTTCCACAAAATTAGGTTAAAACACAACTCCGAACAGAGACAAAGAAAACTACTAACCACTTAACAAAACAATCCTTAAAAGCTCAAGTATCAACATAAAATTGCAGCAAGGTCACAAAGATAACAACCATCTTCTTGTTATGACTAATCTCGTATGGAAAAACGAGTAATCAATTTTTCAGGAAGACAAATTTCAGAGCACTAACTTCTGTTCGAGACAGCTAGGAACAGGGTGAAAATCATACTACAGGAGGGTTAGACACTAGGCTAACTCATATCACTTCTTACCCTGTTAACCCTACAAGTTTTTAGTGGAATTAACCTCTCATTTCAGCACTTTCACTACCTAGATGCTAGCTGTCCAGAAATCGTCTTGCTTGCTGTCCAGATTTCTCCATTCAACTTATGGCCGAAATTTGCAGCTTCCAGCAGCTCCTAATCTTCTCAAGACAGCCATACTTTTCATTTTATAACTCTCATGATGTCCCCAAAACCAATCTACTCGATAAACAACTATCTTTTGAAAGAAGATGAGAGAAAACTCAGCTTTCAAATTCAGTTTAGAATGAGGTGAGATGAACAAACTAGGATAGATGAGAAGTAAAATCTGAGAACTTACTTAAGATTTTCAGGAAAGCACTGATATTTGGAAAGTAAGTTTTCAAAATATACTAGGGACGTCCAAGCTAGGGGTTTCTACGGTCAGTATGGCTCTGATACCAACTTTGTGAGGACCCGGAATATTTAACTAGTAACACTTAACCTCCAAATGGTTCTAGCATTACTAATTAAACATTCTAAGCCTCGATGGACATATGTTTCCTGCATTGCAACATATGCACATCATCACAAAATTACACATCATTTCCATACAACATAAATCACTAAGTTCAACAACGACACAAAGTAAAGTTATTACAAAAGAGAGCCGAGGCCAAATAGAACAATATACAAGAATGACAATGGAGCAAAGCGCCATAAGATGGCTAGAACAAAAGTCGACCGGTTAGCCAACATAACCCACAAGGCAACCGGCCAGGGCCGCCAAGCTAGTCGCCCATAGCTACCACAACACAGCTCACAAAAGTGAGGCCCTTGAGCTCACCTTCCTCCTCTGCAACAAAACAATTAAGCATAGCATCCGAGTACAAAGATTGTCTTTGTACATAAAGATCGACGTGTGGAATAGCAGACCTATTCATAGACTACATGCAAGCTTATTTAGGTGGAGGTTGTATGTCTCTTTTGCATGAAGCCAACTTTATTTGCAATAAGGTAATACATTTTAAAAGCATGTTTGCAAATCTGTTTAGTTTTCAAAGTAATGAAGTAAAGATACATACAAGTAACCACAGGTGACTACCCCAATAGTCACCACAACATAGCACGAATCCCGATTCATACCACCCATCAAGTTTTAATTTAAAGGTTGTAGTCTAACTCTTGAAAGACCTCCCCAAGCGTGTCCATAACCTAGGGCGAGGCTATTCGAATAGTTTTAACCTGCGAGGGTGTACCAATGTACCCACACTTGAGATCGCCTTTAAGCCAAAGCACACTTCGTAGGTATGCAGCACGGCTAAGTCCTCGAGCGCGCCCAATATTGTGTATTAACTCACGAGCCGCTCGTATGGGTAGAAACACCATACGCTTACATTGCAAGCGAAGACAACAAATCCCATCCGGGTGAAGTCTTTCGGACACTACAATCTCCCAACACCATCCCTCCTGCGACCTCCTGCGACCCGGAGCCAATACACGCCAAAGTACTAAGTCAAGAGAGGTCCCATACCCTCTAGTGTGGTTAGCACGCTAAAATGCTTGGTTTAGTGTAACAAGATGTTCGGTCCTTGTTGACTTAGGCACCATTCGATCACACCCGAGAATCACACCAACATACCATTGTGCCCAAGTCTAAATCATTTTGCTTTTAGTTTTAGTTTTCACAAGTAGACATGGCACAAGGTGGAAATCATAAATCATAATAAGTTTTGTGTGATCAAGGTTATCGACAAGTCGATAACCGCCCATTTCTAGAAGCTAAGCATGGCTAAGCAATTAATTCGCAACTACTAAGTGACAAGAGCCCATCCACGAACTCTAAATCACAGCAAGTAACCTAGGCTCATGGTAGTAGAGGATAATCATTTGCTAAGGAAATGCATCTACTAGGCCAACTATTAAAACAAAATAGCAATGCATACATAGAATTTGTAATCAACATAAATACTTAAAATCTGGGATTAACATGATCAAACGCTTGCCTTCTTGCTGTTGCTCAATTGGTTGCGGAGGATCGCTCTCGGGATTACCGCAAATGTCGAATCCTAAGCGAAAGGCAAAAGAACCAAGAACAACCAATAAGGCGAGCCACAAATAAACAAAAGAGCAAGCAAAACTTAACCAAATCGCGTGAAATTTATACATAAGGTAGAATACGAATATGCCTAGACATAGAAACTGGAAAAACCTAATTTGGATTGGTGGTGCAAAACATAATGCATAAAAATACATTTTCGGCTATAATTAGCACTGTAGCAAAAATATTTTCTAGAGAGATTTTGAAGCTGGAATTTTTATGGTAGCTACCTACTGATATAGAGGTAACCCATATAAAATTTCAGGTCATTTGGAGTTAAAGTGATTTAGTTATGATTTTCTAAGATGCAAAATTAGCATAATGCACTTTCGAGGAGCATAAATATGTTCAAAACTAATTTTCTGATGAAGTATACCAACAGAGGGTTTTCTAGAATTTATCAAATATATTTTGCATTTACAGAGAATTACTTGTGCATTTTATAAGTCTTCGAATTTTCTAAATGCTAAAAATAGGTACTAACTCATTAATCAAGGTTTCATTACAATCTTGGACCTACCATCATTTTTATATTAACATTGGTTTAATAACAAATTTATCAAGGTTGGAATCATTCATTTTGGACATACAGAGCGGATATGCATTTTCTAAAGTTTTATTCATTTTCGGAATATTCAAAATGATGTAAATCAAGTTATTCCTAGTTATACAATTTTACGCTCTTTGGAACATGCTCAAATCCATTTTTATAATAAGCTAAAGTGATAACATAATTTATTACAGTTGGAATTAACTAAAAAGTAGCTAAAATGAATTAGTTATGAGTTTCTAAAGTTTTACATCATTTTGATCGTTAAATAAATACTTACCAAATACGAACAACCCAAAACAAAGAAAGCAGCGTGGACACCGTGGGCCGTAGATTTAACATCCAACGGCCCACGCGCGCTGGAAATAGCGCACGCGCGCCAAACCTAATCGGGGTCCACCGTTGGATCAAGATCCAACGGTCCCAAGCAGTGCATGCAACCGGACGATCGCGGTTGCCTCGGTGAGCTCACGACCGCAGATCTAAAGATGAACGGCTTAGAACCCACATCTAACCGGAAGGTCCGATTGCACACATGATCTCACCGCAGATCGCAAGATGGGCGGTCCGAGGATGATGAGGAACCGGATGGTCGAACGCATACAAGATCTAGGCCGTTGATCAAGGGATCGGCGGTGGCTATTGATTGAAGTTCAAAAGAGGCTGCGGCGGGTGGGACCGCATGTCGGTGACTACGAGTCACGACCGCAATGATTTAACCCACGCCGATTACTGGGCCCACAAGTCGGCGACTAAGCGGCGGTTAAGACCAAATTAATGATTCTAATGATTGACATTAAATAGACTCTAATGATCACTGAGATTTGATTTTAAACCCTCGGGCCTTTGGGCGGTGACACAACGACAAAGGTTAAGACACAATAATTAGCTAATGATTAGCGATCAGCGTACAATTAATATGTCCTAATTAGATGGCGAAACGGAGCTCGTGCGGCAAAGTCCCGATCGTCTTTGACGGCTAACCGCGGCGACATCGCCGTGGCGCCGCCAAGGACCAAAATGGATTCGCAATAGCACAACGATTCTAGGGTAGCATTCTCACCGCGGCGAGGGACGGCAGGCTAGTCGGAAAATGAAAGCAGGAGCTTTCTTGCTAAACATGAAAATAGCGAAAGCTCATTGCGGTCCAAGGAAGCGGGCGCGAGCTTCTAAGGACTAATAAGAAGCTACCTTAGCGACGAAGCTTCAAAGATGGCCGAGATGCTTGCTCAAGGTGAAAGCTTGCGGACTTGAAGAAGAAAACCGAAAATGACACCTGAGCCAAATGAGTGATACCAAAGCTTGAGATAGCTTCATAACGATTCACGAAGCTACATGAGCAAAGAATTGGAAAATGGAGCACTCACGAGTGAGGAAGAAGATGACCAAATTGGCGAATTTGAACAAACCCCAAATTGGACAATTCACGAGAATCAATTCCAAAATTAAGTGAGGGAAATGTTCAAGGTGATAAATAGATGAGGTTAGGGCAAAGAAACATGAAGGAGGACCACTGGAACACCAAGAACACCCATGGAGCTCCACGGGTCAACAATGGCGGTTTGCCATTTTTGAGGTGTTAAGCTCCAATATTGGGAATGAAGCTTGATGGTGGTCTAAAGAAACTCCACGAAGGGGTTTGGGTGCTTATAAGGCCATGAAAGTGTTAGGGTTTGCACCACTCCTCTCTCGGGCGGCAAAACACAAAGCACAGGGTGCGGCCGACAAGGAAAGGAGGTGAAGGCGTGCATTAAGGCATGGCCTGGCTCAATGTACCGCCCATACCCCTACACGTCGGCTAGGGTGGCTTTAGGAGCAAGAAATGACCTCACCATGCCTTGCTTTGTTTCGCACGGCGGAGGTTGAAGATGACCAGCGCAAAAGCTCGGGCGATTCACGGTAGTTGGATGAGACACGAACGGTCGAGATAGTGCCACGCCAACGGGCTTTAAAACACAACGGGGAGGTTGCGAGCCCTACGATTAGAAACTAACGGCTCCGATTGCTCCACGTCGCAATTCTTATTTACAACGAAGGGGTACGCGAGCGTTGGATCCTAATCCAACGGCTCAGATTCAAAAATGCAACCGGAGGGTCCGAAGGTTTCGGAGGACCACAGCGGTTGGATTGAGATCTAACGGTTGACAACCAAACTTGCAACCGGAAGGTCCGAAGTCTTACACGCGCGCGGGCCGTGCGATTTAGATCTAACGGTTGAGATTCCCCGCGCGTTTTAAAGAGTGACTCGGTGCGTTTAGTTGACTGAACCAAGTCGATTGGCTCGAGCCCGAGTCTGACTCGAACCCAAGTAACAGTAAAGCCTAGTTTGACTTTGAAATAAAAACAGAGACTTTGAAAGATTTGTTTGAGGTAGCAAAATAACTCCAAAAATTATGAAAATTTTACAGGAGCTTGCTAACTCAGATATTAACCTTGTGTAAAATTTTCAGAGATTTTTATGCTGCGAATAAATCTCCAAAAATTCTGCAAGGCTCTGTTTTAATGTTTGACTGAGAGTCAAACAGTTTGATCACCTCTAAAATTTTCAAACAATTTCTAAAAATTGTGAGATTTTTCAGAGGGTCACATACCATCACAGAGACTTAGGAAAATATTTCCAGAGGATGATCATAAGATTTGACAAGATTGTTTTTGGAATAACGAGATTTGGACCAACCAGACTTGTGACAATGTATTTCCATAATTCCTTGTACAAGAATTTCTTGGCACCACAGGAATTACATGATGTAAGAAAAAGTTTTAATTTCTACTGATTTTCTTACATTTGAAACACAAGCCTAAAATTGGGATGTTACAGTTACGCCGGTCTTAAGCTACCAAATCATTTTTATAAATAAACATGCATAAATAGATGCCATGCTCATGACTAATATGCGACATGCACGACTAATATCAAAGCGTGGTGATAAAAATAACGCTAAAGAGTTTACCACAACGCTAGGTGTGTGAATTATCACCGGACGTCGTCTCCTCGGCTCCCTGTCCACCGTAGTCGTCACCGATCCCACGTCCGCTCAGCCTCTCGTTCGCGTCCGCCGTAGTCGTCGTCGAGCTCGTCCGTGTTCACGTCCATGTCCTGCTCCGCAGCATCGCCGTCGCTCTTGGCCACGCCCACGGAGCTGCCTTGCCGAAGCCACGGTCAAGCGCGGCACACCATGCCGCCTCGCCTCGCTCGAGCCGCTGCGCCGCTGCATGCGCCGCCACGGTCTTCCTCGCCTTGTTGCCGTCGCGCCCTTGGCTGCGCCTTCAGTCGCCGTCGAGCCCGGCCGCGTGCATGCATGGCTTCGACTACATGCAGCGCTGCTCGGCCTTGTCGGCTCCTCCATCAGGGTGCCACCGTCTTCGCACCGCTGCCTCCACCGGGCTGCCGTGCCGCGGGCGCCTTGGCTCGGCCATCGCATGCCAAGCCGGCCACGTCGCGTCTGCCCGACCCTCCATCGCGCTTCTTCACCTTGGCCTGACGCCGTGCCCTCGGTGCTGCCGCGCTGCGCCTCGCCTTTCTCATCCTCGCGCCGGGCTGCAGCACCGGGTCACCAGGACACCGCCTTGCTCGCTGGCCTTGCCTCCTCGGCGCCAAGCCACTACACCGTGCCGATGCCTCCTCAAGTCTCCGACTTGCGCAGACCACCGTCGGACCATGCCTCAGTGCTGCACCTCCTCGACCTCGCCTCGGCCACCTCTGCCTCGATGCCGTGCCGCTGGGCCACGACACCACGCCCTGGCCGGCTCCTCCATGCCGCTGCTACCTTGCCGCCGCAGTGCCCCAGCAGGGCTGCCGCAGCTCCGCCGACTCCTCCACCTCTGCTTGCCGCTGCATTGCAGGCACAGCTCCAGCAAGCCGCTACTGCAAGCTAGCTGCTCTCGGCTGCTCCTTCCAACCAGCACAGTGCATGCCACCTTCCTCCCTTCTTGCAAAATGCTCAAAAGGGCTTGCATGCACAAACTAAGTGTATGGATGGGATGCTTAGGCGAAGGGGATCTAGGCTGCATAACATGCATGGGTTGATTCTTAGTTTTTGGTTGGGATTTAGAGGAGAGAAGGTGATGAAATGAGTTCATGCTAGAGAAGAAGAGATGAAGCTTCTTTGGGGAAGAAGATGCAGTGGCAGAGGGGTGTTCGGCTGGGTGTGATGGTTGGGAATAAACAAAGTGGCAATGGAGAGGGGCTGTTCCGTTGGGAGAAAGAGCATGGCAGGGGATGGGGCTGTCTTGGGAAGTGAAATGGCAGTGAGAGGTGTGGCTCTCGGTTGGCCATAAAGAAATGAGAAAGGTGCTATGTTGGGGAGAAAATGGTTTGGCTGGAAAGAAAAGAATGGCAGTGGGGTGCTCTCTTGAGAAAAGAAGACTGGTGGCTTTGGTTCGGCTGGGGGTGATGGAAACAGGGCAGTGGGAATGATGTCTCTCAGCTGAACCAAGGAAATGGGCAGTAACTTTGTATGTGGCAGCAGTGGGAGGAATAAACAAACAAGAAAGATGGCAGTGTGTGGTGTTCGGCTGGGAGTAAAAGATGGGAAGGTTGAAGTGGGAAAAATTGTGGATGAGTTAGGGGGTTTTGACCGATGAAGAAATGGCCGCAAAAGGATGGGTTTCGCAGACATTTCGTCTGTAGTCGGTCGAACTGGAAAAGAACGGCGATAATAATGTCTGTTATGACGACATGATTTTCATGATGTATGTGAAAACAAGAAATCGAAATAATTTATATTTTTTTAAAAAAATGCAGTCTTTCAATCAATTTAATTTAATATTGTTTAATACTATTGCTATTATTATTTTTATGCAACTTTTAAATAACTCGATTCAACCTTGAACGCAACCTTTTAATTAATTTGATTTGACTTTAAGAGAAATCTTTTTACCTAAACACGGAAAATTTTTAAAACCGAGTCAAAAATTTATTAGATCGCCAACTTAAATACTAACATCCCGATTTTGAAAATCGGGGTGTTACATATATTGGCCGCTTGGCTTCTTTTGTAAGATAGTTGGTCAGTACGCCTGCTTATGTAATAAAGTATACTATTGTAATATGAATGTGATGTATGTGAATGAACCAACAATGTATCTATGTGTGCTATATACTGATCCAGGGAATGACACAATTGTACATAGTAGATTTCGAATTACAAATTTGAGGTCCGACAATTCTGCGTTGCCTAAGCTGAAAATAAGCAATTTCATGAAGTCAGGTGTAGTTGTTGGAACAAGGCCACTATTGAATCGAAAGACCACTCTTTATGACCAACTCTCTCCAAGATACAGTATGCTGTCCCATTTAAGATGTCAAAATGACATTGGTAGGCATCAATGTTAGCACATTTAACACTGCTTGTCACTACTATAAAAGAAGTTAACTTCACTAAAATATCGATTCTGTTTTCATTTTATTGTGCCAGGCATATGTTTGTTTCGTGCTCTTTAGTGTCAAAACAATCACACTAACAGCCAATTCGACGAAGCAACTGATGACAAACTTTACACTACTTTGTATAACTCCATGAAGACAATCAGGTTCACATGTAATGGAATATGCATAAAAGATCAGAATTTCTTGTATCGTTACAAAACCAAATGAGTAAATGAACAATCTAAACAACTAGCCAAACAGATCAAATTAATTTGGGCATGCCCTAATCAATTCGCCAAGCCAAAGCTTGCACAAGAACGAAAAAAAAGAGAAATAAATAAAGAAGGAAGGAGCAGCCGTCAGTCACCTTGGTGGCCAATCCAGTGCACGCCAGAGCCACACCACCGAGCACCGTTGATCCCATATCCGGTACTAGGAGTTAGGCTCACAACCACTGGCCGGCATCATAGAGTACTGCCAAATCCAAAGGGATCAGAGACAGCTGCAAGCAGAGTTCCAAGAATTGCCACCAGCATGTGCGTGCGAGTGTATAAATACCCTGGCAAGGAAAGAACCCCCATCGCTTCCCTGACGCTGTCAACTCGTTGGCGGCGGCGGGGTTTGTATTGGCGTGAGCTCTGACTACTGTTTCTTGGCCTTGTGGATTAGGTGAGAAAACCCGTGAAAAATTTTCTGGCTGGCTGGCTCGCTCACTCGCCCGTGCGGCACGGGATTTGGTGGATTGGGGTAGGTGATGAACAACTACGATGAGGTCTATGGATGATTGGAAATTTGGATTGGGGTTACACATGAACAGATGGGCCGTGCCACCGACTCAAAGCACGACACTGTAGGTCTGATCAGAGCATGGCATGGCCCACACTATTCATGAATCGGGCCGACACGGCGCTAAAATCCGTGACGTGCTTGGGTTCGCACTCTAGCACGATGGGTAGGAGCACGACATGACACTATGCCCGACAGTGGAGACAGTGAGGAGGAGGAGGCTAGGGTGGGCGAGGATGGGCAAGGTTGCATCGAGGAGGAGGAGGCCATGGTGGGTGGCCGGTCGGCGTGGTGGAAGCAGAGTGAGGCCACCGCTGAGGTGGACGGTGCGGAGGCGGCGAGACAGACTTGGCCGCGCGAGAGGCAGGGGAGGTAGGTGCAAGGCCAGCCGAGGAGGAAAAGGAGGCAGGGGCGGGGCCAGTGCTGGACGGGTGTGGTCACGTGAGAGGTAGGCCGGGTTGGGCATCTAGCCATAGTGCCACTGCAGCATGATCGCACGAGCATGGCCCACGCGCACGGCCACACTAGCGGGGAGAAAAGGGGCGAGGGGAGTGGGCGGACCAAAGACGGGTACATTTACATGATTGGGCTGTGTGCACACAGTGTAGTGTGTCGTGCCCGCACGACACGAAAAAATGGCCATTGGGGCGTTTGGCATGGTGGCTCAGTAACGTTCAGATTTTTTTAAAAAAAAATCAACCGTTTTTTGGTCGTTGGGGCTTTAAAAATAACAAAAAAATTAAAACATTTCAAAATTTCTCTATAAATAGCCACCGTAGCCCCCCTCATTCAACACCCATCCATTCTTCAATCTCTTTTCAAATTTAGATTCCTTGTGACATAATTTGGTAAAATTCAAAAAGATGTGCCAAATTTTGGAACTTCAAATTCCAACGACAAGTCGTGAAAAGAGGTACAATACGGTAACAACCGGTTAATTTGAGGCGATGACATTCTCCATCGATGCAATATCCTCCGATGAAAGTCTCATGAATCAGCAAGAGCAAAGCTATCGTAATTTTCCATAACGGAAACAACAAAATCGAAACTTACACTATTATTCCCAGTGAAAAGCAAACTTGACCTTGATTTGCACAACAAATAATGAATCGCCTAATTCTCTCTCGAAATCCTCACATGAATTTCTTGATTCGAAAGAACAAGCAAAATTGCTATGTTTCAATTATTGCATAAAAGTGATTAAAAAATAACCAAACCGGTTACAGGATACTTAAAGGAATGTGGAGACCCAAATCGTGTACGCCATTACCACCTATGGCGCACAGGAATTCTAATTCCTATTCTATTAGGTTTCCAAAGATAGTATCCTAAAGACCAAAGATAGTTTCCTAATGACTGGATACAACTGAGTCCACTAACCATATGTGTGCAGCTAATGAAGGCACGTAGGCCCATTCCTATTTTTGACATGATCTCCTTGGTGCACTTCCTTTTATTAGATAAAGCAAGCCAAAGGAACCTCCTGGAAAGCAATCCTTTTTATTAAATGAGGCATGCAGTGGGCACCTGCTCTTGGACTCCTACTGTTTTTGTGCTGGCATGCACATCTCCGAGAGGAACTCAGACTCCTCATGCGATGGCCTCCCTTTTGGCGATAACCGAAAATCATGCCGTAGCTCTTCTTCTCCTTCCTCTTGCGCATCATATTGATCCAAATACCTCAACACAAGTAAATTACAAGATTTAGGCAGTATAAAAATCTCGTTAAAATTAATGACATGCTCACTAAGAAGCAAGTTCACCTTATCTTGTAGTTTCTTGGCACGTGCTTTTGTAATTGGTGCAATCGACAACTCGATGTGTATATCTGGATCATTAGGCAGAGGAGAAGAATGTGTTGTAGGGATGCCCTCATCATCCTCCCCCTCTTGAAAAGGCGTCATCCTCGATGCTAGATTATCAGCACCGAAGAACGGCGATAAATCAACAACGTTGAATGTTGAGCTCATGCCTCCCTGAAGCTCGATTTTGTATGTACTATCGTTAATCCGCTCAAGCACTTTGGAAGGTCCATCTCCTCGTGGCAGCAATTTTGAATTGCGTCGATCCAGAAAGTGTGGTCAGGTTGGTAGCGTCGCTCCCAGAATCAAATCAATGTGATGCACTATCCCACGGATTGATGGCAAACCAATGGGCACTTCCTCCGGAAAGACGTTGCAAAATTCCTGCAAAACATGAGAGAGACCACTAGGAATGGCCGTCAAGTCGTCAAGCAAAAGCAATGCATCTTTGTACAAAAGTAAAAAGTGCACTAAATTGGAATTATCACAAAAAGCTCTCATCTTTGATTTGGTGGCTAACATTACTAAACCTTTCTCCCCCACACTTTTCTTATTACTGCTCAAAGTTGGCTTGTGGCTCTCACTGACTGAAGGTGAAATATCACTATTTGGTGTACTCTCAATTTTCACCTCAACTTTCTTCTTAACAGCATTGACTATCTCTGTCGGTGTAAGCGGATATAAAATCACATCTGTGCTGCTCCACTTAAACTTGTAGTAGTTTGTATACCCATCATGATAAACATGGCGATCAAATTGCCATGGGTGTCCCAACAGCAAGTGACAAACGGACATAGGCACCACATCGCAAACAATGGTATCTTCATACTTGCCAATCTTGAAGTGCACCTTGACCATATGACTGACTTTCACCTCGCCCACATCGCTCAACCACTGTACATGATAAGGATGAGGATGCGGTAAATATTTTAAGCCTAATTTTGTGCACATCTCATATCGCCGATTATGACAATTCCTCCATCAATTATTACTTTGCACACTTTACCGCCAATCGCCCATGATGAAACAGTTACACCACGTGTGCTAGGCGGCTTTGTGACACGCTAAGGTCACGAGGTGTGCACACTAGCATATGCTCTCTATCTAGCGATCCCACCTATAGTCCAATCTCTTATCAAGAAGCGGAGTAGTATTATCCTCATCACTAGCTGAAATATACCCATCATCGTGAAGTATCATAACTTTATTATTAGAGCAATCTTTACAAAATGACCTACTCCCTTGCACTTGTAGCATGTCATATCACGTGGACGCCCTGTAGAGCTCATCTAGGATGCGGCACTAGCAGCAAGAGCTAGAGGTCGGCACGTCGGTGGTGGCGTACTATCTGTCTTCCTTTGTGCTGAACTGCGCGTCGTTGAATTGCCCCGGGATGGAGCGGGCTTGCCTGGCTATCCCGTGTTGTACGATGGTGTCGTGCTCGCTCAATAATGTTGTCGTGTAGCATACTTAGCATCTTCAATAACCTGTTTCTCAGCCTCACACGCCTAATGCAACAACTCAACCATGTTGTTGTATAGATGATGATTAATGATCCATCGAATAGCATAATTCATCCCAGCAAGAAGCAAGCCATCGCTTGTTCTTCCTTCTCACGCACATCAACATGTATGATAATCTGCTCCATCTCTTTATAGTACTCATCAACTGATTCCAACCCCTGTCGCAACCCAATCAGCTTCTCATGTAGTGAGCACTTGTAATGTGTAGGTACAAAGCGCGCGCGCATTTGTCGCTTTAGCTCGTCCCATGTAACAACACGTGGCTCCTGTCGGTCCATACGCTGTTGCACACAGCGCTCCCACCATGTAGCAGCATATCCATCCAAAGCAGCAACGACAAGATCCAACTTGCGCTGATCAGAATAGTGGTTCGTGTGGAACAGCTTATCAACTTTCAGCTCCTATGCAAGATAAAATTCCACCTCTGTAGTACCCTCAAAGGACAACATCATGAACTTGGGATTTGCAACCAGATCATCGGTGTCCTCATCGCGCCGACGATTGCGTGCATACTGATTGTGTTGATGGCACGACAAATAGTCATCGAACACAGACTTGTCGTCGTCGTCAGCATGGCGGTTACCACGGCCTCCTCCATGGGCACCATAGTAGGAACCCCCAAAAGCGCCGTCATGCATCGTGGACGCCATCGTTGGTGCCCAGGTGGGCACCGCCTCCTCCTACACCGTTGCCACGGCCGGGCCCTTGTGCAGGCGGACGCACTGCGACCTCAGCAACAACATGACGCTATTGCGCCACCTTGTGTACACATGACTGTTTGTTGAGTTGTCGTTGGTGTGGTACATCCTCGCGCTGCCATCTAGCGGTAGCCTCTGCATCCGTCTCGTCGCGCGGCTTGTACAGGAGGTGTACACTCCCCGTATCACCACGTGTACCCTACTGTATCGAAACGGTGAGCTTGGCAATAGCATCGGGCAATACCTTGTGGTTGTCGTTGATGGTCATGGATAGCTTCTGAAAATCTGTCCCCAGGCTGTCCAAGTTGTTTTCGACACGCCCAAGGTCGCCACCCACTTGGTCGACCTCAGCCCGGAACTCGTCCTAGAGCATGGCACGAAGTGTAAGGTAGTGCATCTTGGTGACTAGATCAGTAAGGTTGCCATCAAGATCCTTGTCCTGCTCGCTTCCTAACATGGTTACAGTAGCAAAAATACCAAGTGAAAATATATGTAAAAAATAAGTGGTAATCTCTCAACTACTGTTCTGAAACAAAGCAAGTTGCACCGTTCCGAAGTAAATTTAGAGTGCCAAAAACTTACGCTTGTAGCAACGAACGACCAACCAAGATTGTGCGAGCAAATATCAAGAACGACAGTCAATACATGACATGGATGTTTTTGCTGGAGCTAGGTGGGTTAAACAACCAAAAAAATTCAGAATTCAAGATTGTCGAGCTAGGTAGCAATCCAAACGAGACTAACAATGCCTAATTATTGATCGATAAAAATAAGTGAGGAGTAGATAGCAACACATGCACAATAATAATGGGACTATTACAATCAAAGGAATAAGCAATAAAAAGAACAATTTTGTATGGAGGTGAACGCTCATATTGCAACAGTTCAAGGAGAGACGCTAGCTAGTGGTCAAAAGTGATATATGAGGGCACAAGATTGCTCAAAATTATGGTACTCGTACAGCAGCGGATACAAATATATTAAAATTCTAACAAAAGAATTTAACACTATGGCCGAAACTTGTGCCACGGTTTTTTTTCCTCTCTGTTTTTTTTTCTCACAGCCAAGTAGAAGAAAACCAGCAGGGAGCTGTGATGTGTTTTTTTTTCTCACAGTCAAGCTTTTTGGAACTCATGGACAAGTGCACGTACCTAATGTGAACAGTGTCCGGGTGTGAACAGTGCCAAACGAGAAAATCTTGGTGTCTCAAAAATCCTAGGAGCAGTCCCTCGAGCACAACAACAAGTTAGTCTCAATAGGTACGAAAGGTTCGCGAATGGATCGATGGGTTCTTGAAGAAAACAATATGCAATCCACTAGATATAAGTGATGTTTAGTTGCACTAATAAGAGGGATCAAGTACGAGCATAAAAAACAACCAAGAACGGTTCATGTAACAGATTAGGACTCCAAAAAAATTCATGGAACGAGGCAACAAAAAAGTGACACGAATGGACATGACCAGCAACTAAACACGATGAATGAGTGGATTAAGTCCTAACAAAACGCACTAAAAAATAAAGAACAAAACTACTGCGAACGATGATTTTTTGTGGCTTTTTCG
Organism: Ampelocalamus luodianensis; assembly: GCA_036346255.1. NCBI lineage: Eukaryota > Viridiplantae > Streptophyta > Magnoliopsida > Poales > Poaceae > Ampelocalamus > Ampelocalamus luodianensis. The sequence continues at coordinate 78,030,708 of CM070621.1, forward strand.
GTGGATAAGTTAGAAAAACAATCTACTAAAACTATGGGTAAAAAGAGATTCTACCGAGTGGTCTAGAATCTGATACCACAATGATACGGGGTGGCCCAATCTTCTCGAGTAGAATCATGGATAAAGAGTGCTTGACGACGAACAACGCCAGCTGTACACCACATGCTGGTACACGAACTTGTAGCTCTATGGATAGTCGCCAACACGCACGGGATGATCGCCGCTAGACCATGAGCGAAGATCGCCAAGCCCTCAACTCCCAGCGGAAAAGCAAAGTTGATCTTGATTTGCAGAACAAACAATGAATTGCCTAATTCTCTTCCATAAATACTCGCATGAATTTCTTGATTCGAAAGAACAAGCAAAATTTCTATGTTTCAATTCTTGCATAAAAGTGGCTTAATAAAACAACCAAACCGATTATAGGATACTTAAAGGCCTGTGGAGACCCAAATTGTGTACGCCATTACCACCCATGGTTCACAGGAATTCTAATTCCTATTCTATTAGGTTCCCAAAGATAGTTTCCTAAAGACCAAAAAGATAGTTTCCTAATGACTGGATACAACCGAGTCCACTAACCATATGTGTGCAGCTAATTAAGGAACGCAGGCCCATTCCTATTTTTGACGTGATCTCCTTGGTGCACTTCCTTTAAATAAAGCAAGCCAAAGGCACCTCCTGGAAAGCAATCCTTTTATTAAATGAGGCATGCAGCGGGCACCTTCTCCTGGGCTCCTACTGTTTTTGTGCTGGCATGCACATCTCCGAGAGGAACTCAGACTCCTCATGCGATGGCCTCCCTTTTGGCGATAACCGAAAATCATGTCGTAGCTCTTCTTCTCCTTCCTCTTGCGCATCATATTGATCCAAATACCTCAGCACAAGTAAATGACAAGATACATGTTTATTAAGAAGCAAGTTCACCTGATCTTGTAGTTTCTTGGTATGTGCTCTTGTAATTGGTCCAGTCGGCAACTCGATGTGTATATCTGGATCATTTGGTAGAGGAGAAGAAGGTGTTGTAGTGATGCCCTCATCATCCTCCCCCTCTTGAAAAGGCATCATCGTCGATACTAGATTATCAGCATTGAAGAACGACAATAAATCAACAACGTTGAATGTTGAGCTCATGCTTCCCGGAAGCTCGATTTTGTATACATTATCATTAATCCGCTCAATGTCGAACCCAGGATTAACACTCCCAAATCCTCTATGCATTTTTGAACTAGTCCCATGATTAGTAGCTAGTTCACACAGTAAACAAATGTAGTAACATCTATAATTCGCATAACTTTATTAATAAACAAAGTTGATTACAAGAAAGGCTTATAAGCTAACAATAAAGAACACAGCGAAAGACGAAGAAGATGTAGTAGGGTCCAGCTGATCTGCCACAGAAAATCGACTAGGGTAGCGGCCTAGTCATCATGATCCACACCTATAGTGAAGTCCTTCTCCTCTAAAATTTGTATGCATAAAGCAAGTATGAGCACAACTACCGTGCTCGCAAGTTACACCCGGCAAGTAGCAGATTATAATGCATGCAAGATATCAAAGGAAGGCTTTTAGGGTTGAATTTGCACAAAGCAATGTTGTGAGACCCCGGTTTATTAAGCTTGTAATACTTAACCCTCCACTGGTTCTAGTATCACAAACTGAATAACTCGTGTCCCGATGGACATGTGCTTCCCAGAAATTGCAGCACACATACATCATACAAAAGTATGCATCAATTCCATACAACATAATATAACAAGTCTAGCAAAATACATACATAATATAAGTTATTACAGAACAACCAACCGACCAAATGACATAAGTATTAAGAAGTAACAGCGGAAGCAAAAGTTGCCATAAGATGGCTTAAACCAAAAGACGACCGGTTAGCCACATAACACCACAGGGCAACCGACCGGACCGCCAAGCTAATCGCCCCACACACTGCCACAGCACAACTCACAAAGTGAGGCTCTTCGGGCTCACCTTCTTCCTCTGCACACAATAAACAATGTAGGTGAGTACAATAATGTACTCGCAAGACTTACGAGTAACAAGCCTATACATAGCTACATGAAAGTTGTATCAAAGGAAGGTTGGTTATATGGTTATTTGGACGCATAAAGCAAGTTTCATTTGCAATAATGTAATAGATTGAAAGCAATTTAACAATTCAGTTTTTAAGCATTGAAATAGCAGCGAGTAACAATAATTATCAAGTAACCACCTAGAAGTGACTAACCCAATAGCCACCACACATAGCATGAATCCCTAATTCATACCACCCATCAAGTTTTAATTTAAAGCGTTGTAGTCTAACTCTTGAAAAGCTTACCCAAGCGTGTCCATAACCTAGGACGAGGTTATTCGAATAGTTTTAAACCCTGCAGGGGTGTACTAATGTACCCACAGTTCAGACCGCCTTTAAGCCACATGATTTAGCACACTTCCAAAGGTATGCCGGTACGGCTAAGTCCTACGAGACATTTCCAATATTGTGAATCAACTACGAGACGCTCGTATGGATAGAAATCCATAGGCTTACATTGTAAAGCCAAAAAGACAACTACCCCTCGGGGTAAAGCTCTTTGGACAACTACAATGCTCCCACACACAACTATCTCATTTTACCACAACGCAACACACACGCGCCCTCCTGCGATTCGTAGCCAACACACGCCAAAGTACTAAGTCAAGAGAGGTCTCATTCTCTCTAGTGTGGTTAGCATGACAAAATGTCTGGATAATAGGTGCTCACAAGATGTTCGGTCCTTAATTGACTCGGGGACCATTCCAATCACACCCAAAAGGTCACACCATCATACCGTTGTGCCCAAGTCCAAATTGTTTTTATTTCCAATTTTAGTTTTGCAATTTGAACATAGCACAAGGCTGAAATATATAGATCATAATAAGTTTGTGTGATCAAGGTTATCGACAAGTCGATAACTGCCCATTTCTACCGATAGCTAAGCATGGCTAAGCAACAAACTCGTAATTAAACTACTAAGTGACAAGGATTCATCCAACGAACCCAAAATCACAGCAAGATAAACCTAGGCTCAGTAGTAGAGGATAAACATTTGCCTACTGATAATGCATCTACTAGGTTAACTATCGACAATAGTTAAAACAACATAGCAATGCATACATAGAATTTGCAAACAATATATTAGAATTTAAAAATAGTAGGAGCAACATGATCAAATGATGCTACATCTGTTTGTCTTGCTGGAGTGCAGGATCTGATGGTTGTGGCTCAGATTCAATGTCAATATTATCTTCGGAACCTAACGCGAAAAGACGATAAAACAATAAGAACGAAGAACACCAAATAACTCCAACAGCAAAAGACATCCAAATCTAATGAAATTTATACAGCAGCTAGGGAATGATTTTAGACAATTTTAGGAACAGGAATCATGCAATTTGGACTTAGCATGCAAAAGTTATAGGCAAAATACACTCTCTCAGCCTATAAAATCAACTAAATTAATTACTGGTACTGTTCATGGCGAAAATTTCTGGAATGATCTAAGGTCTGAAATTTTTATGACAGGTAGGTTATGACATCCTAATGACAGCAAAGTTGAGTTTACTAAATTTGGAGTTATAATGATTTACTTATGATTTTTCTAAGTTGTAAACCTAGCACATGTTACTTCTGAAATATAACCATGTTCAAAACCTATTTGATATTAAAGTACACTAATAGAGGAATTTAACAAAATTGATTTTGCACAAATTGAATTTACACAGAAAAGATACGCAATTTTCAAGGTCTAAATTTATTTTTAGGATATTCTTAAAATGGCTGATATCAAGTTATTAATGTTTGTAAAACTCTCTATTACCGAAACTTACCTATAGGCATTTTTAGACTAAACTTGAGTTAAACATGAATCTACCTAACGGAATCAACTAAAAGGAATTAAAACAATTTAGTTATACATTTTCTAAGCTTTTCTAGAATTACAAGAACATTAAATAATGGCGAAATGGATTAATAAATCTTATAACATTTTCTGCTACAGTGACAAGTCTAAATGTATTTTTAAATTAAACTATAGTGAAACATGAATTTAATGTAGTTGGAAACATCTAAAAAGGATTTAAAATGAATTAGTTGTGAGTTTATAAAGTTTTAATACAATTTTTAGTTGATAATAAAATGCTTACTGAAATACAACCAATCCTAACAGAAATAAACGACGTGGGCGCTCGTGGGCGTTGATGCAAAATCCAACGAGCCACGCCAAGACGGAGAACACGGCGCGCGCGCGATTCCCAAAAGGAGCCCACCGTTGGATCAAGATCCAACGGCTCACGTTAAGGGAAACATTCGGACCGAGCGAATGCCCCGACAACCCATAGTCGCAGATCTCAAGATGAACGGCTCGGAGCGCACCTCCCTGCGGGGAGTCCGAATGCAATCGCGATCGCGGCGCGGTCGGCGATGGGCGATCGAATGATTAGGAAACCGGACGGTCCGAACGTTTCTTTAGATCTGGGTCGTTGGTCACAAGATCGACGGCCCACGATCATCAAAATGTTACGCACGCCCCTGAGAGATTAAGTGCACTGGGAGGGGTTTAATGAGAGGGCCCACATGTTGGTGAGACAATGAACCAGATTAAGACACATTAATTGCTAAACAATGATTAGCAATTAATGACCCCAACACTACAGTCTAGGCCTACGGGCCCACCTGACAGTGGCACAGCGAACCAGTTTAAGACATACTAACCATCTCTAATGATTAACAATAATTAGATCATTAATTGTGTCTTAACGACAACGGCACAGAGGGAGTCCCGTCCGGCAAAAACCGAGCGGCAAAGATGAGCTTGCCGCCGCCGGCTCCGGCCACGGCGGCGCAATCTTAAGACTAAAATGGGTTCGCAATAGGCTTGCGATCCCGATGGTGGTGACCTCGTCGGCGGCGATGGCCCTAAACGCCGGCGAGCCGGAAAATGAAGATGGGGGCTTTTACTGCCAAAAGCGAAAATAGCAAAAAGCTCATTGCGGTCCAAGGAAGCGAATGCCACACCTCTAGGGACTAATAAGAAGCTACCTTGACCGAGATGAGCTTCAAAGATGGTCGGAGAAGGTCTGACCAAGGTGGAGCTTGCCGAGCCCGAGGAAGAAGATATGAAATTAGAGACCTGAGCCAAAATGAACACCACTGGTGGTCAAAATAGCTACAAAATAGCTCATATAAGCTTCATGAGCAATTAATTGAGAAATGGAACACTCACCGGAGCTGAGGAAGAAAGGGGATGGTTTCGGCCGAATTTGAACAAACCCCAAATTTGTCAAATCCTGAAAGTGAAACCCAAAATTGAGTGAGGGGAAATGATTAGGGTATTAAGGAGTTGAAAAGGGTACAAGAATATTTGAAGAAGAACCAATGGAGCTTCATGATCCTCAGAGGAGCTCCACGGCCAATAATGGCGATTTTGTGTTTTTGGTGTGTTAAGCTCCAAAAATGAAGAAGGAGCTTTGGATGGTGTAAAAGAACACCAAGAAGGGGTTTTGGGACCTTATATAGCTAAAGGATTAGGGTTTGGCAAGAGGAGCCTCACGGGTGAGATAAGTCCATGACACAAACATGGACCGAAAAGCAAAATGATAGAGATGTAGGAGTAGGGCATGCCTCTCGGCCGAAAGCACCTGCAAGCACTTAATGCCGACCAGGGAGACGTTGCCAGAGGAACACGATTTGACAGCGCCATGGCTCTCTCTGTTTACGCACGGCAGGAGGTTGAAGATGACCAGAGAAAAAGACTCAGCGATTTTGAGCCCTTAGATTTTGATCGGGCGGCTGATATCGCGCCACGCTTCTGAGGTTTAAACACAACAGAGGAGATTGTGAGCGTTGGATTTTAATCCAACGGCTCAGACCGATCAAAACAATCGGAAGTCCGAACGTTTCTGGCTACGCGGACGGTCCGATTTTAATCCAACGGCTGGGGTTCACCCAAAGCTTCTGAAGTTTAAATCAACAGAGAGGATCGCGAACCCTTGGATCAGAAATGAACGGCCACGATGAGAGATTGCATTCGGACGTCCGAATGTTCACGCGAACTGGGCTGATCGATAAGGATCCAACGGTGAGATTGATGGACCAAGTCAAGTGGCTTGAGCCCGAGTCTGACTCGAACCCAACGAACAGTGAAAACAAGTTTTGGGTTTTAAATTGAGCTGGGACTTTGGGGATTTATTTGAGATAGCAAAACAACTCCAAAAATAATGAAATTTTTACTAGAGCTTTCTAACTCAGATATTAACCTTGTGTAAAATTTTCAAAGGTTTTTATGTAGTGCATTATTCTCCAAAAATTATGCAAGGCTCTGGTTTAAGGTTTGACTAAAGTCAAACAGGTTTGACTGCCCTCTAAAAATATTCAAATAATTTCTAAAAATTGTGAAATTTTTAAGAGAGGTCACATACCATCCCAGGAGCTTAGGAAAAATATTTACAAAGGATGATCACAAGATTTGAGATGAATATTTTTGAAAGACAAGGTTTTGGATCAAAAGACTTGTGACTTTGTATTTCCATAATTCTTGTACAGGAATTGTTTAGAACAAACAGGAAATACATGATGTAAGAAAAAGTTTTAATTTCTACTCATTTTCTTACATTTGAAACACAAGTCCAAAATTGGGATGTTACAAATGTTTTCTTTAAATACTTGTACTAAGTTTCAAAGTAGTTATTCTATAACTAAAATTCATTTTATAAATTCTCAAATTTTATAGTAGGATAACCTACATATGAAATATGGTGATAGATACCCTCCTATCACAAGGCTACCCGCCCAAATTCTCGATTGGATAGAAATCCAAAAACATTTGATAAAGTCTTTTGAAATCAAAACCAAAGTCTAACTTTGAGTGACTTTGCTAGCATGTCCATGACCGTGGACACGGCTATTTGGATAGATTGACACTCTGCAGAGGTTGTACAACTTTACCCACAAGACACGACTTCTCTAGTTTATTTGGCATCCATCGATACCACCGCTCACTACCTTAGGTAAGCAGTCTAGAGCACGTGACAAGACCTTTACAATGTGCCATTCCACCGTAGTCCCTCCTCACTAAGGTTTCGCCCCCTTTGGATAAAAATCCGTAGACTTTCTAGTCTTTTATTTTATTTTATTTTATTTTATTTTTCAAAAACATTTACAAACTTCCATGGCACACCAATGCTATGGATTCAATTTAAACAACATTTGACTTTTGGCTGAAATTCTCCAAATCAAACATTTTTGGGTCTAAGCATCACTAAGCATAATTTTTTTTTTCAAATGATCCTAGTTCATACTATTGTATCAACCAGGTTTTATCTAAGGTGACAATAAGTTCAATTCAATATCAACATTGGCCATACAAAGGATTTAGGTATAACTATGAATTTTAAAACGGGAATTCAAATACTAAATATAAATAAACACGCAGTAATAATTCAAAACAAAATAAATAATTTGAAATAATAGGGTCAAACATGATCAAAGATGTAACTTGCCTTGCTTGATTAGTTGCTCTCAAACGGCGTCGAAATCCGACTCTCCGAAGTCGTCGAAATCTATACGAAAATAAGCCAAATTCAAACAAAATTAAAATAGAACTCCAAATTAAATAATTTTGTTTAGTTAGCTAGATCCTGAATTTAGACAAATTTAGGAATTTGAATCGACTAAATCGGAGTTTGGATGCAAAAGATGTGGGCTTTGGAAGATTGAAATCACATAAATTGATAAAAATCCGATTTATGGATTTACTGGATTTATTTTCCTAAAGGAAATGGGTTTTAGGACGCAAGCATGACATCAGCCCTGGAATTTTTGGCCGAAAAGGATTAAAAGAAAAACTGACGTGTGGGCCCACACGTTAGGGACACGACTAACAGGAACTAGGTCCATGAATGATTTGATCCGGGGTTAGGGTTGAACCACCACGCAAGCGCGTGCATGGCGCCAATGTGGATGACACAAGGCGCAACACGTCGACACTCATGTTGATGTGGCGATTACGTGGCTGGCCATGTGGCAGCCACGTCGGCACAAAGTCGGCGGTGCGCATGGGGACCAAGGGTCCGGCGAACGGCAGAGACTTGGCCGGCAGCGAGGGCAACAACAGGTAGAGGAGATCACGAGGATCAAAATGCGCACGGTTTGCTCACATGAGACTTCAGCAATAGCCAACGGCGAGGAGTTAGGCGGCGGTGGTTCTAGATTGACGACGACGAGGATGCTCCCATGGTTCTCCGGCGAAGATGAAGCACACACGAGGTAGGCGACGTCGAGGCGATGCCGATGGCGAGGTTGGAGCGGCCAGGGAGGGCTTGACAACATCGGAGGAGACGAAAATCGGAGTTTTGGCCGGCGGGGAAAAACTCCAAAATCTGGTGCAAAGAGGAGAGGAGAGGTGAGGTGAGTGGAGGGGTTTGGATGAGTGTTGAATTGCGCACCCGGTGCTCCCTTTTATAGGTGCCGGGGAGGTCGAGGGGAGGAGATCATGCACACGGGCATCTCGGCGACAATGGCGTGGTTCCGCGAAACCGTGCGCAAGGAAGGGAAAAGTGGGCGAATGGGTGCGGGATTGAGGGCGGTTTGAATGCACGTGGCCACGTAAGGAGATGGGGCGAAAAGGTGGCGAAGATGGAGATCCACGATGAGGGCGTGGGCGTGGTGCGTGTGGAGGAAGAAAGAAACGAGGAAGAAAGGGATGAGCGGCGCATGATGGGTCCCACGCGTAAGAGAGGAAGGAGAGGGAGGGCGTGCGGGCGTGCTGGTCGTCCAATTCAAATCGGACGATCGGGATTGGTGGAGAGGTTCGGACCTCCGAAAGTGACGTTAAGATCTGGCCATACAAATTAGATCGGACGATCCACTGCGATGGAAAAGTGTGGACCTCCGAATCTCCAACCAAGATTGGACCATTCATCTTTCATCCAACGGCCAGAATGCATTGAAGAAGGAAATGCACAGGAGGGTTGGGTGGGTGGGTCGCATGCGTGTGGGGTGGTGAATTGGTAGGAGATTTAGGCCCAAGGGAGTTTTGGAATTTAATTTATTTGTTAATTTAAATAATCCGATTAATTCAAAAGGCTTTAGAAAATAGCAAATAAAATCCAAAAATTAGAGAAAATTCACGAAATTCCTAGAGTTATTTTGGACTTAAATAAAATATTTCTAACTTGTAATTGGTAATAGTTTTGCACATAATTTATTTTGTATTTAAAATAATTTAAGGAAAAGCTTTTAAAGTTCTAGAAAAATTCAGAAATTAATTAAAATTTTCCTTTTCAACTTTAAATCCAATAAAATCTGAGAAAACTCAAATAAATTTTATTTTTGACTTTTAAAATTTAGAAAAATCAAGAAAAACAATTAAACTATTTTAAATTTCAGAAATACCAACAAAATAATAACTTTATTAACTTTATTTTAGTAACTGAACTTTGAGATGTTACACTCAAGAAATTTGAAAGGTCCATTTCCTCATGGCAGCAATTTTGATTTGCGTTGATCCGTAAAGTGTGGTCGGGTTGGCGTTGTCGCTCCTAGAATCAAATCAATGTGATGCTCTATCGCATGGATTGGTGGCAAACTAACGTGCACATCCTCCGAAAGACGTCGCTAAATTCTTGCAAAACATGAGAGACACCACTAGGAATAGACGTCAAGTCGGCAGGCAAAAGAAATACATCTTTGTACAAAAGTACAAAGTGCACCAAATTAGAATTCTCACAAAAAGCTCCCATCTCTGATTTGGTGGCTAACTTTACTAAACCTTTCTCTCCCTCACTTTTCTTTTTACCGCTCAAAGTTGCCTTGTGGCTCTCACTCACCGAAGGTGAAATATCACTATTTGGTGTACTCTTAATTTTCACCTCAACTTTCTTCTTATCGGCATTGACGATCTATGTCGGTGTAGGAGGATACAAAATCACATCTATGCTGCTCCAGTTAAACTTGTAGCAGTTATTATGCCCATCATGATAAACATGGCGATCAAATTGCCATGGGAGTCCCAACAATAAGTGACAAACGGACATAGGCACCACATCGCAAACAATGGTATCTTCATACTTGCAATCTTGAAGTGCACCTTGACCATATGATTGACTTTCACCTCGCCCACATCGCTCAACCACTGCACATGATAAGAATGAGGATGCGGTAAATATTTTAAGCCCAATTTTGTGCACATCTCCTTGCTGGCCAGATTATGACAACTTCCTCCACCATTTACTACTTTGCACACTTTACCGCCAACTGTCGCCCACTGAAACAAATTGCACCGCTGTGCGCTAGACTGGTTTTGTGACACGCTAAGCACACGAGGTGTGCACACTAGCATATGCTCTCTATCTGGCGACCCTTGCCTACAGTCCAATCTATCATCCTTAGTGGGATCCTCTGCAAAATCAGCAAACAAAGTAGTATCGTCCTCATCACTAGCTGAAATATACCCATCAGAACTTTATTAGTAGGGCAATCTTTCTGAAAATGACCAACTTCCTTGCACTTGTAGCATGTCATATCACGTGAACGACTTGTAGAGCTCATCGAGGATGTCGTGCTAGCAGCAGGAGTCGGAGGTCGGCACGCTGGTGGTGGCGTACTATCTGTCTTCCTCGGTGCGTCGCTGAATTGCCCCAAGATGGAGCGGGCTTGCCTGGCTGTCCCGTGCTGTACGATGGTGCCATCCTCACTGAATAATGTTATTGTGCAGCATACTTAGCATCTTCAATGACCTATTTCTCAGTCTCACGCGCCTGATGCATCAACTCAACCATATTGTTGTATTGATGATGATTAACGATTCGTCGAATAGCATAATTCATCCCAGCAAGAAAGAGAGCCATCGCTTGTTCTTTATTCTCACGCACATTAGCATGTATGATATTCTGCTCCATCTCTTTATAGTACTCATCAACTAATTTCAACCCCTGTCGCAACCAAATCAGCTTCTCGTGCAGTGAGCGCTTGTAACGTGTAGGTACAAAGTGTGTGTGCATTTGTTGCTTCAGCTCATCCCATATTATAACACGTGGCTCGTGTCGCTCCACACGCTATTGCATGCAGTGCTCCCACCATGTAGCAGCATATCCGTCCAAAGCAGCAACTGCAAGATCCAACTTGCGCTGATCAGAATAGCGGTTCATGTGGAACAACTTATCAACTTTCAGCTCCCATGCAAGATAAAACTCCACCTCTATAGTACCCTCAAAGGACAGAATCGTGAACTTGGGCTTTGCAACCATATCATCGGTGTCATCATCGCGCCGACAATTGTGTACATACTGATTATGTCGACAACGAGGCAACTAGTCATCGAACACGAACTTGTCGTCATCGTTAGTGTGGCGGTTGCCACGGCCTCCTCCATGGGCACCATAGTAGGCACCCCCAAAGGTGCCGTCATGCGAGCCTCCATAGGCGCCATCGTTGGCGCCTAGGTGGGCACCGCCTCCTCCTGCACCGTTGCCACGGCCGCGCCCTTGTGCAGGGGACGCGTCGTGACCTCGACAACAATATGGCGCTGTTGCGCCGCCTCGCGTACACACGCCTATTCGTCAAGTTGTCGTTGACATGGTTCATCCTCGCGCTGCCGTCTAGCGGCAGCCTCTGCATCCGTCTCGTCACCAGGCTCATAAGGAAGGTGTACACTCCCTGCATCACCACGTGTACCCAGCTGCATTGAAACGGTGAGCTTGGTAATAGCATCGAGCAATACCTTGTGGCTGTCGTTGACGGTCATGGACAACTTATGAAAATCTATCCCCTGACCGTCCAAGTTGTTTTGGACACGTCCAAGGTTGCTGCGCACCTGATCGACAACAGCCCGGAACTCATCTCGGAGCGTGGCATGAAGTGTAAGGTAGTGCATCTTGGTCACCGGATCAGTAAGGTTGCCGTCAACATCCTTGTCCCGCTCGCTTCCTAACATGGTTACAGTAGCAAAAATACCAAGTGAAAATATATGTAGAAAATAAATGGTAATCTCTCAACTACTATTCTGAAACAAAGCAAGTTGTACCGTTTCGAAGTAAATTAAGAGTGGCAAAAACTTACGCTCGTAGCAACGAACGACCAACCAAGATTGTGCGAGCAAATATCAAGAACGACAGTCAATATATGATATTGATGTTTTTGGTGGAGCTAGATGGGAAAACAACATAAAAAATTCAGAATTGAAGATTGTCGAGCTAGGTAGCAATCCAAACGAGACTTATAATGCCTAAGATCAATAAAAATAAGTGAGGAGTAGACAGCAACACACGCACAACGATAATGGGTCTATTGCAATCAAAGGAATAAGCGATAAAAAAGAACAATTTTGTATAGAGGCGAACGCTCGTATTGCAACAGTTCAAGGAAAGACGCTAGCTAGTGCTCAAAAGTGGTATATGAGGGCATAAAATTGTTTAAAATTATGGTACGTGAACAACAGCAGATACAAATATATTAAAATTCTAACAAAAGAATTTGACAGTATGGCCGAAACTTGTGCCACGGTTTTTTTTGGTCTCTGTTTTTTTTTCTCGCAGCCAAGTAAAAGAGAACCCGCAGAGAGCCGTGATGTGTTTTTTTTTCTCACGGCTAAGCAAAATAACTCACGACCAAGCTTTTCGGAACTCACGGACAAGTGCACGTAACGAACACGAACAGTGTTCGGAATGTGAACAGTCACGGACATGAACAGTACCCTTGCCGTGAATAGTGCCGGTGTGAACAGTACCAAACAAAAAAACTTGGCGTCCAAAAATTCCTAGGAGCAGTTTCTCGACCATGACAACAAGCTAGTCTCAACAGGTACAAAAGGTTTGCGAACGGATCGATGGGTTCATGAAGAAAACAACATGCATTCCACCGGATATAAGTGATGTTTAGTTGTACTAATAAGAGGGATCAAGTACAAGCACAAAAAACAACCAAGAACGGTTGCGTACGCGCACGTAACAAATTAGGACTCCAAAAAATTTGTGGAACGGGGCAAAAAAAAAGTGGCACGAACGGACACGACCAACAACTAAACACGATGAATGAGTGAATTAAGACCTAACAAAACACACTAAAAAATACTGAATTAAACTACTGCAAAAAATGATTTTTTTGTGGCTTTTTCGGTGGATAGGACAAAAATAATCTACTAAAATTACGGGTAAACAAAGATTCTACCGAGTGGCCTAGAATCTGATGCCATGATGATCCGGGATGGCCCGATCTTCTTGAGTATCACCGTGGATAAATAGTACTTGACGACAAACAACGCTTAGCTGTACACCACGCGCCAGTGCACGGACTTGTAGCTCTATGGATATTCGCGAACACGCACCAGGATGATCGTCGCTAGACCATGAGCGAAGATCACCAAGCCTTCAATTCCCAGCGGGAAAGCAAAGTTGACCTTGATTTGCAGAACAAACAATGAATCGCCTAATTCTCTTTCAGAAATCCTCGCATGAATTTTTTGATTCCAAAGAACAAGCAAAATTGCTATGTTTCAATTCTTGCATAAAAGTGGTCTAAAAACAACCAAACCGGTTACAGGATACTTAAGGCCTTGTTTGGATCTCTCGTTTTGTGAAAACAGATTCTCCCAAAACCGTTTTTAACATTGTTTTAGGAAAACTCTGTTTGGATTAGGTAACTAACTCTCAAGATAAGTAAAACTAATTTTCCATAAATCCAATATTATACGTTTTCCAAAAAACAAGGACTGGCCGTTTTTCAGAAAACCAGTTTTCTCAGCGCCAACAAACTCCATGACTACGCGCGAACTCTGGGTGCGAAAAATGATTTCAGCGATGCTATTCCGCTATGCGCGTGTATCTTCTGTTCTCCCAATCTCACTTTTCTATAAGAAGCAATAGAAGCCCATAACTTCTGTTCTCCCAATCTCACTTTTCAATAAGAAGCAACAGAAACAGATCAGAGAGCATTTAAGATCGGAGAAGGCCAAAAAATTCGAGTTGTTGTTCTCTGCGCGTAAGTCTGTTCTTCTCCCAATCTCACTTTACATATTAATTAACACATGGTTATAAGAAGCAACAGAAGAAGCAACAGAAGGCCATCACTAATTGCGTATTGTATTGCCTAACTAATCCATTCGGATCAGAGCATTCGGATCGGGAGAAGGCCGCCGCTGCCGCCGGCTGTGATCCGAGACGTGTCAGTTTGTGCCCTTCAATCCGTCTGTGTCTATTCGTGCACTTCAATCTGCCTACAGGTAAGATCAAAATGCTGCCAACCCAGATTTATTACTTGCATGACATCATACATACATCTGTCTATAATCTAGATACAATTCAGCAGTGTACTGTACCTTCAACACAGAAGTATGGCGTTCCATCTCCTTAGGCTTTAACATGTCAAACCCCCTTTCAATGTAATTATTTCATTAGTAAAAAGCTAAAATAACTAGGGGAGAAGCATTACGAAACAGGTGGCGCTTACTTCCAACTGATCATATTCTTTTGTTTCTTTTCAATTAAATCTACACCCTCCAGAACATTTGTTATGTCACATATCCTCCTCTTTTGTACCTACAAAAATTCAAAAAATCACAAGACATGAAGGCACTTCACTCCTGAGTGAAAAAAGATCGAACAACTGAGGAGAGTGCAAAGCATTTTTTCCTTTTGTTATACTAAACCAGACCTCCAATGTCTTATATGCTTTATTCAAATCAAGGGTTCCGTCTTCTGCTCTTTCAAGCAGATTGATAAATTTCTTAGTCAGCAGACCTGAAAACAATAAAATAATTAATAACAAACATGCGATGTCTTTTCTTTGGGAGAAACATAGCATACTTTACCTAGCGAACTGTCATAGCAGCAGTTGTTTGACGAAAATAAAGAAGGCCCGGCATCTCGTGAAAGGAAAATTGGAGCCATCAGTTGTAAGCATGAATATAGCCAAAATATATACAGAAAACAGAAATTGAAGATCATACAGTTCAGCAGTGTAGTGTACCTTTCAATGAAATTGTTTTCACTCCATGCCTATAACTGCAGTTGTAGATCTTACATTACATGTCAGTCCACCTATGTTGTGTCAACATTCTCATGCTACATCAAATAATTTGATATATCTGTTTATTTTAGAGAAATATGGATGACCAGGTGCCAAAAAAAGTTAAGAAGGAGAACGCAGAAAAAACATCCATAAAGCGGCACATATGGAAAACTTCTGAGGACAAACTCCTCCTCAATATACTAAAGGATCAAACCTTAAATGGTGGGAAGGAAGGAACATGCTACACAAAGAAAGCATGGTGTGAAATATTAGATAAGTTCAATGATTCCAGAGTTGACAAGCTTGAATTGCAGCAATTGAAAAATCGTCACAAGTACTTCCGGAGTTACTACGCTACCATGAGCAAACTTCTAGCACACACAGGGTTTGGTTGGGATGACTATGACAAAATGATCAAAGCTTCTAACGAACATTGGGAGGATCTTATTACGGTATATCCGAATCTTAATAATAATATATTCTTGTAGTTGCATAAGATTTGTAAATAATGCACATTTTTAACCAATACATTTACTAATTGCAGAGAGATAGCTCAATTCAAGAATATCATGAAAAAGTGTGGCCTAGTTGGATAGATCTTCAAGAGATATGTGCTAGTTCAACAGCATCTGGATTTAATGCTATATCTAGCAAAGGAAAGGGTGTAGTGGCTACAAGCAAATCTAAACTAATTGATCTGAATGAGGATGTTGAAGTACACGACATTGATTCCCCTGAAAAACATGTTAGCCCTGTTGTTCATCCCCAAAAAACTGAAAAAACCCCAAAATCAGGAGAGAAAAAGTTGAAGTGCTTTGATGCTAATAGAGGTGGAGCCCCCGATAATCCTAAAGGGCAAAAGCGCACAGCTGATGATGCCTCACTCGCAATGGATCGTCTTGCGCAGGCATCAATGAGCATGGTTGAAATGAAGAAAAATATAGCACAACAAAATGAAGCTTATTCGGTGAAAGCTTGTATGAAGATGTTATATAGTATGAAGGATCTTGAGTCAAAGAAAAAACTAAAAGCTGCAAAAGCATTTTCAGATGCCGATCAAAGGGCGATTTTCATTGAGATGGATGACGAGATGCGGACTGAATGGATACTCGATCTTTAGCTACTTGTAGTACAGCAATAAGCTTAGTTATTGATTTCAGTTATCTTTGGCATTTTGTAACTTAAGAAAACAATTTCCATTCAGTTGTTTTCAGATTGTCGTACAACGTTTGATGCTACTTTTAGATTTAAATGCTTCATGTGCGGGTGCTTCATTATTGATTATTTCACTTTGGTCACATCAAAATATTGTTGTTTCATACAGTCATTTGTTTTAAATTGTGCAGGAAATGTCAGATGAGGAATTTTCTGATTCTGAGCAAATGCTTATTAGCAATATTTCTGCAGTGTCATTGTTTCGTGACATGTTTTTCAGAAGAGTATTCAAAACCCGTCGTAACACTTCCGAGTTAACTGGTCCTCAGCGAACAAGAGAATTGTTGGAAGGACATCCAATCAGATTTTTTGATCAACTTCGTGTTGATAAGCACACGTACTACTTGTTACGTAATGAATTGTGTGAGAAAAATTTACTTAAGGATACACTACGGATGGCAGTGGATGAGCAACTAGTGATGTTCTTGCATACAATTGGTCACAGTGTTAGGAATCGTGTTATGCAGGATAGATATCAACATTCAGGAGAGACAATTAGTCGACACTTCAATAAAGTTTTAGATGCCATTAATAGTTTGTATGATGTCTACATAATAGACCCACCCAATGAGGTTTCACTGAAAATTAGAGGGGATCCAAGGTTCTACCCATATTTCAAGGTAAATTTTCTAGGTCGATTGCTTTGTCCATGTTTCATTCTAATTTTAAAAAAATTCCTACAGAATTGTATTGGGGCAATTGATGGGACGCATGTTGAGGCAAAAATCAAACCTGAAGAACAAACTCCTTTCAGAAATAGGCATGGTTTCCCCTCTCAAAATGTAATGGCCGCAGTTTCATTTGACATGACATTCTCATATGTTGCTGCTGGATGGGAAGGCTCTGCATCGGATCAAGCCGTTCTTAGATGGGCTATTACAAATGGAGGTTTTTCTGTTCCAGAAGGTAAAAGGACAAAACGAGTGCACTATTGGAGTGCCTATTATTTGTGGAGATATTGATCAGGTGATAAATATTTATTTTTGTAGGTAAATATTATCTAGTTGATTCCGGCTACGCTAATACTCCAAAATTTATTGCACCGTATCGTGGGGATCGCTATCATATTGGTTCTTTTCGAGGAATCAATCGGCGATATTCTTGTGAGAAAGATTTATATAATCATTGTCATGCACAGCTACGGAATGTGGTTGAACGCACTTTTGGTGTTTGGAAAGCTCGTTTCCCAATTTTAAAAGTAAAAGGTGGGATTCCTTATCCATTCGAGACTCAAGTAAAAATCATTATGGCCTGTTGCATAATCCATAACTTCATAAGGAAGGTTGCACAAAATGATGAGTTGTTTGGGCTTTATGAGCATGAGGGATCACAAGCAGATGGTGACCGTGGTGATCAACAAGTAAGAAGTCAAACAAATATACGAGATGATGAACAGTGCGGTGAGCAAATTCGAGCAAGCATTGCTCAACGATTGTGGAGTAATCATCAACGAGATACAACTCAACTAAGCCAAGATGATTAATCATTATATTATGTGCTTTGATTTTGTTTGAAGGACTACAAATGATGATTATCATTTAATCTTTACAGAATTTTGTTCTATTACTCATATGGTTGATGATTTATAACATAAGCATGCATCATCAAAGATATATTAGCAAGGAATTTAACATTTTCATCTCATTAGTACGATATATCATATGAACCATTGAATACTCAAGATCATTGAAATAATAAACTAATCCAAATTCCTCATCTCATTAGTATGATATATCATATGTAGTCACTGTAATCTACAAATATATGATATATCAAAATATCATCTCATTAGTATGATATATCATCTCATTAGTATGATATGTCATATGTAGTCACTGTAATCTACAAATATATGATATATCAGAATATCATATCATTAGTATGATATATCATATGAACCATTGAATACTCAGGATCATTGAAATAATAAACTAATCCAAATTCTAGACTTCAGGAACATTTCGAACTAATTTTCTAACTCAAGTTAGTTTTAGTAGATTACATTGCTCCAGTAAATAGAGTTGTACCTCAGGTGCCATCCATTTGTATGTTCCAGTTTCAGCTGTCATGATACCTCCTTGATCCTGGAACTGAGATACACCAAAATCCATGCGCACAATTGGTGTGGAGATCAGCCCACGCCCACACCCACGCGGGAGCTTCGGCGATGAGGTCCGCTGGCACCAGTGACGAATTGTATGTGGCATGAAAGGTGAGGGGGTGAGTAAATCGGAAGGGGTGGAGAGAGGGGGTGAGGAAATCGGCCTCACCTGCGTACATGACGAAGAGGAGGGGGTGGACCGGATGTTGCCGAAGCTGTTGAGGATATCGATCATGGCTGGAGGGAGGTGTTGAGCTCATCTAGCTCGGCCAAGGCCGGATGGAGGCGGGTGGTCGGCGGGCTTGAGGACGGCGAAATCCATGACCGAGAGGGTGTGGAGCTCAGCCATGACCGAACGGAGGGTGATAGGCGGCAAAATCCATGCGCAGAAGTTGGTGTGGAGATCGGCCACGCCACGCCCCCACGCGGAGCTTCGGCGGGGACATCCGTCAGCAGCGGCGACGAATTGTATGTGGCATGAAAGGTGAGGGTGAGTAAATCGGAAGGGGTGGAGAGAGGGGGTGAGGAAATCGGCCTCACCTGCGTACATGACGAAGAGGAGGGGGTGGCCCGGATGTCGCCGAAGCTGTTGAGGCTGTCGCTCATCTAGCTCAGCCAAGGCCGGATGGAGGGCGGGTGGTCGAGCGGGCTTGAGGACGACGAAATCCATGACCAGAGGGGGGTGTGGGGCTCAGCCATGGTCGGACGGAGGGCGAGCGGGCGGAAGGTGAAATGCCCAGTGGAGATCATCGCACGTCCACGCGGGAGCTCGCCGATGAGTTCCGTCGGCGAGCTGTGGCGAATCGCAAGGGGCGGAAGGTGAGGAGGAAGAAATCGGAAGGGGTTGAAAGAGGAGCGAAGGGGAAAGTAAGAGAGAGAGAGGTGAGTGAGTTCGGTGAGAAGGGAAACATTGTGGTGTGATATATTAACAGTAGACATAAAAAAAAATTTAGCCAAACATGAAATTGATGAAAGCTTGTTTTAATTTTTCAGATCCAAACAAAGTAATCCATAAATTCATTCTAACATAATAACAACTTAAAACCAGTTTTGCTAAACATTCTCTTAAAACTAGTTTTCTTAAAGTCCATTTCTTATTCCTGAGATCCAAACAACCACTAAAGGTCCGTGGAGACCCAAATCGTGTACGCCATTACCACCTATGGCGCACAAGAATTATAATTCCTATTCTATTAGGTTTCCAAAGATAGTTTCCTAATGACTGGATACAACCGAGTCCACTAACCATATGTGTGCACCTAATTAAGGCACGCAGGCCCATTCCTATTTTTGACGTGATCTCCTTGGTGCACTTCCTTTTATTAGATAAAGCAAGCCAAAGACACCCTCCTGGAAAGCAATCCTTTTATTAAATGAGGCATGCAGCGGGCACCTCCTCCTGGACTCCTACTTTTTTTGTGCTGGCATGCACATCTACGAGAGGAACTTAGACTCCTCATGCGATGGCCTCCCTTTGGCGATAACCGAAAATCATGCCGTAGCTCTTCTTCTCCTTACTCTTGCGCATCATATTGATCCAAATACCTCAGCACAAGTAAATTACAAGATTTAGGCAGTATACAATTCTTGTTAAAATTAATGACATGTTCATTAAAAGGCAAGTTCACCTGATCTTGTAGTTTCTTGGCACGTGCTCTTGTAATTGGTCTTGTCGGCAACTCGATGTGTATATCTGGATCATTAGGCGGAGGAGGAGAAGGTGTTGTAGGGATGCCCTCATCAACCACCATATTCATTTTAACTTAATTAATTTTGGATCTCCTCTTCTGCAGCTCACCGACGACTTCATCTTCCCCGCGTACGGCTAAAACCGCTGCCACCGTCACCGTCTTCCACACGGTGAGACTAAGATCGATTCCTCCCTCCTGCAGTATCCTCAATCTCTCCTCACCACTAATTTGGGCCGCCTCCCCTTAGGTCACCGCAACCAAAACAAGCTCCCCACGCCGCCCTCGGCTCACGTCGCCGGACCGCCCAAGCCCATCTTTGTCCTCACCGTACGTACTTTTGAATTGACCTCGATTCGTGGATTCTCGTGACTCTCTTAGATTTTGGGATTTGTGTTCGTGCAGAAGTCATTGTGATAGCAGTGTCGCCACCACCACCGTATGTGGTCACGTCGCTACCACAGACCACCTCCTGCCATGTTGATTGTACCCATGTGGTCGCCAAGGCCAGGGGATTCTCTTTAGCTCATCAATGGCCACCGTCGTCACCTTCCCTACTGTTGCCGAGGCCGACCGGAGCCACCATGGCCACTGCTCTATTTCTCCCTCTCCTTCTTTGTTCTAGAACCTCTCGTTCTTTATTCTGGAACTAACTGGTTGTTTGGTTGGAGGGAACTGGATGGAGGGAACGAGGATTTAGGGGTGGAAATTATAAAATATTTTGATGGGTAATGCTAGCTGTCCTACGTTTGATGTGACCAAATGTCTCACTTTACCGACCAACTCCCTCCTAAAAAAGATACGAGCCCACTAAATTTTCCCATCCACTCGAGCCATTCGTTTTTTACTATGCTTCTTCCTCTCCCCAAAATCACTCTTCCCCTCAGTTGGTGCTCCTAACCGCACCGACCGCCTCGCCTCTGCACCCCAGCCTCCTCCGCTGTCGGCTGCCTCGCCTCTACTCCTTGGCCTCCTCCGCTGCGCCCCTTCCGCACTCTCCACCTCGCGCTCGGCCGCCTCCGTCGCACCCCCACTGCCCTACACCCTGGCTGCACCCACCGGCCCGTGTGCACAGTCTCCCTACACCTAGGCCTCCCCTCTCCTGGCAGCTCCTGTTGCGCTTGGACACCTCCTCCATCGCAGTCGTCGTGCTATCCAAAGCCTAAGGCCGAATGCTTCGGCGCCATCGTTGAGGGTGAGGTCGGTGAGTTGGGTGTTTGTTGTTGTTATAGGTTTTTCTTGTTGCAACAGGTGATTTGAGATGTTGGGGACTCTATTTTTTATTGTTGCAATAGCAAATTATTGAAATAAGTTTTTTTAGATTTTTTTTAATGTTGCAATTGTTCTGCTGGTTGTTACCCTCAAATGTTGGGCTCTATACATGAAATTTTTTGCATGGGTTCTAATAATTTGTTATATTGTTGCATATGTGTTTTGAAAATGTTACAGAGGTTATAGCATCATCGATATATGTTTTTCAAACTTTTGTGCTATTTTTTCATCTCTATCTATGTATGCTAAATGTAGCATCTATCTGTAATTTTTTTAAGTGAATTTTGTCAATAATATGGATCCCCCTCTCCATTTTTTCGAGATCCAAGTACTTTGTTGCATATGTTGAAATTTTGAGTTGCATGTGTGTATTGGACATGTTGCGCAGGAGGAGTCAGGAGTGTATGATGGAAACCTTCCCATCGTCCGGCCGAACGCTAGTTGTGTCCTATTTTGGTTGGTCGGTGGAATTGGCAATTTACATGGGACAAAGATTCGGAGTTTGAGAATCAAACTTGCACCATTTTAAGCTCAGGGAGGAGGGTGTGAATTAGGAGAAATTGCTTCTTTGTGGAAAGTGAATATATCTCGGCCCTTCATCATGACTTATCCTTAGATGACTTAACAGTTAGAAATTAATTTCCCACAATTCCTCACCCCTCTTGCCAAACACAGGATTGAGATTGAAAAGCAAACTCATATGCCCAATGCCCCTACAAACTCCCTCCTCTAAACTCTCATTTCCCTTCTCAATAGTTGCCAAACATGCCAGAAGAAGAGAGCCGGTGTGACTACCAAATGGGCCCATGTTGGTTAAGTGGTGATTAGTTTTGGGATTAATTAGTGGCTAATAATCTATGAGCGTTCCTTTGACAAGTGGGCCTAAGAAGGTTAGAAAGTATAAGTAGGGGCTAGTTTAAACTCTATCTCTATGACATGCGGGCCTAGTGCCTAAATAATACTTTGTGAACCGAGTCCATAGACCCGACTCCTTGAACCGTGGACCCAGGAGCCTGTCATTATTCGCATGGACCGTGGCCCAACTCACAGTCTTTGTAATATTTCCTAACAAAAATAAATAGAAATAAAAATGAAATCCCAGATGACCCCACCTATCATTCACTGAGCCTTTTTCTAGTAGAAAAATAATTCAGAAATAAATCAATATTGTGGTCCCCACCTGTCAGGATTTTTTGGAATTTCCTTTCGCGTCAGACTTTAGAGATCCCATTATCTCTCGTTTTAAATCAAAATTAAATGATTATTGACTCTAAATTCAACATATTTCCAACAGAGATGAAATCATAAATTTTATAGATTTTTTTTGCATTCAAGTGTGTTTATTCAAATTTAGTTATAATTTGTGTAATTAGATCACGATGCTTCGGAGGACCTGCACATCGAATAAGACCAAGACTACCAGGAGTGTGAGCACGGCGAGTCATCACTTTGACCATATTGCACCTACTTTTCCAAATGCAATTATATTGTTTTAAATTATTAAATTGCATGCTTTACTTTAATTATGCCTTATTTTATCATTAGCTCATAGTTAATTCCTTATTTTTAATGTTAATTGTGCTATTAAATTACAATCCTTGATCTTGGACATTATACCTTGGTCCCCAAGGATTAAGGGTATACATAATTAGTTCTTAAGTTATTGTCATGCTTAGCCTTGCTTAGATACATTGACACATGTGGGCATTAGTTTACTCTAACATTATTTCAATTATCAAAACTTGTTTTGGAGAGCCATTTGGAGGAAATGGCTGGTATGTTGAACTTAGAAAATATTTTTAAAACAAAACTCCTAAAATTGTTTTAGACTTTGGCGAATGGTAAGAAAGGTTGGTGCAGATAGAGCACAAGAACTTGTATTGTGATTGTTTCACAAGGGTCAGTTAAGGACCAAGTATTGTGATAACCATCCGCTAGATGCCCCCTCTTGTACCGCTAAGGTTTCACTTCTATTGGGCTAACCACCCGCCGGAAGCCCCCTCTTGCGCCAACTAGGAATACTGTCTAACCGACGCACACACATCAAAATGGCACAACTAACAATGGAACATTGCAAATTATTTAGCCTAATCCTCCCCACTCTGGACTTGTGGTAGTACGATAGGGCTTAGCAAGATGTAGCTCGAAGACCGGTTCTTAACTGACTTAGGCGACTTCTAAAATAACCCATGGGCCTCAACCATTCCCAAATTGAGCATGTGCATAAACCTGCACCCACCAAACATCCATTTCGTCCAAGTCTAAACCAATTTTTATTTTTCTTTTCAAACCATTTGTAAATTTCTATGGCACACCAATGCCATAAACACATTTTAAAACCATATTTGATTTTTGACTAAAAACTCCCCAAATCAAATATTTTTGGTCTAAGCATAACTAAGCATAATTTTTCCAAATGATCCTAGTTCATACTATCATATCAACTAGGTTTTATTTAGGGTGACAATATGTTTGATACAATATCAACATTGGTCGTACAAAGGATTTAGGCATAACTATAAATTTAAAATAGGAATTTAAATAACTGGATGTAAATAAGCATGTAGTAATAATTTGAACAGAATTTAAATAATTTGAAATAATAGAATTCAAATATGATCAAAGGATGTAACTTGCCTTGCTCAATTAGTTGTTGTTTTGAAACGACGTCGAAATCTGACTCTCCGAAGTTTTCGAAATCTATATGCGAAAATAAACCAAATTCAAACAAAATCCAAAATAAAATTCAAATAAACTCCAAATTAAATAATTTTGGTTATTGGAGATAGCTATAGAATTTAGATGAATTTAGAAACAAGAATCGATGAAATTGGAGTTCATATGAAGGAGAATGAACACCCGGAAGGTTGATTATCACATGAAATGATGAAATTCAGAAATTCGGAATTTATGGAATTGTTTTTCTAAAGAGAAAGAGAAAATATACATGGCATGACGTGGCTACTGACTTGGAGAGAGAAGGTGAGGTGGCGCTCGGGTGGCAACCATGTAGACAATATGGTGACGTGACGATGATTTGCGCCACATGGCACGACATGGCGATGGTGAATTATTAGAAAATTCAAAATTCCGTTTGAATATAAAGGTAGATAATATTGAAAGGAACATGTACGTAAAAGGACTCGTGCAAATACCTAATGGATGAAGAGATCGGGCTCGACGGAGTTATCACTAGACTTGGGGAAGAAGATGTGGCCAGTCATGAAAAAGTTAGTAAATCAAAATTCCACTTGAATTGAAATGTGGAGAATCTCAAGAAGAACTCACTGATAAAATTTGGTGCACAACGGAGCAACGGATGAGGAGATCAGGCTCACTGAAGTTGGAGAAGAACATTGTTGGTGCTTTTGTGGCCGCGGTGAACCAATAGGTAAATCAAAATTCGGCTTGAATAGAAATGTATAGAATATCAAGTGGAACTCAGTGGTAAAATTTGGTTCACAATGAAGTTACGAATGGAGAGATCGGGCTCGTCGGAGTTCTCGCCAGAGTTGGAGAAGAAAGGCTAGCAAAGGGAGCTCCGGAAGGCTTTTGGCAAAACCGAATAAGTGGGATGTGGGAAATGGTATGGAGACTACAGTTAAATTTAGAGGAGCAAAGGAGTAACGGTTTAGCAGAAATTGCTCGCGGAAGTTATGGTCGGAATTCATGCTGTAATTATTGTTCCTGATACTATAGCTGCAAGAATATTCTGAGGAATATTTCTTTTGAAAATTCACAAAGATATTAATTAATTCCAGAAAAATAACATATAATTTTTGAAAAATCCAAAAAAACTCAGATACTATAGGAAATATTTTGAGTTCAAATAAAATAATAATAATAATTTTATTCTTAAGCAGTAATTATTTTTTTAATGCTACAAATTCATTTTAAACTTGAAAAATAGTAATATAGCTCGAAAATTCTATAAATTTTTAGAGTAGATAAATAGAGAATTTTGAGCTTAAATAAAATATTTTCAACACAAATTTAGCTTTTACTTGGGAATAGCAATTCATTTTTAATTGCTAGATATTACAAAAAATCAATAAGGGACTTTAAGAAAATACCAAATAGAGTTAAAAAAATTCTATAAAAAATCAAGGAAATTTCTTGAATTATTTTGAATTTAATAAAATTATTTACAAATTAAATTTAGATTTCATTTTTGTATAGAAATTATTTTAAATTTTGGGAGAATAAAGAAAACCTTTTTAAATATCAGAAAATTTAAAAAAATAATTAAAATTTTCATTTTAACTTTAATTCCCAGAAAACTCAATAGATTTTGTTTTTGGATTTAAAAACAAAGAAATTAAATAATTGATTTTATTATTATTTTTATGCAAGGAAACTCTTTTTAAATTACAGAAAATCAAGAAAACTATTTGACATCCAGAAAATCCAATAAAATAAAAACTTTATCAATTTTATTTTGGTAATAGAAATTTGGGATGTTACAAAATTTATCAAAATTCAAACCCTGCCCAACCAAACCGAAAAAACTCATTTTGGAGTCTGTTTGAATTTTTTAATGCAATTTGAATCTTTTTGGTGCTTATTTGAACTTTGGTTCTTTTCAAGTATATAGACAACGAAGCTCCTGAAGAACATCAAATTGAGCAAGACCAACACCCGCAAGACGTAGAACAAGGTGAATCAACACTTTGATAATTCTGCGCCTACTTTTGAAATACAATTATATTGTTTTAAATTATGAAATTGCATTTCAATGATTTATACAATATGTTGAGCTAGCTCATAGTTAATACATTAATGATAATTGAGTATAACCTTCCCATCCTTGAACTTGGACATTATTCTTTGTCACCCTAGAACTAATGGTATACATACTAGTTAATAAGTCTGTACATAAGTGTGATGCTTAGCCTTGCTTAGGTACATTGGTATGCAGGCAATGATTTGCCTTGACATCATTTAAAACTTGAAATTGGATTTGGACAGTCGAGGTGGGACCTTGGCTGGTATGTTGACTAGAAAAGTACTTCAAAACAAAAGGAAACCAAAAACAGATTTTGACCTGGGCTGTTGGGAAAAGCACGACAGAGTGGGTATTTAGGTGATTGCATCTTGCCACTCTTCGTGTCAACCCGAAAAGGGCACCACAAAATTGTGGCAAAGCTATTAAAAAGTTGAGTATATAACATGTAGGAATGTGGCTGAAGCATGACAAAATACACTGTAGCGGTGAATGAAACACCCATCTAAAAAGTATAGCATGTCTAAGATTAGATGGAGGTTTTGAACCAAACACCCCTTAGCTAGAATAACTAGTAGGGTGCTTGTGCGTTGCAACAGAATCCTAAAAGACGGTGAGACATACCAACAAACAGAATCCTAAACTGTGCAGTAAATATGATCAATTTCTGGCGAGCGCGTCCATTGCGACGGTGGTGGCCGAACGAAGATGTGAGGTTGGGACTCGAGCCACAACCGATGCGGGTTGGTGCGACGAGCCTCCGTCTCCTACCCCCCTCCCGACCCGCTGCCACCTCCATCTACCTTCCCCGCTAGTGCCTCCGCATGTTGATAGTGACGGTGGTGCTCGATCGGATATGTGGAGTAGAAGCAAGGTGGGGGTGGGGGGGGGAGGAAGTGGTAGGCGAGGGACTTGCGAGCAGTTCGGATTTGTTAGATTATTTTCATATAAGGTTGTGGGACGATTGTCCCGTTGCATGAGATAAATCCCTTCTTTTATTAATTAAGATTAAGATATGATATTTTTTATTCATACCGAAGCATGTGCGTTCAACGAGTCATAACAAACATGCTCATTCATGGACCGCGTTTGTTCGTCACCACCAAACTGCGAATTTTTTTAGGGGCCTATTTTCCAACTATCGCCGGAGGCAACCAGCGAAGAACTACCAGACATGGATCAATTTTTCCCCTAAAAACATTCTGCAAACCCCGGTATCACCTCTCCAACACTGACGGAGAAGCAACATTTTCCTAACAAACACACATGCATGTAATAAATCAAGCTGGTATGTATATTCAATGCATATTGTCACATAATAACACGCGCTTTATTTATATCACAAACGGCGGCGATATGCATGGTCTCTGAAGATGGCAGGACGATGGCCGCTCGCGCCTCGATCACCGCGAACTCATTCTAGACGGCGAGGTCCTTCCTGAAATGCGCGATCTGGACGTTCTCGATGTCGAGCTTCTTGAAGTTGCTGTTCTTCCTGTTGCTGAAGAAGTCGCCCCAGCTGTAGGCGTTGTACCTGGAGGGGCTCTCGTCGCTTACCACCTCCTCCAGCGGCTCGACGACGGTGTAGCTGGCCGGGTTGAAGGCGTAGACCATGGAGAACCTCTCCTTTTTCGAGTTCACCGACACCCGGTGCTCCGCGCTCTCGTACCTGTCATTGCTCCAAACCTGCCACCACACACATGTGCAGTTGCAAGGCCAATTTTAAGTGATCAGGCCAAGCATTTGCAAGAAACAGATTCTAATCATCTGCAATATTTATGTATGTACCTGGATGATGTCGCCGACGTTGATGATGAACGAGTCGGGGACAGGCCTGACGCGCACCCACTCGCCGTCAGATCGCCTCCGGACATCGAGCCCGCCGACGTTGTCCTGGTAAAGGATGGTGAGCGCGCCACCGTCCTTGTGGCGGCCGATGCCGAGGGCCAGGTCGGGGCTCGGGCAGGGAGGATAGTGGTTCAGCCGGATGAATGTGGTCTGGTCCTTGAAGAAGCCGTGAAGCCGGTCGGGTCTCAGCTTCAGGCTCCGGGCGATCAGCTCCAGCAGCTTGAACGCTAGCTCTTCCGTCGCTTTGGCGTATTCCTCCAGCGCCTCTCTGAACATAATTGCGTCGAAATTAACATGATAGCACAGTTCAGTTGGCACTAATTTACTTTGTTATTAGAACTGCTTTAGTAAAACCAACACAATGTTTTAATGATGCTTGCAAACCTACAATTTGTAGTTACTGATTTTGGGGTTGTTTGGTTGATATATATCCTCACTATCGCACAGACAACGAATCTTACCTTGGCATTTTTCCAACTATAAATTGTCTAATAAAGTATCCACTATGCTGTAAATTTCAATGGTTACTAATTTCTTTTTACACTATCCTTTAAGCTGAATCTTTTTGTAAGGAAGTATGTAAGATCTACCTAATGAGATACAAGCTAACATAATTTGAAGAAAGAAAAACATGAGAACGTCCAACAGTGTTTCATTTTTAAGCCAACAATTAACCCAATCTATTTGTTTCCTTGGTAGAACAAGCGAAAATTCCTAACGATGGATCACAACAAACAAGAAAGTCTTCCAAGCAGTTGATCCGTCATTTGAAGAATGGAAAAGAAGTTTCAAACATGAATTTACCGTGGTTATCCTTAGGGCAAAGAAGCATTATCGTCCATCCGTTGAGGAATGTGCTTCATAATCTACCTCAAATGACTTTGTATTTTCCTGTAATTTTTTCCTTGTAACATTTGTTTTCTTTTTTTATATATAACTAGCAGGGTGGCCCGCGCATTTGCGCGGTTAGATTTGTTTTAAAGTTTATAGTGATAAATGATATAACTTAGATATTTGAGAATATATTTACGTATCTCGTAGCTATTTAGATTTTTAAGATATCATAAACATTAAAAAATAACAATAGAAGCTTGAAGGAAAATACAACTTGAGTAACGTAATTGAAGTATGAGCTTTTGATGGAAGAAAATCATGAGTATAATAAGTTAAACACTCTCCATTATGTATGCATCATGTAGCTGCATGCCTTTAACTCTTTTTCAAAATGTTTGCATGCACATGTACGTCTGTTAATCTCAAGTAATACATTGATTATGTGTGCAACAAAATTACCTTATTAGTTTACATGGTATTAGAGTACCTTGCCCATGTATACACCGATGCACCATGGACGACCTACCTTAAACTTATCTTTCCTTACGTCGGTTGCTCCACCGAACCATGTGTCTTCTATCTCTTCTCTCCACCATAATTTTTCTGCTTCAGCCTCTAAGAGCAAGCTCAATTCTTGATCGATATCTCTCAGCTGCTACCACTTCCGATGCAATACTCTACTACATAGTTATCTTCCACTTCTCTCCAATTATCGCTTAATATCGTTGATCCCTGCCGGGACACCTGTCGCCTCTCTCCAGTGACCATAAGCTTATTCCTTATCGTTGCGCTATCTCTACTTCGAGTTCTTTGCTCCTTTGATTTTGTACGTCTATACTTCTATTCGTAGGATGCATGCATATATATGCATATGCACGATGTTATACATGCTCGATGTCTTATTCTCCTGTGTCGGTCGCTCCTCTTCTTCGACGTTGTCCAACTCAACGATGTGACTTCCTCACTAACTGCGATGACCTCCCATGTTCACTGATGTCGGTATGTCTGCCTTAGTCGTTGTCTAACGATAGAGAGAATCTTCTCGCCATCGTCGGTGATGCCATGTCACTCACCAACGATGGCATGCTCCTAGCTACCTGATGATCACTTATCGTCAATAGTTTGTCTTTAATCTAAAGTTTCATCTCCTCTCTGCTATGTCTTCCCCATTATCGAGTTTCTTTGGCTATTGGCTTCTTCAACAACGTCGATGCTCACCATTCGTCGTCACAGCAATTGGCTCCTTTGACTCCGGTCTTTCTCTTCAACGGCTCTAGCGAGCAGCATGACATTATTCTTATCAAACAGTTAAGGTGAGCAGCATGGAATTGTTCTCATCTTCGTCGCCGTTGCCTCGGCTATTCGCTTCCTTGTGTATCAATGTCTTCTTGTAGGATAGATCGACGTCATTGCACTCTTTTGTGATCTCCTCCAACACCATTCACGATATCCATTTATTCAAAATTTTAGTTATTAAAAGATTTTACTTTGGAATTCGTATGGAAATCAAATTGCAAATTTTCTTTTATTTGTTGTCCATAATTTCCATAATTATTTATTTAGGATTTTACTTAGGAAATTGTATGGAAATAAAATCGATGATGTTTTTTTTCCTGAATTTTATTTATTTAAGTATTTTACTTTGGAATTTATATGGAAATCAAATCGCAAGTTTTATTTTATTTTTATCCCGATTCTTAATTATTTTTTCTTGGAATTAGTATACTAATATATTATATATATATATATATATATATATATATATATATATATATATATATATATATATATATATATATATATATATATATATATATATATATGAAAATGGTATGGTGCTCTAGAGTATGTACTCCCACTTGTCATATACCACTTAAATCGTATGATGATACCTCTTTATCTATTTGAACATACTCCAATAATGATTATAAGATACCCTAAAGTGAGTTCTATGAAAAAATTTCTTGAAAGTCCAATTTTTATAGCAAAATTTATGTATATATTTGTTTTATATATGAAAAGGGGTATATAACAAAAATAAAGGGCTCTAACGGGAATTTTTTTCAATCAAGTCACATTGGAGTATCTTATAATTGGTATTTAAGTTTACTGAAAATGCTAAAGAAGTATAATATATTCGTTTAAATGGTATATTGAAAGTGGGAGTACATACTCTCGGAATTGGGAATATATATGTATATGTATGTGTGTGTGTGTGTGTAATTACAGTTATTGGTGATTTTACTTTAGAATTCGTATCGAAATCAATTTGCTTATTTTATTTTATTTTTTATTTTCAATTCCAGTTATTTTTGTTGGAATTAGTATACTGATCCAATTACTATTTTTTAAAATTTTTATTCTGAATTATGTTTATTTAGTGATTTTACTTAGGAATTCGTATAGAAATTAAATTGCTTATTTTATTTTATTTTATTTTTAATTCTGAATTTCAGTTATTTTTGCGTTGTATTTGAGATGGGCTCTTATTTCTATATTGTACTTGACATATACTCTTTTGTTTAATCTAATCGGTGAAAAAATATAAACATCTACACCATTGATTACGGTGGGTCCAGATTATAACAATCTAGATTAAACGAAAGAGTCCATATCAAGTACAATATAGAAATAAGAGTCCATCTCAAGTACAACGCAAAAATAACTAAAATTTAGAATAAAAAAATAAAATAAAATAAGCAATTTAATTTTGATACGAATTCCTAAGTAAAATCACTAAATAAACACAATTCGGAATAAAATTTTAAAAAATAGTAATTTGATTAGTATACTAATTCCAACAAAAATAACTGGAATTCGAAATAAAAAATAAAATAAGCAAATTGATTTTGACACGAATTCTAAAGTAAAATCACCAATAACTGTAATTATATATATATATATATATATATATATATATATGGACTCTTATTTCTATATTGGGTTTGATATGGATTCTTTCGTTTAATCTGGACCCACCGTAATCAATGGTATAGATGTTTATCTTTTTTCACCGATTAATGTGGAAATTTCCAGCCCTTAAGAGCGAACGTCGTAGCTTCTTTTTCTATCGCTTTAATAATATAATAAATATATATATATATATATATATATATATATATATATATATAGAGAGAGAGAGAGAGAGAGAGAGAGTAGGATCATTTTCTAGTGTTTTAATAAAAAAAGGTGAAAATTCCTAAAAATATTCTTACATTAATTCAATAAACGTGATTTATTAAAATTGGCGCGAAAATCATGCAAGAAAAAACAACACTACAGTACAATTAGAAGGGATGCATGACAATTAATGCTGTTGGAACACACCCAGGAATCAACACACTCAATTTTTCGTGGACACACACCTTCATGGGGGAGATGAGGAACACGGACATACGGAGAGAATTTTCCCAACACAAACTCGACTTGCATCGGCTTTTCTCTTGCGTTTTTATTCCATCGCTCTCAACTTACTCAACATAATACATGACTTAAATAGCCTCACTACACACGCACACGGATGGATCACCAACCCACCCGGGTCTCATGCCACACACGCACTAGAAGGACTCCACTACCTGGTCATGCGCATGCAGCTAACAACTCTGGAGACTCACTCCACTAACCACTAACACACATGCACATGCATAGCTTAACTTTACTCCATGCAAGGCCACACGTCCGGCCACTAATTAACCAACTCAAAGACCATGACTTGGCCCAACTAGTTGGTCACCTATGCAACTAACAAGTTCATGCATGCACTGACTAGACACAGCACATACAGTGACGGAGTCAGGAATTTAGTAATGGGGTTGCACACTTTAAGAATAAAAAAAATCTTATACAACACATATATAATCTCATAAGTCCAACACAATTACACAAAAGAATTCAAAATTAGTTAATAATGTAATATAAATAGTTCAAATAAAATCTTGCATAAATAAAAGAGTCACAAATAGTTAATGGAAATCACAATACCACACGACGCGATCTCATTCCTTAAAAACACTTTATTATATCATCATCGCTAACATTCGAGAAGATATCTCGTTCTATAAAGGTGACTAAACAATTATTCAATATTTGATCGCTCATACTATTTCTCAACTTGTTCTTCATAAGATTCATCGCTGAAAATACTCTTTCAACGATCGCCGTTGTCACCAGCACGAGCAATACCAATTTGAGAAGCAAGCACACCAACTTATAAATGTTATGTTTTCTTGTTTCAACAAGCTTAGTAGAAACCTCACCGAAATTCTTTAGGCCTTTAAATCTATCATCGCTTCGCATATCATCAATAAAGTTATCAAGTTGGAAAAAAAGTCTCATTAAATCCGTGTTTGAAAAATCATTGGGATAAAAGTTAGCAAGCCTAAGCACTTTGTCCCTATCATAAGAAGCAAATGAATTCAGAGGATTTAAAGCGGACATGCAAACAAGCAAAGAAGCAAATGAATTCAGAAGATTTAAAGCGGACATGCAAATAAGCAACTCCATATTAACCTTGTCAAACCGATTGTCAAGCTCTTGGAGAACATTATCAATGATACCAAGATACACATACCTAGTTAAAGGCATAAGCGTAGAGCAAAAAAGTGTGTGAGCACATGCGCGAACAGACATAAGCTTGTGTTGCTGTTGAGAGCTCCACTTTTTATTGCCGTGTAACTTTCAGTATGTAGTAACCCAGAGATATGATTCATGAAGAACCTAGCAAGTTTTCTGACAGTATACAAACATGCATTGAAGGGAGTTTGTTCTACAATCGTGTTTGGTAGTTTTAAATCATGCGTATGGATGATATGTTTTAGTGTGATCCTACTCTGGAGCTTTGTCTACAATACTTAGATGGGATTGGGCATAATCTTGAGCAATCTGTTTCTAAATTTGTATGTGTGTCTGTTCATGTCTACCTGAGTTTGAAGTTTGAAGCCATTACTCATACATATATCTAGTTAAAAAAAATTGAATATTTTTTTGGGGGTGCCTGTGCACCATCAGCACCCCCTGCCGCCGCCTATGAGCACGTAGCAACCAACTACATGCACTCGGCCACACCTACTAGCTAACTACATGCAAGTGCACAACACATGTAGACACACAAATAAAACTTTGTCAAGATTAATTCCAACAAATGCATCGCAAGGTTTTGCAGATGATAACCTGAACCCCGGCAGCTCCTCAGGCCACTTGTTCTCAAACACGAGCTCGCCATCGGCCGCGGAGGCCGGCGGGGCAGCTCGCGCGGGACGAGATCAAACACCTCCTTCCAGTCCCTGACGTTCTTGGTGTGCTCCGACTCATAGTACCCCAGCGGCGCCGCCTCGCTCCTCCGCACGACCGCCTTCCTCTCCGCCGGCAAAGCGAAGAACACCCTCTGAGCCTCCACCGCCCGCGTCGTTGCCTCCGCCGGCACGCCGTGGCGCACCACCAAAAAGAAGCCCCAGTCCCGGCTCGCCTTTCCCACTTCCGCCGCAAGGGCGTCCACCCCAGCCTTGTCACCAACGGCGAGAGGCGACAGGTCGATGACCGGGATGCCGGCCGCCTCGGAGACGACCGCCTTGGGGCGGTGCTCGGGGCCTGCACGAAGGCCTGGTCCATGGAGAAGTCGCCCATGGCAATGATCAAGTTCTTGGGGGGTGGCGAGAGTTGTGTGTGGCTTAGCTCTAGCGTGCGGATGATGAGAGGATTAGATGGGGTCTTTTGGTAGGTTGGATTCAATGAATCTGGACGGTTTTCTCCTTGAAAGAAAATCTGGATGGGTTTAGGTGTCTTTTGTTTGCATCTTCGGAGCTGATGTGTCCGGGTACAGAAGGCAATGATGTACTGAAGCGCTTTCTGTTTTCATGTGGTGGCTGTTCGGTGTGTTGTTTGCTCGCGACGTAATGAGTGATCTACGGTGTTGGCAACAATACGATGAAAAAGAAAGCCGGCACCGCCCTCTCTTTCATTTGCATTGTTAACGCGAAAGTTACCGTTTGATGGATGAGCAAACCAATCCGCGTAAGCACACCAGCAATCCCACCCTCCGCCACTGGAAACGAATCCTCTGACATTGTATAGCAATGTTATATGCTACAGTATTATAAATTGTGTACGAGCTATCGGATCAAAAAAGAAAGGAGACCGTGTGTTGTATCGCAGCAAAAATGCAGTACCATCATTGTAGCAAAAATACTGTAGCATAGGCACTATTCACAAAACTATAGCATCACTGTAGTGATTGATCTAAACTGCTCTTCCCGAAGCAGATGACTCTGGTCTGCCGAATGTCACGGTACTGTAGCACCATGGCATTAGCAATGGAATGCTACAACAGTAAGGATATCAATATTTCGAGGAGGATTAAGCATTGAATAGAAATAATAGCAATTTTAAGCTAACATACACGTATGCATAATAGATTTTGCAAAAACGAGGGTCGTCAAATAATTCATTCGCGGTATTGAAGTCTATTCAAAAGAGCCGATAACAAATCACAATTAGAAAAATAATTTCAACAGCAACAAAACCCAAATATTTTTGCATATTTAGATAGAGCATGATGTTAGAAAACATTCATTCAATTTGGAGTTCATATGCAAAAGTTATTAAGGTTTTGTGGAGACCCCGGGATCGGACCCATTTCAAGTCAAGCGATTGCACTAGAGGCACAACCCTTAACGAGAGACCAGTATGATTCCAAGTGCCCGGATATGCGTCTCATGTTAGCTCCCAATGATTAGTGGCTAACATGCACATATCCAACACAACATTGCATTCACATCCATACACAAGATACAAGAATAATAGAAACTTTGATACATCTCCAACATATAAAATTTTATGGTCCAAAATTTGCATATGAGGGCCAATCGGCCAAATCTAAATAACAACAACACAAATAAATCGCAGCGGAAGATAACTTATAAGTAAAAAAGAAACAGCCGAGTTGCCATGCCCAAACCCACAAGCAACCAACTGGAGTTAAAACCGTTGCACCCGTTGTTCTCACATTATCAAATAGACACTCTTAAAGTACAAAGTTGTACTCGTGAGACTTTTAAAAAATAAGGATGCATGTGAGTGTCAAAGGAATGCTACTACACTAGTCAATTTTTGGCATAAAGCAATTTTTCATTTAGATAAATAATATAGATTCAAATTGCCATTTGTAAAAACATTTTAGAAACGTTATATAATAGTAGGTACTCCAAATTCATAATAAAAATCAGTAGATACTCCAATATAACAACACACAAACTTCCCATTCGTGACAACAAAAGATCTGAACAAACTAGCACAATGACGTAACATTTCCAACCATAACCCAAACCAATTTCTCATAAGCTAATTGTGTATGCTTTTCCACAAGTGATGTCCATAACTTAGGACGAGGCTATTCGAATAGATTTAGTTCTCTGCAGAGTAGTACATCTTTACCCACACGATATGAATATCTTATAGTGTCGCCATGCACTCTTCCGAAGGAGTGTGACTAAGATATCATAACAAGACCTTTACAATGCCACGTCCTAACTATCAAAGCACCCGAGGAACAGAAACCTCATGGGAGTCTGAAAAGCCTCCTAACCACAAGTGAACCCCGTTGTATAAGTAAATCCCTTTCAAACTAGAGACCCTTAAGAGCAAGTAAAGCGAAACATAACATGCCCCACCAGATTGACAAGAGAACAATTAAAAATAACAATAACAACTGTCAACCTGATTGTGTTCTGATAACTAACACACAGCAAATTAATTAGCCAAGCCTTCGCCATTATCCCGGCGTGTGGTTGCATGTAAGACTTGGTTCATCACAGCACAGACCGGTCCTCATATACCCAGACGGGGCTACACGAATCCGGGACCACCCCTTCATCACGCTATCACCCGTCCAAGTCCAACACACACAACCAAAAACTCCCCAACAAGTCACAATAACCAGATTCGAAGATCTGAATACAATCCTCAATATCAATATAATTCAATCCATATAATCCTCAAATTTCATCAAGATTCAATTCAATCCACCGGCTGATGGACTAGCTCCATCAACTGCTTTCAGTTACAACTACTAGGATGGCTAAGCCTCGTTCTACAAATTAGTAAACAAAATCATATAACATATATCCTTAATCATTCAAGGTAATAGGGTAATCAACATTCAAAGGAAGGCAATGCAACAATTAGGAATTTAACTACTTCTACCCACGAACATAATTTTCAAAATAGCATGCAATGGTGATATTAAAACTCACACAAAACTTTTAAAAATCACTAGGAGCAATATGATCAAGAGGGGGGGTGCTCGCACCTTTGCTGTACCACTTGTTCAACCTCAGGTTACACTCAATTTGATCTCACGAATATATCGATATCGTCGAAAACCTAACGGAAGACGATAATACAATAAACGCCAAGTAAAACCGAAGAATTCAAAGTATTCAAAAACAATGCAAGTTCTGTTACTGTTCATCAGACACTAATTATTGCAAGAAAATTTTCCAGAATGGTGGTAGAGATAAAAGTTACATAATCTATTAGAGGATAAAGTTTTATGAACAACACAATTGGTTTCATTCAATTTGGAGTTGATCTGACCTAG
The DNA here is from genome assembly GCA_036346255.1 of Ampelocalamus luodianensis. NCBI lineage: Eukaryota > Viridiplantae > Streptophyta > Magnoliopsida > Poales > Poaceae > Ampelocalamus > Ampelocalamus luodianensis. The sequence goes on from CM070621.1 coordinate 78,068,022, forward strand.
ATGTGAATTTTTGGAGTTTAACCAATTTCAAGTAGTAGATAATTATTTTGGATTTTTCAACAGAGAGCATGATCCTATGACTTTATTCAAATTGCATACTAATGATTTTTTAATCTTTATTTCCTTTCCCAATTTGTGTTTTCTATCTCAAAGTACTAGTGTTACTTTTATACCACTAGGCCTAATGTTCTTTTTGAATAACTCTTTTTCAGCAAAGATCTTTAGACTAGTTCCCTCTTGCAGTATAGATATTATTTATTTGAGCAAAACTCCTAGTCTCAGACACTTCCCTTCATATTATTTCTTTGCCTAACAAGGCATTCACAACTACTACTCACCTTTTTTTTAGATTTGCTTGTCACTTTTAACTTAAGGTCTAAACTTAACTGCACCAAAACCCTACTAACAAATACTAAGGGTTAGTTAGTAAAAGGTTTACTTAAAGGATCTTTGTATATGACAAGTCTTTAGCTCCTGTTTGTATGAGAAAAACCATTCATTGCTTGTGAGGTAGCTTTTGCTAAATTTTCAGACTAGGTTATTTCTGAAAGATAGATGCCAAAAGACTAACTGAGTCAGGACACAATCTGACCACTAGGCTTAGCCAATCTATTAACCCTCTCCTCTTCTATAACTACCCTCAAATCAACTTTCCTGTTCACTCAACCTTTAAGAGGACATTTTACTGAGTAAAAGAGTTTAATACTAGGCCTTCTGTTGGTTTATGAAAATCCACATTTATTTTGGTATTATCAGGTTTGGTTGCTGTTGTTAGAACTTGCCAAAATACTCAATGAAGACAAACTCTAACTACTGCATTTAGCATTTCATTAACCTAATGATAACACTAACATCCCAAGTATTCCTTATACTCATCTTTTCTCCTTTGTCTAACAGTTCAACAGAAAGAGTTGTTTGCTCTCTGTTAGTTATGAAAGTTCACATTTGTATTAGTTCTTTTCAGAGTTGGTTACTTCCATTAGATAGCTGTCCAAAAATTGAGTCATGTTATTAGCCTAGTGGCAAAATTGATTATCTTCAGTACACTATTCATTTTCCTACAATAGCAAATTCTTCTAAAACACAGTGCTAATAACTAAACTTCCCCTAATTCACTTATCCAAAGCTAAACACAAAACTAGGTGACACAGGCCAAGTGGTTTTGCAAAAGATTCTACTGACAAAACAATTTCTATTCCAAATACCATCTCTGTTCTACCCATCAGTTCAACCAAGAAACTTATACAGATGTGGCACTAATGTTCTTACTGAATCCATCAATCATTTGTTAATTATACTTGAGTGATCAATTGACATTCACAGAGTTTGTTAGTTTAAGAGAATTGACTTTGTAATTTGGTTCTGTTTTCAGTTACAGAGACAAGTTTCAGAGATGAAGCTACATTATTTGCCCATTTCGACAACAGATCAGAGGAAGAGCCGGACGTCACTGAGCTCGCCGGCGGTGAAGTGGTGGTGCGCTGGACTAGGGGATGTGAAAAATGGAAAAACAACATCGAGGGCTACCTTCGGGAGGTGTCGTTTGTGGCGGAGGTGCGCGGCGAAGTTGAGTGGAGGAGACGGGAACGGGTACTAAGGAAGCTCGAGGTAGAGACCTCCCCGAGACAAACTGGTGCTGGGTCCGGACTCCTAAGACTCCTGTGACTTCTCTGGTTCGGCGCGGGGAGCACAGGCCTTCGTCTTCAGCTCCGGCGGCACTAGGATGCGATGGCAACAACACTTGCATGGTGGCGGTTCCAAGTTAGGCTAAGAGCTTCAACAAGAGGCAGTGGAAAAAGCTCGGGAGGCCTCCAGGAAACTCACCGAGTGCTTGTTGACGGTAGGGAGTGACCATGGTGGTCCGGCGACATGAGCCGACAGTGGCGCGGTGGTGGTCACCGTGGCGAGGACGTTCTGGGGACAAAGAAAAGAGATGAGAGGTGGGAACAGCACCAGGGGATCCACGAGATGGTTCCAGAGGGTGGAATCGAAGTGGGACTCACCGTGCCGGCGCTGGGGAAGAAGATGGTTTTTTTTTGGCCTACAAATGGAAAACTTCAAAATTCCCAAGCTCCTGTAATGCATTGAAGAAACAAATTGAGAGGAAATGGATGTTATGTCCAAGCATACATGCTGACGCACAAAGGAGGGGAAGGGACTCACTAGAGAGGGGAAAAGGCGTGGTAATGGCATTTGGTGCACGTCCACCGGTGGCGAGGATGGCCTTCGTGCTCCAGGAGCTACAAGCCGTGAGAGATGCTTGGGTTAGAGTAAATGGAGATGGAGGAGATAGGGAAAAAGGATGGCATGGTCACGGTGGTGCTTACCAGAACGGAGGAGAGCTCAATGCCTCCTTCTCTCCCACGGCCGGGAGAAGTGGGCGCAAAGGAGAAGCTAGGGGAGGTTTTGTACGGGACTGAGGATGGAGATGGTGACGACATGAAGCGGCCTAGCTCCAGGATAGGTTGTTGTGGGCGGTGGGGGAAATGGTGTGGACGGAGACGGCTCAGAGCTCGCTCGGCGCATGGCGCTCGAGCTCTGCTCGTGCCTACCCGAGGAAGAAGACGGAAATGGAGGCGGCATCAAGTGGGGATTCACTAGGGCTGGTCAATTTGGGCGATGGATTGACGATGTGAGCGGGGCACTTCAGAGTGTCTTGGTCGCGTGGAGCTCGAGCTCTACTAGCTCCTGCCCGAGGTTGAAGACGACTGGGCTGACGATTGGGCCCGGTTAACAGTGACTGCGAAGGGTGTGGTGTGGTCGAACGAGGAGGCTGGGTCGTTCCGATCGGACAGGGCATTTGGGCCACACGATTTAAATTGGAAGGTTGGGATTGCACGGGACGTTCGGACTGATCCGATCAGATGCTGCTTTTGAGCCCTATGATCAAGACCGGACGGTCGCACGCAAAGGTGCAGTTCGGACCGACCGAGGCAGTGTAGTTGGGTGCGTTTAGGTGGTTAGTTTGGACCGCGTGGCTTTGGTTCTGGTCGGAGTCTGGTTCGGCTAGGAATAGTTTTAGGTTTTGTTTTTTAGATTTTGACTAAAACTCAAACAAGTTTGACCGAGGCTGTAAAAATAGTAATAAAATTATAAAAATTATGAAATTAAACAAAGGGGTTCCTGGGATGTTGTAGTGCCCATACAAAATTTGAAAACCCATTGTTCATGATTTATTTGCTTCATTTAAATTCAAACCTATAATAGGTTATTAAATTGAGTTTGATTTTCTTTGGGTCGAATTGAGTTCCAAAAATTTGGTAAAAATTATATTTATTCATGATAATTATTATAATATTTGAATACATTATTTGTAGATGATGATCACAAGTTTTTGTTCCTATTTTCGTTTGGAGCTTAAATTTGAAGTGTGTGTTTAAATTTTGATTAAGATTTTCCAAGTGCAATAATTTATGCAAATATTTCAAGAACAATATACATGTTAATGAGATGCATACTAATTATCATTAATTAACTTGGGGATGTTACAAGTTTGAATTTGCTTCAGTTTTGAAAATCCCAAAATTAATATTAAAAAAAAGGTGACGCCAAAAGTGTATTCTCTAAGATTTACGCTTTCTGACAGAGAAAACGTATTTTCCTATGAGTCCTTCTGAGGTTTATGCTTTCCAACGGAGAAAACATATTTACCTTTGAACTGAAAGCGTCTTTTCTCATTTTTTTTGAATTTTATTAACTTACATGCATGTAGGGCGTACTTGTTAGTGACTCATTTACTAAATACGTTTTAAATTAGATTTCTGATTAACTTTTTAGCCGATTCCACAAGTCATTGACATAATCAACCTAACCATTGTCATCAATATTAAGCAAACCTTAATTGTGAGTGGGACCCACTGTTAGAGAGAGAGGGGAGAGAGCAGACCCTTCTTATTAGTATGTGGAAAAGTGGAGTACAACAATCAACAAATCAATATTTATGTAAAAAAAGAAATAAAATTCACCTGAGGAGTTGTTGTGAGCATGAAACCACTGTATGGCTTGTAATTAGATCCAAGGACTCCATTTTTGTAATAGCCCAAATTTTTTGTAAGAAATCCTAGGAATAAAAATACAGGATTTTTTAACACTTTTTGTGTGTTGTCTATTGATGTCTTATCTGCATGCTTTTTAGGAGTTGTTTTAATTGCGTTAATTCTCCATAACGTGTTGTGAGAAGCTAAAACCCTAAAGCTAAAACCTAAGTCCAAATTTGATCAGTGGATACCTAAGGATCATTTAGAAAGTCGCTAACTAGAAATCCCAATTTGAACAAAACCCCAAAATAATGTCTATCACCTTCTTTACCTTTTTTCTCTTTCCTTTTCTCTTCAACTTCCTTATTTCCCGGTCGAAACTAGCTTGCCACGTATCCTGGCCTATCGCTCTTCCCACCCTCCTCTGGTTTTCCCCTCGGCCCAGCCCAACATCACCTCCTTTCCTACAGCCGTGCCCAACCCAAAGTGGCCCTCCTGCTCTCTCCCTCTCGGTGACACGCCGCCTCTAGCACTAGTGCCACAATCGTCGCCGTAGTATGTGCACAGGAAGCTGGCACCTCACCCGTCGCTCAGCCACACTAGTCATGGATGTCCCTCTGCGACACTGCTCCCATGCCGCCGCTACACTGAGCCATCCGTCGCTATCCCATCGACCCACGACCTCAACCGGCTCCCCACTCCCCCCTTCCTCTTATAAATAGCCACCCTGAGTTCCCCTTTGACCCCTCCTTGCCATTCTTCTCCTCTCCCTCTCTTCCACCGAACGCATCCGTGAAGGTGGGCGCCACCCCTGCTTCAGCCGTCGCACCGCCGTCACACCACCGCTGCTCCAGTGAACTCCTTACCCCGCCACCTGCGTCACCATGTGTTCCAGAGCACAAGGATCATTTCCCCTCCAATAATTTTGCATGTCATCCACAGGTGCTCGCCGGCGGCCCCTTCTTCCCCACTCCTGGCCAAAAGCACCAATTCCGCCGTTGCATCGTCTCCGATGAGCCTCCCCTCAATTCCTTCCTCTCTCCCCATCTCCTCGCCTCCCTTATGCTTCTCTGACCACTCACGACACCTCTCTCCTCTCAGGTCACTATCGCCGTGTGGAGCTCCTAGCGCCACCTTGGGTCAATGTCGCCGGTCCCTCCGCTCCACTCCGGTATACTCCCTGTGCCCCGTAGATGCCAGTGCGTACCTTTTTTTTTGCCAAGGGCGTCGCCAGAGTATGATACTCACCGAACCCGAATGCCGCCGCCGCTAGATGTCATCGAGCTACCGCTATGTACACCCCTAGTGCTCACTGCTGATGCCAATGGGTCCGCAAGCCTGCGGGGAACCCATTTTGGTCCTCCCCGGCTGCGATAGTGGCCTGACTCCCCGGCGGCAAGAATGGGCGTGAGCTCCTCTGCTCTGGTTCAAACAGGGAAGACACACTGTAGCACCATCATTAGGGTCTTAATGATGTCGTTAGGATCGGAGGTAGGTTAGGGGTTAGGTTAGTATTACATGTGGACCCAAGTAGTTAAGTAAAAACGATTAGAAAAGAGATTAGGAGATCAGTCTATGTCAAGTGGGCCCAAAAAGTTAAGTATACAAGGTAGACCAGACCCATAAGCTGGCACAGTGTTTGTGGACCTCCGATCCATACACTGTTCACAAGGACCAAGACCATGACAGGCGAGCCCCATCTGTTAGAGAGAGAAGTCTCTCTCCCCTTTTCTTTTTTAGGATTTAATTTCAGGTCTGAACTTCAGAGAGCCCGTTCTCACTCATTTTAACTCCGAATCGAATGATTTTTATTTCTAAATTTGTCTAATTTCAAACCCTACCCAACCAAACTGAAAGCACTCATTTTGGAGTTCATTTGAATTTTTGAATGCAATTTGAATGTGACCCAGAAAAGAAGATGAGTATCGTGTGGATAGAGCCACTCAATGGTATAGGAGGCTGGAACCTCCACTAGTACTTTACAACAAAACTCAGTTTATCAAAACTTGTGTTATTTAAAATGCTAGGTCTTATGACTTGCTTACTAAATATTATAATTCAAACTTAGCTTTGTGCAAACAAAAAGAACCATAAACCTTCCTTTGAATTGCCTTGCATCTAAAATAATTGCATTCTATGTGTTAGCTCACGAGTACGGTTGTGTACTCATGCTCGCTCATAAATAACTTTCAGAGCCGTTTGATCAATACCTCTATGCCTACTTCATGGCATCTAGGCCGGATGATGAAGACGATGGAGGAGCTTAGGCTGGGACCCCCAGTTGCTTGCCTGTGGGCAGAGTGAATGGATCCACCCCTTTTTCTTTTGCTTCCGCTCTCATCCCCAAGAGTGAATGGATCCACCTCCTTGATCTCCTTTCTCCACAAACTCCAAATGGCTTCCTCTCTCGTCCCGGCTGTATTGGCCTACATTGTGGTTGTGTACTCGCACTTCTCTGGTCGCAACCTGGCCCAAGCTGCGGACAAGTGTCCGTTCGCAATGTCATCCATTGTAGGCCCTCCCATCTACCGGAGACCATAACAGCCATCATCTGTCAATTGGAGCTCCTCCTCCAACAGACCAGTGCGAGGGTCTCCAGCATCCGGCGAGTAAACCTCATTGTGGAGATCGTCCTATGGAACTATTTGGTCCGCACCGAGGATGCAGCCCGGAGAGTCGAGGACGACATCCGAATTGCAGGAGAGCAGGTCCGCCTCGCCGAGACGGAGGAGACCAAGGTTGATGGCCTCTGGGCTATATGGGACTTGATTACGGAGTCCGAGCGGCTACAAGAGCAAATTGAGCGTGCAAGGTCACAGGTGAAGGCATTTGGTGAGGAAGTCGCTGATCCCGCCACCACTGAAGCCGACGAGACGGCTTACGAAGATTTGAAGATTAAGATAGGATCGCTGATCCTTTTTTTATCGTTAGTGATGTAAAAACGATATGGTCTTTTTTATCATCTGTGATGTAAATAGGATATGGTCTTTTTATCGTCTATTTATTATTGGGCAATTCATTTTACTAATTATTTGCGCATATACAAGCTCCATACGCTATCACAGACGGTTCCATGAAGAACCATCTATGATAATATCCTCATCACAGACGGTTCCATGAAGGGCCGTCTGTGTTGAACTTATACAGACGGTTCCCTTTAGAACCGTCTGTGATATATGCCTCCTCATAGATGGCTCTTATTACCAACCGTCTGTGATATACTCCACATCACAGACGGTTTGTAATAAGAACCGTCTGTGATATACTCTACATCACAGACGGTTTGTAATAAGAACCGTCTGTGATATACTCCACATCACAGACGGTTTGTAATATGAACCGTCTCTGAAGTATCACAGACAGTTCTATTTACAAACCGTCTGTGATAATGACATATCGCAGACGGTAGCAAGGAACCGCCTATGATATATTCCATATCACAGATGGTTGGTAATAAGAACCGTCTATGATATGCCACCCCTATAAATATCAGGACCCGACAGACCCCCTGCCCTAGCGCCTCTGATCTGTTCTTGGGAATAGAGGGGCTTAAGAAGCTTTGCTCTGTGTTGGCTGTAGGAGGCTTGCTTGTTTTGCTTGCCTTGTTCTTGGTTGTGGATTGTCCTGGCAACTTATGGCTATTTGGCTTGCATGCTTGCTTTTTGAGGCTTGGCTTTGGTGGTAGCTCTCGGTTTGGGTGTTGTGAATGAGTGCTTTGTTTTGGTAGTGGGTGTTTTGTGACAGGGAGAAGCTTATGGGGGAGGTGCATTTCGGCTGTGACTCTTCTCTTGCCCTATCCACTTAGCTCTCACATTGCACTGTGGTCTGAAGGAGAAGGCCAGTGAGGAATCTTGTAGGATATTTGGAATTTTCGTCATGAACTCCGAAGGTAACGATCGGTAATTCTTTATATTTACTATAGGTTAATCTTTAATCAATTTTAGTGTGTTTGGTTAATAGCATGAGTAACGTATTTGCAGTTTATTAATATAATTTAACACTACTAATTTATTATGTGCGTAGCGTAGATGGATCGAAACTGGATGTACGGTGCGAACCGTGTGAGTGAAGAGTACATTAATGTCATGTTTGCTTTTAAAAGAGTGCGAAAGCGTGATATGTTGAATAAGGGGATAGAATTTATGTACTGTCCATGCATTGATTGCGGTAATCTGAAGATGTTTAACAACCTGACGCAGATCGTAGGGCACTTGATTTGAAGGGGTTTCAAAAAAGGGTATACATGTTGGACCAATCACGGTGAAGACCAAATTATACAAGAAGTTAATAATGACGACATCGCCGAGGAAGTCAACGATATGCCGGATGTGGACCGTGCTTTTGATGAGGATAGGTCGCACGATGACAATCTGGATCAGATGCTATGGGATGCAAAAGAGAACTACAGTGAGAGAGAGTTTTGTAAATTGAGCGCTTAATGGAGGACTCGGGGAACCCTTTGTTCCCTGGCTGTAAGCCGGAATACACAAGGTTGTCAACTATACTTGAACTGCTGAAATTGAAGGCAAGCAATGGTTGGTCCGACAAGAGTTTCATGGTGTTGTTAGGTCTCCTAGCGGACATCCTTCCGGAGGGAAACGTGTTGCCCAGCACGACCTACCAAGCCAAGGTTCTTTGTCCATTGGGAATGGAAGTAGAAAGAATACATGCATGTCCGAACGATTGTATCCTCTACCGTAAAGAGTATGCGGACTTGCTTGCATGTCCTGTGTGCAAAGCATCCCGATACAAGCGTAAGAATACTGCTAAGGTGAAACAAAGTCCTCCTGCTTAGATGTTGTGGTATCTGCCTGTGACCCCATCTTTGAAGCGTTTATTCGCGAACCGAAAGCAGGCAAGATTGATGCGTTGGCACTCGGAGGAGCGTAAGAAAGATGAAAAGCTAAGACACCCTGCTGATTCTACCTAGTGGAGAAACTTCGATCGGACCTTCAAAGAGTTCGGTGCGGAACCGAGGAACATAATGTTAGGGTTGAGTACAGATGGAATGAATCCTTTTGGTAACATGAGCAGCCGACATAGCACCTGGCCCGTGAATCTATATATGTAGAACCTTCCTCCTTGGCTGTGTATGAAGCAGAAGTACATTTTGATGTCACTACTTATCCAAGGGCCGAAGCAACCTGGGAACGATATTGATGTGTACCTAGCACCATTACTGGATAATCTTGTGACACTGTGGAACGAAGGGGTACAAGTATGGGATGTGTACAAACGAGAGAACTTCTCTTTACGCGCCATGTTGTTCTGCACTATCAATGATTTTCTTGCCCTTGGTAACCTGATGAGGACATCCCTAATTTGGATACAACCGCGCCTACACACACAGCTGATCCACAACCAATATTACAAGGACCAATTACTCGAGCTCGTGCTCGCCAACTTAATCACCAAGTGAATTCGTTCATAGGGTTATATATTACTGAGAATAGATCGCTACCTAATGCAAGTGATTTAATTGTGCTTAGGAACATGGGAAAGGACCAAGGAGAGGTATGTGGAGTCATGGACAAGCATAGGAGGCATAATGGAGGACATCACGTCACTTTGGGTCCGAGCCAAGCAAGAGTTCGAGTTGGGCTCGTTCTGAATTCGAGTTCGGACTGCTGCGACAGCACTAAGTTCAAACGGCCGTAACTTCTTCATACGGACTCCGTTTGGGATGTTCTTGGACTTCATTGAAATCTTATCAAGTCTACTTTCCAATGGATCCAACCTCAGATTCAAATTCCAATCGAGCTGACCACAATAAACAAAACAATCCACGTCTGTTTTTTTTACCGAGTCAAAAAGGGTGCTGCGCCACCTCCTCTTGGGCCCATGGGCCTTGTAACCCTAGGGGCGTGCGTCCACTTCCCTAGCTGCCACCCCTGGTCATCTTCCCATATAGGAGCCGCCGTCCCCCTGGCTAGAACTCGGATTTCGTTGAATTTAGGTTTAGTCATTGTGCAAACTTCTGTTCTTCAGTTGTGTCGGACGACCACCTGTCAAGACAGCCTTCGGGATCCCACTTTTGTTTTCAATACCATCTATACTACAATTTTATTTGCAATATCAGATTGCATACATCTTATTCTTGTTAGTTCTTCGATTGCTCGCAGGAATTGAACCTCGTGTTCAGGTTGATCGCGCTTCCATCACGGTCAATAACGTCTCGGAGTTGGTTCAACGATTGCTAAGGCGCAAGCGTCGTCGTACGGTTGTAGTCGGATCGCGAGAGTCACCTCCACCCAAAATCGATAGTTATCAATCTCATCGAAAGATCGGGCACCCCGTCTCCATCAGAACCGATAGGTGTGCCTCTATCTCGTCATGAGGGAAGGCTGGATGGTATCGGGACCATCGGAAGGAAATCAATCACTCCCGATCTGGATACGTACGCTCAAGCCCATTTCACGGTCTTGCAACACATGACCCAAGTGTCCCCATACATCGACGAGCACAAAGACATGGTACGTCAACAGAATCCAGACCGGTCGGAGGTTTGGATCACGAGAGAGCACAACCGTTGGTTCAATGAATGGTTCAAGGTGCGAATCACTGGGAGGTCATCAAGTGATGATACGGTGCTATGGTTGGCAAAAGGGCCACAATTTACAATTGTCACATGGCAAGGATACGACATAAATGGGTACACATTTTATACGGCATCTCAGGATAGGAAGAGAACAGTCCAGAACAGCGGTGTCCGCATAGATGCATTCAGTACCGATGGGCTGAGGAGATCGTACTATGGGAAAATAAAGGAGATATGAGAGCTCGACTACGTGCTTTTCAAGATCCCCCTATTTCAGTGTTGTTGGGTCCATCTCCCACAGGTGAAGGTCGACAAGTACGGCGTCACTACCGTGGACCTCGAACGTGTCGGATACAAAGACAAACCATTCGTACTGGCTAACCAGGTTGTTCAAGTCTTCTATGTAACCGACTTGGCAAATAAGAAGCGCCACGTGGTTCTTCATGGAAAAAGAAGGATTGTCGGAGTTGAGAATATAGTGGACGAGGAAGAATACAATCAATTTGACGAGTTGCCTCCTTTCGGAGATGACATCAGGCTCGAGGAAGAACCCAGTGAGGAAGCTAGCTATATGCGCGTCGATCATCATGAAGGGCTATATTTTAATTAAGAATTTACTCCATTGTAATTAATTTATTGCATTATCATGTGTTAATGTTTATAGAATTGTCATATTTCATATATATTGATGGCAATGTGGACGTTCATTGTAATTTGGAGTTGAGTTGAATTAGGTACGAATTGTCAATGGATAAATTGATTTTCAGTCAAATAATTTGGAGATGTGTTATGTCATCATACTTGTCACCAGGTTATTCATATGGACTTGTGTCATGATTGCCATCATTGCCATCATACTGGTTGTCGATATCACAGACGGTTCTTTGATGCAGGAATATGACAGACGGTTGCATAATAGAACCGTCTGTGATATTCCCGCATCACAGACGGTTCTATTATGCAACCGTCTGTGATATTCCCTTATCACGCAGCGTTAGAACCGTTCTATTAAAGAACCGCGCGTGATGCGTAATAGAACCGCTCGTGATGCGGAATATCGCTGACAGTTGCATAATAGAACCGTCTGTGATAGGAAACCTAGGGCTCACCTATTTATCTCCCCACCCATTTATTCTCCCCAGTGCCCGCCCATTCAGCTCCTTCGCCTCCTCTAGGGTTCCCAGTTCCCAGTGCCCCGCGCGCCGCTCCCGACATCGGCGACGCGCCGCCGCCTCCTCTACACCGCCTCCTCCCGCGCCGTCCTCCTCCCGTGTCGGCGCCCTCCCTCTGCACGGCCTCCCTCCTCGCCAACCCCGTGTCGGCCTCCTCCTCTCGCACCGCCTCCCGTGTCGGCATCCTCCCTCTGCACCGGCCTCCTCCCCGCGCCGTCGACCCCGTGTTGGCCTCCTCCCCTGCACCGGCTGATGAACCATGGAGTTCCTGATTTTTGGCCCGATCTTTCGATGAGAACGATAAGTTCGGTAGGCGTAGCTCAACTCTCACGATCCTGGCTACGAACACGCAAGGCTCAAAACCACGCAATCGCTGAACTGCTCGACAAGTTGTTATCAACCGTGCACGAATACCCGGTTGACCTGACCACGAAGGCCGATTCCTGCATACACCGAAGAAGCACGCAAGAACAAGATAAATAAGCAATCTGAAATTGCAAATAGGAATTGAAATATTTGAATTGATTTGGGATTCTGAATAAGGATCTTAATTGGGTGGTCTAGTCGATACACGCAAAAGATACAAGTTGTAACGAAGGCAAACTAAACATAAACAAAATCCAAGGAAACTAGAGGGGGGTGCGTCCTCCTTAAATAGGAGATGAGGAGCCACAAATATAAAAGAAATAGTGGGGTGGGACTAAAACTCGCAGTTACTGTTCACCTGAACAGTAACCTCACCCGAGGTGGGCCGCCGGCTGATGGGCCTAGTTTAATATGATTACAAAGCCCAGATTGACCCAAACAAGTGATATGATATCTTCTTTTGATGATTGTGATCAGTCCAGAAGGAATTTGTAGGTGAGGCCGGATCCGTTGGAAAGAGAACGAAATAAGCTTTCAATCAAGTACTCGTGGACCTCCAACGGACTCCGTATGTGAAAGTTATGTCTGTTTTAAGTTGGTGTTGTTAGGCTGATTCCGGAGGCCGAACTGGATTCCAAAACGGGTCCAGCTCGAACTGCTTGCTTGTCTTGGACCAAAAGTGACATGACGCTGCACATATATATATTTCATCATTAGGTAGCATCATAAGTTCATATAATATAAAGACACTCCTAAAAACAAGCTCACCTGATAATTTAAGTGAAGCGTACGAACTCTTGTACTTGGAACAGTAAGCATAGCAAATATGGTTGTATCCATAGGGGTCATGTCCTCATCATCCTCCCTTTCTTGAAAACAAAGCCTTCCTCGGCTTTTGATAAGCTAAAAATAGGGTAACAAAGAAGCCAAAGTGTATGCATGGTATATGTATATGTCATCTGTTTTAACGGTTCTTCGTTGTTGCACAATTAATGTTAGACGACAAAGAATGATCATAAAAATCATTGTATTATTACCCCAAGAATAATCATATATGTTAATGAGCAAAACAAAATTTCTCACATAGCAATTATTGCAACTTGTTTTGCAAATATAAGTGATGTATTTGTACAATTCAACTCTCTGAAGTTGTAAACTTGCAGTGGTAGCACATATGGGCTAATCTACAACTTTTGGAATCGAACAAAGTTCATCCATATTATCAGATTTCAATCGAGCAATAGTAAATTCATCTAGCAAGGGTGAAAGGATGTGTAAATTCTTCCATACTTCAACATCTTGATGCAAATTGTCTATACTAGATGGTGCAATAAGAGATAAACACATGGGCATTGAATGATCACTAAATTTTAATTTTCTCTCATAATGAACAAGATTTGGCACATAAGAATTGTTGTTCAAAACAGCAAGCTTCAATTCATCCATGTAATCACAAGTTATGCATATTCGATAAACAAGAAATTGATTGTCTACACCATAATCTCCAATCAAATTAAACTTATACCTAGGGGTGTAGGCACTAGACAAGCATTTTGAACATGCAATTTCAGAAACTTTCTCTATAGCATGTGACAATTTCATAGGTGAGTCCAACATAATGTAACACAAAGAATTAATAGGAGAAATTTTAGTCAAAACTTCTTTATGTCTAACCAATTCCACGTGATCATTATATGTGATTAACTTATCACATGAATCACTCAAAACAGCAGGCAATGCAATTATTTCATCACATGGTGCACTCAAGTCGGCAGGTAAATCAACAATTTTATCACATGGTGCACTCAAATCAATACAGTCTGTATTTTCTACTTGAAATATGTGTATATCAGAAATGTTTTCCACTAATTTTTGCTCTAAAATAGCATGAACAATGGATAATTGCAGTTCTTCACAAGCATACTCACCTTGAGTGATGATAGCACCATGATCTTTACCTTTTTGGCTCTCCTCAGATGATGTAGGTGTATCCATCTCCTTATCTTCCTTCTCAACCAATAGAGTCGATGGTTCAATCAGCTTATTCTCCTCTTTGGCATGGTTCTCAACTTTCTGCAAATTGTTAGTCACAGAAAAAGACACAAATATAGGTTTGTTCTCATGTTCTCTATCATAAAGCATTCTCAATTTCTCCCCAATCTGACGTTCAACCTTACAAGCAAGTATAAACAAATGAGGGAGGGAATTATATTTGTTGTGAACAAGAATGTCCTGAATTTCTTGATTAAGCCCACTTAAGAATCTATTCTCCGTAGCTTCAACATGTTCCTCTAAGCCACAACGCAACAAACGAGTTTTCAGTTTATGATAGTATTCCCTTACAGTTCGACTACGTTGTTTTAAAAGTTATAATCTAACTAACAAATAATCGGCATGATATTTAGGGACAAATTCATCTCTCAAAAGTTTCTTTAATGCATGCCAAGTTTGAGGCATTCTTCCATGTCTACGTAAATGTTTCCACCAAAGTATTGCATCTTCAACAAAAACACTAGTGACAGCTTTAATCTTTTGCCTATCAAACAAATCATAATATTTAAATTCTTTGTCTAAAGCTATCTCCCAGTCAATATAGGCATCAGGATCAAATTTACCAGCAAAAGAAGGCACAGTGAGTTTAGTTTTACCAAACGTACAATCACGTTCATGTACCTCCCGTGGTGGATAATCGCGTCTCAAGCGTGCATCCTCCTCGTGGACTTTCTTGCGCTCTCGTTCAATGGCTCGAAGAAGACATGGATCTATCTTGTAATCATCCCGTGAACCTGCCATAGTTAGTAGAAAACAAGGGAACAAATCGTAGTGTATATGTCCCTATGAACTACTAGGTTCTGGAGTTTTCAACAGTCGCTCACACTCAAGCTTTTACTAGGTTCTTACAAGCTCTTACCAATGTAGCAAGGAAGTGGTACAACTGGTGGCTGGTTCGTGATACTCTCACCTGTGAATAGTCCAACGATTGCGAGGAACGACACCTGCTGAGTTAGTAGGAAGTGGAGCTTGGAAGGCTTCAATATGGTAGCAAGGATTAGCAACAATCAAATCAGTAATGCTAGTTGAAAAATTGTTCAAAGTACTAGTCAATGTTGCTGATCCTAGCCTAATCAAAGCAAGCTAATCAAAGCCCGATGCAGAGAAGTGTATGTACGCACACGCAACGATCAATATGACTTGATGTAAGAAAAGGAGAACCTCACAACAAGTGCTAGGAGAGACGCTAGCCAACTACTCAAACTTCTGTAAGGGGCACAAAATTGTTCGCACGACGTAGAGCACAAAAGACAGCAATATCGGTGCAATGCAAACAGCCCTCTAGATTGAGCAGAAACAATATCTAGTCTCAAATGATGAAAATGCAAAGTTTTATATGGCTTATATATGCTTGTTTGAAAGGTTTCGACGAGATCTACAACTTTGCAGTTGAGGCAAACTCCAAATTTGGAAAGGAAAATCGAAAGAAACGGCAAAAATAGAAACCGAAAACTTGCGACGCAACTTTGGGGCCGAAGATGGCCGATTTTGGGGGACCTGTAGGGCGATTAGTGGCTTATATGGAAAAGCTGCGCCTCGTCAATAGCTTCGAAACGAGCACAAGAACGTCAAAAACGGACACCGTATGCAAAAGTTATGTCCATTTTACTGAAGGTGTCTCGGAAATAGAATCCTACTCGGACTCGAAACCGTCTCGGGTTCAAATTTGGAATTGCTATATCTTTCAAACCCGTGAGCCAAACTTGCTGAAATTTTTTTTGGAATCTTTTGGTTATATGTAGAAAGTCTCCACCAATTTTCACTAGTTTTGGCAAAAAATTCATGCTTTTCAATTTTCGGCAAGGTGGACACCTTTTTTTTTGTCCTTCTTTTTTTTTTGTCCTCTATTTTTTTTCTCTTGAACCAGAAAATAAGTCTTGGTTAGGGTTTGAAACTGAAATTGGAAACCAAATCTCTTTTCTTCTCCTTCCAAAACCAAAAACAAACATATTAGGGTTTGATTGCCATGGCGCCAAAAGGTAGCGGCGGCAGGTGTTTTCGGCTACACGGCAGGATGTGGCAGCGGCGGTGGCAGGGCGCACTGGTGGCTGCCGCGACAGGCGTTGTGGCTGCCACGGCAGTGATTGGCAGCGCCGGAGGCGACAGGGCGCGCAAGTGGCTGCTGCGGCAGGCGTTTTGGCTGCCACGGCAGAGAGTGGCAGCCGATGTGGTTGCCGCAGAGAAGCCAAGGGGGCTACGGCAGGATGTGTTGTGGTTGCCACGGCAATGGAAGGAAATCGAGCAGCACCGCTGCGGTTGCCCGATCGCGAGAGGAATCAGTGGCAGAGCAAGATGCGTGTCGTGGCAGCGGCGGCAGGTTGTTTTTGGTGCTGTGGCAGGGAGCGGTAGTGATGACAAGATACGTGCCGCGGCAGCGAGAGGCGGCGGCGGTATGCCTTTTTTTGTGTGCCGCAGCAGGGATTGGCAGCGGCGGCAGAGATTGTAGTTGCCGCGGCAGCGATGGCAGGAGGTTCTGGTTGCCGCGGCAGCGATGGCAGGCGGTTTTGGTTGCCGCGGCAGGAACTGTCTGCGGCGGCAGAGATTGTGGTTGCCGTGGCAGCGAGCGACAGGAGATTGTTTGGCGCGAAGTTGGACACAATGATGAAGCTACGCAAAGGAAACACGAAGATCTAGATGCAAACTAGACAATGACGAACTAGACTCCAACTAAACTAGAGATCAGCAACTAGACACGTGATGCAACCAAAAATTCAACAAGCAAAAACTGAAAAGAAAAATTGCAATGGCACAGATTGGTTTGGACAGGATGACTAACCCTATATTTTTTTGTGGCTTATGGACTATAGAAAAAAATTTCTCACCGAAGAACTGTAGCTCTGATACCACTTGATGAACCACGGAGGTCCTGATTTTTAGCCCGATCTTTCGATGAGAACGATAAGTTCGGTAGGCGTCGCTCAACTCTCACGATCCTGGCTACGAACACGCAAGGCTCGAAACCACGCAATCGCTGAACTGCTCGACAAGTCGTTATCAATCGTGCACGAATACCCGGTTGACCTGACCACGAAGGTCGATTCCTGCATACACCGAAGAAGCACGCAAGAACAAGATAAATAAGCAATCTGAAATTGCTAATCGGAATTGAAATATTTGAATTGAGTTGGGATTCTGAATAAGGATCTTAATTGGATGGTCTAGTCGACACACACAAAAGATACAAGTTGCAACGAAGGCAAACTAAACATAAACAAAATCCAAGGAAACTAGAGGGGGGTGCGTCCTCCTTAAATAGGGGATGAGGAGCCACAAATATAAAAGAAATAGTGGGGTTGGACTAAAACTCGCGGTACTGTTCATGTGAACAGTAACCTCGCCCGAGGTGGGCTGTCGGTTGATGGGCCTAGTTTAATATGATTACAAAGCCCAGATTGGCCCAAACAAGTGATATGACGTCTTCTTTTGATGATTGTGATCAGTCCAGAAGGAATTTGTAGGTAAGGCTGGATCCGTTGGAAAGAGGACGAAATAAGATTTCAATCAAGTACTCGTGGACCTCCAACAGACTCCGTATGTGAAACTTATGCCTGTTTTAAGTTGGTGTTGTTAGGCTGATTCCGGAGGCCGAACTGGATTCCAAAACGGGTCCAGCTCGAACTGCTTGCTTGTCTTGGACCAAAAGTGACATGACGCTACACATATATATATTTCATCATTAGGTAGCATCATAAGTTCATATAATATAAAGACACTCCTAAAAACAAGCTCACCTGATAATTTAAGTGAAGCGTACGAACTCTTGTACTTGGAACAGTAAGCATAGCAAATATGGTTGTATCCATAGGGGTCATGTCCTCATCACCGGCCTCCTCCCCCCGGTACTCTACCTTCTAGTCCTCTCTCTACTCCATCCCTTGCTCTGTGATGGGTACTGATGAATGTGAGGACTTGATCACCTTTCACCTTTCAAGAACATTAGGGTTTGCTAGTTCTTGCTGGATCTCTTTTGTTCCCACTAGATGGTAGGATATTGAAGGGCACTTAATAGCAGATGACTGTTCCATCAAAAGCCTCGCTCTCTATTCCAGGAAACTTTGTTTTCAGTCAAGTTATGAGATAGAAATTCGCTCTCTAATGAGAAATGGTGTTGGCTAAACAAATGTAGTAGTACATACTATTTCTGAAGGGTAATCATTTGGCGCATACCCACTTCTGAAGGGTAATCATAGTAGTACATACTGTTTCTGAAGGCCCCATGTCCATGATGTTAATTGTGATCACCATCATAGATGGCAGTGAGGATGTGTTACAGTTGATGAGGACATCAATCCTTCGAATACGACCGCTACTCCACCTCCAACTGGGCTACTCTACTACCATCGATTCAACTGCGTCAAACGCGACTTCAATGTGCCATCGAAGTTACTTCACCCCATATTGATCGAGAAGGTTTACGACCACTACACGACTTCGACTGCGTGGTCGAAGCCCCCGCTGAGTGGTCGAAGGAGGCTATCGACCACACGAGAAGGGGTCGTAGAAGGCTACGACTGCATCACATCTGGTCGTAGGATTGTTTTTACTGCTCATGGTCTTAGCGTGTAGAGGTTCGACTACATCCTGGTCGAGGACCTTGGACTGGTCGGACGTTCCGATTACCTGGTCGTAGATCACTTATTTCTGGTGCTGCGCCACCTCACTTTGGGCCGAGGGCCTTGTATCAATTATTGGGTCCAAACAACAACCACCACTTTAGGGTATTTGGGCCGGCCACCTCCCTGGCCCATGTGGCCACCTAGGGTTTGGGGGGTACTATTCACGCAGTACTAATCACGCATGAACAGTGCTGCCGCCCCTCCCTTCGTCCTTTAAGTAGTGGCCACCTCCTCTCTAGTTCCTTGGGTTTTTCTTAGATTATTCTGCCGCTTTGCAGTTTTGTCGTTTACGGTTTGAGGAACCCCACTTTGTGAGCTTCATCCATATTGGCAATATATTTCAGATTGCATCTATCTTGTTCTTGTGAGTTGCTTCGATTGCTTGCAGAAACCATAACCCTTGTGGTAAGGTCGATCGCGTGCGAGCGTGGTCGATAACGACAGTCGTGCGGGTGTAGTGAATTGCGAGGTGACGATCTGCGGGTCGGAAGCCTCAAAGCGTCAACGTCCTCACGACGAAATCAATCGAACCTATCGGAAGATCGGGCTCCCGTAGCCATCAACAGTGGGCTTTGTTGACATGATATGTGATGAACTTTGTGTTATACTAAGATTGAATGTGATAGTTAGTTCATTCTTGAGCTCTATTGTATTACTTGCTACTGTCAGTTTGATATACTGTTAATTGGTTACTTTCGGTTGAATGCTAGTTATTCTGATTCTTCTGGTTCGCTCTGTGATGAACTTTGTCTTATACTGAGATTGAATGTGATAGTTAGTTCATTCTTGAGCTCTATTGTCTTACTTGCTACTGTTAGTTTGATATACTGTTAATTGGTTACTTTTGGTTGAATGCTAGTTATTCTGATTCTTCTGGTTCTTATGATCTCTAGCATTTAAATTGACTGAAACTGTGACTTCATGTTTAATTTGATTCTTCTAGTAGTCTGTTTGACTGGAAGTTTAATCTATTTTCGGTAACAGTTAAGATCATTTGACATTTAAGAAAGGTATTGTTTAGAGCTCATAATTTGAATTTATATTATCATATTCATTTAATGAAGAGTATAGACAATAGGATTGAGATGGCAAAGACTTGTTCTTTTGCAACTCTCCTTCTGAGAGCACAAACTATCATGCATAATTTTCATCTACTTGCAATTTATCTATATATAGCCTGCTCTGATTTCATTATGGACCAAACATTGACCACTGATCGCCTTGTTAGCATAAATTTAATATCTAAAATTACATATTAATTTCTGTACATATTATTTTACATCCCTTTTGCTTGTACTACTACTGACATATAGTGTTATTTGAAATCTTTAAAAACGTTTTACTGTATGATGTAAAGGAACATTGTGCCAACTATTTTTAGTTATTTATATAGATAGCAAATAAGCGACATGGCGTCCGCACCGTCTTCGCCGCCATCATCGACGTCGCTGAATGCGTCTAGATCTCTGAGGAAAGTGGTACGTACGCGAGATGGTAGAGGAATATCAAAAATTCCTACGGGCCTAATGACCATCACGGAGGTCAATGCCAATGGGATCCCTGTGAGTCTCCCCAAAGCAGCGGCGAGATTTCGGACCATCTGCAGGATACTTGGAAGGGAACGGGTCCCCATCACCACACTAAGCTGGGACACTGTGTCAGATGATCGGAGAGGCGAGCTGTGGAAAGAAATTTTAAAATTGTTCACTTTCCTAGAAGCAGACATGGAACGCGTGGAACGGCAGGCGTTGCTCGCGATGGGAAAGGCGTGGAGGACCTTCAAGAGCACGCTTGTCACGAAGTACGTGAACACGGGT
This sequence comes from Ampelocalamus luodianensis, assembly GCA_036346255.1. Taxonomy (NCBI): domain Eukaryota; kingdom Viridiplantae; phylum Streptophyta; class Magnoliopsida; order Poales; family Poaceae; genus Ampelocalamus; species Ampelocalamus luodianensis. The sequence goes on from CM070621.1 coordinate 78,088,560, forward strand.
CGAACACCCTTCACTACGTATAAATTCTTGTCACGGGATATATGGGGACGCCTTTGTGCAAATGAAGACGACGGCCGAATTTCGTGAGCAAAGTGCAGCGCACAAGGCTCTCTAGACACTGAACACTCACCCCCACAAACTCGGCACCACTGGGTACGCGGGTAAATCCGCGCAATAGGCGTCAAAAGACGAGAACGAAACAAGGCCATTTGCTGAGATCACAGACGAGCGCGCTCTCTTCTGGTTAAGAGCGAGGGCATCAGCCACGTCTTCGGGCGGAATCTCTTTCACAAACCCGGCAGACCAGGAGGTGGCCAAACGTGTGGTAAATATGTCAAACTACCTAGTTATTAATAAGTTCATAACTTCATAGTGTCTATAATAACATGATGACCTCCTTGCAGTGCATTGACTTCCGCATGTTCCGGAGGCTCCTTCCATTCAGACAGGGAGAAGGATATACTATCTACGGCTCTAGGAAACAAGGAGCACCTGTGTCGCACGCGAGGCAAAGGGGTTAACGTACCTTGGAGGGATGGATTCGCATACGACTACTACACGTACAGGAGTAGAAAGAGATCCAAGGCCGAGTACAACCACCAGTTGGAAATGAGGCTTACTGCAAGATTTGAAGGACATATAGCAAGATTGGAGAATCGAATCAATCAACTCCTCAACCGGTCGCAAGGCGCCCCTGTTATTTTGGGAGCCAGTCCTACTCAACATCGGAGTAGCGTCGCGTCCACGCAAAATTCTAAGCATAATGACGTCCAATTACCTATCGATGCCATCAAGGTAATGTACATCTCTGGAATGCTCCAAAGATAGACCTATAGAACGCCTTAGCTAATTGAGTATCGTTTTGAAGGAGGCGACGCCCTGCACGCTCCAAGTGAGGATGGTTGGGTTGTCTATTGAGGCTGGGCGAGGGATGGCGTATCCATGCCAGGAAGGGACAGTGCAGCATGGTGCCCAGGTGGCGCAGGGTTACGCCAAGGTCCAAGTGAACATGGTACATGAAAATTTAAGGGCCGTCCCGCTGGAGATTTGCCCGAACAAAGAAATCAGAACACTAGGGGATGCCTTGTACCCTTTTATCTAGTGGCCTAAGAAGGACATCGCCCTGAACCCTGCAGTGCCGCCTCAACCTTCGATTCAGAAGGCCTCTCCAACAACACCCTCGATGACTCCACCTCAACCATCTCGACACAACCATGCCCCTCCAACAGGACCCTCGATGACTCCACCTCAACCATCTCGACACAACCCTGCAGTGCCGCCTCAACCTTCGGTTCAGAAGCCCGCCTCATCGGTTCCCGTGGAGAAGACGCTGAAGGAACTAGAAAAGCGTGCCGCCGTATCGGTTCCCGTGGAGAAGACACTGAAGGAACCAGAAAAGCGTGCCACCGTATCGGTTCCCGTGGAGAAGACGAAGAAACCGAAAAGCGTGCGCCGATCGGTTTTGAGTCGCTCTCACAGAAGACGCCAGCGAGCAAGTCGTTAAGTCCAAGTCAAAATTGCAGAACATTAAGGCGCCTCCACCTCCCAGAAAATACTCCCTCGAAAGTCCGTTGGTGAGCAACACAGTATTAGCCTATGCTGGACTAGGTTGTCAGTCTTTGCATACCTGGTACATGCGTAAGACCAAAGATAAACGGTACGATTCTGGAATCATCGTCAAATACACGAAGGAGCATTTCCTCCACGAGTCGGGCCACTTCGTCGTGGGCTAAAACGACTTATTCGACCTATTCAACCTCCAAGCCCTCGATGTCTCGCTTCTACAATGCTGGACACTATAAGTGTGTACAAACCATTGCTTATGTATAGATACATGATGAAAATATCATAACTCATTGCTTATATACATAGATACATGATGAAAAATGCCTGGGCATGCGGAGAACCGGTGGGTTTCCTCAACCCACACATGGTTTCTAAGCAAACCATCAAGGAAGACGCATCCTACGTCGTGAAATACATAACGGCGGGATTGCTTGCTCAGGACAAGGACTACATACTAGTGCCCTACAACCAGAAGTAAGTGCTTCACTACTTGCTATACAAATTTCATTTGTATTTTATACGCAACACAAACTTAGGTTTAATGACTATAGCGACATACATGATCGTAGCTTCCACTGGATCCTTTTAGTCATTGTACCCAAGAGAAACAAGGTAATATACCTTGATTCCCTACTCAGCAAAACGCACGACTTCACCCTTGTGCAAGGAATACTCGATGAAGATATGCTCATTTTCTCCATACATAACTCTATTGTAGTCTTCCTTCATTTGAAATGGCAGAGGTTAACTTTTTGGAAACATGTAGGTCGTTCATCACCTATGTTGCCGACGGAGGGGCATTCAAGGGATCGAGCGCCACACTGCAACACAGGATGCGATTTCTGGTACGCACTACAACATAATAATCCTATATCATACTTCGTAATAATGCGTCTCGAACTGATTATACATATATAAGTAATTCTATTTTTGCAGTGTCGCTAGTAAAAATAAGAACAATGTGCATTCTGTGTTTGCCATCATATGCACGAAATCATGAGTGCTAAGATGAAGGATCCTGGGGTTTGTCAATCTCGCAATAATTATGTTCTAATTATAAATTTAAATATATATATATGCTTACTACTTTACTCCTGCTAGCTACAGGGTTGAACATACAATTAGATTCACTTATTACGAAGGAGCTCTTGGATGTTCGAGGGAGACTCTACAGCTTCATCATGATGGATATCGTTCACACCGACGGAGAGTTTCACTCTGTCGACACCACTGAACCACCTTCAAACAATTGATTCAATTGTAATTCACTTTGAGTAGTTGTAATTCGAATTGTAACTCTAGCGACAATAATTGAGTAGTTGTAATTGATTTTGAGTTGTAAATGATCACTTTGAGTTGTCAACGATTGATTCATCTGTGATATGTATCTATTTTCTGCATACTTGTTTTCAGAGGGCATGGCTAGTAATTCCTGAGGCTAGTCGAAAATCAAAAAAAAATAGTTAGGATTAAAGAACAATCACAGACGTTTCGATAGTTAAACCGTCTGTGATATATATGATATCACAGACGATTCTAGTTACCAACTGTCGTTGATATGATGATATCACAGACGGTTGGTAACTAGAACCATCTGTGATATTAGGATATCAGAGACGGTTGGTAACCAGAACCATTTGTGATATTATGATATCACAGACGGTTTTAGTTACGAAACGTCTGTCACAGACGATTCATAACTAGAGTTGTCTGTGATATCATAATATCACAGACGGTTCAATAACAGCGTATCACAGATGTAACAACACAGATGGTTCGAAAACCGTCTGTGATGATGGTTCCGAACCGTTTGTGATGAGACTGTGTGTAGTAATGTATATATGTTTTACTTTGTTATCGGATAATACTAGTGGTTCGTTCGGTCAAACCTAAATTTTAATCCTGGTCCGCCGTTGACTGCTGGTGTGCTAACGTCGATTGGTTTGCTCATCTAGCACACGGTAACTATCGTACGTGTTAATTGTTAAGGAACCGTCGCTGGCGAGTCCAGTCCGAGCGATTACCTCGTAGACAAGCGTAGAATCGTAAGAACAATGCATGAACAACAAGAACAGAATAAGAGATAAAACACAGAGATGTAGGGGGACTTCTTGCTTCTCTTTATTCCTTCATCCATCGATCAGTCGTTTACAATGAATAGCACCCCCTATTTATAGGCTACGCCCTGCTAGGGTTTGGGATGAGGAGCCCACCTTGGGCCAGGACTCCTGGTCCTGGGCCCAGTTTCTTAACACTCCCCCTTGGGCACTCATCCTTCATGTCCATGTCTCATCAAAACTCCATAAAAACCCAGTGGGAAAAATTTGGAGAAAGAGTACATGAATCATGTTCTGTTATGCTGCACGAATTGCCTCATTAAAAACCTTAGCCGAGAAACTTCAGGAAAACTCGTCAAGGGAAAAAGAGTACAATCCACCCAATTTCATTTAATCTCCGGGATTTACCTTTTGGGTACTCGATCTTCGTGATCAAGCTTTAGTAATGAGTTTGTGAAGATTCTCCCCCTGAATTCTGCACTTCTCTAAGTCTCATCATTCTAATTCCACGTATGCACCTTTCAAAGCTAGATGTCGAAGTGACTTAGTGAATAAATCGCAAGATTATCACATGACTTAGTATGCAAGTGCTTTGATTACGTTCATCTTTTGCAATTCACGAGCATAGAAGAACTTGGGGTTGATATGCCTTGTGAGAGGATTCTTCACATAACCCATATGTACTTATGCAACACAAGCGCATTTATCTTCATAGATAATAGTGGGGTTAGTGCGGCATTCAATCCACATGATTCTTTGGATGTGGTGAATCATCCGCGAAGCCAAGCACATTCTCGTGAGGCCTCATACGCATGCTATCATTTCCGAGTGGTTCGTCAAGTCGGTACAAGACTCGCTTAGACGCTTTCCATGGAATTGCGTTCCACCACATAGGAGTTCATAGCCTGTTTGCAATTTGGTGTATCGGATCCTACAAGTACCGTCATCTGTATTGCCATTCATAGTTAAGTCTTGGTTCTTTTCAGAGAACAGACTAAATTCTTTGCTTCTTTGGAGGTATTGAAAGATGTCCTTCATTCTCTACCAATGCCTTTGGTAGGTTCTCGACTATACCTTGCTAATAGGTTCACGGCAAATGCAATATCCGTTCTAGTACAGTTTGCTAAATACATTAGTGCTTCTATTGCACTTGAGCAGGGAATTCGGTCCCAGACTTCCTCCCCTCTTCTTTAGGTCCAGACGGGTCTTTGTCTTGCTGCAAAGATCTCCGACCATTGGCACTTTCAAAGGGTATGCCTTCGCAAAGTCGAACCTTTCTAACACCTTTCGAGTGTAGGTCGACCGATGCACTAATATCCCTTCAGGGCATGCTCAAGCCGCAAGCCTAAGTAATATTTGGTTTTACCCAAACCTTTCTTTTCTGACTCGACTCGGTAAGAGCTTGCTTTCTTAATATCCTTGTGGTTCGATGATATTCAGATTATCTTCATACACCGAGATTATACAAAATCCATTATGGGATCGTCGTATAAATACACGAGATTATTCTCATTGTTCGTAGCCTTTCTTGCATAGAAAGTCGCCAAGCGATTATACCACATTCTCGCTCGATTGCTTAAGTTCGCATAATGACTTTCTCGAGTTTCACACTGTACATATTTCTATTTGCTCGCTTTTTGATTCGGACATGAATACATTCAGGTATCTTCATATAAATGTCTCAATCCAATATTTCATAAAGGTATTTGGTACCTCATCCATCAATTTCACTTCTAACTTCAAGTTCACGCCATTGAGATAAATATTTAAAAGGAGTTCCGCCATGACCGGGAATAGGTTTCTTCATAATCATCTTACGGATGTCCGGTGAAACCTTGTTCAACGAGCCTTGCTTCTTTTTATTTCTCTTTCGAACAAATACCCACTTATGCCCTACAGGTGTATAAGGGAGGCGTGCGACTTACAGCCCAAAACACCTTTCTTTTATTCTGAGAGAATAATTCAATTTCTATTGCCTTCTTCCAATCTGATCTTTTCTTTCATTTATCGAGCGATGCAGGCTCTGGATCAAGATTGATGATTGTGGCAAGTTTCTTTGCAAAGTAAGTGTCGACATTGGCTGTTGTAATATTCAAAGGTTCTCCCGAGGTCATAAAGTTTTATAACTTATTTCTTCAAGTGGCGATTCTTTTAATGCTTCTACTTGCTCACCGCTGCTTCATTGCGGGCAAGTCCTTTAGTTTTTCAGCTCCGATGTGCGCACACATCCATGCTGATGTCTCCCTTCATGGGGATGTTCAATTCTTGTATGCCTTTTCTGAAGGTTCCATACCGATGCACTTCGGTGATCGGCTGTGTCAAGTCCTTCTTATCCTTTTTCACCAGGCGTCCCCGGTTACTTCGGATTCGAGGGACCGGAGTTCTCGCCCTTTATTCCGAGGCCTCGGACGGGATTAGGATACCTTCAATGGTATTTCAACCTCTCCTGCATTGCTTGCGTGCAAATGCTACTTATTCACGCTCTTCAAATCACTAAAGTAGTCTCGCAGTTGATTCGCTAATACTTGCAAATCAATTATCTTATGGACTTCAATTGTCTTCTAGACTTCAATTCAATTATCTTCTGGACTGCAATTATCTTCCAAACTTCTATTTGCTTCACTAGTGCTCGGGTCATATGCATAGATTTCAATTATCTTACGGACTTCAAATGTCTTCTAGACATCAATTATTTCCGACATTATCATCAAGGGTTGATTTCTCCCTAATGACGGAAATTAATCTCATCTATTGTACTATCGTGAATCGGTATTATACAAATCTCCAGTCATAGGGTCCAAATACTTGATTATGGATGCTGTCTCATAACCAACGTATATCCCAGACTTTCGGAGAAGACCCATTGCAGTTCGCTGCGGTGGTGGTATAGGTATATAACCCTTGCAAACCAACCTGCGAAGATGAGAAGTTTTCAGTGCTGACCCTTGCGCTAGTTGCATAGTTGGATAGATGTTATAGGTCGACGGTCTTAAATTGATGAGAGCTGCTACGAGCAGGACTGCGTGTCCCCAACATATAGTTGGTAAATTACAATTCTTCAAAGTTCTGCTAGTCCATTCTGGGTGCGGATGTGCGGTATAGAATGCTCAACTTTAATTCCCATTTTCATACAATAATCATTAAATGCTTTCAAAGTAAATTCTCGGCGTTGTCCATTCAGTGGACTTCATATGATGATCGTGGAAAATATTTCTAATTTAATTATCTGCGAGATTGGCTTTGCAAAAGTATGGTTTCGTAGACAATAAACATACGCGTCGACCATTCCGAGGAAGCATTGATGAGCACTATAAAATACCTAAATGACCCTTACGAGGTGATAGGACCGCAAATGTCTCCTGGATACGGTCCAGAATGCGAGGACTTCATCCTTCGCCAGAGCAAAAGGTCTAATAATTAATTTCCTGTGGCATATGCGGGGCACACAAAATCTTCCAGATTCGGGAAATTCTTTATATTCATATCATGTCCCTGTGAATTGTTAATTATATTTCTCATCATCCTAAGACCTAGGCGGCATAATCTATCATGCGAGAGATAGAAAAGTTTGAGCTTCTAAATACGGTTTTGAGTAAGATAGGTGCAGTGCCTTAATATTAGTGTAGTATAGCCCAATTTCATATGAAGGAAGATATTCTAATGCTATTTTTCACTTTCTTCACGCTTTGTAATGAGCATGTATTCATACCATACTTTTCTTCGGTCTCTACATGGAAACTGTTAGCGCAAAAATCCTTGAGAGTTCTAGTCGATTCTGGGTACAACAAGTCTTCTTCAATGACCAAAGTTGTGCCCGTTGGGAGTATAATTATGGCCATTCCTGGGCCTATTATACAAGTATCGCTGCCTGCGATTGTCGTAAGACTACCAGCATTCTTGCTGATCGACTGGAAAAAAAAATTCTATTTCTCTCAGGATGGTATTCGCAGCCGCTACATGCTAAGCCACGTTCCTCCAGAGGCGCCACACGCGTTCTACTATAATGTACTTTATTAATATGTAGCAGAAAGCAAGCAACACATAAATAAAATACTTCAGATATCAGAACGTAACTTGCCATTATAAAGACGGGAAAATAAGTCTTGCATGACTCGTAATAAGAATTTAATGCTTTGCTCTCCTAGAGCTTGTAACCATTATTCAATAATTCAAAATTCTGCTTCAATTACAAGCGCAGTTGCTATAAAGATCCAAGTGCAATGCGTGCACTAGATCGAATCGGCGAAGTATTCAGGAACTTCTGCCTCAATCGGCTCCATGCGCGATCTTCTCCTCTTGGGCAGCTACGGCTACGGCCACTGCGATGTCCAAAGGAGGGATGATGGGGGCTGCTACTGGGCTGTCCACATCCATAATGTGCAACTAATAGATGTGAATCCTCTATGCCTGCAATGGCGAGGTATGCCTCATGCTGTCATTTGCCCTTTTTCGTAGACTGGAAAACATCAATAATGTGCGACGCACTACCTTATCCTTCTTGCCCCTCTCATTCGTGAGAGATTTTATCACCTTGTAGCTACTAGTAGTGGCTTCATGGCCAACATTGCTACTAGGTGGCTGTGAGATGAAGTTCTTTCTTAGAACATCATCTTGAGCTTCTGCAACTTGCATAATGTCAATTAATTCGGCATACTTCATGTAGCCGTCTTGACGATAGTTGCGTGCAGATTACACCGCATTTTGGTGAAAGGTAGAGAGAGTCTTCTCAATCTTCTACTCATCTATGATTACATTACCACAAGATTGAAGACTGATACAAATTCTATACAAATTACGCCATCTCTGGTCAAGATTTGAACCATCGTTCGTGATGCCACCATATTCATATTCATGCAAAGTTCAAAGGATTATGCTAGTAATCTGCATAAAATGGTTGCAAAATTCTCATAATGCTCATCGAACCTGTGTTCGTATTCCCAGATATTTTTTCTATGCATTTTTCATGATTTATCGCTATTTCCGGTGATTAAAAGTAATATAAACAATCACGTATAATCAAAAACAAGAATACGTAAAATAGATTGCTTAGAAATAACAATAACAAAGTTAAACATGCTTCATATGCTCAAAAATATTCAAAATTTGAATTCCGAGGTCCTTTTCACTGGAAAATGACTTTTGATGAAATCTGAACTTACAAGGGTTAACACGTAAAATTTCAATCTGAGAGAAAATTTACGCGTAAGGATCCCCGTGATTTTCAGAATCCCGAAGGGACCTTTTGCAAAACCTCCTTTTTTTCAAGTTTTTTTTTCAAGTTTTTTTTCTTTTTCTTTCTTTTCCCGGTTATTGGGTTGTTCCCATGGGCCCTTGTCCTCTTTCCCGGCCCAAGTCGGCCCACCCTTGCCGGCTAAAAATGCGCACGGGTAGGGTTTCCCTGCCCGCATTCAAAGGAGGTGGCGGCGGCGACCACTCGTGCGCCCCGCGGGGAGGTGAGGAGCGGTCGGCACGCGGCGGTGGGCAGATGCGGCGCGGCCACGCGGGCTTCGCGGTGGGCTAAAACGGCTCAAACGGCGCGCGCGGCCTTCAACGTGGTCGGGCGCCGTGGCGACGCGCGCGGCGGCGCCGTCGGGTGCGGCGCGTTTCCGCGCGGCGCGTGGTGGGAAGCGGCGGCCGGCAGATAGACGTGGCTCCGGCACGGCGCGGCCTCGGCGGAGGCGGCGCGGCCTCGGCGGAGGCGGCTCGGCGACTTCATGCGACCGCTCGCCAGGCGGCGCGGCGGCGGATCGCGGATCGCGGCGGCGCCGGCCGGCGGCCGAGAGGGCGGCGGCGCGGCGCTGCGGCGGCGCGCGGCGCTGGCTGCGCGCCACGAGCCGAGCGCGATCCTCCCTTTGCTCCTTCTTTTTCTTTGGGTGATGCATGGTCGCGATCATCACGGCGTGCGGCAAGCGGCGCGAGCGAGCGAGCAGAGGGCCGACGGCGGCGCGCCGGCGGCAAGCGCGCCGGCTGCGGCGGCGCAAAGCGGGCGGGCGGGCGGGCGTCGCGAGGCCGCACTATGGCGGTGTTCCGTGCGGCGGAGACGGAGGCGCCGTGGGAGCCCATGCTAGCGGTGGCGGCTACGGGCCGTGACGATCGCGCCGCGTAGCCAACGGGCCGGCGGCGGCAGTGTGGCTCTACATGGCGGCAGCGTTTTTTTTCTTTTCATTATTGTTCATTCATGCAAATGTATGCTATGCAATGTAATACCAGGTAGAACGAGGCGCGGCTTCATGCCGACATGTGCGTGCTTGCCGCGTGCTAGCGACGCAGACCGTTGTCGTTGCCTCCGTGGCGATGACGTGATGGCGGACTATGCCGACCAGAACGATCGCGAGGTAGTGACACCGCTGCAAGGCGTGCCATGCACATGATGCCTTTCATGCGATTGCATCTACTATCTACGGTACAATCATCATCTACTTTTCATGCAATCTACCGATCGGCTTGGCCGGCGACTTCAAGTCGGCTCGCCGCAGAGATTAGAGCGGATTTGCATTTGTATGAAACCAATCTAGAAAGCCAAATTTGCGCACTGAAAGCAATCTAGGAAAACGATTCAATCACGAGCGCCGCTCATCGACGGTTACCTTTTCGATGCGAGGAGAGTCGATCGTCGCGATAACGTGTTAAGGAACATCATCACGCGAGTCCAAATCGAGCGATTACCTCGTGACAAGCGTAGAATCGTAAGAACAATGCATGAACAACAAGAACAGAATAAGAGATAAAACACGAGAGATGTGGGGACTTCTTGCTTTCTTTATTCCTTCATCCATCGATCGATCGTTGCCGCGACCGCAGCACCGCCCTTCCGGACGTCGGGCTCCCGGCGCCAACGCAAAGACCGGTCTCAAAAAGCAAGCGAGGCGGCGCGGCGCCCGCGCAGCCACCTCCTCCGCGCTGCGTGGCTGCGGACAAGGACGCGCGCGATAATATCGCTGCACGGTTCAATAACAAACAGATCACGATGTAACAATACGTATGGTTCGAAACCGCCCGTGATGATGGTTCCAACCGCTCGTGATGAGACCGTGTGTAGTAATGTATATATGTTTTACTTTGTTATCTGATAATACTAGTGGTCTGCTCGGCCAAACCTAAATTTTAATCCTGGTCCGCCGTTGACTGGCCGTGTGCTAACGCGATTGGTTTGCTCATCTAGCACACGGTAACTATCGACGCAGTTAATTGTTAAGGAACCGCTGCCGCGAAGTCCAAACCGAGCGATTACTCGTGAGACAAGCGAGAATCGTAAGAACAATGCATGAACAACAAGAATGTAATAAGAGATAAACACAGAGATGTAGGGGACTTTTGCTTCTCTTTTATTCCTTCATCCATCGATCAATCGCTTATAATGAATAGCACCCCTATTTATAGGCTACGCCCCGCTAGGGTTTGGGGATGAGCCCACCTTGGGCGGGACTCCTGGTCCTGGGCCTAGCTTAACACTCCCCTTGGGCACTCATCCTTCATGTCCATGTCTCATCAAAACTCCATAAAACCCAAAGGGAAAAATTTGGAGAAAGAGTACATGAATCATGTTTCTATGTCGCACTTAATTGCCTCATTAAAAACCTTAGCCGAGAAACTTCAGAAAACTCCACAAGGGAAAAAGAGTACAATCCACCCAATTTCATTTAATCTCCGATTTACCTTTTGGGTACTGATCTTCGTGATCAAGCTTTAGTAATGAGTTTGTGAAGATTCTCCCCCGAATCTCGCAGACTTCTAAGTCTCATCATTCTAATTCCACGATGCACCTTTCAAAGCTAGATGTCGGAAGTGACTTAGTGAATAAATCGCAAGATTATCACATGACTTAGTATGCAAAGGCTTTGATTACGCTCATCTTTTGCAATTCACGAGCATAGAAGAACTTGGGGTTGATATGCCTTGTGAGAGGATTCTTCACATAACCCATATGTACTTATGCAACACAAGCCGCATTTATCTTCATAGATAATAGGTTAGTGCGCATTCAATCCACATGATTGCCGGATGTGGTGAATCATCCGCCGGGCAAGCACATTCTCGTGAGGCCTCATACAAGGCTATCATTTCCGAGTGGTTCGTCAAGCCTGCGACAAGACTCGCTTAGACGCTTTCCATGGAATTGCAGTTCCACCACATAGGAGTTCATAGCCTGCTTGTAATTTGGTCAGTATGCGGATCCTACAAGTACCGCCATCCAGATTGCCATTCATAGTTAAGTCTTGGTTCTTTCAGAGAATGTGACTAAATTCTTTGCTTCTTTGGAGGTATTGAAAGATGTCCTTCATTCTCTACCAATGCCTTTGTAGGTTCAGACTATACCTAATAGGTTCACTAAGAAATGCAACATCCGTTCTAGTACAGTTTGCTAAATACATTAGTGCTTCTATTGCACTTCCAGGTGGGAATTCCGGTCCCGTGACTTCCTCCCCTCTTCTTTAGGTCCAGACGTGTCTTTGTCTTGCTGCAAAGATCTCCCACCATTGGCACTTTCAAAGGGTATGCCTTCGCAAAGTCGAACCTTTCTAACACCTTCCGAGTGTAGGTCGACCGATGCACTAATATCCCTTCAGTGGGCATGCTCAAGCCGCAAGCCTAAGTAATATTTGGTTTTACCCAAACCTTTCTTTTCTGACTGACTGTGTAAGAGCTTGCTTTCTTAATATCCTTCGTGGTCTGTATGATATTCGGGATTATCTTCATACACCGAGATTATACAAAATCCATTATGGGATCGCCGATAAATACACGTAGATTATTCTCATTGTTCGTAGCCTTTCTTGCATAGAAAGTCGCCAAGCGATTATACCACATTCTCGCTCGATTGCTTAAGTTCGCATAATGACTTTCTCGAGTTTCACACTGCATATATTTCTATTTGCTCGCTTTTGATTCTGGACAAGTAATACATTCTGTATCTTCATATAAATGTCCAATCCAATATTTCATAAAGGTATGCCGTACCTCATCCATCAATTTCACTTCTAACTTCAAGTTCACTGCCATTGAGATAAATATTTAAAAGGGAGTTCCGCCCATGACCGGGGAATAGGTTTCTTCATAATCATCTTCTGGATGTCCAGTGAAACCTTGTTCAACGAGCCTTGCTTCTTTTTATTTCTCTTCAACAAATACCCACTTATGCCCTATGTGGTATATAAGTGGAGGCGTAAGGCGTTACATGTGCCCAAAACACCTTTCTTTTATTCGAGAGAATAATTCAATTTCTATTGCCTTCTTCCAATCTGATCTTTTCTTTCATTTATCGAGCGATGCAGCCTGGATCAAGATTGATGATTGTGGCAAGTTTTTTGCAAAGTAAGTGTCGACATTGGTCGTTGTAATATTCAAAGGTTCTCCGAGGTCATAAAGTTTTATAACTTATTTCTTCAAGTGGCGATTCTTTTAATGCTTCTACTTGCTCACCACGCTTCATTGCGGGCAAGTCCTTTAGTTTTTCAACCCGGCGTGTGCGCACACATCCATGCCGATGTCTCCTTCATGGGGATGTTCAATTTTGTATGCCTTTTCGGTTCCATACCGATGCCGTGTCTCAACTGCTACTCCTTCCGTTCGGGGCACTTCGGTGATCGTGTGTCAAGTCCTTCTTATCCTTTTTCACCAGCGCCCCTGCACTTCGGATTCGAGGGACCGGAGTTCTCGCCCTTTATTCCGAGGCCTCGACGGGATTAGGATACCTTCAATGGTATTTCAACCCTCTCCTGCATTGCTTGCGTGCAAATGCTACTTATTCACGCTCTTCAAATCACTAAAGTAGTCCGCAATGATTCGCTAATACTTGCAAATCAATTATCTTATGGACTTCAATTGTCTTCTAGACTTCAATTCAATTATCTTCGACTCGCAATTATCTTCCAAACTTCTATTTGCTTCACTAGTGCTCTGGTCATATGCATAGATTTCAATTATCTTCTCGACTTCAAATGTCTTCTAGACATCAATTATTTCCGACATTATCATCAAGGGTTGATTTCTCCCTAATGACGGAAATTAATCTCATCTATTGTACTATCGACCGGTATTATACAAATCTCCAAATATAGGGTCCAAATACTTGATTATGGATGTTGTCTCATAACCAACGATATCCCCACTTTCTGAGAAGACCCATTGCGTCATCACGCTGGTGGTGGTATAGGTATATAACCCTTGCAAACCAACTCGCTAAGATGAGAAGTTTTCGCAATGACCTTTGCGCTTAGTTGCATAGTTGGATGGATGTTATAGGCCGACGGTCTTAAATTGATGAGAGTCTACACGAGCAGATCACGGTCCCCAACATATAGTTGGTAAATTACAATTCTTCAAAGTTCGCTAGTCCATTCTCAAAAGTGATAAAGTGTATAGAATGCTCAACTTTAATTCCCATTTTCATACAATAATCATTAAATGCTTTCAAAGTAAATTCTTCCGCGTTGTCCATTCAGTGGACTTCATATGATGATCAGGAAAATATTTCTAATTTAATTATCTCATGATTGGCTTTGCAAAAGTATGGTTTCTCGAGACAATAAACATACGTGCACCATTCCGAGGAAGCATTGATGAGCACTATAAAATACCTAAATGACCCTTACAGGGTCAGATAGGACCGCAAATGTCTCCTCGATACGGTCCAGAATGCAGGACTTCATCCTTCGTCAGAGCAAAAGGTCTAATAATTAATTTCCTTGGCATATATGGGCACACAAAATCTTCCAGATTCGGGAAATTCTTTATATTCATATCATGTCCTCGTGAATTGTTAATTATATTTCTCATCATCCTAAGACCTAGGCGTATAATCTATCATGCCGTAGATAGAAAAGTTCGAGCTTCTAAATACGGTTTTCGTGGCAAGATAGGCCGCAGTGCCTTAATATTAGTGTAGTATAGCCCAATTTCATATGAAGGAAGATATTCTAATGCTATTTTTCACTTTCTTCACGCTTTGTAATGAGCATGTATTCTCAGCACTCATACTTTTCTTCGCCTCTACATGGAAACCGTAGCGCAAAAATCCTTGAGAGTTCTAGTCGATCTGGGTACAACAAGTCTTCTTCAATGACCAAAGTTGTGTCGTTGAGAGTATAATTATGGCCATTCCCGGCCTATTATACAAGTATCGCTATGATTGTCGAAGACTACCAAAGATTCTTGCCGATCGACCGAAAAAATTCTATTTCTCTCAGATGGTATTCGCAGCCGCTACATGCTAAGCACGCCTCCAGAGGCGCCACACGCTGCTTCTACTATAATGTACTTTATTAATATGTAGCGTAAAGCAAGCAACACATAAATAAAATACTCGATATCGAACGAACTTGCCATTATAAAGACGGAAAATAAGTCTTGCATGACTCGTAATAAGAATTTAATGCTTTGCTCTCCTAGAGCTTGTAACCATTATTCAATAATTCAAAATTCGCTTCAATTACAACCGCAGTTGCTATAAAGATCCAAGTGCAAATGCGCGGCACTAGATCGACCTGCGAAGTATTCGCAGAACTTCGCCTCAATCCGCTCCATGCGCGATCTTCTCCTCTTGGGCGCACGGCCACGCCATCGCGATGTCCAAAGGAGGGATGATGGGGGTCACATCGGCTGTCCACATCCATAATGTGCAACTAATAGATGTGAATCCTCTATGCTCGCAATGGCGAGGTATGCCTCATGCGCCGCCATTTGCCCTTTTCGTAGACCGAAAACATCAACAATGCGACGACTACCTTATCCTTCTTGCCCTCTCATTCGTGAGAGATTTTATCACCTTGTAGCTACTAGTAGTGGCTTCATGGCCAACATTGCTACTAGGTGGTCGTGATGAAGTTCTTTCTTAGAACATCATCTTGAGCTTCAGAACTTGCATAATGTCAATTAATTCTGCATACTTCATGTAGCCGCTTTGACGATAGTTATGCAGTGACATAACCGCATTTTGGTGAAAGGTAGAGAGAGTCTTCTCAATCTTCTACTCATCTATGATTACATTACCACAAGATTGAAGACTGATACAAATTCTATACAAATTCGCCATGCGCTGGTCAAGACTTTGAACTCACGTTCGTGATGCCACCATATTCATATTCATGCAAAGTTCAAAGGATTACTCGCTAGTAATCTGCATAAAATGGTTGCAAAATTTCATAATGCTCATCGAACCTGTGTTCAGATTCCCAGATATTTTTTCTATGCATTTTTCATGATTTATCGCTATTTCCAGAGTGATTAAAAGTAATATAAACAATCACGATAATCAAAACAAGAAATACGTAAAATAGATTGCTTAGAAATAACAATAACAAAGTTAAACATGCTTCATATGCTCAAAAATATTCAAAATTTGAATTCGAGGTCCTTTTTCACGGAAAATGACTTTTCAAAGGAAATCAGAACTTACAAGGGTTAACACGTAAAATTTCAAAGATGAGAAAATTTGCCACGTAGGATCCCCGTGATTTTCGTAATCCCGAAGGACCTTTGCAAAACCTCCTTTTTTCAAGTTTTTTTCAAGTTTTTTCTTTTCTTTCTTTTCCCGCTATTGGGTTGTTCCATGGGCCCTTGTCCTCTTCCCCCCAAGCCGCCCACCCTTGCCGGCTAAAATGCGCACGGTAGGGTTTCGCCCGCATTCAAAGGGAGGTGGCGCGCACCACTGTGGCAGCCCCGCGCAGGAGGCGAGGAGCGGTGGCCACGGCGGCTGGTCAGATGTGCGCGGCGGCCACGCTGGGCTTGGCGCGCGCCTAAAACGCTCGGCGGGCGCCTTCAACGTGGACCGGCGAGCGTGGCGACGGCGGCGCTGCGTGCGCGCGGCTCCGCGCGCGCGGCTGGCCAGGGAAGTGCGGGCGGCAGATAGACGTGGCTCAAGCACGGCGGCTTGCCTGCGGCGGAGGCGCGGCGGCCAGGCGGAGGAGGCGTTCGGCGACTTACGCGATCGGCCATAGGCGCAAGGCGGCTCGCCGGATGGGCGGGCGCATTGCTTGCGCCGGGCGCGAGAGCGCGGCGAGGCGCGGCGATGCGGGCGCGCGCGGCGCGCGCTGGCGCTACGAGCACGAGCGCGCGATCCTCCTCTTTGCTCCCCTCTTTTTTTGGTGATGGCATTGCCGGGATCATCAATGGCGCGGCTTAAGCAGGCGGAGAGCGAAGCGAGCAGAGGGCCGACGGCGGGCGCCGCCGCGCGCGGGCGCCGCTTCGCCGAAGGCAAAGACTGCGCGGCGGTTGGCGGCGCGGCGGCCGACTATGGCGGTGTTCCGTGCCGGCGGAGACGGAGGCGCCTTCTTAACATTAATAATGGAAATGAAAGAGAGGGCGGTGCGGCTTCCTCTTCACGTCGTATTGTTGCCAACACCGTAGATCACTCATTACGTCACGAGCAAACGCCGAACAGCCACCACATGGAAACAGAAAACGCTTCAGTACAATCAGCCTTCTGTACCCGGACACATCAGCTCCGAAGATGCAAACAAAATTCACCTAAACCCATCCAGATTTCTTTCAAGGAGAAAGCCCATCCAGATTCATTGAATCCAACCTACCAAAAGCCCCCATCTAATCCTCTCATCATCCGCACGCTAGAGCTAAGCCACACACAACTCTCGCCAACCCCCAAGAACTTGATCATCTCCATGGGCGGCTTCTCCATGGACCAGGCCTTCGTGCAGGCCCCCGAGCACCGTCCCAAGGCGGTCGTCTCCGAGGCGGCCGGCATCCCGGTCATCGACCTGTCGCCTCTCGCTGCTGGCGACAAGGCCGGGGTGGACGCGCTCGCGGCGGAAGTGGGAAAGGCGAGCCGGGACTGGGGCTTCTTCGTGGTGGTGTGCCGGCGGAGGCGATGGCGCGGGCGGTGGAGGCGCAGAGGGCGTTCTTCGCTCTGTCGGCGGAGCGGAAGGCGGCCGTGCAGAAGAGCGAGGCGGCGCCGCTGGGGTACTACCAGTCGGAGCACACCAAGAACGTCAGGGACTGGAAGGAGGTATTCGACTTCGTCCCACGCGAGCCGCCGCCGCCGGCCTCTGTGGCCGACGGCGAGCTCGTGTTCGAGAACAAGTGGCCCGAGGACCTGCCGGGGTTCAAGTTATCATCTGCTAAACCTTGCGATGCATTAACTTTCGTCCATCTCTTCTAATTGTACTGTAGTGTGTGTTTTTTCTTGCATGATCTTCGCGCCAATTTTAATAAATCACGTTTATTGAATTAATTGAAGAATATTGTTAGGAATTTTCACCTTTTTTCAATTAAAACATTAATAAATAATCCTACCGTATATATATATATATATATATATATATATATTAAATTATATATAAAAAGAAAACAAATGTTACAAGGAAAAATTACAGGAAAATACAAAGTCATTTGAGGTAGATTATGAAGCCATTCTTCTATGGATGGATGACAATGCTTCTTTGCCCTAAGGATAACCACGGTACATTCATGTTTGAAACTTCTTTTCCATTCTTCAAAGGAAACAAATAGATTAGGTTAATTGTTGGCTTAAAAATGAAACACTGTTGGACGGTCTCACGATTTTGTCTTTCTTCAAATTATGTTGGCTTGTATCACATTAGGTAGATCTTACATACTTCCTTACAAAAAGATTCAGCTTAGAGGATAGTGTAGAAAGAAATTAGTAACCACTGAAATTTACAGCTTAGAGGATACTTTATTAGACAATTTATAGTTGGAAAAATGCCAAGGTAAGATTCGCTATCTGTGCGATAGTGAGGATATATATCAACCAAACAACCCCAAAATCAGTAACTACATATTGTAGGTTTGCAAGCATCATTAAAACATCGTGTTGGTTTTACTAAAGCAGTTCTAATAACAAAGTAAATTAGTGCCAGCTGAACTGTGCTATCATGTTATTTTCGACGCAATTATCTGCAGAGAGGCGCTGGAGGAGTACGCCAAAGCGATGGAAGAGCTAGCGTTCAAGCTGCTGGAGCTGATCGCCCGGAGCCTGAAGCTGAGACCCGACCGGCTTCACGGCTTCTTCAAGGAACGGACTGTTCCGGCTGAACCACTATCCTCCCTGCCCGAGCCCCGACCTGGCCCTCGGCGTCGGCCGCCACAAGGACCCCGGCGCGCTCACCATCCTGTACCAGGACGACGTCGGCGGGCTCGATGTCCGGAGGCGATCCGACGGCGAGTGGGTGCGCGTCAGGCCTGTCCCCGACTCGTTCATCATCAACGTCGGCGACATCATCCAGGTACATACATACATACATATTGCAGATGATTAGAATTTGTTTCTTGTAAATTGCAAATGCTTGGCCTGATCACTTAAAACTGGCCTTGCAATTCCACATGTGTGTGGTGGCAGGTTTGGAGCAATGACAGGTACGAGAACGCGGAGCACCGGGTGTCGGTGAACTCGGAGAAGGGCAGGTTCTCCATGCCCTACTTCTTCAACCCGGCCAGCTATACCGTCGTCGAGCCGCTGGAGGAGGTGGTGAGCGACGAGAGCCCCTCCAGGTACAACGCCTACAGCTTGCGCGACATCCTCGGCGCCAGGAGCAACAGCAACTTCAAGAAGCTCGACGTTGAGAACGTCCAGATCGCGCATTTCAGGAAGGACCTCGCTGTCTAGAATGAGTTCGCGGTGATCGAGGCGCGAGCGGCCATCGTCTTGGCATCTTCAGAGACCATATCACCGCCGTTTGTGATATAAATAAAGCGCGTGTTATTATGTAACAACTAGTCATCTACCCGTGCACCGCACGGGCCAGCAATATTTTTAAAAGAAACATGAATAGATAAAGTTTATGATGAATATTGGTTGTATTTGCATAATAATATAAACTGTATACAGAGGAAAATTTTAAAACTATGCATTTCGATGTGTATTACTAAAAACACTTTGGATCAATTTTTCATGAGTCAAATGCGTGCATGGAGAAAAAAGCTAAAGTTTCTTATGTTTTGCAATATAAGGCAGTCAAATATGTTTTTAAAAAGCTATTGATACATATGCTTTGTAATAAAAGGCAGTAAAATATGTTTTCAGTACTTTGGAAACGTAGCTTTGAATCTTACAATTGCTACAAATTACTTAAGTGTCATTTTTATCCATTCACTCCTATCCACGCATGTTGCCTTCCTCCGTCTTCTCCCCCAATCCCAGTTTGATTTCCTTCGCGCACCAACACAACTGAAGATGGCAAGCTGCACTTTTTGCTTGATTGGTTGGTTGTGATTTTACTATAGTAATGTACAATTATTATGAAAAGTATCTGTTAATATATATATACTTTCAACAGGAAGGCAATACGTTTCGTTATTTTGTTGTAGGCTATTGTGTTGCATATGAGTAATGTTGAAATTTGTTAATTGGTTAGCCAAAGTGCTTAATAACATCATACGCTTATTTTTTCTTTTTCATGTAGCATCTGCTTTCTCTTCAATCGAGCTTCTTTGCATTCACACTTTTGTCTATTATCTTCCAAATTACTAAAAGGTATTTTTGAAGTATTGGTTAGTCACATTGGAAAAAAGTTTTTTAGTTGATTGTTTGAAAATGCTATGATCAAAGAGTTCATTTCTAACACATAAATATATTACCTTACATTGTTTTGATTTAGCTCTTCTGATTCTCTTTCCATGTGCAGGTCATTCTTCAGCTTGGAGTCGAAGGCTACTAATGGTGATTTTCCGTATTTCGACCTCCTCAGGACCTCTTCCAGGACCTCTGTGGGGACCCCGGGTTATCTCCATAAGACCGAGACTAAGCATGGTCTTAAGGATATAACTCTGGACCTCCAGTAAATGGATTCCAACTTAACTCGATCTAAGTGAGAGGCTTAACTGAAAATAAGAGCACCAACGATCATGCGCGCTGCTCCTCTGCGAGCACTACATGATTGTCAATTCTTCAACAAGCCAAACACTACACTTAGTAAGTTAAATGGGAAGCCATGAATAGCGAGCATGACTTATATTGGCTCCCAAGATCAGCGACCAATATAAACATACTCTCATACAACGTTGATCACATCCATACAACGATCATACATTAATAGTTCAAGGACAACAATATAGTTTAAGTCTACAACGGTTACAAACGGCCGACCGGTCAAATTCAAATCAGAGTATTAAGTAGCAGCGGAAACAAGTAAATAAACCAAAAGGCCAGCAGTGGTATGCCCCATAACCCATCGGCAACCGACTGGGAGTTAAATGATAGCACTACTCATCAGTGTCGCCTAAATCGACACTGACAAGCTCAACGGGCTCGATATCTTCCTTACCTGTAAGCCAGTAGACAAACTGG
Organism: Ampelocalamus luodianensis; assembly: GCA_036346255.1. Classification (NCBI taxonomy): domain Eukaryota; kingdom Viridiplantae; phylum Streptophyta; class Magnoliopsida; order Poales; family Poaceae; genus Ampelocalamus; species Ampelocalamus luodianensis. Next base: position 78,109,443 of record CM070621.1, read on the forward strand.
CTGAGTACAAACGAGTTGTTCCAAAGGCTGGCTCATATTGGCTTAGTTTTGCAAAAGAGACGCCACAATGTACAACTTATATATACTAGTTTTTCAAGTGCCATTTCAAAATCAGATTTGAAGTAGAAGTAAAGCATGTGAATAAGTAATGAATTGCACAACAGATAAATCATACAAATAGCAAAGTGGTTGTCCACTTTGAAACTACAACAAGCATGAACATCCCATTCATGATGAATCCCAAGTTATAACCACAATTTTAATTTCAAGTCTAACAATAAGCAGCCACAAACTCAAGCGATCATCCATAACCGCGGACACGGCTATTCGAATAGATTTATACCCTGCAGGGGTGTACTACTTTACCCACACGACTCGATTAGCCCGTAAGCCTCCAGATAATGGCACACTTCCTTTGGTATGCTGGCCGGGGAGAATCGAGATACAGTCGTTTTCAGAAAGAAAACCCTATTGAGCTAAGTCCCCCATGTGAGATGTTTTCGGTCTTAGTACAACTAACGTATAGCACTTGCTAAGGGGCTCACAAGTTCCATGGGAAATACCGATGCAATGAAAAGGGTAATTGGTGCTCCCGTGCACACTATAGAACATTACATCGGCTCATAAGGACAAATGATCAACACAAATACCCCTACACCACCATGGGACTTAACACAATATAACCTTCCCCTTACTTAACTGTACAGTACCCATATACTGCGCATGGTAGCACGAGTTTTACTTGAATCGCAGGTACCCAAAGTTTGGTCCTTAATTAAAGACTAAGAACACCGAAAGACACTCAAGAGCCAAAATCATCCAAAATCCATAAAATTTATACAGCAAGTAGAGAATGATTTTGGACAAATTTATCAAAAAGAATCATTTGATTTGGATTAAAGATGCAAAAGTTATGGCCTAAACAAATTCTCTCAGCCTGGAAATTCAAATTAAATTAATTTCGGTTACTGTTCATGGCATAAATTTTTAGAAATAATTTGAATTTGAACTTTTTATGGTGGGTAGATATTGACATCCTAAGGTTAGAAAAACTGAGTTTAATCAATTTGGAGTTAAAATGACTTTGTTATGATTTTTCTAAGTCGTAAAACTAGTATATCATTAATTTCAGTAGCAAAGACCTCATTAAAACCTACTCTACACTAAATTACATTACTAGAGGATTTTAACAAAGTTTAGTTTGCTCAGTTTGGAATTACAGAGAAAAAGTTATTCATTTTTCAAGTTTTAATGAGTTTCTAGACAACATTTTATGTTGAAACAAGTTAATACAGTTCATATCATTTTTTTTTTTGTTTTGCCACAGAAAAGTATCTAAGTTCATTCTCAGATTAAAGTTCATTTTATTACAGAGTTAATGCAATTTGAATCACTAAAAAAAGAGCTAAAATAATTTAGTTATGCACTTTTGAAATTTAAAACACTTAAATACTTTGAAAATTGGAGCTCTCGGGGTGGTCCAACAGAATTGAAGAAACTCGGGGAGGTCGAAACCGTTGATCTAGAATCCAACGACTCCAGAGCACAGGAGCACAACGCACCAACGCGACGCGCACAAGGGAGGTCTAGAGGCTAAAAGCTAAAGGAGGAGGTCTGGACGGTGAGATCTAAAGGAGGAGAGGTCTTGGCGGCTAAGATCTACTGAGGAGGTCTTAACTGCCAAGGTCTCCACCGATGGATTTAGATCCAACGGCCCACGGGAGATGGGACATTCGGACTTCCCGAATGCCTCACCGAGTTTGGGCCTTGGATTTCAAAAAGAACGGCTTAGATCAAGATCACATTCAGAGGTCCGAATGTTCACCAGATCTGAGCCGTAGATCTAGAGATGAACGGCCAAACAGGATCGGAACGCTTAAAACTCTAAAAGCGCCGAGGAGGACTAGCCCGTTAGATCTAGATCTAACGGTCCAAAGCTGAGGGGAGGTCCTAAAGCTAAGGATCTAACGGAGGAGGTCCTAGACGGTCAAGATCTCTAGGGGGGAGGTCTTGAACGGCTAAGATTCCACCGAGGGAGGTCCTGGGCGATAAGATAAAATGGTGAGGAGGTCTTGGGCGGCTTAGATCTAGACTAGGGAGGTCTCAACTGTCAAGATTTACCCAGGGTGGTCTTGAGGTCAAGGCTCGCGGGAAGGGGAGGTCCTAAAGGTTTTCTTTACAAAAGACCAGGGGTGGTCTTTTGCAAAGAGGACCTCGAGGGGTGGTTTTTGCAAAAATGACCGCGGGGTGGTCTTTTTTCGCAGGAGTGATCCTGACGGCTCAGATTAGATCTAAGGAGGTCTTTAACGGCCAGGATTTATCCTAAGAGGTCTAGAGACTTAACGACACACACGCTCTGCCGACAAGAACATCATTTAACGCTAATGATTAGGCTTTAGGACAACATAAATACTAATCATTAGGCTACAGGACTTGTCCGAGTAAGGCACGGCAAAAACACGAGTTTGGGTTTTTGCTCACCGTCGGCGAAGTGGACCACGCCGGCGAGAACCAAGGGCATGGCAGGGTTCTAAATAGCGAGGAGAACCTAAAGGTGCCAAAAACTAGAGCTAGAACCCCTCCTACCGGTGGCTAGCCGGAGATGACCGCCGGAGGTACAAAAATGACAAAATGAAAAACTAACGTGGTCTAATCAGAACAGAAGCTCAAACACTAAGGCACTAACCTGAGGACGGTGAAGTCAAGGAAATTGTCGGAGGAGCTCCGATGACCAAAAAACTTGCCGGAGATGAGGAAGAAGGCAGATCCAGCCTCAAAGAACAAGTTCCCACTTTGACAATCCCTGAGGAGGCCAAACAAGGTAAGTTAGGGAAATACTCAAAGTGCCCAAATGGACAAGTTGGCACGCCAAGAAATGCAAATAAACCACTGGAGCTCGGATGGCCTTGAGGAGCTCCAAGGTCCGACAATGGCGACGAGGAGGTCCTCTCGGGTGTTGTGAGTAAAAGAGCACAGAGAGGAACTCGAGTGGGCACAATGGTGTCTAAAAGGAGCCAAGGAGGAGCTCAAGGAACTTAAATAGCTGAGAGAGCAAGGGTCACCTCAGTCAAAAAGGTCTCTGCCATGGAAGTACATGAAATGACAGGGCAGGAGGAAAGGTGCTGACAAGAATTAAAGGTTGGCAGAGCTAGCCGTTGACAAGGGCAAGAAATGACAAGGCACTGCTCAAAACTGTCCAAGCTCTGGCACACACGCATGCACGTGAAAACGATGATGACTGGGCCCAGAGGTCCCACCACTCGGTGAGGGAACCCGAGGAGGACAAGTCAAAAGAACACAACGGTTGGGAGACTTAGATTTGAGTTGGGGAGGTCTTGGCGGTTGGATTTGAAATGAAGGGCTCCGATTTTAAGAAGTGATCGGAGGTCTTAATGCACAAGGAGGTCTGCGGCACAGATCAAAGGATGGACAGCCCACGATCACCAAGGTGCAACAGAAGTGGTCGAGGAGGTCTGAAGAGGTTTTTTGAGGACGGCCTAGGGTGGTCTTTGCAAAGCATTTTTATGGTTTTTATGCAGAGCATTTTTCTCTAAAAATTCTACAAGGTTCTGATTAGGGTTTGACCAAGGTTCAGAATGGTTTGACTACCTCTTAGAATATTCAAACAATTTTTTTGCGCAGGAGTGATCCTGACGGCTCAGATTAGATCTAAGGAGGTCTTTAACGGCCAGGATTTATCCTAAGAGGTCTAGAGACTTAACGACACACACGCTCTGCCGACAAGAACATCATTTAACGCTAATGATTAGGCTTTAGGACAACATAAATACTAATCATTAGGCTACAGGACTTGTCCGAGTAAGGCACGGCAAAAACACGAGTTTGGGTTTTTGCTCACCGTCGGCGAAGTGGACCACGCCGGCGAGAACCAAGGGCATGGCAGGGTTCTAAATAGCGAGGAGAACCTAAAGGTGCCAAAAACTAGAGCTAGAACCCCTCCTACCGGTGGCTAGCCGGAGATGACCGCCGGAGGTACAAAAATGACAAAATGAAAAACTAACGTGGTCTAATCAGAACAGAAGCTCAAACACTAAGGCACTAACCTGAGGACGGTGAAGTCAAGGAAATTGTCGGAGGAGCTCCGGTGACCAAAAAACTTGCCGGAGATGAGGAAGAAGGCAGATCCAGCCTCAAAGAACAAGTTCCCACTTTGACAATCCCTGAGGAGGCCAAACAAGGTAAGTTAGGGAAATACTCAAAGTGCCCAAATGGACAAGTTGGCACGCCAAGAAATGCAAATAAACCACTGGAGCTCGGATGGCCTTGAGGAGCTCCAAGGTCCGACAATGGCGACGAGGAGGTCCTCTCGGGTGTTGTGAGTAAAAGAGCACAGAGAGGAACTCGGGTGGGCACAATGGTGTCTAAAAGGAGCTAAGGAGGAGCTCAAGGAACTTAAATAGCTGAGAGAGCAAGGGTCACCTCAGTCAAAAAGGTCTCTGCCATGGAAGTACATGAAATGACAGGGCAGGAGGAAAGGTGCTGACAAGAATTAAAGGTTGGCAGAGCTAGCCGTTGACAAGGGCAAGAAATGACAAGGCATTGCTCAAAACTGTCCAAGCTCTGGCACACACGCATGCACGTGAAAACGATGATGACCAGTCCCAGAGGTCCCACCACTCAGTGAGGGAACCCGAGGAGGACAAGTCAAAAGAACACAACGGTTGGGGGAGACTTAGATTTGAGTTGGGGAGGTCTTGGCGGTTGGATTTGAAATGAAGGGCTCCGATTTTAAGAAGTGATCGGAGGTCTTAATGCACAAGGAGGTCTGCGGCACAGATCAAAGGATGGACAGCCCACGATCACCAAGGTGCAACAGAAGTGGTCGAGGAGGTCTAAAGAGGTTTTTTGAGGACGGCCTAGGGTGGTCTTTGCAAAGATGCAAAGGAAGGTCCTAGGGAAGGTCCAGGAGGGTGTTCTTTGCAAAAGCACGGAAGGTGGTCCTCGGGTGGGAGGTCTTTGAGAGGTCCTGCGAGGATCTAAGGGAGGTCTTTTACAAAGACACAGAGGAGGTTTTTGAGGAGCTCCCGAAGATCTTCAGCGGTAGAGCAAAGATCCAACGGCTGCAATTGGCCGCGACTTGGAAGGAGCTCGGGGACGAGCTGAGAGGGTTGAGCCCAACCGAGACCAAGGTTTGGGCTCAGGTTAGACTCAAACCCAACCAGGACATGACTAGGGTTTTAAAATTGAACTGAAAACTTTAAGGAACTTTTAGAAATAGCAAACCAGCTCTAATAATTCTGAAATTTTCACAGGAGCTAGCTGACTTTGAGATAGGCCTTGTGTAAAATTTCCAGAGGTTTTTATGCAGAGCATTTTTCTCTAAAAATTCTACAAGGTTCTGATTAGGGTTTGACCAAGGTTCAGAATGGTTTGACTACCTCTTAGAATATTCAAACAATTTTCTAAGAATTGTGAAATTTTCATAGGGGTCACACAACATTCTTAGAACCCAGGAAAATTATTTCCAAAGGATGATCCTCAGACTGGACAAGGGTTGGAAAAGAAGGGTCAGGACTTTAGTTAATTTGGGGGTTTGGGTTTTTGATTTCCCATAATTCCTTTACAAGAATTGCATAAAAGCTCAAAAACTTCAAGATGCAAGAAAAGTTTTAAATTTTACACATTTTCTTACATTTGAAACACAAACCCAAATTTGGGATGTTATAGCCCAGTAGTAGAGGATAAACATTTGCCTACAGATAATGCATCTAATGGGTCAACTAATCGACAATAGTTTAACACAAGATAGCAATGCATACGTATAATTTGCAAACAACATATTAGAATTTGAAAATAATAGGAGTAATATGATCAAATGATGCTACATCTGCTTGCCTTGTTGGAGATCACTTTCTTGCTACAGAGGATCACTCACGTAATCAATAATTTGTTTGGAACCTATCGCAAGAACGAGAAAATCCAATAAAAACGACGAACACCGAAAAGGACTGAAAACCCAAAGTGCTCCAAAATCTATGAAATTTATACAGCAGTAAGGGCATGATTTTAAATGAATTTAGCAACAAGAATCATTTCATTTGGACTAAGCATGAAAAAGTTATAGCTTAAACAATTTCTTTCAGCCTGAAAAATCTAATTAAATTAATTTCGGTTACTGTTCATGGCACAATTTTCCAGAAAGTTCTAGAACCTAAAAGTTTTATGGTAGGTAGTACATGGCATTCTAAGAACAGCAAAAATGGATTTACTTCCTTTGGAGTTAAAATGAATTACTTATGATTTTTCTAAGTTATGAAACTAGAGTATATCATTTTTCAGGAGCAAAGACATAGTGAAAACCTACTCCACATTAAATTACATTATCAGAGGGATTTAACAAACTTGAGTTTGCCCAAATTGGAGTTATACAGAAAAAGTTATGCATTTTACAAGTTTTAATTGAATTTTTGGAATATCAATAATTGCTAAACCAAGTTAATACCATTTGAACAATTTTCTAGTATAGAACAGTGTCTACTTACATTTTTAGATTAATCTTTGGTTAAATATAAATTTAACACAGTTGGAATCATCTAAAAAGGAATTAAAACGAATTAGTTATGAAATTTCAAAGTTTAATACAGTTTTCAGTTTACAAATAAAAGGTTTCGGGATTTACTGATTACCAAACCAAAGTGGAAAAACCTGGGTCGTTGATTTTGAATCCAATGGCCAAAACGTGGGGGCCGAACGGAGCGCGCCCCGCGCACAAAGGGACCAACCGTTGGATTAGATCCCACGGCCCACAACGCACGGAACGATAGGACTTACGAACGTTCCCATTGATTTTGGGTTGTAGATCTGAAGATGGATGGCGCAGATCAATGATGCCTTTGAGGTCTGAATGTATCGGAGATCTGAGCCACATATCAAGAAACGAGCGGCCCACACTGATAAGGACGAAGAGGGGTCCGAAGGTTAAAAGAGATCTGGGCCGTAGATCTCAAAATGAACGGTGAAAGGAGACTTAATGTAACATCCCAATTTTCTGAGCTTAAAAAAAATCTTTTAATAGTTAGTAGGGAGAAAATTCACCATTGGGATTTATTTGTTTTTAAAATTCAAAAGCTTAATATTGGACTTTACAAACAAAAACCTTTAATGTGAATAATACCAACATGAACAATAGTCAAAACTATTTTATTTGGGTTCTATGTGCTCAGATATATTTTTTAGATTTTTCTAGAATTTTTCTGAGTTCATTTGCTATTTTCTATTGCTTATTTGAATTTCTGGTATTTTCTAAATTAGAAAAGATATTAAAAATCTCAGTTAATCCTTCGGTCCGAATCTCCCCGGCCCAACCCTCTTTTCCCGCGCGCATGGCCCGCTCGCGGCCGCTCACAAGGCCCACGCGCCGCGCCGCGCCGTGCCTGTGACATGTGGGTTGTTCCCCTCTTCCTCTGACTGGTGGGCCCACCGAGGTCGTCGTCTTCGTCGCGCCTTCGTCTCCGCGCCCGAGTCGGCTTCGGCTGCCATTGAAGCCCCTCGGACCTTCGTCCGACAACGCATTTTTTTTCTCTTGGAAGCCCTTCTAGAAATCGTACAAACTCTATCTCCTATCTTCCGCATTCAAATCTCACAAAATCGGAGCCCGTATCTTATCTAATCTCGGATTCGCTCGTGACCAAACGGACTCAATTTGGGATTTCTATCCCGCACCCCACCCTATAAATAGCACCCGAGGATCGCCCGATCCTCCGCAACCCGTAACCCCAACCTCTCCATCTCTAAAGCTTCGCGCCGCCACAATTTGAGTTTAGGTTTTCGCCGACCGTTTCTTCGCCGATTCGCCGCCGCTGCCAATGCTCGCCGCCTCCAACCGGTGCTCGACATCGCCACACTGGGCTCCACAAAGGCGCGCCTCATGTCGCCGACCAACCCCGTAGTAGCCCCGTTGTCGCCACCGCGCCGCCCACCGCCAACCATGAGCGCCGCCGCAGTTTTGGTCACCGCCGGGAGCATTCAACCGTGTCACCAGGTTCGCGAGGGTGCGAGGAATCCAATGCTACCCTCCGTTGTCGCCGCCGCGGCCGGAATCGCCGTTGTCGGCCGGTACAGAGGTCGTCGCCGGTGCCCACGCTGATGTGGCATGCCACGTCGTCGTCCAGCTCGGCGGCCATGTCGGCATTTTTGCTCGCGTGTCAACCAGTCACCAACCTCGTCAGCGCCGCGTGGCTTAGTCCACCGGACCCCAAGTCCCGAGGCTCGGTAGACCTAGTCTACCGTGAGTCGTGTCACTGACATGTGGGTCCCACCTGTCAGACCAATTTTCATCCCGTCCGAGCGTCCTCCGATGACGCCAAGATTGCGCAATAATCCGATTTTTCTTCGAGAAATAATTCGTAAATTCGAAAATCCAAATTAGGTTTCTTTTAGATTTAAAACTTCCAGAGCCCATAACTTTTGCATCCTAACTCCGATTGAGCCCATTCAAATTTCTAAATTTATCTAAATTCAAGCCCTATTTATATGAGATTTTTATTTAATTTTTGGAGCTTGTTTTGCCTCTGTTATTTATTTTTTTTGTTTATTTGTTTCGTTTGCGAGTAGACGTCGATTCGTCGGGGAATTTCGTTGAAGAAGGAGCACCCCAAGATCAAGATCAGTACATAGATCTTTTCCAAGGCAAGTCATACCTTTGATCATCTTGAACCCAGTTTTCAAATTACTTTGTGTTAAATTATTTCATCCTACTTTAATTATTTATTTAAATGCTTTGGGCATAGTTATTATCCAAATTGTTATCACACCTTGGCCTTGTATGTCATAATTCCTTGTCACCCTAGATTGGTTACTAGTTGGTAATATTATAGCACCAACGTGGGTTGGTTAGACGCGAGTACAATTGCTTAGCCATGCCACGAGTCTCACATCTCATGTAAGTTGCAATTTATTAAATGTGACTAAGTGACTATGGAACTTTGTGTAAAACTGTGTGCTATGTGTTATTACTTCGTGATGGCATGTGTTGCACTAAAACCAAATGGGTGGTAAAGGATTTAGACTGAGGCAAGTGGTGGATACTGTGTGATATGGTGGGCTTTGTGATGGGAATGATAATCTTTGTGATTTAGTTAGAACATGGAAGTCTTGCCTTGGTCAATTAAGGACTTAACTTTGTGCATCATTGAACTCGAGCTCATCAGACGACCACATGCCCGGTATGGGACGGCCCAACTTAGTAAGTTATGGATTATCGCATTGATGTTCGTGTGGATAGGTTAGGTTGTGTGACAGGTGGAGGTGCGACTACTTAGTGGTTGCATCGCGGGACGGTTCGCCGCTTCCCTTTCGGTGTGTGTGTTATGCCAAAGCGCTCGCTTGGGTTGGCATAGCGGTTTGTAAGCACATCGGAGTGTCAATGTTGAGATGAAGTTTCGAACCGCTTTGTTATGATTAGTGCTTGCTACACTAGTTATATCTTGTGGGTAAAGTGTACAACCTCTCGCAGAGTGTTAAATCAATCTATTCGAATAGCGCGCCATGTCATGGACATGCTCGGGAATTTCAGACGAGGGGTAGTTTTCATAAAATGTTGGGATGGGAGCTGTGTGACCTCAATCATATGGCTATGTGAAATAATATGTTTAGCTTTGTGTCTTTGTGGAAACAATTGTTAAATTAATATTGTCTATTTGTTTTGAATTATGCTTTCAATCTATTACTCGTATTCAATTGCAAATGTTGCTTTTATGCAAAAGAACCACATAAGCCTTTACTTTGGAATAAACCTGCATCTATAAATTGCATTCTGTGGTATGATTTGTGAGTACGGTTGTGTACTCACACTTGTTGTAAAACTTGCGCCCAAACCTACAGAAGAGGAGGAGTCTACGCCTGCTTTCGAGGAGGAGTTCGCCGAAGGTTGTTGATCGTTAGGGTCTAGATCTCAGTCGGTTGCCTGTGGTGAATTGGTGGGATCTACGCTGGAGTTATTTCCGTTCCGCTGCTGCTTTATCTTCTGTTAGCCCTGCGTGGCTTAATAAGTGTAAACTCGACCATAAGGTCAAAACCCTTATTTGTTATTCAAACTAATCATTTACTTTATTTATCGTTTGTGTGGATTGATATTTACCTATGTTGACCCTGTGTGCACTAGCGTGATCCTGGACTAGTGCAGTATACATAGAGGGTTCCAAAATCGTAATTTTGGGTCCCGACAGAGGTGGTATCAGAGCCATACTGACTGTAGGTCTTGACCTTAGTTAGATTGGTCGTCTTTAGAGTGTCCAAACTATTTTCTAAAAGAAAAATTAACTTGCAAGGTTAATTAAATGCTTAACTCTCCTCATATCTCTCTCGACTCAACTATTGCTATAATCTTCTCTCTTTCCGTTGTTTTAAAGTTGCTCTTACCTTGTTCGTCTGTCTTGACAGATGCCTCGTCTTCAGAGCTATGGTGAGCTCACTGGAGGGTATGCCGCCGAGCTTTGGAAGTTGCTCCAGGTTCTTGGAGGTTTTGATCATCCACTGTACGTCGGCAACAACTGGATGGTGAATGGACAAAATCGTGGAGTGATTTGTCGCCTGACGATCTACGCCAGGAGGAACGACAAGGCGAGCCATCCTTCACGCGTCTCGTGAGGAAGATCACTTGGCCGAAGGTATCCAGAGTCGCCGCGCTTGGCCATGCCGCGATTCGCAACATCTACGCACGGAGCTCCAAGACACCGCCTTCGTTACCACCCCAGCCGCCGCCGTGGATTTGCCACCGCTACCCATCCACGCAGAAGAGAGCAACGCTACGCCGGCACCTTGCCCGCCATGGCCGCCAGAGGAAGCCTTGGAGAGGACCATCACGGAGTTGGATCATGTCTATGAAGCCTTGCAGAGTCGAGGAGAAGGTCGCCACTGCAAGAGATCCTCTACGACCAAGTTCCCAAGAAGAGGAAGACCCCGAGGAGGATCCCGAGGAAGATCCGAGGAAGGCCCAGTGGAGCCAGAGGATGATGTAGAGCCGAGGAGCCGGTGAACTGGGCTTGCACCGAACGCTGCTCCACCGCACAGCCTGTGGCATCGAGATCGCTTGCTAAGATGTCGCTCACTTCGAGTCTCACACCATCGAGCGCGCCGCGGTTGTGGAGGCTTTCGAGTAGTGTCTTAGTTTCAGCTTTTCCAGCTTAGCTAGTTTTAGTTTAGTGAGTCGCCTTTAGGCTGTAGTTTTGTGTGCTTAGGTCGTTGTTTCTTTTTGTGTGTAGTATGAGCCGCAAAGGCCCTTAGGCATTTGTTGCACCATGCTAAGACCCTAAGTAATAAAAATATTTCATTTGAGTTTCTTGAGCTGTGTTTCGTTGGGTTTAACCTTCCCCCTTCTTAGTTCTCAACTTATCTTGTGCTTGCTACCTTATCTAACTCATGGAGCTTCGCCAGATGGTTCAAACTTTTCGATCGCCGCTAGTGGTTCCGCACACCAAAGGCCGAGAAGCAATGAGCAACCACCGCAGAGAGCGCCCACCACAAGCACCCCAATTGACTTGCAAAACTTTGGAGCTTTCATGGCAAAGACAGATCACTGATGAATACCATGATGACTCAGATGCAAGCTATGAACAACCAGGCCAACAACAACAACAATCAACAACAATCAACAGTATGGAGCCCCAGCTGCTCATGGTCACCATGGATCATCCAAACTTGCAGAATTTATGAGGACTCATCCACCAACATTTTCCAGACATGTATCCCCAGTAGAGGCAGATGATTGGCTTCGAGTCATCGAAAGGAAGCTGCTGATTACCCAGTGCAGCGACCGTGAAAAGGTTATGTATGCCACTCACCGATGGAAGACACCGCCGAATGGTGGAGAACTTCGTGCGCCCATGAGACGCCACAGATATCACCGGGAGGAATTTTCGCAAAGATTCCGCCAAGATCACGCATCGAAGGTATTATCGATCCAAGAAGGATGAGTTCCGCTCTCAAGCAAGGAGCTATGTCGATGTCCGACTACCTCAACAAGTTTTTCAGCTAGCTCGCTATGCAATGGAAGATGTAGCCACGGACAAGGCTCGCCAAAGTCGTCAAGGGGCTAAACATCGACTACAAGTCACCGACGCCCATACTTTCCCCGATTTCCGTGAGTTGGTCAACAAAGCCTTTGTGCTAGAGGACAAACGCAAGGAGCCGAAGATAACCGCAAACGCCGGATGGCTCAACAAGGAAATCAGCAATCACAAGCAGAGGGCAAGAACAAAGCCACCACGCTCAATCGGCTTCACCCTGCACTTCGCTCGTAACACTTGCACCAACTTCAAGACTCGCCCAGCTGCCTGAATTTCCGCAACCCCGCACTCACAACCCCAACCCAGGGAGCAACCAACAGAACGTGCCACGGGTATGTTACACCTATCGTCAGCCAAGACACTATTCTAACCAATGTCCGCAGAAGGGTACAATCACTCCAGTACGCTTGAACCTTGGAGCTACGCCATCCAAGACGCCAGCACCAGGCATCAACCAAGGAGCTTCACATGTTGCCGGTCAAGCCGGAGGAGCACCACAGTCCGTGATCAGAGGCCGTGTCAACCACGTCACTCTGGAAGGAGCCCAGGAATCACCGGACGTCGATCGGGTAAGTTTCTCGTTAACTTCGACTGCATCGCTTTGTTTGATTCGAGCTTCGCATTCGCTTGTTTCGGAATGTTTGCAACCAAGAATAAATTGGAAGTTATGCAACTTAAGCATACTCTGTTAGTCCAGCTTGTTCGCGCGAGCTAAGTACTAGAGTGGGATGTTTAGGAGCTAAGTTACTCATAGTCGAGTTGGGTTTCTAGCCAACCTAATTGTCCTAGATACCCAAACCCTAGATGTCATTCTTGGCATGGATTGGTTATCCAAGCATAAGGCCATGCTAGATTGTGGTCTGAGAGTCGAATAATCGAGGATGCCAAAGGAAACAAGGTAGAGTTTCTAGCCACCTCGATTCGTGATGGACATCCATAGTGAACGACTCAAGACACTTTCCTTGGAAGAAGTACACATCGCCGCTGAATATCCAGATGTGTTTCCGGAAGAGTTACCAGGAATGCCACTGGATCGTGACATCGAGTTTGTCATCGACCTAGTGCCAGGGACAGCACCAATTTCAAAGAGACCTTATCGGATGCCAGCCGATGAGTTGGTAGAGATGAAGAAGCAGATAGAAGAACTTCTTGAGAAAGGTTTCGTGAGACCTAGTTCGTCGCCATGGGGAGCGCCAGTGTTGTTTGTCAAAAAGAAAGATGGAAGTATGAGGATGTGTATTGATTATCGTTCCCTTAACGAGGTTACCATCAAGAACAAGTACCCACTACCCGGGATAGATGATTTGTTTGATCAGATGAAGGGAGCCGGAGTGTTCTCAAAGATCGACCTGCGATCAGGTTACCACCAGCTAAAGATTTGTCCTAAGGATATACCAAAGACCGCTTTCTCAACGCGGTATGGACATTATGAGTTCCTAGTCATGTCCTTTGGTCTGACTAATGCCCCTGCATACTTCATGAACATGATGAATAAAGTATTCATGGAATATTTGGACAAGTTCGTAGTGGTGTTCATTGATGATATCCTGGTGTACTCCAACTCAGAGGAAGAACACGCCGAACATCTAAGGATAATATTGGAAAAACTCAGAGAGCATCAGTTGTATGCCAAGTTTAGCAAGTGTGATTTTTGGAAGAAAGAAGTTGATTTCCTTGGTCATATGATGACAGCCGAGGGAGTAGCGGTTGACCCCGGTAAAGTCAAAGCAGTGTTACATTGGCAGCAGCCCAAAACTGTAACTCAGATTCGCAGTTTCTTGGGAATGGCAGGTTATTACCGTCGTTTCATCGAAGGTTTCTCATCGATTGCTAAGCCTCTTACGCAATTGTTGAAGAAAGAGAAGAAGTTCACTTGGACTCCAGACTGTGAGGAAAGTTTTCAAGAGTTGAAGAAGCGCTTAACTTCAGCCCCAGTGCTGATTTTGCCAGATATTCGCAAGGATTTTGATATCTATTGTGATGCTTCGCGCCAAGGATTAGGATGCGTCCTGATGCAAGATGGAAGAGTCGTCGCTATGCGCCAAGGCGCTTGAGACCTCACGAGGAGAATTACCCTACCATGATCCGAATTTAGCCGAGTGCATGCTTTAAAGATTTGGCGCCACTACCTTATCGTGAATCGCTGTGAAGTCTACACAGATCATAAGAGTCTAAAGTACATCTTCACCCAGTCAGATTTGAACATGAGACAGAGAAGATGGTTAGAATTGATCAAGGATTATAATCTTGGGATCCACTACCATCCCGAAAAAGCCAACGAGTTGCGCACGCCTAAGTCGTAAGAGTTATCGCAATGCTTTGGAAGTAAAGGAAAGTTGCCCAGAACTTTATGAAGAATTTCAGAAGCTAAGGCTAGAAGTTGTGTCCGAAGGATTTGTAGCCAATTTGGAGGTACAGTCTACCCTGGAGAATCAGATTCGTGAAGCGCAACCAAAGGATTCTGTGTTGTCAGACATTAAGCTCAAAATGGCAAAAGGAAAATTCAAAGATTTCACCAAGGATGATCAAGACATACTATGGATTAATGGTCGTATCTGTGTACCAGATATCGATGGTCTAAGACAGTTAATCTTAAAGGAAGCCCATAACTCAAAGTATTCGATTCACCCCGAAGTACCAAGATGTACCAGATGTTAAGAATAAATTTTGGTGGCCAAATTTGAAGCGAAGTCGCAGAGTTCGTTGTTCTTGTGCGACGTCCCGCGTAAGGTAAAGGCGTAACACCGAGACCGAGAGGTTTGTTGCAACCACCAAGATTCCGTAATGGAAGTGGGAAGAGATCGAATGGATTTCATCACCGTTTACCCAAGACCCAATCGTTACGATTCGATCCGGTAATAGTCGATCGCTTGACCAAGGTCGCCCATTTCTCGCCATCAAAACCACGACTCGTGAGATCGCCTTATGAATTATACATGGCAAGAATTGTTAGTTTGCACGGTGTGCCCAAGAAGATAGTGTCGATCGAGGATCTCGCCACCTCTCGTTTTTGGCGAGTTTGCATGAAGCATTGGGTACCCATCTGAATTTCGATCGCGTATCATCCATGCATGATGGACAGACCGAAAGAGTCAATCAGATATTGGAGGATATGCTGAGAGCTTGTGCTCTAGCTAATGCTGCCCGATGGGATAAGAGTTTACCATATGCAGAATTTTCGTACAACAATAGTTATCAAGCCAGTCTGCAAATGTCACCATTTGAAGCTTTGTATGGCCGTGCATGCCGAACCCCGTTGAATTGGTCAGAAACAGCTGAACGATCAGTATTCAGTCCGGACATCATCCAAGAAGCAGAAGAACAAGTGGCCATGATAAGAGAAAGGTTGAAGATAGCTCAGTCCAGGCAGAAGAGCTATGCTGATAATCGTCATCGAGATCTCAGTTTTGAACCCGAGGATTTTGTTTACCTTCGAGTGACTCCGCTCAGAGGTGTCAAAAGGTTTCATGCCAAGGGGAAGCTTGCCCCTAGGTATGTTGGTCCGTTCAAGATTTTGGAACGCCGTGGAGAAGTTGCTTATCAGTTGGAGCTACCGCAGTCGTTAGCAGGAGTGCATGATGTCTTTCATGTCTCGTAGTTGAAAAAGTGTCTTTGTGTGTCAGAAGAGCATGCCCCGTTAGAATCGATTGATTTGAAAGAGGATCTTACCTACAAGGAGAAGCCAGTCAAGATTTTGGATGTCGCAGAGCGCCTCACCAGAAGCAAGACTGTTCGTTTTTGCAAGGTCCAGTGGAGCAACCACTCAGAAGGAGAAGCAACGTGGGAACGTAAAGAAGAGCTGAAAGCCGAATTTCCTAGCCTTTTCTCTACCTAGCCTGAATCTCGGGGTCGAGATTCCTTTAAGGGGGGAAGGTTTGTAACATTCCAATTTTCCGAGCTTAAAAAAATCTTTTAATAGTTAGTAGGGAGAAAATTCACCATTGGGATTTATTTATTTTTAAAATTCAAAAGCTTAATATTGGACTTTACAAACAAAAACCTTTAATGTGAATAATCCCAACATGAACAATAGTCAAAACTATTTTATTTGGGTTCTATGTGCTCAGATATATTTTCTAGATTTTTCTAGAATTTTTCTGAGTTTATTTGCTATTTTTTATTGCTTATTTGAATTTCTGTTATTTTCTAAATTAGAAAAGCTATTAAAAATCTCAGTTAATCCTTCGGGCCGAATCTCCCCGGCCCAACCCTCTTTTCCCGCGCGCATGGCCCGCTCGTGGCCCAGCCCAAGCTGCCCACACGCCGCCGCCGCGCGTGCCTCGACATGTGGGCCGCTCCTCTTCCTCTCGATCGTGGGCCCGCCGAGGTCGTCGTCTTCGTCGCGCCTTCGTCTCCGCGCCCGAGTCGGCTTCGGCCGCCATTGAAGCCCCTCGGACCTCCGTCCGACAACGCATTTTTTCTGTTGGAAGCCCTTCTAGAAATCGTGCCAAACTCTATCTCCTATCTTCCCGCATTCAAATCTCACAAAATCGGAGCCCGTATCTTATCTAATCTCCGGATTCGTTCGTGACCGAAACGGACTCAATTTGGGGATTTCCTATCCCGGGCACCCCAGCCCCTATAAATAGCACCCGAGGATCGCCCGATCCTCCGCAACCCAGAACCCCAACCCTCTCCACCTCTAAAGCTTCGGCGCCGCCACAATTTGGAGTTTAGGTTTTCGCCACGACCGTTTCTTCGTCGATTCGCCGCCGCCGCCAACACTCCGTCGCTTCCAACCGGTGCTCGACATCGCCGCCACTGGGCTCCACGGCGCGCACACCCATGTCGCCACCAACCCCCGTAGCCCCGTTTCGTTTTCACCGTGCCGCTCCGCCGCCAACCATGAGCGCCGCCGCAGTTTTGGTCACCGCCGGGAGCATTCAACCGTGTCACCAGGTTCGCGAGGGTGCGAGGAATCCAGTGCTACCCACCGTTGTCGCCGCCGCGGCCGGAATCGCCGTTGTCGGCCGGATGCAGGTCGCCGCGGTGCCCACGCTGATGTGGCATGCCACGCCGTCGTCGGCTTCGGCGCGCCATGTCGGCCTTTTTGCTCGCGTGTCGCCCGACCACCAACCTCGTCGCCGCATGGCTTAGTCCACCGGACCCCAAGTCTCGAGGCTCGGTGAGACCTAGTCTACCCGTGAGTCGTGTCACCGACATGTGGGTCCCACCGCCGCACCAATTTTCATCCCGTCCGAGCGTCCTCCGATGACGTCAGCATTG
Source organism: Ampelocalamus luodianensis (assembly GCA_036346255.1). Lineage (NCBI taxonomy): Eukaryota > Viridiplantae > Streptophyta > Magnoliopsida > Poales > Poaceae > Ampelocalamus > Ampelocalamus luodianensis. Next base: position 78,126,695 of record CM070621.1, read on the forward strand.
CGCAATAATCCGATTTTTCTTCAGAGAAATAATTCGGAAATTCCGGAAAAACCAAATTAGGGTTTCTTTTAGATTTAAAACTTCCAGAGCTCATAACTCTTGCATCCTAACTCCGATTGAGCCCATTCAAATTTCTAAATTTATCTAAATTCAAGCCCTATTTATCTGATATTTGTATTTAATTTTTGGATCTTGTTTTGCCTCTGTTATTTATTTGTTTTGTTTATTTGTTTCGTTTGCGAGTAGACGTCGATTCGTCGGGGAATTTCGTTGAAGAAGGAGCACCCCAAGATCAAGATCAGTACATAGATCTTTTCCAAGGCAAGTCATACCTTTGATCATCTTGAACCCAGTTTTCAAATTACTTTGTGTTAAATTATTGCATCCTACTTTAATTATTTATTTAAATGCTTTGGGCATAGTTATTATCCAAATTGTTATCACACCTTGGCCTTGTATGTCATAATTCCTTGTCACCCTAGATTGGTTACTAGTTGGTAATATTATAGCACCAACGTGGGTTGGTTAGACGCGAGTACAATTGCTTAGCCATGCCACGAGTCTCACATCTCATATAAGTTGCAATTTATTAAATGTGACTAAGTGACTATGGAACTTTGTGTAAGCTGTGTGCTATGTGTTATTACTTCGTGATGGCATGTGTTGCACTAAAACCAAATGGGTGGTAAAGGATTTAGACCGAGGCAAGTGGTGGATACTGTGATATGGTGGGCTTTGTGATGGGAATGATAATCTTTGTGATTTAGTTAGAACATGGAAGTCTTGCCTTGGTCAATTAAGGACTTAACTTTGTGCGCCATTAAACCGAGCCTTCATGCATGACGACCACATGCCCGTATGGACGGGCCCAACTTAGTAAGTTATGGATTCTCGCATTGATGTTCGTGTGGATAGGTTAGGTGTGTGACAGGTGGAGGTGCGACTACTTAGTGGTTGCATCGCGGACGGTTCGCCGCTTCCCGTCGGCGGTGTGTGTTATGCCAAAGCGCTTGCTTGGGTTGGCATAGCGGTTTGTAAGCACATCGGAGTGTCAATGTTGAGATGAAGTTTCGAACCGCTTTGTTATGATTAGTGCTTGCTAGACTAGTTGTATCTTGTGGGTAAAGTGTACAACCTCTGCAGAGTGTTAAATCAATCTATTCGAATAGCCGCGTCCGCGGTCATGGACATGCTCGGGGATTTCAGACGAGGGGTAGTTTTCATAAAATGTTGGGATGGGAGCTGTGTGACCTCAATCATATGGCTATGTGAAATAATTTGTTTAGCTTTCTGTCTTTGTGGAAATAATTGTTAAATTAATATTGTCTATTTGTTTTGAATTGTGCTTTCAATCTATTACTCGTATTCAATTGCAAATGTTGCTTTTATGCAAAAGAACCACAGAAGCCTTTACTTTGGAATAAACTCGCATCTATAAATTGCATTTCGTGGTATGATTTATAGCACGGTTGTGTACTCACGCTTGTTGTAAAACTTGTGCCCAAACCTACAGAAGAGGAGGAGTCTACGCCTGCTTTCGAGGAGGAGTTCGCCGAAGGTTGTTGATCGTTAGGGTCTGGATCCCAGTCGGTTGCCTGTGGTGAATTGGTGGGATCTACGCTCGAGTTATTTCCGCTCGCCGCTTTATCTTCTTACGTTAGCCTCGCGTGGCTTAATAAGTGTAAACTCGACCATAAGGTCAAAACCCTTATTTGTTATTCAAACTAATCGTTTACTTTATTTATCGTTTGTGTGGATCGATATTTACCTATGTTGACCCTGTGTGCACTAGTGTGAATCGTAATTTTGGGTCCCGACACTTAACGCGCTAGAACACCTTAATGTACTGAGGAGGTTTAGGCCGTTATATTTAGATCCGACGGTCCAGAGCTGACGGGGGTCCTAAAGGTTAGTATCTAAAGGCGGGGAGGTCCTAGACGGCTATGATTCACAAGAGGAGGTACTAGACGACCCAGATCTCCAAGGGAAGATCCTGAGGTTTTCTTTACAAAAGACCAAGGAGTGGTCTTTTGCAAAGAGGACCCCAAGGTCTTTGGGGTTGTTTTTGCAAAACACCCAAGGGAGGTCTTTTGCGAACACACCAGGGGTGGTCCTGGGCGGCCAAGATTTAATCTAAGGAGATCTTGGACAGCCAAGATCAAATCTTGGGGGGGAAGGGAGGTCCTGAGGTTTTCTTCGCAAAAGACCAGGGGGTGGTCTTTTGCAAAGAGGACCCCAAGGGAGGTCCCGAGGGTCATTTTTACAAAAATGACCACGGGGTGGTCTTTTCGCACGGGGGGTGATCCTAACAGCTAAGATTTAAGCTAAGGAGGTCCTAAAGGTTAGGATCTAACCAAGGGAGGTCCTAGCAACTAAAGTTTTGCGAGGGAGCTCCTACTAAAAGACTAGGGTGTTTAAGTGGCTGGGCCCACAAGGAAGCGACTCAATAAGTCACTTTAGGACAGCCAATTATTGCTAACTAATGATTAGCAATAATGATGTCCTAAACGACAACGTGACAGCTGAGTTCGTCTGACAAAGAGCCGAAGGCCAAGAAAGGCTTTCCGCCGGCGGCTCCGGCCACCGCAACGGCAACTAAAGGCAAAAATGGAAACGCAATAACCTTGCGCACCCACTGGAGGCAGCCTCGACGGCGGCGACAGTCTAGAACGCTGGCGAGCCGAAGATAACGACAATGACCAAAACGGCCGAAAATGAAAATAGCTAAGAAGCTCCGCATTGTCTAAAGAAGCGGGTGCCACAGCATCTAAGGACTAATAAGAAGCTACCTTAACCAAGGAGAGCTTCAAAGATGGCATGGGAGGCTTTAACGGCGGAGGAGCTTGCCGGAGCCGAAGAGGAAAGTTGCAACAACACGGTCTGAGCAAAATGAAGACCACAAGGTGGTCCAGAGAGCTTCATTAGTGCTCACAGAAGGTTCAAGAACCAGAAATTTGGAAAAAGAAGCACTTACCGGAGTTGGAGAAGAAAGGGGGTGATTTCGGCCGAAAAGATTCAAACTTAAAATTGAGTTGTTCCTGTGAATGAAACCCAAAATTAAGTTAGGGGAAATGATTAAGAGGTTAAGGAGCTCCAAGGGTACAAAAAGAAAGGAAGAGGAACCACTGGAGCACCAATGCCACCACAGAGCTTCACGGCCAACAATGGCGGTTTTGGGGGTTTTGTGGTTCTGAGCTCCAGGAACAAGGAAAGAGCTAGGGGTGTTGGAAAGGATCACCAGGAGGGGCTTTGGGGGCTTTTTATAGCCGGAGAGCCACGGTTTGAGCTAGGTCACGCTCCAAGGATGAGCTCGGTTCATGGCTCTGCCATGGATGAGCTAAAATGATGGGAGCAGCTCAGAGCACGACTTTGGGGCCGAAAGCACTAGCGCGCATTTAATGCTAAGAGTCGTTTACATGCGAGGAGACAGGGCACTGCCCCACTCACCTGCCATGGCGCGCACGCGAGTACGGGATCAAGGAGGAAGAAGAAGAAGAACAGAAGAAGGAGGTCGTGATCGTTGGATCAGAAATGGACGGCTGAGATTGAATCCCTACCTCGGGTGGTCCAAACGGTCACAAGAGGTCTAGAGCGTTGGATTGAGATCCAACGGCTGAAAACACACACGCCCGAGTGCGGCTAAGCGACCTGGCTCGACCAAGTCAAGTAGTTGGGCTCGGTCTGACTCAGACCTAGGGTTTAGATTAGAACAGAGAACTTAGGGGAATTGTTTGAGGTAGCAAAACAACTCCAAAAATTCTGAAAGTTTTACAAGAGCTTGCTAACCTAAAGGTTAACCTTGTATAAAATTTTCAGAGGTTTTTATGCAGTGCATTTTCCTCCAAAACTTCAGCAAGGTGCTGAGCTAGGGTTTGACCAGCTTTCAAACTGGATTGACTGACCACGTAAAATATTCAAACAATTTCTAAAAATTATGAAATTTTTCAGAGGGGTCACACACCAACCCTAGAATTTAGAAAAAATATTTCCAGAGGATGGTCATAAGGTTGGACAAGAAAGTTTTTGAAAGGCAAGATTTAGGTCAAAAGAGATTTGTGATTTGTATTTTCATAATTCTTTTACAAGAATTCTGTAGAACATACATGAAATACAAGATGTAAGAAAAGTTTTTAATCTCTACACATTTTCTTACATTTGAAACACAAGCCAAATACTTGGGATGTTACATGCTTCTTTTCAGCGGTTGATGCAAGCGATTTTTTCACCTCAACTAGGCCGAAATTTGGAATCCTATGTTGACAATCTAGTCGTAAAAAGCATCAAACAACTTAATTACATCACTGACTTATAAGAAACATTCGACAACCTCAAAAAGCACCACTTGAAACTCAATCTTGAGAAGTGTGTGTTCGGAGTCTCTTCAGGAAAGTTGCTTGGATTGCTGGTCTCTGCATGAGGAATCGAAGCAAATCCTGAAAAGATAAAGGTCATCGTGCAAATGCGCCCTCCGACCACGAAGAAGGAAGTCCAGAAACTCACAGGATGCATGGCGGCTTTAAGTCATTTTATCTCACGCCTGGGAGAAAAAGGACTACCTTTCTTCAAACTTCTGAGGAAGCATGAGGGTTTCAGTGGTCAGAAGAGGCTAACGCTGCCTTTGAGGATGTCAAGAGATATCTTATGAGTGCTCCTGTTCTGGTTTCTCCAAAACCAGGAGAGATGCTCTTAATTTATATAGCTGCCACACCACAGGCAGTGAGCGCAGTACTAGTCGTAGAACGTCACAACATACAACGACCGGTTTACTACGTTAGTGAAGTTTTACACAGGCCTAAGGAGCGTTACCCTTAGGTCCAAAAACTTCTATATGCTCTCCTCATGGCTTCGAGGAAACTGAGGCGTTATTTTTAAACGCACAAACTAGCGGTGCCGTCTGAGTTTCCCTTGGGAGCGATCCTTCAAAATAGGGAAATAGCGGGACGCATGGCAAAATGGTTAGTAGAACTTGGGGAGTTCGACATCCATTTCGTATCCTGAACAACCATTAAATCCCAGATCTTGGCAGACTTTGTCGCCGAATGGACAAATCCTGAACCTGTTTAGGATCCCCAGTACGATTCCCACGACTAGTGGACGATGTACTCTGATGGGTCACTCACTTTAAATGGCTCAGGGGCTAGGGTGGTCCTAGAGTCTCCTATCGGAGAGACCTTAAAGTATGCTATACAATTAAACTTTTAAACCACTAACAACGTGGTAAAGTACGAAGGTTTGCTAGCTAGCATACGAGCTGTGAAAGCGCTCTCGATGCACCGACTACTCGTGAGAGGAGACTCTCAACTAGTCATAAATCAAGTCAAAAAAGAGTACTAGTGCTCTAATCCGACAATGTTTCGGTACTTATAAGATCTACCATGTATGCCATGCTATCTACACGACTAGATGTGTCGTATGCTCTAAGTGTTACGAGCAAATATCAATCGGATCCAGGTGAAGATCACTAGATAGCTGTTAAGAATATTCTTAAGTGCTTGAGAAGGACTAAGGATGCATTCCTTGTATATGGCGGTGAGGAAAAGCTGGTCGTAAATGGTTACACCGATACTAGTTTCCAAACCAACAAGGATGATTTTAAATCGCAATTTGGGTTTGTGTTTTGTTTGGATGGAGGAGCAGTAAGCTAGAAGAGTTCTAAGCAGGGAACGGTTGCTGATTCTACAACAGAGGGTGAGTATATTGCTGCTTCGGAAGCTGCAAAAGAGGTCGTATGGATAAGGAAGCTCATTTGTGAACTGGGTGTTGTTTCTAGTGCTTCTAGTCCAATGGATCTCTATTGTGATAATAATGGAGCCATTGCACAAGCTAAGGTGCCTAGATCGTATAAAAAATCTAAGCACATACTTCGGCGATATCACATTATTCGTGAGATCGTTGAGAGGTGATGTGAAGATATACAAAGTGCACATGGATTTTAATATCTCTAATCCGTTGACAAAGCCTCTCCCGTAACCTAAGTATGAGGCACACACAAGAGCAATGGGTACAAGATACCTATATGATTGACTCTAGTGCAAGTGAGAGACTGTTGGTGATATGCCCTAGAATCAATCATAGAGATGATTGTATCACGTCTATGTTTATGAGTTATTGAATAAATATTATTCTGTTCCTTGAATGGATCATTTGTTATAAGATTAATAAGTATGCGACTTGTTGGTGAAGTTCTATGAACTTATATGATGTCATTCTAAATGTATCGTTGGTCGGATGTCACTGGTTGGAACACCAGTGACTCTACGACCAGCACATGTATAGATTGATGACCATGTTTCACCGATCTTGGATATAGGGATATTGAATCAATAATGTGAACACATGTTAGAGAACATGGGGTTGGATTGACCCACCTTGAGACACTGTTGAGATTGTTATGATTCTATGTGTCGTCAGTTGGTCTCAAGCAATGATGATGTATAATCCTTAGACTTGAGGTCAGCATAGTTTTCTACATGCGTAATAGTATACTTTGGGGTTGCCAAACACTGCTCCGTAACTGGGTAGTTAGTTATAAAAGGTAGTTTTCAGGTATACTATGAAACATGCAGAGGAATGTGACTGGTCAGATATGGGATTTGCCCTCCTAACATAACAAGGGAGATATCTGGGGGGCCCCTCGAAGTGGTCGGATAAAGAAAGTGCATGGCTATGCTACTGGTGGTCGAAGTGTTCGACCACATAAGGTTATCCGATACTCGATCGAGAAAGTATTAAACAGTCCATGGATGACACCACATCTCACCTGGAGTTCAACCAAATATCGTGAGGCAGAGGGAGAATACATGAGTAGGTCGCTTAGTTCGATCAGTTAAGAACTAGTCGTAAGGAGTTACGAGCTGGTCGTAGACTGGTCGAACGTAATTATAGAGTGATAAGGACCTGGTCATAGATCATATTGCATTAAGGTTCATCTGATATAATTCGTGTGTATTCAAGAATCGTTATGTCCTGCTAGGTGCCGCTAACGACTCGTGATCGGAAAGAAGTTTTCGAGTCACAACCGAACTACACATGAACCTAACAGGTCACACACTTAACGGGATGAAACAAACCAGTACGAATACGATTCATCAAATGTGTTCGGATAGGATCCATCATGGGCACTATATAGACTTGGTGCTAGCACACCAGCATACGGTTGTTCATTCCCTGGACGTGTGGATACCGTAGAGGTGCTACTGTAGTTGTTGTTGCACTGAGGATGATCCGTGATCTTCACAAGGAACGTTGGAGATTGGAGGCGGAGACGATCGACCACGTTGGACGATCTCCTACGACCATTGCATCGATGCGCTCTTCATTGGACCAGGCTGCTCCAACTCTTCTTCGGCTGCACTGCGTGTGTGGTGGTAACGATCTGTGATCATCTACTTGCTTGACATCCTGGTTTACGTGGTAAAAAAATTTGTTGCTAGCGTAGCCTACCCGTATCCCTTCAGCAGTGTCATCATCGAACGAGTTACTCAACTCGTAAGCAAAACCGGCATCCATGTCGATATCTGTGTAATCGGCCAAGTTGAACCAGTTCTCCTCATTCCACTCTCCTACCATGGAAGCATTAAGAGAAAAAGAGAATCTGTTGACAAGGAATTACTAGAAGATCCCTACGGTCGGCGCCAACTGTCTGTGTTTTAGAACCGATCTTACGTAAAGATTGTTTGATTCAGGGGGTCTCCACAATTGATCACACAGAAAGAACGACACATGAATTTTTATATAGGTTCAGGCCTTCTCCGGAGAGAATAATAACCCTACTCCTATGTGTATTGTATTGAGTATTGTGGTTACAATCAGTGGAAAGACTAAGGCTTGTACTCCTCCTGATTGCGTGTTGCCGATTCTGTCTATCTATCGGTCTCCTCCCCTCATTGTCTCTACTACAACCTTTATATAGTGTGTGAAGAGGTAGTCCTTCCTCCATGTCAAGAGGGCCCTCATTATTTCATATAACGGGCGTATTAATGGTAGTAATCACCAAAGTAGTAACCTCTCCACGTTACCTAGCAGTTACTTGTCAGAGATAATGGCGCGTTACGTGCAGTTATTCTAGAGAATAACAGTGTACATTGACTGCTTAGATCCCCTGATCAATTGGGCCCACTTATCTGTAGGCTCTATTGATTACGGGGTGGTCGTAGCTGAGCTAGTCTTACGACCAGGGGGTAGTCGTAGAAGAACTTACGACTGGGTACTAGTCGTAAAAGAACTTACGACCAAGGGTGATCGTAGAAGGACTTACAACTAGGGGTGATCGTAGCAGAACTTACGATCATGAGGTTGTCGTAGAAATACTTACAACTATGGGGGTGGTTGTAGAAGGACTTACGACCACCTGGTTGGGTTCCCCCTTATGATTATAAGGGGTATACCTAAGAACCGTATGACGGTATATTTACCCATAATAAGAATTATAGATAAATAATAAAATAAGGATTATTATATCCTCATCAATCTTCATAGATAATAGTGGGGGTTTGCGCGATATTCAATCCACACGACTGCTGGATGTGGTGAATCATCCGTCAAAGCTAAGCACATTCTCGTGAGGCCTCGTATAGTGCTATTATTTCTGAGTGGTTCGTCGAAGTTGATACAAGACATTGCTTAGACGATTTTCATAAAATTGCAGTTCCACCACATAGGAATATATAGCCTATTTGCGACTTGGCTGTATGCGGGTCCGACAGGTTCCCGACATCTGCATTGCCATTCATAGTTAGATCTTGGTTCTTTCTATAGAACAGATCAAATTCTTTGCTTCTTTGGATGTGTCGGAAGATATCCTTCATTCCCTGCCAATGCTTTTGGTAGGTTCTGCACTATACCTTGCTAAAAGGTTTACGGCAAATTCAATGCCCGATCTAGTATAGTTTGCTTAATACATGAGTGCTCCTATTGCACTTAAGCATGGGAATTCCGGTCTCACAACTTCCTCCCCTTCTTTAGGTCTGTACGGGTCTTTATCTTGCTGCAAAGATCTCCCGACCATTAGCACTTTCGAAAGGGTATGCATTTTTAAAGCCAAACCTTTCTAACACTTTCTGAGTGTAGGTTTACTGATGCACTAAAATCCCTTCAGGGGCATGCTCAAGCTGCAAGCCAAGGCAATATTTATTTTTACCCAAATCTTTCAATTCGAACTCCGACTCCAGGTAAGAGCTTGCTTTCTTAATATCCTTCAGGGTTCCGATAATATTCAGATCATCTTCATACACTAAGATTATACATAATCCATCCTAGGATCGTCGTATAAATACACAGGGATAATTCTCATTGTTTGTATAGCCTTTCTTGCACAGAAAGTCGCTTAAAGCGATTATACCACATCCTGCCTAATTGCTTAAGTCCGTACAGTGACTTTTTGAGTTTCACACTATACATATTTCTATTTGCTCTGTCTTGGTTCACGATAGGGATACATTTAGGTACCTTCATATAAATGTACGAATCCAAATTTCCATAAGGTATGTAGTTACCACATCCATCAATTTTATTTCTAAATTCAAGTTTACTGCCTTTGAGATTAAATATCTAAATGGAGGTTCCGCCCATGACCGAGGAATAGGTTTCTTCATAATCACCTCCGGGGTGTTGAGTGAACCTTGTGCAACGAGCCTTGCTTCTTTTCATTTCTCTTTCGAACAAATACCCACTTGTGTCCTACAAGGTGCACATGGGGAGGCGAACAGCTTACATGTCCAAACACCTTTCTTTTATCAGAGATAATAATTCAGTTTCTATTGCCTTCTTCCAATCTTCCCAATTTGATCTTTTCTTTCATTCGGCGAGCGATGCAGGCTCTGGATCAAGATAAATGATTGTGGCAATTTTCTTTGCAATATCAATGTCGACATTTGCTGTTGTCTAATTCATATATTCTCCGAGATCACAAAGTTTGGAGCTATTTCTTCAAGGGGTGATTCTTCTAATGTTTCTACTTGCTCACCGCTGCTTTCAATTATAGGGGCAAATCCCTTTAGTTTTCTAGCTTTGATGTGTGCGTACACATCCATGCTGGTATCTCCCTTCATGGGGATGTTCAATTTTGGTATGCCTTTTCTGAAGGTGTCATACTGGTGTCAGATCTCAACTGGCTCCCCTTCTGGTTCTAGGGAACTACAGTGATCAGCTGTGTCAAGTCCTTCTTATCCTTTTTCACCAGACATCCCCGGTTACTTCGGATTCAAGGGGTGTAAGATCAAGGAGGCCGACAAGAGGGGGGTGAATAGGTGGTTTTAAAAACTTTTTTGGCTAAAACCGATTTCTAATGCGGAAGCTAATAACAAAACGGTTTTGCACAATTAAAGCCTAAATCAACTAGTTTCGACTAAGTGCACCAACAATCTAAGACTATTGAAAAAGATAACAATCATACAAATATAAGTAAGCAATTTAATTCTAGGAATGTAAATTACAATAGAGCAACACACAAGAGATCAAACCACACTTATGCAATGATGTTTTACCGTGTGTTCGGAGACTTGCTGATCTCCCCTAATCCACGGTGAGGTAAGTCCAACCACTTGGACCGGTTCACAACATCAACCAACACCTCGATCCACTCAGTGTTGCTCTTCCTCCACTCCGGAGATAGCGAGCCCCAAACCACTCACAAACCGCCTGGGTCTTCTCACAACCTTCTTTGAGAAGATTACCGAGGCAACTCCTCCAAGCCATCTAGGTGTCGGCAAACACCAAGAGTAACAAGTCGGAGACGCTCACTTGAACGAATCAAGTGTATAAGCTCAATAGATACACAATCCACTACCTAATGCAACACATGCATTATGATTTACCTCTCAAACCTCACTACGTGCAACACATGCACAAAAAAGTGTAGAGGGCTTACTCTTTGCTTAAGGGAATGAATATGGCACAAGCAACCTCTCCCACAACCGATCAAGGTGGGTATTTATAGCCCACACACAAAAACTAGTCGTTTGAAAAGATTCTGTCGAAAATCAGGAAGGCCCGGTCAGACCGCAGACACAGGGCCGGTCAGACCGGTCAGGCTCCAACAGCTATAAAACTAGCCGCTGGACCACAACCGGACTGACCGCCAACTAATGGCCGATCAGATCGGACCAAGCCGATCAGACCGACCAACACATGGCGGTCAGAGTGCTCCACAAAAGAGCAAGCCAAAATCCAGAGACGCCTTTGGACAAACCTGACCGGGTCACATGACCCCGAAGGTCCAGTCAGTCTAGCCAACAAATGCCGGTAAGACCGCTCCAACCAAAACCAGAAAAACACATTCTTTGAAAAAAAACTGACTGGGTCCAAGACCCGGAGGTCCGGTTAGACCGGACTTACAACTGCGGTCAAACCGCTACACAGAGGAACCAGCAAATCCAGAAAAACACATTCTCAGCAAAATGTTGACCGCGCGACCCTGACAGGGGTCCGGTCAAACCGCCCACAAGCCTGCGATCAGACCGCCAGTGCTGAGAAAACACAAGGATTGCATTCCGCTTCAACTCAATTTGCAAAACATATTTGCCAATTGATACGCGATGCAAACAAGGATAAAAGTGAGATTCTCAACAAGTTGCAAAATATATTTGCCAACTTTTAGAATTACACCACAAGGAATAAGGTACATGGACTTAAACCATTTGCAAAACACATTCGCAAACTAAAGTCACATGCTACAAGGATTAAACACGAGCCTCAACTCTTTACAAAGCATATTCGCAAATATTGGCAACATGCTAACAAGAGCTAGAGCAAGCACAACGAGCTATCAACACACGACTAACTCAAGCTACTAATCAAGACCTCTCTTAATAGTACGACAACCAATACTAGCAATCCGATCTCCAACCAAACACCAAGACTGATAAAATACTAGGAACACATCCTTAACCCTAGTTAGTCATACCTTTGCCTTGCACACCTTCTTGAAACTTGATGACGCACATCTTCACTTCAAGTCTAGGTCATTGTCTTGACTTTGGTAATCATCAACACATGATGATTTCTTTTACTTTGGGATCTTGACTTGATGCTTATCAACACATGATGGCATCCTTCATCCCAAATTTTTGTATGCATCAACACATGATGTATCCTTCACTTTTCCCTCCATCAACACCTGATGGATCTTCTCTTGACTTGATGATCAACTCATGATCATCTCCTCTTCGAGATCTTGATACGTATCAACATATGATGATCTTGTTCACTTCGGTATCTTGTCTTGAACATCATCAACACATGATGATTTCCTTTATCCCGAATCTTGACTTGATGACGATCAACTCATGATGTCATCCAAAGACTCCATCATTATGGTAACATAATGATCCAACTCATGGAAAATGTTAGTTCCATAATATGATTGTTATTAATTACCACGACGTGTCATTAACTCATAATGGTGGGACAAGATACTTCAATCTTTTCCTCTTTGGTAATTGATGAAAACCATCACAATTATGAATAATTGAATATAAAGAATGGGTATTTATGAACTACACAAGTTTTATATACTCAGGGATATGTTTCAAAGTGGAGATCCCAAATATATGTGGAAAAAAGAATATGGATCAATACTAATGAAACCATAAAATATAGAGTGAAATCTCCCTAAATCTGTGCATACACGAATGTGTAATAAAAACATATGCACATATCCAAGTTAACCTTTTGGTGGAGTTCAACCTATATTTTGGATTCGAGGAATGCAACAAGATATAAGAATATGATATCGAATGCATACCTCTTTGATTTTTACTTTTTCATACAAATAAGACTAAACAATATCATATTAAACAAGAGAGTTAGTCTCACAAATTGATTTATCATTAATCACTAAAATACTCTATTAACTCATAATGGCGGGTCTAGATTCTTCAAGGGCCCGGAGTTCTCGTCTTTTCTGAGGTCTTAGGATGAGGTTAGGGATACCTTCATCGGTACTTCAACCCTCTCCGGTGCATTGTGTGTAGGCACATGCGACTTGATCACGCTCTTCAAATCACTAAAGTGGTCAGGCAGTTGATTCGCTAATGCTTGCAAATCAATTATCTTATGGACTACAATTATCTTTTGGACTGCAATTATCTTCTAGACTTCTCTATTTTCTTCACTAGTGTGCGGGCCATGTGCATGGACTTCTATTATTTCCTGACATTTTCATCAAGGGGGTGATTTTCTCCCCCTAATAACGGGAAACTAACCTCATCTAATATACTATCAGCGAATCGGGTATTATGCAAATCTCCAGTCATAGGATCCAAATACTTGATTATGGATGCTGCCTCATAACCAACGTATATCCCAGACTTTCGGAGAAGGCCCATTGCAGTTTGCTGCGGTGGTAGTATAGGTACATAAACCTTGCAACCAAACCTGTGAAGATGAGAAATTGTCGGTGCTGACCCTTGTGCTAGTTGCATAGGTGAATGGATGTTATATGCCGACGGTCTAAAATTGATGAGAGTTGCTACGTGCAGGACTACGTGTCCCCAACATGTAGTTGGTAAATTACTATTCTTCAAATATCTGCTAGTCCATTCTGGGTGTGGATATGCGGTACGGAATGCTGAACTTTAATTCTCATTTTCATACAATAATCATCAAATACCTTCGAAATAAATTCTTCGGCGTTGTCCATTCTGATGGACATCACATGATGATCAGGGAAATTATTTCTAATTTTAATTATCTGTGAGATTAGCTTTGCAAAAGTGTGATTTCTTGTAGATAATAAACATACGTGCGACCATTCCGAGGAAGCATCGATGAGCATCATAAAATACCTAAATGGCCCTGACAGGGGCTGTATAGGACCGCAAAAGTCTCCCTGGATACGGTCCAGGAATGCAGGGACTTCATCCTTCGCTTTTAGAGCAAAAGGTCTAGTAATTAATTTCCCGGTGGTATATGAGGGGCACACAAAATCTTCATGATTCAGGAAATTCTTTACATTCCTATTATGTCCCTATGAATTCTTAATTATTTTTCTCATCATCCTAAGACCTAGGCGGCATAATCTATCATGCATAGATAGAAAAATTCAGAGCTTCTAAATATGATTTTCAGAGTAGTATAGACTACAGGTGCCTTAATATTAGTATAGTGTAGCCCAGTTTTATATGAAGGAAGTCATTCTAATAACCTTTCCTATTTTCTTTACGCTTTGCAAGGAGCAGGTATTCCTTATCATACTCTTCTTCAGTCTCTGCATGCAAACCATTAGCACGAATATCCTTAAGAGTTCTAGTCGATTATGGGTACAAGTCTTCTTCGATGACCAAAGTTGTGCCCATATTGGGAGTATAATTGTGGCCCTTCCTGAGCCTATTATACAAGCATCATTGCTCACGATTGTCATAAGACTACTAGCATTCTTGCTGATCGACTGAAAAAGCTTCGTCTCTCTCAAGATGGTACTCGTTGTGCCACGACCTTCTAAGCACACTTCCTCCATGGGGCGTCACACGCATTCTAATATAATGTACTTTATTAATATACAGTAGAAAGCAAGTAATACATAAATAAAATACTTCAAATATCATAACATAACTTGCTATTATAAATACGGAAAAATAAGCATTGCAGGACTCATCATAAGAATTTAATGCTTTGCTCTACTAGAGCTTACAACCATTATTCAAGATTCCATTACAATCATAAACTGCAAGTGACTGTAAAAAGATCTAAGTGCAATGCGTGCACAAGATCAAATCAGTGAAGTATGTAGAAACTTCTGCTTGAATCTGCTCCATGGTGATCTTCTCCTCTTAGGCAACTATGGATGCGGCCGCTGCGATATCCAAAGGAGGGGTAATGGGGGCTGCTTGTGGGCTGTCCACATTCATAAGTGCAACTAATGGCTGTGGATCCTCCGTACCCACAATGGCGAGGTGTGTCTCATGTTGTCCTTTGCCCTTCTTCTTAGACTGGAAAGCATCAATAACATGCTACGACCCACGACCTTACCCTTCTTGCCTCTCTCCTTCGTGAGATGCTTCCTCACCTTGTAGCTGCTAGCATTGGCTTCATAGCCAACATTGCTACTAGGCGGCTGTAAGATATAGTTCTTCCTTAGAACATCATCTTGAGCTGTCGTAACTTGCATGATGTCAATCAATTCGGCATACTTCTTGAAGCCGTCTTGACGATAGTTGTGTGCGGATTGCACCGCATTTGGCTGAAAGGTAGAGAGAGTATTCTTAATTTTCTGCTAATCCGTGATTACATTAACACAGAGTTGAAGACTGGTACAAATTCTGGTCATGCTGGGTCAGTTCTTAGAACTCCTGGTTCGTGATGCTAGTCATCTTCATATTCATGCAAAGAGTTAATAAGATTACTACTGGTAATTTTTGCGTAAAATGGTTGATTCTCATATTGTTCTTCGAACTCCTGGTTCATGATCCCATATTTTTCTATGCATTTTTCATGATTTACTGTTATTTTCAGTGATTAAAAGTAAAATAAACAATCACAGATAATCAAAACAGTAACACAATACATAAATTGCATAGAAATGATAATAACAAAGTTAAACATACTTCAAAAGTTCAAAATTATTCAAAAAATGAATTCCCGAGGCCCTTTTCTGCTGGAAAATAAATTTTCGGTGACTTCTACAATTTCCAAGGGTTAAATCGCGAAATTTCAGTTTGAGAACAATTTTGCGTAATTTTAGGAAATCCAAGGACTTATTTTTAAAATCCAGAATTTCTTTTTCGTTTCCCACCTTTTTTCTCTTTTCTCCCGTACAACCCTTTTTGTTTGGGCCTCATTCATCCATTCGACCCATGAGGCCTTGCTTCCACCTTAGTTTTTTTTTTAATTTCTTCTCGACCGTGGGCTAACCGGCCCATTTGGCCTACTTGGCTCGACAAAAGGGACTTGCACAGGGAAAAAGAGTTTCCTGCCCTGTGTAGAGGGCTGGCGGGGGCGTGCTTCATGCGCGCAACGTGAGCAGGCAGGAGGCGCGGCCGGAGGGAGCTAGCAGCGCGTGCAGCTTCATGCGGGAGGCAGAGCCCGGCGGTGCATGCGGGCGCGCTTCGGGCGGCGGTGCGCCTCGTGCGAGCACCGGCAAATGTTTGGTGCTGGCAGCGGCTCATCCGCATAGCGTTGCTCCAGCCGGGCGGCGCGCGGCTGCATGCGGTAGGCTAGTGCGATGCGCGCGAGCGAGCGAGGCGATGGCGGCTCCTCGCGGCGGGCGAGCGGCGTGGGGGTGGAGGCCAGTCGCGGGGCGCGCCGAGCGATAGAGCGCCTCGTGCGGCATGCGCGGCGGTCGGCAGCGGCATGGCGGCACGGGCGGCCATGCTGGCGCGAGGCGGCCGTGCGGGTTCGGCGAGACCATGCGGGAGGGCGGCGGCTGGCTTCAGGCGGCGATCGGTGACGGTTGCGGCCCGGCTCGGCTGTGCGTCTACGGGACGGCGGCGGGAGGCACGAGTTGGCTGGTGGCAGCTCGCCCGTGCATGGACCGTCACCTTTTTTGCTTTGGGCGGCGGCGCATGGCCAGCCGCACGCACGCATGGCCCATGGCCGCGTGTGGGCGATCGGAGGCTAGAGGGTGCCCCGTGCGGGTGACAACAGATTGTGTAGCGCGCCCGTGCAGGGGCTGACGGCCGCGTGTAGGCGGCGTGCCATGCTACCGCGTGCGGGTGACGCCGCGATACGGCCGCATGCGGGCGGGGCAGCACCGTTTTTTTCTTTCTTTCTTTGTTCATTCAATGAACAGTGCAAACAAAAATCCCTTTTAGTTTCGGTTAACCATCCGATCGGCATTGTGCTGGTGACTGCAAGTCGGTTCGCGTAGATTACAGGGAATTTGCAATCTATAGTCTACAATGCAATCATCATCTACTCTTTCATGCAATCTATCGATCGGTATTTTACTAGCAACTTCAAGTCGGCTCGCGGTAGATTAGAGCGGATTTGCATCATAGAAAAATAATCTAGAAAGCAACAATTGCAGAACTGAAAGCGATCTAGAAAGAAAAACGATTCAATCTACGAGCGTCATTCTTCGACGGTTACCTTTCGATCTGAGGAGAGTCGATAGTGCTGATAACGTGTTGAAGAACCGTCGCTAGCGAGTTCAGTCTGAGCGATTATCTCGTAGACAAACTGAGAATCGTAAGAACAATACAAGAACACAAGAACAGAAAAATACATGAATACAGATATATGAGGAGATTACTGACGTTATAATGGTTGGGCTACTGGATGGATGAGGAGCCCACCTAGACCAAACTCTTGACCTGGGTCCGGTTTCTTAACAGTATTGATGTGTTTCGATGTGCTACTATGTCATTGTTATGCACGGTGCCTTAGTTTTGTTACGACATGCTTTATGTATATAAAAATAGCCAAAGTATTGAACCACGCTACGATCGCCGGCACGGCGTAGCGTGCAGTCTCGTCCTAATTGGCCTCATTAGCTCATTCATTTCATTGTGGCTTCGCCGGGGTACGACGTGGACGCAGCTAGCGCAAACTGACAGAGCAATTAACCGTAGCCGCTCGTGATCGATCCATCGCCGCTACGCAAGGGTACCCTTTTTTTTCTTGAGGGCCATCTCTTTGTACTTGTAGCTACAGAACATCGTATGGATTCAAGAGTAGCTAGGCTGCCAGAGCAGGTGACTAACGGCCCAGCCCATGATTTGAGCAGGCCTGCCACTGACAAAGCAAACATCA
Organism: Ampelocalamus luodianensis; assembly: GCA_036346255.1. Classification (NCBI taxonomy): domain Eukaryota; kingdom Viridiplantae; phylum Streptophyta; class Magnoliopsida; order Poales; family Poaceae; genus Ampelocalamus; species Ampelocalamus luodianensis. The sequence continues at coordinate 78,144,383 of CM070621.1, forward strand.
GGAAAATCCAATCTGCAATCAAACATCTCCGCAGTTTATTTATAGGCAAATACAATTTTAAGACCTAGGCCTCGTGTAGAACATGAGAATTTTTGGCAGGAATTGAGCTGTTTTTTACTAAATTATTGTGAAATCCTATGATATTCTTGTGTTTCAAAGAGGTCCAGCCATGAATTGATGATGCAAACACGGTTTAACAAAGGGAGCTTAATTTACAGATGCTGTAAATTAATTATACCATAACATTAACTTGCATGTAACCCAACACGTACCAGCAGTACTAGACCCCTAGACACACGTAACACACGAGACCATCCTACATTTCTACGTGCCCTTGGAACAAAAACTGCAAACTACACCGGCCTCCTCTTGTACTTACTCCGATACCGCATGCACACGCAGCACAGGCAGGCACCACACGACACGAGCCATGCACTTGCACAGATTAATTGACACCAACACACGCGCACAGTGACACCACTGGTACGACGTACGTATAGCACACACTCACAGGTCACAGCATCTGGGCGCTACCATGAAGCAGGCCGCCCGCCTGTGCTGCCGCCGCCGCGGCGGAGAACTCCGGCCAAATTGCACCCGCCGCGGCAACCGGCACCTTCCACGTGTCCACACTGTCGTTCTCCAACAGCCCGGTGGGCCAGAGCAGCGGAGCCGACGTCCCTGTAGAGCCGCCCCTGAGCCCGAGGCCGTGCAGGCCAACCTCGCCCGCGCCGGCGTGCCCCACCTGGCCCGGCCCGGGCAGCCCGAGGCCGAGGTCGAACCCGACACGCCCCTCGAGCAGCGACGCCGCGCCGAGCGCGAACAGCGAGCCGAGGAGGCCCTGCTGGGACGGCGGGGGCGGCATCGGCGGCGGGGCCCCGAAGTGGACGGGCAGGCGGCGAACCGCCAGCGGCGCCATGCGCGGGCGCTTGCGGGCGGAGCCGCCGATGGGGACGTTGCGGAGGGATCCCCCGAGCGTCCAGTAGCGGCGGCAAGCGCGGCAGAAGTGCCGCGGCTGCGACGTGTTGTAGTTGTTGTAGTAGCAGAACTTGGTATCGTGCGACGCGCACCGCGGGCACTGCTCCCGCCCGCCGGTGGCCGCGGCCGCGTTCGCCGGGAGCACCTGCTGGAGGCACGACACGTCCGCCGCGGCTGTGGCGGCGGCCATCGCCGTCGTCGTGGCGTCGTGCTTCCAGTTGGGAGGCATGAGCGCTACCGGCATGGGGGGCAGCTGCTGGTGCAGGGGAGCTTCCATGGCCTGCCTGGTATTTCAGGTTCGGGCTTCGCTTCGTGTTCTTGGTGGCTTGCAACAATCTAAGGGCTTCTTGTTCTTGTATGGCAATGGGAAGTTTAGATATCTGTGTGTTGATGTCTGTGTTTCTGTTTTGGGATTGGAGGTGCAAGTCTGGTATATATAGACGCATGAATGCTGATATTTTTCTATTTTCTCTCTCTATTTCTCTTTAGAGAGGGGAGGGCCGAGGAAATTGGGCCACTATTGGCCACCCGTTTATTCAAAATTCCAAATCTAACCCTTTTTACTCATAATTTTCACTTCTAGCCCTCTTCCCCGTAGCCGCTGCGTTGGGGGGACGCAGTTGCCGCGTGCTGTGCCCAGGGGCCGCAGCAGCTACGTGCTATACCCGGCAGCCGCAGTAGCACGGCTGCTGCAACCCATGGCCACTGCATCGAAATAATTTCTATTCTGAATTTGAATTTTTATTTCTGTTTGAGTTTGAATTCAATTTAGAATTTGAACGCGGATTTGGTTTGTATTTGGTTTTAAATTCAAAGTTTTGGAAAGCATGAATTTTCGCATTTGCTTGGCTAATTGAATTTGGATTTCTAAATTATGAATTGAGCTCATGGTTGAATTTCATTTGGACTTGAATTGAGGAATGGTTTACAATTTTAAATTTAAATTATGGAATTTTAATTCTCGATTCATCCTTCTAATCCAAATTAATTTCCTTTGATTGTAACTTAATTTTGCTTGTAAAGAGACAAGCTTTGAAAATGAATTTTAGCTTTGCTCACTACTACAGAAAACGTCATCACAGATGGTTCGGAACCGTCTGTGTTTTTGTACGTCTGTGATAACTGGCGGTTATCACAGACGGTTAAAAAAACCGTGTGTGATAAGTCACAACACAGACGGTTCTAGTTACCAACCGTCTATGATATCCACATATCACAGACGGTTCTAGTTACTAACCGTCTGTGATATGTGAGATATCACATACGGTTCATAATTAGAACCGTCTGTGATATGTGGATATCACAGACGGTTCTAGTTCAGAACCGTCTGTGATAGTTTTTTGTATTGCAAAAAAAAATAGACATACGTTGTTTCCATTCTACATAGAACGGTGTTTGTAGCATACATTGTGGAGTACCAGGCTATCTAGCACACCCAAATATGATTACCAAGAACCCACCAGCACACATTGTGTAGCACACCAGGCCATCTAGCATAGCCACGGCCATCTACAATCACTACACCATGGCACACTATTAAGGGCAATGCAACTGCCAGGAAAAACTGTGTTCAAAGGCAATTTATCTGCCGGCAATTACTTTTCCCGGCACTTATGGCCTGCCAGGTAAAGTGCTGCCGGGAAAAACAATTGCCGGCAGATATGTGTATTCCCGGCAGTTAACCTGCCCTAGAAAAGTAGATTTTCCCGGCAGTTAGCTTTTCTCCGGCAATTAGCTTTTTCCCGGCAGTTATAGTATTGTCAGCAGTTATATGTATTGCCGGCAGTTAGACGGCCCTTGATTGCTGTTTTCCCCGTCAGTTAGACGGCCCTTGATGGTTGTTTTCCCCGGCAGTTAGACGGCCCTTGATAAGCATTTTGAAATTAAAAAAAAGGGCATCGATTTCAGATAATGCATTCCCCCACACTGCCTCATAATCTTAGCATAGATCGTACCTTCGGTAGAGTTTCAAGCAAAAGTAAATCATGGGATTGTCAAGTCAATAAGTCATGAATGGGATTAAACAGATTAACAGAATATACAATGTTGAGTTAGAAGCGACTATTTTTTTTCATATGTGAACGGCATTGAAATATACTTGAGGCTATACATAATCTAAGATGTTGCTACAATGCTGGGTAAAATTAAAATGATATGGAATTAAGATGACGATAGTTTCAGTAAACTCTTAATGAATAGGAAAGCCATATGGTAAAAGATACCTTAATGATGTACCATACAAACACATGGTTAAATAGTTTGTATATAGTAAAAAGAGGAGGGAGATGGTACAAATGTAAGGGTTCTGTTTAGCTAATCTAATTCTAAAACATCAGTATGGTATAATTGTATCATAGGCACACCTAGAAAGAGCTTCATAGAGAATAGAACAAAACACTATCATGCTACTTCTATCACTACTACAAAACAGGTCATACTGGACGCCTCATCACAGACGGTTCCAAAGGAGCCGTCTGTGTTAAACTTATACAGACGGTTCCCTTTTGGAACCGCGGTTCTTGCGATAGCGAATTATCACGACGGTTCCTAATCACCACTGACGGTTAATTCTACAAACCGTCGTAGTATCACTGAGCGGTTGGTAATCGTAACTGCCTGCGTGATATCGACGCCTCATCACGCAGCGGGCCCAAAGGAGCCGTCGTGTTGAACTTTTCTGACGGTTACATTTGGAACCGTCGTGATATGACTTATCACGACGGTTCTTTTACAAACCGTCGTGATATAATTAAACAAAAGATTAAGAAAAGATCACACGTCGACATAATTAAACAAAAAGATTAAACCGTCTCGATATAATTAAACAAAAGATTAAGAAAAGATAACGATCTTCAAAAGGTAGAAACCGAAAAATTTGTAAATAAAGTTTTCTAGTGACGGAGGTAGGCCGCTATCTCCGTCTTCAATACTTCATAGCGACGGCGTCGGCATCGGACGGTTCTCGATCGCGACGAACGAAGCGAAATGCGCCCACCACGACGCGCTCGCTCGAAAGTGTCTCCTCAAGACCATCGCATGTAGAATCAAGAAGTATTGAGCCCATAGCCTCTCTTCACTTGCTTCGTGGGTCTCTACCGATGGATTCGATCGCTTCTTTGCCTCGATAACGCAGTCCAAGTCACGGCAAGCCTCTTGGAGATGTGCAACATCATTTTGGAGGGCCACGTCGATGACACGATAAACTCACCGAAAGTGGGAGATCACCCGGAAGACACGGTGGAGGAGAATGTCAAGACGACGAAAGGTGGCCATCACCTGCTCCGGCAAATTCTCGGCCGGCGGAGGAGTGAAGACACTGTTGAAATAGTGTTCTTTCTGCAGCACGGTTCAGCGTCTGCGAGAGAGGTCACTACTCTGTAAAAGCTATCACGCCTCGGGAATTGCTAGCCATGCCCTCTGAAAACAAGCATACAAAAAAAGATACATCACGTATAATCAATTGTCGACATAAACCGAATCGATCATTACTCAAAATAAATTACAAAAGATCACATTTGTTCAAGTATTGTTACAAAATAAATTGGATTACAATTGAGTAAATTGTTTGCGTGGTGGTTGAGAAGTGCCTGGCAGGTGATGCGCTCGGTCGGCGTGAGTGAAATTCTCCTGTCCTTAATTATCTCGATACGATAAAGCCGCAGAGCTTCCTCGAATGTCCCCGATCTCATTATCAACGAGTCCATCTAATTCTATATTCAAACCACAATCGCTAGCAAGAGTAAAGTGTTATGCATATATATTTAATTTTATAATTAGAAAATAATTATTTGGAGATTCACAAACCTCGGGATCCTTCTTCCTAGCTCTAATGATTTGGTCCATATGATGGCAAACGTAGATTGCACATAACTCATCATTTTTTCTTTGTGCGACCGCAAAAATAGAATTACATATATCGATTCGAGATGCGTTATTATGAAGTATGATATAGGATTATCGTATTATAGCGCGTCTGGAAATTTTGTCTGTGTGTTAGTTGGCGCTCTTTCCATCGTATATTCCTTTGTTGGCAACATAGTCGATGAGCGACCTACATGATTCCAAAAATTTATCCTCGACCATTTCAAACTAATGAAGACTAAAATAGAGTTATGTATGAAGGAAATGAGCATACTGTCGAGTATTCCTCCTAGAATTTGAAGTCGTGGTTGTTGCGGATTAGGAATCAAGGTATATCACATGGTTCCTCTTTGGTATGATGACTAAAAGGATCCATGGTACCTACTCATGTATGTCACTATAGTCATTAAACCCGAGTTCGTGCTGCGTATAAAGTAGAGCAAGTAGTGACACTTACCCACAGTTGTAGGGCACCACGATGTACTTCGTGTTCTGCGTGAAGCAATGCTCGTGTTATGTATTTCTCGACGAAGGACGAGTCATTTGGATGGTTTGCAATGATACCACATGTGGGTCGAGAAACCCACCGGTTCTTTCCGGCTCGGATATTTTTCATCATGTATCCGTACATAAGAAATGAGTTGTGATATTTATCGGTATTACGTGAATGTAGAACTTGATTGTATGCACTTACGATGTCCAACATCGTAGAAGCGGCGTCAAGGCCAGCGAGGTTGAATAGGTCATATAGGTCGTTGAAGCCCACGGCGAAGTGGTTCGTCCGTTGAAGAAATGCTTATCCTCGTATCGACGGTGATTCCGATGTCGCACCCCTCCTTTTGGGTCCTATCCAAGTACCCGGCATGCAAAGCGACAAGCATATCCGCACGCCCTAATGCTGCGGGGAGCACAGCGGTTTCCGAGGATGTACTTGCGGATAATCCCGACTTGCCGGACTTGAGGGGCGCCGATTTGGTCTTAAGCATTGGCGTCTTCTTGCGAGACGACTTCGGACCCGATCACGGGTGACACGCTTTTCTTGTTCCTTCGATGTCTTCTCCAAGGGAACCGAAAGGTGGCCATCGAGGCGAAATATGAGGTGGAGTCATGGAGGTCCGTTGGAGAGGAATGGTCGTGTTGAGATCGCGGCATCGCTGGGTCAGGGCGATGTCCTTCTTGGGCCTTTGGATAAAGCGCACGGCATCCCCTAGTGTTGTGATCTCTTCATTCGCGAATCTCGGTAGGCGGCCATGAAATGTTCATGTACCATGTCCACCTCCACCTGGCGTAACCTGCGCCACTGACACCGTCTTCGCATTGCCTTCCCGGTATGGATGCACCATCCCCGCGCGGCCTCAATAGAAATGGACCCAACTAACCTCGATGCGAGCTTGCGGCCGTCGGCTCCTACAAAACGATCGCAATTAGCTAAAGTGTCCTATAGGTCTATCTTTGCTGCATTCCATACATGTACGTTACCTTGATCTCGTCTATCGGTAATTGGACATCGTCATGTCGTAATTATGCGTGGACGCGGCGCTACTCCGATGTCGGCGGGGTGGCTCCCAAATTAACAGGCGGCTTTGCATCGCCGCTGTGGTGAGGAGTTGATTCAATTGATCTGCAATGCCGCCGCTTTCCTTCAAAATGTTCGGTCATGCATGCACGAACCGGTCCTCACGCTCGCCTTAGATCTCTTCCTACTCACATGCGCAGAGTCGTCATGCGAATCCATGACTCCATGGTGCGGTAACCCCAAGACCTCGCGTGCGACCAGGTGTTCCTTGTTTCCCGGTGTAGAGAGTATATCCTTCTCCTGTCTACATGGAAGGAGCCTTGGGAAGTTTGGGCGGACAATTCACGCCGCAAGAAGTCATCATGTTATTATAGATACTATGAAGTTATATATGGAGTTATTAACTAGGTAGTTCGACATACTTACCAAACGTTGAGACACTTCCTCGTCTGCGGGTTTGTGAAAGAGATGCTTCCGAAGACGAGACTTTTGCCTCGCTTAACCGGGCTAGGAACGCGGTGCGTGACATCGAGAAGCGCGTTGTCCTCCGCCGCCCATTCATCATATTTTCCTGCGTATCCAGCGGTGCCGAGTGCAAGGCGGATGAGTGTTTCGTGTCTGGAGAGCTTTGTGTGCCGCACTTGCTCGTTAAATTCAAAGCGTCGTCTTCATAGCAACAAAGGAGTCCCATGTTTCTGCGTCAAGAATGCGTACTTGCGCGAGGGCGCCCGACCGTGTTCACGCATGCCGTGACAAGAATGCTCTTGAACGACCTCCATGATTTATCGATCGTGAGCATCGCCGTCCGCTCCACGCGCGTGCCATGTCGCCGGGATAGTGAACTTTTGTAATAGTTCTGTCCACAGCGCGCCTCTCGCTTCTTTCGTCAGATCCTTCCACCTTGGTGTGGTGATGGGGACCCGTTTCCTTGCAAGTATCCCGCACATGGTCCGGAATCTCGCCGCTGAGCTCTTGGGACGCAGAGGGACCCCAAACTGACTAACCTCCGTGATGACCAGTCGGCCCACAGGCATCTTCGATTCTCCTCTGCCATCTCGCTTTCGTGTCATTGTCGACTGCGGCGTCGGCGACGGTGGGGAAGATGGTGCCTCTGCAATCTGCGGCGTCGGCGACGGCGGGGAAGATGGTGCCTCTGCCATCTCGCTTACTTGCTATCTATATAATTAGTTTGAGATATATTACTACCCAGGCCAGGGCCGAGGGTTAAGCACACCGAAGAAAACAAACCGATTGATACCAAAAGATGTGACTGAGCATTCTTTTCTTATTAATGCAAACAATGGAATGATCTAGTGTAATAACTCAAAGCTGACCCTAAAGCAATGTTCAACAACTAGATGCTTTGCAAGCAGACAACAAAAGAGGTCACCTATTGATAAAATTCAACACATCGACACCACATTGCTTCCTAACAAAGATGATTTCTCCATGAAAACAATTAATATTAATGTATGGGCACAATGTTGCATCCTCAAATGAGCATAATTGAGCGACTAAACACATAAGCTATTACAGAAAGATCACAGCAATTGCGGTTAAATGAACCTCAAAGATCACATACATTTGCGGTTAAGATGCCATGGCAATCAAAACGAACCTCAAATGCATTTTTTGCTGACAAATTGCTCTCAGTTGACAAATTGCATAAGACATAGTCTTTGCAATCTTAGTCCTCTGTCAAAATCTCTTCACCAATCAATTTAGATAATTACAAAACAGATCTTGAGCTCAAACTACAACACATAAAGCATTCTATAAACAGAACATCTAATCATATATCTTCAGAATAATTCACAAATTTATATCAACAATAAGCCTAATTAACAGATTGAGAATAAAAATATGCTTAAGCTCAAGTCCTGTTTCTAATCATCTATTTGATTTCAGATTTCGGCTATCATCACAGAAAACATACAAGTCGATCTTAATTCCGCTATAACTGCAAAACAAAGAGTACAAGAGCTCAAGTCTGTTTGTAAATATCTATATGATTTCATATTTTGACTACATCACAGAGCATCAACAAGGCATCATCAGAACCCATCACAGAGCATCAAACCCATCACAGAGCATCAACAGAGATCATCACAGAGCATGAACAAGGCATCATCAGAACCATCACAGAGCATCAACAGAGCCCATCACAGAGCATCAACAAGGCATGATCAGAACCCATCACAGAGCAAGGGAGGTGCGAGGGAGAGGAGGTGACGAGTAAGAGCACAACCTAGTGTCGGTCACCGAGGTCGGACCCATCACAGAGCCCATCACAGAGCATCAACAGAACCCATCACAGAGCAAGGGAGGTGCGAGGGAGAGGAGGTGACGAGTAAGAGCACAACCTAGTGTCGGTCGCCGAGGTCGGAGGCGGCGGTGTCGGGGGCGCCGGTGTCGGGGGCGCCGAGGTCGGGGGCGTCGAGGTCGGGGCGCCGAGGTCGGGAGCGTGAGTGCCGGGCGGCGAGGTCGGGCGGCAGGTCGAGGTCGAGGCGGCGGTGAACGGGAGCCCTAGAGGAGGCAAAGGAGCGCGCGATAAACTCGAAGTGCGGGAGAGGAAGGGACGAGTGAGGAAAACCTCAGCGGTTCCCACCTTATAAGAGGCTATCACAGAGCGGTTTACTAAAACCGTCTTTGATAAGTAATCATAGACGGCTCTATCTAATAACCGTCAGCGTGATCGTTCCATATCACGACGGCGGATTTAAACCGTGCGTGATAAACTCATATCACGAGCGGTTTGTGTATTAAACCGTCTGTGATTAGCTTTATCACGATTGGTTTTGTCGGGATATCACGTGACGGTTATCAAATAGAACCGCTCGAGATAATCTCATATCACGCATTTGTTCTATTATAGAAATGTCGCGGATTCATTATCACGCGGTTATATTATAGAACCGTCTCGTGATAGATCCGAACAATTATCAAATACAATGAACTCCGTGACAACTATATATGAATTACAATGAACATCCACATTCACATCAATATCCACATATATGAGAGATGACAAAACACGTGACAAGTATATATGAAGACAAGCTCATAACACATTTTACTTCAAAACCAATTGTTTGCTTCTGATGAACGCCCACATTGACATCAATATCAAAATATATGAGAGATTACAAGTCCATAACACATGATGTTATAGAATAAATTAATTACAATGGATTAAAATCTTAATGAAAATATAGCCCTTCATGATGATCGCGCGCATATAGCTAGCTTCCTCATGGGTTCTTCGTCGAGCTCGATGCCATCTCCGAAAGGAGGCAACTCGTCAAATTGATTGTATTCTTCCTCGCCCACTACATTCTCAACTCGACAATCCTTCTTTTTCCATGAAGAACTACGTGGCGTTTCTTATTTGCCGGTCGGTTACATAGAATACTTGAACAACTTGATTAGCAAGACGAATGGTTCGTCTTTGTATCCGACACGCTCAAGGTCCACGGTAGTGACGCCGTACTTTGTCAACCTTCACCGTGGAGATGGACCCAACGGCACCAAATAGGGGATCTTGAAAAGCACGTAGTCGAGCTCCCATATCTCCTCTATTTGCCCATAGTACGAGCTCCTCACCCATCGAGCATCGAATGCATCTATGCGGACACCGCTGTTCGGATCGCGGCTCTTCCTATCCCGAGTATGTCGTGATAAAATGTGTACCCATTTATGTCATATCCTTGCCATGTGACAATTGTAAATTGTGGCCCTTGTGCCAACCATAGCAATGTATCATCACTTGATGACCTCCCTGATTCGCACCTTTAACCATCCGTTGAACCGGTTGTGCTCTCTCATGATCCAAACCTCCGACCGGTTTGGATTTTGTTGGCGTACCATGTCTTTGTGCTCGTCGATGTACGGGACACTTGGTCATGTGTTGCAAGACCATGAAATGGGCTTGGCGTATGTATCCAGATCGGGAGTGATTGATTTCCTTCCGATGGTCCCGATACCATCAAGTCTCCTCATGACGAAAGAGGCACACCTATCGGATCCACCGAGCCATATAGTCGCATACGAACTCAATGACCTCTTCCGTTGCATAACCTTCGATGATGCTGCCCTCCGGTCGAGATTGATTCGTCGTAGGACTTGAGAATTCCCATGTACCTCTCGAACGGGTACATATAACGAGGAACACAGTCGCATATCTTTATCTCTTTCACAAGGTGAACAATGAGATGGACCATGATATCGAAAAATGACTGAGGGAAATACATCTCAAGATGACATAGAGTCGTCACCACCTCTACTGTAGAGCATCTAGTCCTTGGGGATCGATGACCTTCTCGAGCAATTGAGTTGAAGAAATAACACGACCTCAAGATTGCTACTTGACCTTGTTCGCAAGATACTCCTAATTGCAACAGGAAGCATTTGTGTCATCAGCACATGACAATCATGCGACTTCATACCAATTAATTTCAAATCTTGCATAGAAACAAGTTTCTTAATGTTAGCAGAGTAACCAGACGGGACTTTCACACCATGCAAGCTCGCACGCTTCATATCTCGGCCTTGGACAGAGTGTAGCAAGTCGTGGGGGAGGTTAATGCTCGTCTGTCGATCTCTTGCGGTGCTAACTCGGTCCTTATGTTCATATCGACCAAGTCTCTCCGTGCGTTAACACCATCCTTTGTTTTGCCACTAATGTTCAGTAAGAGACCAATCAAGCTATCACATACATTCTTCTCCACATGCATGACGCCGATGCGGTGGCGAACTTCTAAGTGCTCCCAATAAGGCAAGTCCCAAAAATTGACCGCTTCTTCGGATGTTCTTTCCGACGGTTCTTAATTGGCGCCCTTCCCAAGCACAACATCGATATCCTTAACCATATCATAGACATCTTTCCCTCTAAAAGCCCTTGAGCTGAACCGTCCTCCTTATTTCCGTCAATTGTTTCTTCATCTTCGGTATGGGTGACTCACGGGAAGGAACCTACGGTGGCGATGTATACAGCATTTTGCGTGAGTTGTTTAGCCATATACTCAGTAGCATCTAAGCGGTGCGGACAAGCTTTGGCTCCTTTTATCTGAAGTTCGACAAAGTTACGAGGCAGAAAATCATTGATGGTGCGTAACAACATGGCGTGTAAAGTGAAGTTCTCTCGTTTATACGCATCCCATACACACTGCCCCTTCGTTCCACAAATGTCACAAGATCTTCCGGCAATGGTGCTAGGTACACATCAATATCATTCCAGTTGTTTGGCCCTTGGATAAGTAGTGACATCAAAATGTACTTCCGCTTCATACACTGACCAAGGAGGAAGGTTGTACATGCATAGATTCACGCAGGCAGTGCTATGTCGATTGCTCATGTTACGAAGCGATTCATTCCATCGTACTCAACCCTAACCTTATGTTCCTTGGTTCGCGACGAACTCTTGAACCTCCGATCGAAGTTTCTCCACCGAGCGTAATCGGCGAGGTGTCTTAGCTTTCCATCTTTCTTACGGTCCTCGAGTGCCAACGCACCAATCTTGCCTCTTTGAGTTCGCAAATAACGCTTCAAACGTGGGATCACGAGCGAGATACCACAACATCTTAGCAGGAGGTCCTTGCTTCAACCTAGAAGTATTCGACGCTTGTATCGGATGCTTTGCACACGGACATACATGCATGTCGCATACTCTTTACGATAGAGGATACAATCGTTCGGACATGCATGTATTCTTTCTACTTCCATTCCCAATGGACAAAGAACCTTCTTTGCTTGGTAGGTGGTGTTGGGCAACACGTTTCCCTCCGGAAGAATGTCCGCTAGAGACCTAACAACGCCGTGAAACTCTTATCGCATCAACCATTGCTTGCTTTTAATTTAAGCGGTTCAATCACGGTTGACAACCTTGTATATTCCGGCTTGCGGCGGGGAACAAAGGTCTCACCGAGTCCTCCATTAAGCGCCAATTTACAAAACTCTCTCTCATCTGTAGTTCTCTCGCATCGTAGCATCTGATCCAGATTGTTATCGTGTGACCTATCCTCATCAAAAGCACAGTCTACATCCGGCATATCGTTGACATCCGGCATATCGTTGACTTCCTCGGCGATGTCGTTATTACTAACTTCATGTCGCTCTTCACCGTGACTGGTCCAACATGTATACCCTTTTTGAAACCCCTTCGAATCAAGTGTGCTTCTATCGCGCGAGTTGGTAAACATCTTCAGATTATCGCAATCAATGCATGGACAGTACATATATTTTATCCCCTTTTTCAACATATCCTGCTCGGCGGCTCTTCTAAAAGCAACCACGCCATTAATGTACTCTTGACTCACACGGTTCACACCATACATCCAGTTTCGGTCCATCTACGCTACACATGTAACAAAATATATAGTGTCAAATTAGATTAATAAAATCTCTCTCAACCGCTCTCTCTCTCCATTTCCTTCCCCCTCACGAAACTTTAATATTATTCCAACTACCAAATGAAAAATATTATTCTATTCCCTTACATCGGATACAAAAGTTTACTCTCATCATGACTCTTATACACGCGATGCTTAGCATATTCTACCATATCTCGATTGGGTTATAAAGAATGTTACCCTCGTAGCTCACTTATTTAAAATACCAAATCGATCTATTCGATTCTTTGTCTCCTCCCTTTCTCCTCTCTTTCTCTTCTCCTTCCCTTTCTCCTCTCCTTCTCCCTCCCTTTCTCCTCTCCTTCTCCTCCCCTCTCTCTCTGTGGCAGTGCATGGGTTTTATCCGGGTGGCGGCTCAAATGGGAATAGGCAGGGGTACTCAAGGTATTTATAGCGCGAGATATCACGAGCGGTTCCAAATATGAACTGCTCGTGATAGGCATATATCACGAGCGGTTTATAAATAAAACCGTCAGTGATATGTCCTGACGGTGATTCTTATGAACCAAATGCGTGATACGAGAGATTATCACGCAGCGGTTTATATACAAAATCGTGCGTGACATATCACTGCACGGCTCTATTAATAAAACCGTGCAGCGATATGGGGATTATCGCGCACGGTTCATAAATAGAATCGTGCGCGATATTTCATGCACGGATCTTTATATAAACCGCTCAGGATAATCATATATCACGACGGTTACTAGGAAGAACCGCTCGTGATAGACCGCAAAGCAAATGTCGCCGCTAACAGACTCCAACACGCACGGATTCAAATTAACCCGCTCGTGATGGGGTGTCTTCTATAGCCTGTTTTGTAGTAGTGGTGCTCGATGCGATGCGGCGTGAAGGCTATCAAAGCGGCGACAAGGAAGAGGCGGCCATTGCATTTTCTTATAAGCGTGTGGGATGATCATCTTCAATGGCGGATGATCCTTTTATATAAAACAAGGAATAAATTCAGAGCGTGAGACGAAGAGACGCAAATCATCGGGAGCCGAGCGATGGTGAGATGAAGAGACATATCGCGCGGAGACGAAGAGGTAGGAAATATCACAAACGGTTCTATCGTGGAACCGTCAGTAATTATAATATCACGAGCGGTTCTTTAATAGAGCATGCTCGTGATACTAGTATATTCTGAGCGGTTCTATATTCAACCGCTCGTGATATAGTTCACATCACGAGCGGTTCTATTTACAAACCGCTCGTGATATGGTTGAATATCACGCACGATTCAATTTTAGAACCGCTCGTAATTTATTAGTATCGCGCACGGCTCTATTAAAGAACCGTCTGTGATATACTCACATCAAAGACGGTTCCTCTAACTAACCGTCTGTGTTGAACTTATACAGACGACTCCATGTGGAACCGTCTGTGATATCCTCCATATCACAGACGGTTAGTAAGGAGAACCGTCTTTGATATACTCACATCACAGATGGTTCTATTTACGAACCGTCTGTGATATCCTCAATATCACAGACGGTTCCATTAAAGAACCGTCTGTGATATCCTCCATATCAAAGACGGTTATTTAATGGAATCGTCTGTGATATCTTATCACAAACGGTGCTTTAATAGAGCCGTCTGTGATATACTTTTTATAAAAAGGCGCACCGCTAGGGTTTTGCTCTTTACTCGTCACTTCCTCTCCCGCGCCTTAGGCTCTCGCGCGCTCTCGGCTCCTCTAGGGTTCACCTGCTCACCTCCCGGCCGTAAGACCCGACGCCGCCGCCCTTCATCGACGACGCCGCCTCGTCTCGACGCGGCCTCCTCCCGTGTCGGCCTCCTCCGCACCGGCCTCCTCCCCTGCGCCGGCCTCCTCCCCGCGCTGTACTCCTCCCCTGCACCGGCATCCTCCCGGCGCCGTCCTCCTCCCCGCGCCGTCCTCCTCCCCGTGTCGGCCTCCTCCCCGCGCCTCCCTCCTCCCCGCGTCGTCCTCCTCCCCTGCACCGGCCTCCTCCTTGCACCGTGAGTTGTTGTGCGGCATCCTCTCTGTGAGTACTAAAGATATTGCAAATTGATCAGTGGGCTTTGTTGACATGCTCTGTGATGAACTTTGTCTTATACTGAGATTGAATGTGATAGTTAGTTGATGCTTGAGCTCTATTGTATTACTTGCTACTGTCAATTTGATATACTATTAATTTGTTACTTTCGGTTGAATGCTAGTTATCACAGACGGTTGAATGCTATTGTCAATTTGATATACTGTTAGTTCATTCTTGAGCTCTATTGTATTGACGAACCATTGTGATGTGACTTTGATAATATGTGAACTGAAATTGATCAGTGGGGCTTTGTTCTGGTTCGCTCTGTGATGAACTTTTGTCTTATACTGAGATTGAATGTGATAGTTAAGATCATTTTGTGAATGATTGAGATCATTTGTGATTAAACAAAGTAATCGTTTAGAGCTCATAGTTTGAATTTATACTATCATATTCATTTAATGAAGAGTATAGACAATAGGATTGAGATGGCAAAGACTTGTTCTTTCGCAACTCTCCTTCTGAGAGTACAAACTACCATCAATCCTTCTTTATATATTACGTTTGTGCATCATTTTCGGTTAAGTTGAGTAAATCTGCTTGAATCTGGCCGGTTAGAGCTTACGCATATTGTTTCATGCATATATAGATAGCAAGTAAGAGACATGGCGTCCGCACCGTCTTCGCCGCCGTCATCGACGTCGCCGAATGCGTTTGGATCTCCGAAGAAAGTGGTACATACGTGAGATGGCAGACGAACATCGAAAATTCCTCCAGGCCTAATGACCATCACGGAGGTCAATGCCAATGGGATCCCTGTGAGTCCCCCCAAAGCAGCGGCGAGATTCCGGACCATGTGCGGGATACTTGGAAGGGAACGGGTCCCCATCACCACACTGAGATGGGACACCGTGTCGATGTTCGAGACGCCGGTGTGGGACGGTTTTAAAATCGCTCACTTTCCGCCGCAGACCGCGCGCGCATGGAACGGCAGCGTTGGTCTCGATCGGAAAGGCGTGGAGGACCTTCAAGAGCGTGCTTGTCACAAAAAGCACGTGAACACGGTCGAACGCCCTTCACGGCGTATAAATTCTTGTCGCGGGATATATGGGACGCCTTTGTGCAAATGAAGACGACGCCGAATTTCTTGAGGAAAGTGCGACGCACAAGGCTCTCCGCACATCGAACACTCACCCCACAAACTCGGCACCACTGGTACGCGGTAAAACCGCGCAATGGGCGATGGGAGGACGAGAACGCAACAAGGCCATTTGCTGAGATCACAGACGAGCGCGCTCTCTCTTGGTTAAGAGCGAGGGCATCAGTCACGTCTTCGGGCGAAATCTCTTTCACAAACCCGACAGACCGGGATGTGGCCAACCGTGTGGTAAATATGTCTTCGAACTACCTAGTTGTTAATAAGTCCATAACTTCATAATATCTATAATAACATGATGACCTCTTGCAGCAAGAATTGAGTTCTGCATGTTCCGAAGGCTCCTTCCAAGCAGACAGGGAGAAGGATATACTATCTATGTCTCTGGGAAACAAGGAGCACCCGGGTTGCACACGAGGCAAAGGGGTTAACGTATCTTGGAGGGATGGATTCCCAGACGACTACTACACGTATAGGAGCAGGAAGAGATCCAAGGCCGAGTACGACACAGAGTTGGAACATGTGCTTACTACAAAATTTGAAGGAAGAGAACAGGTGCTTACTGCAAAATTTGAAGAAAATATAGCAAGATTGCAGGACCAAGTGAATCAACTCCTACTTCTCAACCAGTCGCAAGCCGCCCCCATTGTTTTGGGAGCCAGTCCTCCTCAACATCGGAGTAGCGTTACGTCCACGCAAAATTATGAACATGATGACGTCCAATTACCTATCGACGACATCAAGGTAATGTACATCTCTGGAATGCTCCAAAGATAGACCTATAGGACGCCTTAACTAATTACGTATCGTTTTGTAGGAGCCGACGCACTGCACGCTCCAAGTGAGGATGGTTGGGATGTCTATTGAGGCTGGGTGTGGGGTTGTGTATCCATGCATGGAAGGGATAGTGCAGCACGGTGCCCAGGTGACGTAGGGTTACGCCAGGGTCCAGGTGGACATGGTACATGACAATTTTAAGGCCGTCCCGCTGGAGATTCGCCCAACGATTTACATCGTAACACTAGGGGATGCCATGTACGCTTTTATCCGGTGGCCCAAGAAGGACATCGCTCGACTCGCAGCGCCGCTCAACCTTTGATGACTCCACCCCAACCATCTCAACACGACCATGCCTCTCCAACAGACCCAAGAAGGACATCGCCCGACCTGCAAGGCCGCCTCAACCTCGATGACTCTACCCCAACCATCTCTAGCACGACCATGCCCTCCAACAGACCCTCCATGACTACACCTCAACCTTCGCCGTAAGCCCACTCATCGGTTCCGTGGAGAAGACACCGAAAGAACAAAAAAGCGTGCGCCATTTTGGTTCCCGAGTCATCTCACGGGAGGACGCAGAGCGAGCAAGTCGTTCAGACAAATCGAAATCGAAGAACATTAAGGCGCTTCCACCTCCTAACCCTAAGAAATACTCTTTCGGAAGTCCGTTGGCGACCACCGCAGTATTGGCCTACGCTGGATTAGGTTGTCAGAGTTTGCATACCTGGTACTTCCACAGGACCAAAGAGAAAGGGTGCGCTGATGGAATCACTATCAGATACACGGAGGACTATTTCCTCCACGAGCCGGCCCCCTTCGTCATGGGCTTCGACGACTTATTCGACCTATTCAACCTCAAAGCCCTCGATGCCTCACTTCTACGATGCTGGACACTGTAAGTGTGTACAATCAAGTTCTACATTCACTTAATCGAATATAACAACTCATTGCTTATGTATAGATACATGATTAAAAATGCCCGGCTATTGAAAGAACCGGTGGGTTTCCTCGACCCACACGTGGTCTCTGAGCAAACCATCTTGGCAGACGCATCATACGTCGAGAAATACATAACGACAGGATTGCTTGCTCAAAACGACAAGGACTACATAATGGTGCCCTACAACCAGAAGTAATTGCTTCACTACTTGCTATACAAATTTCATTTGTACTTTATACGCAGCACGAACTTAGGTTTAATGACTCAAGTGACATACATGAGTAGGCACCACTCGGGTCCTTTTAGTCATTATACCAAAGAGGAACCAGTACTATACCTTGATTCCCTAATGAAAAAGGCCACGACTTCACCCTTCTCGCGAGGAGTACTCGATGTGTGTGCTTATTTCCTCCATACATAACTCTATTGTAGTCTTCCTTCGCTTGAAATGGCCGAGGTTAACTTTTTGGAAATATGTAGGTCGCTCATCTCCTATATTGCCGAGGAGGGCTATACAAGGGAACTAACGCCACATTTAATCACAGGATGCGATTTCGATGACGTGCTACAACACAATAATTCTATCATACTTGTAATAATGCATCTCGAACCGACTATACCTATATATGTAATTCTATTTTTGCAGTGTGTCACAAGAAAAAGCGTAAGAATGTGCATTCTACGCTTGCCATCATATGCGATTCTCATGAGTGCTAAGTTGGAGGATCCCGAGGTTGGTCAATCTCGCAATAATTATTTCCTAATTATAAATTTACATATATATGCTTACTACTTCACTGTTACTAGCTACAGATCTTCAATATAGATTTAGATTCACTTGTTCAGAGAGAGATCTCGGATGTTCGAGGGAAGCTCTGCACCTTCATCATGACGGATATCATTAGCGCCAACGGAGAGTTTCACTACTCCAACACCGCTGAACGACCTTGAATGATTCATTAATGTAATTCACTTTGAATAGTTGTAATTCAATTGTAACTCCTGAGGCTAGCCAATATTTGATACATATTCGTGTCGAATTGATTTTGAGTTAAATGATCACTTTGAGTGTCAATGATTGATTCATCTGTAATGTATCTATTTTCTGCCTGCTTGTTTTCAGAGGGCATGGCTACCAATTCTTGAGGCTAGCCGAAAATCAAATTTAAATTAGTTATGCTGAAAGAGCTATCATAGACGGTTCATAACTATTGCCGTCTGTGATAGATGGATATCACAGACGGTTCGTAAAATCGTAAATCGTGATATATGGATATCACAGACGGTTCATAATTATCACCGTCTGTGATATGTGGATATTTCAGATGGTGCTAATTATGACCCGTCTGTGATATCCATATATCACAGACGGCTATATTTACGAACCGTCTGTGATATCCATATATCACAGACGGTGAGAATTGTGAACCGTCTGTGATATTGGATATTACAGACGGTTCGTAAATATAGCCATCTGTGATATATGGATATCACAGACGGTTGTTCATTAGAACCGTCTGTGTTGTTACTTATCACAGACGGTTTTTTAACCGTCTGTGATAACCGCCAGTTATCACATACGTATAAAAACACAGACGGTGCCGAACCGTCTGTGATGAAGGTTCTGAACCGTCTGTGATAACGTTTTCTGTAGTAGTGTATGGACATAAATATCTGGAACGCGCATGGTAATCAGAATGCTCAAAATTATTCTCTCCAAACATCCCCTCCTTGCTACAGGGTCCTAACAAAAAAAAAGCATGGAGCAAACTTAGAAAGAGCTTCATAGATAATAGAACAAAATATTATCAAGGTACTTCCATAGCAGGGATTTACCTCGGATGTAGAAGGCAGCAGAACACAAGCATCATTTTTTATAATGTCCAGATTGTATACAGACTCCATTCTCCTGGCACAACTGTGGAGTAATACAGCAGGGGAAAGTACATAATTATTCTCACAACATCATTAAACAAAAATATAGTAAATCTTGCTCGCGAATCTCACATATTTGTAACCAGAAGCACCTCACCATCGAAAAGCAAATAAAAAGATCAATTCATACTCTCATTTGCATTCTTCCTACCGAGAAGAGAAGGAAAAAAACTAATTTGTTTGTAAAATGGCAGGGAAGAAGCAGAAACAATAAGAAGAGACCTTCAGTTTTACAAATAATCAAAAGTTTTTGATGATCCATGTCTGAAAGATGGACTTGCAAACTGTTCAAAGGAACATATTTAAGTGTAAAGCGAGATCTTTGTTACTGTCCATACAAGGTGGTGAATCTAAAGCAAGAGGCATCCTTGGACTGCTGTAGTCTCCACAAACCAAAGCCATAGGCGAGCTAAATCAGGAGAACACATCTATTGTAAAGTCTAAGACATAGATTGTGGGCACATTCCAATATAGTTGGATGCAGTGGCACAAATAGACAATTTAACACTAATAAATATAATGACCAATATCATATTAGAAGAACTGGCATATTTCACTATCATACGAGGCGTGTGGACAATGATGGCTGCAGCCAAGAAGGAGCATAAAGCCGAGGAAGACAATGCGTGCAATCTAATTTAATCAGGTAAATCTATTTCCTATATCGGTATATTGCATCATGATGGAACTAAGCATGTGATAATTGATAGAACTTGTTTTGAAGGAGAATAATTGATAGCATTTCAATAGAGGAAAGCTTGATCGAGGAGTTATCTGTTTGCCTTCATGTAGATTGCTAGAAATTAACTTAGAATCGAAATGTTACTCTTTTTTCTTTAATATCCAAGTTTGAAATATGTGAGATCATGCTGCATTTTGATGTAGAATGATAAATTATGTAGATGGAAACAAATTCTTAATAAAATAATTAAACTATGTAAATGTCAAGTAATTAATTGTAAATAATTAAACAATGTAAATGTCAGAATTTTCTTTTCCAAATCCACAAATTCTAGAATACCTAAGTAGTGTTATTATTCCCTAACACCAGTATTTAGTCATACAATTTTTGACATTTAATGCCTCCTGTCAATTTCGACTCATGTTTACTTGGTTAGAACTCCACTATCAGCAGATTACTCATCACGTAGTTTGTCCAATCTCATAAGCAGACAATGAGGGCAGCAACAAACTAAGCGATGGCCAGTTGCTCTGAAAAGTCTGTCAAAAGAAGGATGGATTAAGAAAGACACAAGAATGGTCAATCAGAAAAGCTACATCTATAATAGTACGCATAATGTGTTGGAATAACCGGATAAGTAACGAGTGAATTATTATCACCTTATGAGGGATAAGATTTCCAGGAACTTTCTCGTTGTGCAATTATTCAGGAGTCTGAAAAGAAGTAGTAAGTTCTGGTAAGAAACCAAAATAGTTATTTGCAGCCATGGTAGTATGCCAAATTCAGGACCATGTTTAGGTTATTTCTGCACTACAAAAACTATTTTGAAGTGCTGGAACAGTAGGCTTGATTCATGACTATGAACTTGGCATCCATCATCATAATCAGTAATGGATACCTAAACAAGAATCCCAAATAAGTTTAAATTGGATTTACAGTGATCAACGGATTAAATGAATGGGAAATACAACCTAAATGTCAAGTCTATGTACAAGGAATTCACATACTAACATTCTTAATATAATCCAGACTAGTGAAGATTAGCATACTCACCTTGGTAACATCAACTGACAAGATCAATGAAGTTCCTAAACATTTGTGAGAATGGTTGAGTAAGTGATTTGATCCATCCATCCATATGCTTCGGATGATGATGCAATGGTGTGTGAATGAATTCCACAAACAACAACAGTAATTTTACCTAGATAGTTGTCCATCCATCTAACAATCTACACTCTACAGCACCTCGTATCTGTAGTTGAATCATTAGGTAAAAATACAAGGCAATGAGAACAAACCAAGATGTAATAGCATTCGGGAGCATGGCAAGACCCTTCCTGAAAGAAGCAATCGTCAGCCCCTTTGGCTTCGGAAGGCGACTAAAAGAGGTGAAAATAGATTAGTATAATGGACCAGCTAATTGATGCAACAAAAAAAAGTACATTGTTCACTTACGAATCTCTTGGTGGTTTGGCATTCTTCCCCCTCTCCTGAATTGTTTTGATGGTTCCACCAATAATACTACCTCGGTCTCCTCCACCTCCAAACCTTCCCAAATGCACCTTCATCTGAGCTTTGAAGGATCACCAAGATACATGCCTAAAATTAGCATTGAAATTGTTACATTTTATTGAAATCATTTAAGCGTAAGTCGGAACAAACGACCATTGCACACTACAATAAACACCGAGCATAAAGGTTCGATAAGGCGCTCAAAGACCTCTGCGCCGAGGTTACGACGCACACAGTCCTCCACCGACTCCTCACGCCCCAGAAGCCTTGGCCAGAAACGCTCAGCCCAATTGTTGAACACAACACAACAATCGAAATTCACAAAAGAATCAAAGAATGCAGGAGAGCACAAACTGGATGAGGCGAGCAAATGCCGAGCGTGCCAAGGCTGGCCTTGAGCTTGCCAGGGATGCTCAAGAGGTTGAAGAAGGGTAGGTCAGCGGGCTTGGATGGCACCGGCCTCAGCTTCCCCTCCCACAGCACGAACTGCGGCGCGTTCGGATCTCCCAACACGAGGTCATCCTTGAGCCCGCTGTCCACCTGCGCATGCATTCGTGTTTATATGTGTACGTCTCCAAGAACACAAGAAGAGGAAGAAGACGAGGATGGAAGCGGCCAAGAAGCTGTTGGGTCCTGCCTCCCAGAGGTACCCCTCGTCGGGGCGCTCGACGCTGGTGATGTTCCCCCCAGGGCAGGCGCGGGCTTCCATGACGAGCACGTCGATGACGTCGTGCTGGGTGGCTAGGGCCTGCGCGGTGCAGAGGCCGCTGACGCCGCCGCCCACAACGACGCAGTGCGTGGACACCTGCGTGCCGGGCGCGGCCGGGGTCTCGGCCACGTCGCTCACGACCTCGGAGCGCATGTGGCCACGGTGGGGCCGCACGGGGGGGACGCAGGCAGAGCTGCGGCGGTGCGGCCGTGGCGGTGGCGGTGTCCATGGTGACAGGGGAGGAGGGTGGCTGCAGGAGGAGGGCTACGGGGAGGAGGGCGTGGCGGGACGAGGGACGGCCACGGAGGTGGGGCGGCGCTGGGGGGTGGGGCGGCGCTGGGAGGTGAGGCGGCCAGGGAGGAGGACGGCACTGGGAGGTGGGGCGGCGGGGAAAGGAGGAGGCACTGGGAGGGGTGGGGCGGCCGGGGAGGTGGGAGGTGGGATTTGGGGATAAGGTTTTAGAGGAAGGGGCGGTCGGGAAGCTCTTCGCGCCTCAGTCGTCAAAATTTTCAGTTGCGTACCCAAAGCTTGTATTATCCCCGGCAGATGCATTAACCTGGTAAACTTTTTTCACGACAGATATATGGTAGGCAAAATTTTATTATCCCTGGCAGATAAGTTGCTCTATATAATAATTATTTCCGGCAGATAACAGGACCCTTAATCTCTTGAATATTGCCGGCACATATTTTGCCATTAATCAATTTTTTTCCCGGCAGATTATTGCCCTTAATACTATGTCATGGTGTAGTGAATTCCACCAGCAGCAATAACCGGAATGCAGCCTTAGGACCTTCGGCCGGCCGGCTCTCATCCTTCCTTCCCTCCTCCCTTTTTCAGCATCCACCTCTCTCAGCATACATGATCACCAAGAACCCCACAACTAGCGGCTTCGCCCCTTTTTCATGCATAGAACAAACCACATCAAGCAATCTCAAAAGCGCTTAAATCAAAATCAGCAAAACATCAAAAGATAAATAATACTCAATATGAAACAAAAAAAGGGAAGGAGGGGAGCAGAGGGAGGACTGAGCCGGGTAGCGCGCAAGCTGGAGGTGGTGACCGGAGAAGAGGGCCGGAGGGCGGAGCAAGGCGGCAACAGGTGGTGGCGCTGTGTTAAGGGCCGGAGGCCTGCGGGCCAGAGGAGGCGGCACCTAGTGGAGCAAAGGAGGAGGAAAGGAAGGATGAGAGCCAGCCTGAGGTCCCAAGGGGGCCGAGGGAGAGGAAGACAACGCTGGGGTAGCTATAATATATAAGGACAGCGTCAAAATACTTTGCCTCCCGCGCACACGTTCAAAAATTTTCGAACTCCCGCCTCCCGCACTGCGAACACAGACATATCACAGGCGGTTCGTATTATGAACCGTCTGTGATAAGTATATCATCACAGACAGTTCTTAATGTGAACCGTGTGTGATAATGACGTCATCACAGACGGTTGGTATTAAGAACCGTCTGTGACTTGAATTTTACCATGGCTTAAATCACAGACGGTTGTTAATACCAACCGTCTGTGATGAGATACTATCGCGATGGTTGGTATCACGAACCATCGCGAAGTATCATAAACGGTTCGTCATACCAACCGCTGCGTGATGAGGTGAGTTATCACGAGCGGTTCGTATCATGAACCGTCGTGATACTCCTGAGCGATTCTTATCTGGCAACCGCTCGTGATAATGACGTATCAATAAATGCGTGATATAACAACACAGACGGTTCCAAAAGAACCGTCTGTGATGAACCGTCTATTATGACCTGTTTTGTAGTAGTGGCTCCAGGTTTTCCTTGAATTAGTTTCAATGTAAATTCTTCCGTGTTACCTTATGGATCATCTTTTCAGATTCGGTGTTTTATTCAAATTGATTTTGTCAATTGTATTTCTATTATTGAATCAATTTTCATAACTCAATTCCAGAAAAAGCCCCAAACAAAACTTTGGTAATATCCAAGTGTCAAAAAGATGCATCAAAAGTTTGTAAATCTTCACGTTTTCATGCGATGGAACTGCCACACAAAATTCAAGATGTTACACATTGATAGATTACACCCGGGTCTGAGTTACTTCAATCCGTCTTTGATGCACCATAAAGCCCAAAAACTGCCCTGCTGAAACAAGTTAGATTCTTTTTCGGATCATAAAAACCTACTTTTCGAAGATCTCTTCCTTTTCTTGGAGATCGAGCATCAATTGTAACGATTCGATAAATAGCTTATTGGGATAGATTTAGCTAAACAATACCCCCTTAGAAACGTATAGGAGGTTTTTCCCTCGTACGATTTGAGAAAATTATTTGAATATATGTACACTTGTAGAACGCATTTTGTAAAACTGATACATATTGTATCCTGAAAAAATTGAGAAATATGTGGACTGTGTGGTACAACATGAGGCACAAGGATGGACATATGGTAGACACCGCTGATGAAAGATGCAAAGTTGTGAAAGACGTGAAGGCTGCTGTCGAGCGTCGAACTAGGTAGGGTTACATACGTGCATCTGTGGATAAATAGTTTTGTATCGTTCATTTTCACATCGTTACGTTTGGATCATTCATTTTCATATCATCACAAAGTCCAATTTTTGTACGAGGCTTGGAGATTACAAATGTACTCGTGCTTATGAAATCATTCGACCGAAGGTAAAGTGCGAGTCACAGAACCAGAAATACATTAGAGTCCGCAGACAGAAGCACGTTACACATTGTCACATGGCATGATGGTTCGGCTAATTGCTTTAGTCATCCTCGCTACTACTATGGTACACTACGACACAAGCATTCGGACCATGTAAGTATACATGCCTTAGGAGATAGAATTAACATGGTGGGTAGGAAGGAGGACTACTACAGAATGGTCCGACCTACTGCGTAGACCGGGGCGATTTGCCCTTCGTTGCGAGCTCAGCGTTGTACTTCGCCGGCCGCGTTGGCCTGGGTTGTCATTTCCCTCTTTCTTCCTCGCAGTGGCTCGATCGAACACGAAATGCACACACCGCCTTAGCTCCGAGAGGCTCATATCCTTCAGACCTAGCCCTAGATCATGGTCCGATCACAATTTGATAGGTCTGCCCGTACAGTCCATCACGTACGAGAGTGTTCCCGTGGAACACGAATAGACACTACTACACACAGCCTCATCACGAGCGGTTGAGCGGTCATTCACGCGCGGTTCCGAACCGCTCGCGTTTTTATCGTCCGTGATAAGCAGCGGTTATCACGAGCGGTTAAAAATCCATCGTGATAAGTCACAACACAAGCGGTTCTAATTATATAACCGTCATGCTATCTAATTATCACGAGCGGCTCTATTAAAGAACCGTCATGTGCTATCTAATTATCACGAGCGGTTCTATTTACAAACCGTCGTGATATGCACATATCGAGCGGTTCTAATTATTTAACCGTCTCGTGATATGCACATATCCCGAATGGTTCGTAAATAGAACCGTGCGTGATAAAGGATATCGAGCGGTTCTATTTACGAACCGCTGCGAGATATGTGTATATCACATGACGGTTATTAAATAGAGCGGTGCAGGATATGCATATTCACTGACGGTTTGATTGTTAAACCGTCTCGTGATAGTTACTTCACCTAACTATTTTTAAAAATTTGGCTAGCCTCAGAATTGCTAGCCATGCCCTCTGAAAATAAGCAGTGAGAAAATAGATACATCACGAGATAAATCAATCGTTGACAACCCAAAGTGATCATTGTCAATTACAAACCAACATATATCAAATATTGCGCTAGTGTACCATTGAAGTACAACTATTCAAAGTGAATTACAACTA
The DNA here is from genome assembly GCA_036346255.1 of Ampelocalamus luodianensis. Taxonomy (NCBI): domain Eukaryota; kingdom Viridiplantae; phylum Streptophyta; class Magnoliopsida; order Poales; family Poaceae; genus Ampelocalamus; species Ampelocalamus luodianensis. Next base: position 78,170,656 of record CM070621.1, read on the forward strand.
TATCAAATATATATTAATTGTTTCGAGGTCGTCAAGAGTGAAACTCTCCGTTGGCGCAATGATATCCGTCATGATGAAGGTGCGAGCCTCCTCGAACATCCGAGATCTCTTTTTGAGCGAGTGAATCTAAATCTATATTCAAAACCTACAAACAAGAGTAAAGTGTTACACATATATATTTAAATTTATAATTAGCAATTATTGCGAGATTGACCAACCTCGGGATCAAGCAACCTAGCACTCATGAGAATCGCATATGATGGCAAGCGTAGAATGCACATTCTTACGCTTTTCTTTGTAACCTTGAAAAAAATAGAATTACATATATAGGTATAGTCGGTTCGAGACGCATTATTACGAAGTATGATATAGTATTATTGTGTTGTAGCACGTCAGGAAATCGCGTCTGTGATTAAGTGTGGCGTTCGTTCCTTGTATAGCCCTCCTCGGCATTATAGGAGATGAGCGACCTACATGTTTCCAAAAGTTAACCTCGGCCATTTCAAACGAAGGAAGACTACAATAGAGTTATGTATGGAGGAAATGAGCACACTGTCGATACTTCTTGCACAAGGGTGAAGTCGTGGCCTTTTTCATTAGGGAATCAAGGTATAGTACTGATTCCTCTTTGGTATAATGACTAGAAGGATCGGTGATGCCTACTCATGTATGTCGCTATAGTCATTAAACCTAAGTTCATACTGCATTATAAAGTACAAATGAAATTTGTATAGCAAGTAGTGAAGCACTTACTTCGGTTGTAGGGCACCATTATGTAGTCCCCGTAGTTTTGAGCAAGCAATCCGCCATTATGTATTTCGACGAGGATCGTGCGCCAAGATGGTTTGCTCAGAGACCACGTGTGGGTCGAGGAAACCCACCGTTCTTTCAATCGCCGTAGTTTTAATCATGTATCTATACATAAGCAATGAGTTGTTATATTACGTGAATGTGCGTGAATGTAGAACTTGATTGTACACACTTACGATGTCGGCATCGTAGAAGTGAGGCATCGAGGGCTTTGAGGTTGAATAGGTCGAATAAGTCGCCGAAGCCCACGATGAAGGGGGGCTCGTGGAGAAATAGTCCTCCGTGTATCGACGGTGATTCCATCAGCGCACCCTTTCTCTTTGGTCTTACGCAAGTACCGGCTATGCAAACTCGACAACCTAATCCAGCGTAGGCACATCGTGCTCGCCGCCAAGCGGACTTCGAAAGAGTATTTCTTAGGGTTAGGAGGCGGAGCGCCTTAATGTTCTTCGATTTCGATTTGTCCGAACGACTTGCCGCTCGCGTCTTCCTCTGTCGACGACTCGGGACCGATCTGGCGGCACGCTTTTGTTCGTTCGGTGTCTTCTCCACGGAACCGATGAGGCGGCTTCGATCACGAAGGTTGAGGTGCGATCATGGAGGGTCTGTTGGAGAGGCATGGTCGTGTCGAGATGGTTGGCGTAGAGTCATCAAAAGTTGTGGCGATCTGCAGGTCGGGGCGATGTCCTTCAAAAGTTGAATTGAGAGGCATGGTCGTGTGGAGATGGTTTGGGTGGAGTCATCGAAGGTTGAGGCGGCGCTGCAGGTCGAGCGATGTCCTTCTTTGGCCACCGAATAAAGCTGCATGCAGGCATCCCCTAGTGTTATGATTTCGTCGTTGGGCGAATCTCCGCACGGACGGCCCTAAAATTATCATGTACCATGTCCTGGACTCGGCGTAACCTGCGCCACCTAGGTACCGTCTTTGCACTATCCCTTCATTGCATGGATACACCACCCCGCTTGACCTCAATAGACATCCCAACCATCCTCACTTGGAGTGTGCGGTCGTCGGCTCCTACAAAGCGACACGCAATTAGCTAAGGCGTCCTATAGGTCTATCTTTGGAGCATTCCAGAGATGTACATTACCTTGATGTCGTCGATAGGTAATTGGACATCATCATGTTCACAATTTTGCGTGGACGCGACGCTACTCCGATGTTGAGGACTGCCTACCAAAACAACGGGGGCGGCCTACGACTAGTTGTTGAGGAGTAGTAGTTGATTCACTTGGTCCTGCAATCTTGCTATCTTTTCTTCAAATTTTGCAGTAAGCACCCGTTCTCTTCCTTCAAATTTTGAAGTAAGCACATGTTCCAACAACGTGTGTCATTACTCGGCCTTAGATCTCTTCTGCTCCTATCGTGCATGAGTCGTTTGGGAATCCATCCCTCCAAGATCGTTAACCCTTTGCCTCGCGTGCACCCGGTGCTCCTTGTTTCCCGGGGCGTAGTTAGTATATCCTTCTCCCATGCGCTTGGAAGGAGCCTTGAACATGCGGAACTCAAGTCTTCTGCAAGAGGTCATCATGTTATTATATACATTATGAAGTTATAGACTTATTAACAACTAGGTAGTTCGAAGACATTTACCACACGGTTGGCCACATCCCGGTCTGCCGGGTTTGTGAAAGAGATTTCGCCCGAAGACGTGACTGATGCCCTCGCTCTTAACCAGGAGAGAGCGCGTCTGTCTGTGATCTCAACAAATGGCCTTGTTTCGTTCTCGTCCTCCGCCGCCCATTGCGCGGTTTTACCGCGCACCAGCCGTGCCGAGTTTGTGGGGGTGAGTGTTCAGTGTCTGGAGAGCCTTGTGCGTCGCACTTTCCTCAAGAAATTTGGGCGTCGTCTTCATTTGCACAAAGGCGTCCCATATATCCCGCGACAAGAATTTATACGCCGTGAAGGGCGTTCGACCGTGTTCACGCATTTGTGACAAGCACGCTCTTGAAGGTCCTCCACGCCTTCCGATCGAGAGCAACGCCGTCGTTCCACGCGCGCCGTGTCTGCGGTGGGAAAGTGAGCGATTTTAAAACTTCGTCCCACGGTGGCTTCTCGAACATCCGACACGGTGTCCGGCTCGGTGTGGTGATGGGGACCGTTCCCTTCCAAGTATCCCGCACAAGGTTCGGAATCTCGCGCTACTTTGGGGACTCACAGGATCCCATTGGCATTGACCTCCGTGGACGGTCATTAGGCTGGAGGAATTCTCGATGTTCCTCTCGCCATCTCGCAGACGTACCACTTTCTCGGAGATCCGGACGGCGGCGAAGATGGTGCGGACGCCATGTCGCTACTTGCTATCTATATATGCACGAAGCAATATCGTAAGCTCTAATCGACCGATTCAAGCGCATTTACTCAACTTAACGAAAATGATGCACAAACATATAATATATAAAGAAGGATTGATGGTAGTTTGTGCTCTCGGAAGGAGAGTTGCAAAGAACAAGTCTTTGCCATCTCAATCCTATTGTCTATACTCTTCATTAAATGAATATGATAGTATAAATTCAAACTATGAGCTCTAAACAATACTTTGCTTAATCAAATGATCTCAATCATTTAGAAAATGATCTTAACTATCACATTCAATCTCAAGATAAGAGAAAAGTTCATCACAGAGCGAACAGAACAAAGCCCATCGATCAATTTCAGTTCACATTATCAAAGACTATCAAAGTCACATCACGACGGTTCGTCAATACAATAGAGCTCAAGAATGAACTAACAATATATCAAATTGACAGTGGCATTCAACCGTCTGTATATGAAATTGAACTAGCATTCAATTGAAAGTAACAAATTAACAGTATATGAAATTGACAGTAGCAAGTAATTTGTACAATAGAGCTCAAGAATCAACTAACTATCACATTCAATCTCAGTAGATTCAGTTCACATATTATCTTTAGGAATACTCACAGAGAGGATGCCGCACAACAACTCACGGTGCAAGGAGGAGGCCGGTGCGGGGAGGAGGCCGACGGGAGGAGGGAGGCGCGGGAGGAGGCCGACACGGGAGGAGGATGGCGCGGGAGGAGGCGGTGGGGGAGGAGGGCGGCGCGGGAGGAGGCGGCGCGGGAGGAGGCGGGAGGAGGCCGGTGGAGAGAGGAAGGAGGCCGACACGGGAGGAGGGCGCGCGGCGAGGCGAGGCGGCGTCGTCGATGGAGGGCGGCGGCGTCGGGTCTTCTGGCCGGGAGGTGAGCAGGCGAACCCTAGAGGAGCGAGAGAGCGCGAGAGCCTAAGGGCGCGGGAGACGAAGTGACGAGTAAAGTGCAAAACCCTAGGGTGCGCCTTTTTATAAAGGATATCACGGCGACTCTATTGAAGCACCGTCTGTGATATACTATCACAGACGGTGCTTTAATAGAGCCGTCTGTGATATGGATATCACAGACGGTTCCATTAAATAACCGTCTGTGATAGTGAGGATATCCCAAACGGTTCTTTAATGGAACCGTCTGTGATATTGATGATATCACAGACGGTTCTTACATAAAGCTGTCTGTGATATGGTAATATAACAGACGGTTATTTAATATATCCGTCTGTGATATCTTATCACAGACGAATCCATCATAGAGCCGTCTGTGATATGGATCTCATTCCCTTCATCTCCCGCGCGAGTGTCTCTTCGTCTCCTGCTCCAGCTTTACTACTTCTTTTATATAAATAGACAACCCTTATCAGAGGGATTTCTCACGAACCTCGATCCTTGATCATCCCCTCTCTCTCCACAAATTCCAAATGGCTTCCTCTCTCGTCCCGGCTGTACTGGCCTACATTATGGTTGTGTACTCGCACCTCTCTGATCGCAACCTGGCCCAAGCTGCGAACAAGATGTCCGTTCGCAATGCAATCCATTGTAGACCCTCCGATCTACCGGAGACCATAACGGCGATCATCGGTCGATTGGAGCTCCTCCTCCAACAGACCAGTGCGAGGCTCTCCAGCATCCGGCGAGTAAACCTCGTCGTGGAGATTGTCCTATGGAACTCTTTGGTCCGCACCGAGGATGCAGCCCAGAGAGTCGAGGACGACCTCGACATTGCAGGAGAGCGGGTCAGCCTAGCCGAGACTGTGGAGACCAGGGTTGATGGCCTCTGGGTTATATGGGACTTGATTACGGAGTCCGAACATCTACAAGAGGAAATTGAGCGTGCAAGGTCACAGGTGGAGGCGTTTGGTGAGACAGTCGATCCGCTCCCACCGGCCGGCGAGAATGCGTCACGAAGATTTGAAGACTAAGATAGGATCGCTCATCCTTTTTATAAATGCGTGATGTAAAAGCGATAAGGCGATCTATTATGCGTGATGTAAATATGGTCTTTAATTTTTATCGTCTATGATGATATGGTCTTTTTATAAATGCTGTGATGATATGGTCTCTTTTATCATCTATTTATTACTGGGTAAAATTCATTTTGTTAATTATTTATGCATATACATGCTCCGTACGCTATCACAGACGGTTGAATGAAGAACCATTTGTGCTAATATCCTCATCACAGACGGTTCCTATTACTAACCATCTGTGTTGAACTTGCACAGACGGTTCCTATTACTAACCATCTGTGTTGGCTGTAGGAGGCTTGTTTATTTTGCTTGCCTTGTTCTTGGTTGTGGGTTGCCCTAGCAACTTATGGCCATTTTGCTTGCATGCATGCTTGCTTTGTGAGGCTTGGCTTTGGTGGTAGCTCTCGGTTTGGGTGCTGTGAATGAGTGTTTTTGTGAGTGGGATAAGCTTATGTGGGAGCTGGTGCATTTCGACTGTGGCTCTTCTCTTGCCCTGTTCATTGGTCTGAAGGAGAAGGACAGTGAGGAATCTCGCGGGATATTAGGAATTTTCGTCGTGAGCTCCGAGGGTAACGATCTTTAACTCTTTATATTTGCTTAATAGGAGGAGTAACGTATTTGCAGTTTATTAATATAATTTAACACTACTAATTGTTACATGTGTAGCGTAGATGGACCGAAACTGGATGTACGGTATGAACCGTGTGAGTGAAGAGTACATTAATGGCGTGATTGCTTTTAAAAGAGCGGAGCGTGATATCTTGAATAAGGGATAGAATATATGTCTCGTCCATGCATTGATTGCGGTAATCTGAAGATTTTTAACAACCCGGTGCAGATCGTAGGGCACTTGATTCGAAGGGGTTTCAAAAAAGGGTATACATGTTGGACTAGTCACGGTGAAGAGCAGATTATACAGGAAGTTAATAATGATGACATCGCCGAGGAAGTCAACGATATGCCGGATGTGGACCGTGTCTTTGATGACGATAGGTCGTGCGATGACAACTGGATCGATGCTACGCGATGCGAGGAAACTACGAGAGAGAGAGTTTTGTAAATTCGAGCGCTTAATGGAGGACTCGGGAAACCTTTGTTCCCGGCCGCAAGCCGAATACACAAGGTTGTCAACCGTATTTGAACCGCTGAAATTGAAGGCGAGCAATGGTTGGTCCGACAAGAGTTTCACGGCGTTGTTAGGTCTCCTAGCGGACATTCTTAGGAGAAACGTGTTGCCCAAAGACCACCTACCAAGCCAAGAAGGTTCTTTGTCCATTGGGAATGGAAGTAGAAAGAATACATGCATGTCCGAACGATTGTATCTGTATCGTAAAGAGTATGCAGACTTGCATGTATGTCCGTGTGCAAAGCATCCCGATACAAGCGTAAGAATACGCCAAGGTGAAGCAAGGACCTCCTGCTAAGGTGTTGTGGTATCCGCTGTGATCCCATGTTTGAAGCGTTTATTTGCGAACCGAAGGAGGCAAGATTGCTGCGTTGGCACTCGGAGGAGCATAAGAAAGATGGAAAACTAAGACACCTGCTGATTACGCCCGATGGAGAAACTTCGATCGGACCTTCAAAGAGTTGATGCGGAACCAAGGAACATAAGGTTAGGGTTGAGTCTGAGATGGAATGAATCCTTTCGGTAACATGAGCGTGACATAGCACGCCCGTGAACCTATGTATGTACAACCTTCCTCCTTAGTGTGTATGAAGCGTAGTACATTTTGATGTCACTACTTATCCAAGGGTGAAGCAACTGGGAACGATATTGATGTGTACCTAGCACCATTCTTGGATGATCTTGTGACACTTTGTGGAGCGAAGGGTACAAGTATGGGATGCGCATAAACGAGAGAACTTCTCTTTACGCGTCATGTTGTTACGCACTATCAATGATTTTCCCGCCCTTGGTAACTGTCGGGCTTGATGCGAAAGGAGCCAAAGCTCATCGCATTGCTTAGATGCTACGGAGAGTGTATGGGTGAACAACTCGCGCAAAAATCGTATATGCGTCACCGTAGGTTCCTTCCGGGAGTCACCCATACCGCAAGATGAAAAAATAATTCGACGGAAATAAGGAGGACAGTTCAGCTCCAAGGGCTTTTAGAGGGAAAGAGATCTATGATATGGTTAAGGATATCGATGTTGTGCTTGGGAAGGGACGTAAATTAAAAACCCGTCAGAAGAACATCTGGAAGAAGCGGTCAATTTATTGGGACTTGCCTTATTGGGAGCATTTAGAAGTTCGTCACTGCATCGACGTCATACACGTGGAGAAGAATGTATGTGAAAGCTTGATTGGTCTCTTACTGAACATTAGTGGCAAAACAAAGGATGGTGTTAACGCACGACGCGACTTGGTTGATATGAACATAAGGACCGAGTTAGCACCGAAAGAGACCGATAAAGGACGAACATACCTTCCACCAGCTTGCTACACTATGTCCAAGGCCGAGAGAAATGAATTGTGCCAAAGCTTGCATGGTGTCAAAGTCCCGTCTAGTTACTCCGCTAACATTAAGAAACTTGTTTCTATGCAAGATTTGAAATTAATTGGTATGAAGTCTCATGATTGTCATGCGCTGATGACACAAATGCTTTGTTGCAATTAGGGGTATCTTGCGAACAAGGTCCGAGTGGCAATCTTTAGGTCGTGTTATTTCTTCAACTTAATTGCTCGAGAAGGTCATCGATCCGAAGGACTAGATGCTCTACAGCCGAGGTGGTGGCGACTCTATGTCAACTTGAGATGTATTTCCCTCCGTCATTTTTCGATATCATGGTCCATCTCATTGTTCATCTTGTGAAAGAGATAAAGATATGTGGTCTGTGTTCCTACGTCATATGTACCCGTTCGAGAGGTATATGGGAATTCTCAAGTCCTACGACGGAATCGATCTCGACCGAGAGCAGCATCATCGAAGGTTATGCAACCGAAGAGGTCATTGAGTTCTGCGTCGACTACATGGCTCGAGTGGAACCGATAGGTGTGCCTCTATCTCGTCATGAGGGAAGGCCGATGGTATCGGGACCATCGGAAGGAAATCAATCACCCCGATCTGGATACGTGCGCTCAAGCCCATTTCACGGTCTTGCAACACATGACCCAAGTGTCCCGTACATCGACGAGCACAAAGACATGGTACGCCAACAGAATCCAGACCGGTCGGAGGTTTGGATCACGAGAGAGCACAACCGTCGGTTCAACGAATGGGTAAAGGTGCGAATCATGGTGGAGGTCATCAAGTGATGATCGCTGCTATGATTGGCAAAAGGGCCACAATTTACAATTGTCACATGGCAAGGATACGACATAAATGGGTACACATTTTATACGGCAGCTCAGGATAGGAAGAGCACAGTCCAGAACAGCGGTGTCCGCATAGATGCATTCAGTACCGATGGGCTGAGGAGCTCGTACTATGGGCAAATCGGGAGATATGGGAGCTCGACCACGTGCTTTTCAAGATCCCCCTATTTCGGTGCCGTTGGGTCCATCTCCCACATGTGAAGGTCGACAAATGCGGCGTCACTACCGTGGACCTCGATCGTGTCGGATACAAAGATGAACCATTCGATCTTGGCTAACCAAGTTGTTCAAGTCTTCTATGTAACCGACCGGCAAATAAGAAGCGTCACGTAGTTCTTCATGGAAAAAGAAGGATTGTTGGAGTTGAGAATGTAGTGGACGAGGAAGAATACAATCAATTTGACGAGTTGCCTCCTTTCGGAGACGGCATCAGGCTCGAGGAAGAACCCAGCGAGGAAGCTAGCTATATGCGCGTCGATCATCATGAAGGACTATATTTTAATTAAGAAATTACTCCATTGTAATTAATTTATTCCATAACATCATGTGTTATGAACTTGTAATATGTCGTACGTATATTTTGATGTCAACGTGGAATTGTAATCGCTCCTGTCCTTGTGGACCGTATATTTTGGTGCATTAAAAATTCATTTAATTTGGAAAATAGTCCAGTTGCACCACATTTCTAGAAACCTAAAAAACTAAAATTTTATGGCAAATAGTCTAACACCTTTGCAAAGAAACTGGTATACTCATGCCTAATCCTGCAGTCGTCACTGCAGAAGACGACGTAGTCGTCCCACCCTTCCACACCGCAGCCAATGCTCGTGCACCGGTGGCCATCCTCCGACAGCGCCCACACCCGGCCCAGTGGCCCGGCCTTCTTCCCCCACGCCGCCGCCTGGACCATGTCCGCGGCGAGCCTCTGGCACCGCCTGCACTCCCGGTTGGTCTTGGCCGTCTCGCACCCGCCGCCGGTCGGCTCGTCCTCGACCTGGCTGATGTAGTGCTTCCCAACGTCGCACGTCTCGCCGGCCGTGTAGAGGAGGAGACCGAGCACGTAGGCCGCGGCCTTGTGGCCGGCCACGGCCGCCCGTTCAAGGAACATGAGGCGCGCCGCATGTCTTGGGCGCGAAGACAAGCCCGAGGCCGGCGATGAAACAAGCCCGGGTTCGGGCGGCGGCGGTGGTTGACAACGGCGAGGTAGCGCGTTGTCCCGCCACTTCATCGCCTCCTCTCGCTCGGCGCCACGCGCCTCCCAGCGCGTTCCTCGGACACCTTGTACAAGGCCTTGCAACTATACGTACATACATTCAAGATGTTAGAATAAATAGTAGTATGTACGTGCGTATATTGTAGATATAAAGATGTACGTCACGTTAATCGTAGGTCGCATAGGTCCTCCATGGTGAGGAGAGCTCGCGGCCACACGGCCGACGATGTCGACGACGACATCGTGAGAAAGAGCGGCGATCACCGACCTCCTCGCCTTGGTGCCGGCTCGATCGCTCGCATGCTCACCTTGGCGATTGACGTACTCAAAACCGTGAGACGAAGAGCGATGGGAGGAGTTTAATCTTCGGTGAATTATTCCGTCTTATAAAGAATTAGGAGTAACTGGCACGTGAGATGAAGAGACGGTTGTGCGATGGTGAAGAGACACATCGCGCGGGAGAAGAGGTTGGATATCACAGACAGCTCTATATGGGAACCGTCTGTGATAATAATATCATAGACGGTTATTTAATAGAGCCGTCTGTGATAGTAGCTTATCACAGACAGTTTAGAATTAAAACCGTCTGTGATACTTCATAGACGGTTTTATGTACAAACCGTCTGTGATAAGTTGTCCTCATCACAGACGGTTCATATTACGAACCGTCTGTGATACTTCACAGACGGTTCTTAATATGAACCGTCTGTGATATGTCCTCATCACATACGGTTCTTTTTACCAACCGTCTGTGAAGTATCACAAATGGTTGGTAATAAGAACAAATCGTGATGAGGACATATCACGAGCGGTTCGACGGTTCCAAAGGGAACCGTCTGTATAAGTTCAACACAGACGGCTCCTTTGGAACCGTCTGTGATGAGGTGTCTGCTATTGCCTGTTTTGTAGTAGTGAGATCTTGAATCTCCGCCATGAAGTACCTAACACAGATGCATATGAAACCACTTATATGCAATACTCGTACCATCTAGCGACTGCTATCGTACGTCAGGCGGCTTTCTTCAGATGTAACCACTTCATTCTGAGCATATAAATTATTGTACCATAAACTACCATAAAAATGCACTCGTGCAGATGCAATCTTGCGGGATATGCAACCATAAATACAGAAATGTCCTAAGATTTATGAGAACTTTTTAGGTCATTGTGTAATTTCTTCATAATTTAATGTATTATACATTTTTCTCGAAAAATATAGGAAATTTTGTCATGTCCACTTTACACCATCTTTTCATACTGTTCAAAATGTTCCAAATCGTTTTCCAAATTGTTCAAAATTTTATTTCCAATTACATAAATATATTTGTGGGTTTTTCAAATGAATTCTTCTATAAATTTTGTCATGCCCACTTTACACCATCTATTCATACTCCATGTTTTCAATTCTATTTCTATTTGCATCTCATGCACATTTGAATTACATGTTAAACAACCTCGAAATATTTTGAAATTTTATGTTCAAGTTCCTGACACTGTGCAGGTCACTTTTTTCTCGAAAAATCTAGGAAATCTACTATTATGTGTACTAGGCATTGTTTTCAATTAAATCGTTTTGACAACATGTTCCAAATTGTTCAAAATTTTATTTCCAGTTATATAAATATATTTGTGGGTTTTTTCAAATGAATTCTTCTATATATAAATTTTGTCATGCTCATTTTATACCATCTTTTCATACTCCATGTTTTCAATTCTATTTCTATTGCGTCTTATGCACATTTGAATTACATGTTAAACGACCTCGGAATATTTTGAAATTCTATGTTCAAGTTCCTGACACTATGCAGGTCATTGTGTAATTTTACGTGCAAGCATATATACGTCAAGCATCTAATTGCCCACACTGAGTAAAAATTTACCACACTAACAACACTAAGTCTTATAAGTCAAGTAAGGGCATACACCGACAACACAACCCTAACTACTGCTTTGCTATAATAAGAAACTACCATTCAGCTAATTAAGTGTTAATCACACTACTAAAACTATTGCCGCATGTCGATGATAATTATCTTTTCTTGGTGCTCAAAACAATGCACAACTTCTACAACTACGCGAACTTCAACTGCTCTTTGGTTTGCTTCTCCCTTCTCTTCCTCTCTGGTTCTCTCCTTCCTACCTCAATGTGAAAATAATAGTGCGGGGGAGAAAACGATGGCATTGGGCTCATTTTATCGCTGCAAGGGGAGGGGGGCAGCGGGCACGCAACGTGGGCAAGCGGCGTGTGGTGCGCAGCGCGCGCGGGTGGTCGTGCGCGGGCGAGCGCCACGTGGACGTACTGCGTAGGGATGGAAACAGATCGAATAGTCTTGAATACGAATATGAATCTATATTTTTAAAATGAATACGAATATAAATTCGAATATTCTCGAATACGAATGTCGTAATGAATTCGAATCAAATATGTACTCAATTCAGTCGAATGCGAATATCCTATAACTTTTGCGATAAAGAATATTCTCGAATACAAATGTTGTAATGAATTCGAATCAAATATGTACTCAATTCAGTCGAATGCGAATATCCTACAACTTTTGCGATAAATTTATGTAACATGACTACACGTCTACAGTCTACTGTATACATGAATCGTAGCAACACCTAACAGCCACAGGTTCGGCACCGAATCAAGACCCCGTAGAAACAGAAATGCTTAGGAAGAAAACGGATAGTATTCGTATTCATATGTAGGAAAAAACAGATAGTATTTGTATTCGTATCCGGAGAAAAAAAAAATGGATGAATGTATTTGTATCCGAGAAAAAAGGATAGTATTCGTATTCGTATCTTGGAAAAAATGGATAGTATTCATATTTGTTTTTTCCTGATAGTATTCTTTTTTCCAGGTACTATCCAGAATTGTTCCCGGATACGAATAACACCAAATACGAATACTAACCATATACGAATAGCCACCGAATACGAATACTATCCATTTTCCCCGAATAGTACTCGCTTTTCATTCGAATGTGGATTTTACTTACCATATTTGCGTTTTCTCGAATACGAATATCGGATAAAATAGATTATCCTTTGTCATTTCCCATCCCTAGTGATGCAGCCCCGCTCCGCATTTGCATGCTACCTACGGGCGCAGCTGCTGCGACCGGTGGGCCCTGGCGTAGGAAGGCCTGCTGTGGCCACGCGGTGCAGCAGGAGACACGTGCCAGCCTCCAGTTTAATTGCGCTCAGAGGGGGCTATAAATAAAATTTGAGGATAGAGAGGCTATATTTGGAATTTCGGATAAGCAATAGTGGCCAAATTCTGAGGGAGGGGGGGAGGCAGAGGCAGATGTTGTGCGGAGTCTGGAGAGGTGTTGTAGGCGATGGTACGGAAGGCGACAGAAGGCTGATGAGACGGGTACGAAGGCTGCAGCTTGCCGGGAAGAGGGGTGGCCTCTGTCTCTCTTACACCTGCCTATGTGGAGTAGCTTTCTTTGGCAGGAGGAATCATATGTACCTTCCTACTATCTGGCGAATGCTGATGTGTCTTTATGTAGTAACTATACATGCATATCGATGCCATCCATTATATATGCATCTTTCGGTATCACAAGCCACACCTGACAGATTTGCAACCTCGTGTTATTATTTGTATATGCACTAATGTACTCCTTTTCCCCCTCTTGATGAAATCAACGAGTTAAGCATGCAAAAGCTCTACAATTGCACTAGCTAGCATGAGAAGGAAAAGATAGCTGAAATTGCTGTAGAAATTTGCAGCGCTGAAGGCAAAACAGTTCTGTCGCGTAGTCGTTTTGTTTTTGCCTTTAGATTGTGCTGTAATGTTTGAACTGTTATCTGGCTAAACTTTGGTTATCTAGTTCCAATGGAACTGGAGGCCGGATCATGTATGGTGGTTATCTCCATAATCTAAAAAAAGTGACACTAATTGGTGCATGCATGGTATCGGTGCCTTACGTACTCTTGGAGACTAGAACTGTAGGACCAGCTGGTTCTTAGGCAAGAAGGGAAGGAAGAAGATGCATGTGATAACCTCGGGAATCGAGCAGACGTAAGAAGAGGACAAGGGCCGGTTCAGCGATCGAGGAGGCGGCAAATAGGCGCCTATCTAAATCCATAATATAGCCCTGGCCCATGCATGGCACCCACTGAATCGGGCTCAGTTGATGTGTTCTTGTCACTGCCATGCCATGCACCCCCGCGATCACGACCACGACCAAGGCTCTAGCTAGGTGCTCCATCTCTCGCACCGCACGCAGGCCCAGCAGCACCAGCATTGTGCAGCCTTTGACGCGCCCAATCACATCCGACGTCTCCCTAGCGTGAAAACGGGGGATAATTACCGGCCAAACGTATTCCGAAAAAATGTCCAGAGGATTATTTTTTTAGTTCAGAATACTTCAGATCCGCATCCGATATTATGTGTATTAGTATATGAAGAATATGTGTTAGGATTTGGAAAGAGATATTCGATCCGCATCTGTGTTTTATAGGATATCTGATAAATCAACAAAATAGATATCTGATAAGCATTATCCTTTATTATCCTCTACGGTTTTCTAGTCATTGACTAAAATTTACATTTAATTATATTTATGTTGTTAAGTAGGATAAATAATTCTCCAATAGGTTGTATAATTTGACACTTTCCTTGATAAAGTTATATCTTTTCTTTATATGTATACTATCCGTCAAGTTATCTGTAGTTGATTTGAATCCGATCTGTATCCAATCCGTACTCGTATCCCGAAAAATTCATAATCAACTCCAAATCCAATGTAAAAATATAGGCTATGACACGGAATCCGCCTGTACCGACCCGTTTCCACCTAGTCTCCCCTCGCCGTGACAAGGCCAGCATCCGCGCGCCGGCCGGCGCCGACTCCGATGCACGCTGCAGGCTGGTAGCAGTCGCCAATTTGCCGTCTCCATCGATCGCGCCAGACACAGACAAGTATTCCAGCGCATGGGCCCTCCTGCATGCCGCCTGCCAACTGCCGACCGGTCCGGTCGGCATGCGAGGCGAGGCCTTCTTGGCGCCTTGCGCTTGTAACTGCGTATTGTTCCTTCCGTATGCCCGGCACGCCGCTGGCCTGCACGCCTTAACACTGGCACAGTACTAATATAGGGGCATTCACTGTAGCACGTACGAGTATGTCATGTACCGCGTACTCTAAGTTCTTGTAAGCCACAGACCTTATTTAGTTTACTGACTTGCTGTTATGGTCTGACGCTAATTACTTGCTTGGCTTTGCCTGTGCTTCGTTTCCTCCCAGCTGGCCCCCCTAAACATGCCACAAATAAATTCATTCATGTCCGTATGTAGGCAGCACGTAATGCCAAAATTTTGGCGTCTCGGTGTGCGCCTGTTCTCCGATCAACAGGTAGCGATGTACATGTGGACAAGTACGCACAGGTATAAGACGAAAGCAGATCTGTCGACAGCACCAATGTACCAACGTATCAATTTATTAGCAATGCAGCGAATCAATGTCACAATTAATATAGGTGTTTTTGTTTGTTGGTTTAAGTATCATATACTTGCACCCTTCTCCTCCTCTCACTGCCATCGCCCGCCAACACCCATCCCTAACCCTGCATGACGACCCCTGCCGCTCTGCTAGTGGTGTTGAAAGTGAGTACTAGCGAGTTACGTTTTGATGTGCAGCAACAGGAAGTGGTAACAAAACCGCTGGAGAGTGCGAGGCAGTAGGGTGTGCGGTGGTATTGGTAGGCAGTGTTGGCCGTCTCTATGAGAGGCGGAAGGAGAGGTGGCACATTGACGCTAACAGAGCGGTAGTAGGAGTTAGAGTTAGGCATTGGGCCGTGCCGTGCCGACCTGGACCAGGTCTATTGTGCCGGGCGCGTCGTGCCGTACCAGCTCGGCCCGGTCACTCCGCCGTGTCGTGCCGTGCCGGCCCACCTCGCCTCCGGCTAGGCCCAAACACGGCCCAAAGTCCGTCGTGCCGGAGTCGTGCTGTGCCAGCCCAAGCCCAGCCTTAAGTAACTATAGAGCGACGCGTGGGGAAGGAGAGGGAGTGAGGGAGGTGGTTGGAGGAGTGGAGGGAGGGGGCGGCCGACGGCATAGGGGTAGGGAGGGCGGTGATCGGCAGCGCATGGGGAGGGAGGTGTGTGGTTGGAGCTGGAGGGAGGGGAATAAGAGAATGTGATTAGGGATTGAGAATTTGGGAGCCGAGGCTCGGGAGAAGGGGTTGGGGGAGCTCAAGAGGGATGTTGGGCTAGACCGGGTGGCAGAGGGGGGTTATTGGTTGGGCTAGACCAGGTGACAGAGGAGGGTTATTGGTTGAGCCACGCCGAGATGGGGGAGTGATTGAGCCAGACAAAGAGAGGGAGGGATTGGGCTTAGAACGGAAAGGTTGGGCCTATTTCGTGCCGGGCCGGCCCAACTGATCGTGCCGTACCACCCAACGGGCCGCATTCTCAGGCCTAGTCCGGCCCGCAGTTCGTGCCGTGCCGGCCCGGCCCACCACGTGTCGTGCCGTGTTGTGCTTAGACTGTGCCGTGCCGTCCGTGCTTTGAACCGACCCGAAAAAACACGGCCCAAATCCCAACTCTAGTAGGAGTCATGCAGGGTTTGGGATGGGTGTTGGCGGGCAATTGCAGTGAGAGGAGAAGGGTGCAAGTACATGATACTTAAACCAACAAACAAAAAGACAAATATTAATTGTGACATTGATTTGCTACATTGCTAATAAATAGCTACAATGAGTTTTGGTACAAAACCAATATTATTGCTTGCTTGCTAAAACACTATATCAGAAGCAGAAGAGCACGGAAACATTGTAGAAATACTAGTATATAGGTGGGGATTGATTTTGTCACTAGTAATCAATTAATCAATTCTTGCCCGCGTGATCGCCTGAAGTTCATGCATACCCTCCTCCATGCACCTCACTGTCACCTCCCTTGCCGTCGATTATCTACATCCACCCTGCCATGTCCCACCCCGCGGATCCCCTGCCACTCCCTCATTGCACGAATCCACACGTGACTCCTGTCGCATCTCTACCGTTTGGATCCCTTGTCGCACCTATACCGCACAGATCCACACGTGGCGCACTCCTGTTTGCCCCCGCGTGTACAAACCATCTGCCGTTTGGTGGGCGCGCGACAAGCCGCCTGTCGCGCGGTGGAAGCACGACAAGGGGGATCCAAACAATGGAGGCGCAACTAGGAGGGATACGGCTCGTCTGCGATATCATTTTTGTCAATTTACTCACAAAAAAAACTATTTTTACTATTTTGTCGTGCAACAGAACACCCCTCCCCTAGCTAAGCTAGTTGCCGAGTGTATCCTACCAAACAAGTTTCTATCGAAAGCGTACATACGCACTGGATGCATGGGCCGGAGCTTAAGCATAGCTCTAGCTAGCTGGCATGTCCGATTCAACCGAGGCAAGATCTATGTGTGTGTGTTTGTTTTGACCTGTGAGCATTCATGATCTGCAGGCCTGGGAAAGTGGGAAATACTAGATAGCTAGCCAGGCAGCAGCTACGCGCGGTCGTGTCACTAGAGTAGACACAATGACTCAATGAGTGAGCGGTTAAATAGCTAAAGACCTCAACACAGAGGGGTAGTGTAATAGGAATTGATTTTGAATATAATACGGATTGATTTTCCTACTTTAACTTAATAGTTTTATTTCTATAGAGTTTTTTATATATATATCATTATAAATATATTATTGTCCATAGAAAAGAATAAGAGCTTTATTGTAAATATCTTCTCATATAGTGCGCCCGTAGTTTTCTCCGAAAGGGTTTTTATGTAAAATTTGTGTCTCTCGTTTCTATTTTTTTGTGCATTATTTACAACAAGTAGTATCAGAGTTTATGAGATTCTATCGGAAAAAAAATCGTCAGATTAGCTCTACTCGCATCCCATGAGTTGTTCGTGTGCAAGGAGGGGACAACTGCTTGCTCATGTACAATCAAATCGGAAACAATCCACAAGATCGAAGTGAACTCGATCTGTATGTGACCTCTCAAACAGGCACCAAGTCCAAAAAAAAGTTCGAGCCGCGGAATCCCGAAGAGCAGAAGCGACTGGCCAATTCATCCATATAGAACCGAGCCATCAGTGACAGCCAAATAGCAAAATCCATCCAAAAGTGCTACGTGCACACGAAAGTCTACTAGCAAGCTAGCAAGATCTTCATTGCTTTGTGTACATGGAAGTGTACCAAGGAAGTCACAAGTTATTGCTAGGTACACGCAGAATTGTACCAACAAATTCAAGATTTCTTCCGCATGGTGACTTTAACGTATGATCATCCACTATTGGATCGAGACACGATGTTTTCTCTTTGCCAAGTCAAGATACGAGCTTATCTTGCGTAGCTCGATTTAGATGACACTTTATTGGAGATCGACAAGATACCCACTGTCTGGTCACTTGAGAAAAAGCAAAGAAAAGAACATAAGGCCTTATCTCATATTCATCTCCATCTATAAAATGATATTCAACAGGAGGTTTTCAAGGAGAAGACCGCTGCCGTATTATGGTTGAAACTGGAATAAATTTGCACGACCAAAGATCTAACCAATAAGATAAACTTGAAGCAGAAGCTTTATTCGCACAAGATAACGGAAGGTGGGCTATTATTGAACCACCTGGCAGCATTCAAAGAAGTAGTCTTGTATCTCCAGTATATAGAGGTAAAATATGATGATGAAGATTTGAGTCTTATTCTTTTATGATCGCTGCCTAGTTTATACTCTTCGTTCAGATATACTATTCTATATAGTTGAGATACTCTTACACTTAATTAAGTCTATAAAGCATGGCATACGAAGGAAAAGATGAAACTTATGGTTTCGAACGAAAGTCCAAATTCACATGTAGAAAACCTGGTTGTCCGTAGAAGATAACAAGAGAGGAGTTCAAGCGACGATTCAAGAGGCAAAAGCTCCAGTAAAAATTACAATGGTAGATCGAAATCCAAAGGAAGGTACAAGTCATGCAAGCATTGCAAAAAAAAATGGACACGACATATTTGAGTGCTGGTGGGTAAAGAAAAAAGAGTAAATGAATAGCAATTTGAAGAAGGATCAACAAGAGTATGATACTAAAGCCACCATTGTTACTAAGAAAAATTCTGATGGAGATGTTCTCGTTGCCTTTGCTGGTAATTCTAAAATCGGTGATGAGTGAATTCTTGATAAGACTTGTACTTTCCACATGAGACCGAACCGAGATTGGTATGTGAATTATGAAGCTATGCAAGTGGTTTTGTGTTGATAGGTGATAATTCACTATACAAAATTGAATGTATTGGTTCTATCCAGATAAGATGTTTGATGGCACTATCAAAACTTTATCGGATGTTCGACACATTCCAAGTTTGAAGAGAAATCTGTAATACCCCGTTAGATTAAATAGTTAAAGACGAAATAGAAAGGGATTAAAAAGAAAAGAATTAAGAGGAGGAAGATGACTTATGGGAGGTGTGGGCTGCGGGCCCAGAGCCCAAAACGAATCTATCTCAAAGAGCCGAGCTGCCCATACAAGAGGGAAAGGGAGGAGTTCCAAAACCCTAGCCGAGCGAGCCTTGCACCCCTGCCCTCTGCAGCCGCCGCACCATCTTTCCTCCTCCTGCAGCACGACCCCTCCCCAGCCCCTGCGCTAATTCTCTCCTTGTTCCTACTAGTGGGAAACCCGCGCGTTGCCGCGGGCAAAAAAAATAAATCCCATGTATGACTACATGACTTGGGAGTTTCATATATATATGTTGCAGTAGCATCATGCACACAAAGTATGCTCAAAAATTAGATTGAGAATGCTATGATATACATTTGTGTGCTGAAAGAGTAGTAAAACTTGATCTGCCTCTGTCCATCCGATACATTAATTTCAGAGATCATACATCCAGCTCATGAGGGATCAAAACATTGTAGACCAGAAAAAGCTAGAAATATAGCAGAGGGTACATCAATAAGTATTCAAAGTAGATAAAAAAAAAGCTCAGAGCTAAAGCACTCTAGAATCATGCATTTCCTTTGGAATCAAGATGCTGTCTCAGTTGGTAGCTTAGAATCTTTTTACGAATAAGCATCTACCAGAAATGAAAGAGAGATCATCAGTGTGGAAGTTATCACTTATACCAGATGTAAAAGAAATATGCAAGACACGTTATTTACTTTCAGACTAACGAATTAACAGGGATTTCCCCAAAATCAGAATTACCAGGGATTTCCTCAAAATCAGAATATAGCGATAATTTGCATCTTCAGTACAGCAATGTTCACAATGATCATAGCAATGTTTTTATTTGTAGCAATATACCATCACCCACCGTTTTTGACCTCACATTTGAAGTACAAAACATGGTGTTTATATAGCACATATGCTTCGGCTAAAGCCAATGCAGACGACTTACATAGAAAGCTATGAATTGAGTGATCAGCTCAAAATATGTAGTTGTAATAAGCAAAAGAAAAAAGAAAGTACCTGATTCAGTACAACACTTTGGCAAAGAATCTTTCAGACATGAGAAAATGTACAAAAATATATGATGCAACCCATTCTGCAGTAAAGAAGGGTAATTAGAAAGCTAAATCATTCTTAGATAGCAGCCATCAACAGATCAGTTAGAAGCATAAATATAGGCAAAACAAAGCAGGAATAATTATACTCTCATATCTTTTTGTTTTCTGCTCAATATAATATAACCTGGTAATCAAAACTGTAATTAAAATTGGATTGACCTGGAATTTTGTTGTCGAAACTATGGAGATGGGTTCCAAGCACCTGTACCTGCATGTGGGATTGTCTTTAGTTTTGTGCTCATTACAGTAATAGTCCAGGTCAACATCTAGCATTAGGAATTGATGAGGCAGCAGCAATTGCTGGGAACTACTAAACTAAACCTGGGGCAAGTACTTTCTCGCCGTAGTTTTGCCTAACTGCGGTCTTGAACTCTTCAAGAAGCTCATGGTGTTCCTGGAAACCATGAAGCACACAAAACAAATCTATTATTGAAAAGAACATGCCAATTCACCAACTACAGAGGTGAGCTGTGTAAATTGCAGCTAGTGGCATACCTCGCCGGCAGCACATCGTTGCCGAAGTCCAATGTAGGACTCTTGAGCAAGTTCTCATTGTTCATACCGACATCAACTGTAATAGGCAGGCATTGCAGCATAATCATTTGTAGTTAGCAAAATAGCCTATTGACTTTGATTCTTTCCTGCTTTCAGAAGAAAAGGGAAACGTTGTAACAACAACACTTACAGCTGATGGGTGAACTCCTCCGAGGGTGGTCTATAGAGGCTGTTTGCCAATAGCAATCCCCATTCCCTGTAAAGAAAGGGGGCAGTGACTTCAATGGCAGGAACAAGAAGCACAAGAAAAAGAGATTTCCTTCCAGATCTACCAATTATGCCCAAAAAATAATCTAACAACCAGATGTATGAACTACAAACATCAATCGAATTACACTGCCACAAGATCTGAAGTAGAGGGGGGTGTTTGGAAAACCTGTGGATACCGGCACGAAAAGGGCAAGCAAAAATTGACCCGAGCACGTCAACAGATCTGAAAAAGGGCGTTAAAAAACAGATTCGAGTAGATACCAAAATGAGAATCTCCCAGGCAGAAAAAAAAAAAAAGCAAAGCAGCACTCAAAGGCTGGACGAAAATAGATCCGAGCAAACGTTAAAAAAAGAAGAAGAAGGGGAAAACAGACTTAAAAACATGTCCGAGCGACTCGACAGATAAAACCCCCTTAGGCAGTAGGGGGAAAAAGCGGAAGAACAAACCCGAGTACAACGTCAAAGGAAGGCCCTGTAGGCAACCGAGAAATGTGAAGAACGCAGCAACGGAAAAACATATCTAACAAAAGACAGCAAAAACTCTCAGAAAGAATTGCCAGGAAAACCAACGCAAAAGAACCCATCCAAGACGAAATGGAAACGCAAGCGACGGGAGCAAAGAAGAGAAGCAAAAATCTGTGACGCAGAGCCCCTCGGACACAGAACGTAAACAACCAAATGAACAGCTCGAGATAACAGAAAACCACTCCAAAGAAAAAGCAGAACCGAGGAGCAGGAACGGGGAGAGATCGGCGAGAACAGAACCAGTTTCGACAGAACCCAAAGGCAGATAGATCTCAGAGATCGGCTGGCGAAAAAAGGGGCAACGAAATAGAAAGGAAACGCGAGGACGTTAAAACCCGGTAGGACAAGAGAAGAGATAAGGCCAAGAAGGGCGACCGCGACGAAACGCATACGCCGTCGACGGGAGCGAAGGTAAGAAAGTGAGACAACGAGAGTGAAGCAGGGCAAGCAGCGGCGATAGAACCGAAGGAGGTAGAAGCTTAGCACACGGCGCACTGTGCAATAAAGAAAGGAGCCGGGAACCGACGCGGGCAGCAGACCTGGGAACCCGCGGGCAAACGAAGGTAAGAAAGTGAGACAACGAGAGTGAAGCAGGGCAAGCAGCGGCGATAGAACCGAAGGAGGTAGAAGCTTAGCACACGGCGCACTGTGCAATAAAGAAAGGAGCACGGGAACCGACGCGGGCAGCAGACCTGGGAACCCGCGGGCAAACACACGAGCGCAACGAACGCGATCCGACGGCCAGCGAGGAGAACACTGCATCCAACGACGCCAGGTTGCGGAAGCGAACGCGAAGACGGAATCGACAGACAAATCGGACGGCGGACAAGCTACCCAAACATGATCCGACGGCACAAAAAAAAATGACGACGTGTCCCGTCTCTCCTTCACCCCTTTCTGCCTCTATTTATACTACTAGGAGCTAACCCTCGCCGATTGGCGCGGAAGTTCGCAAGAGTTTTTTTTTATGCGCGTGTAGTGGTCTGTTTCTTTTTCTGGTAAAGTGAATAGATGTAGTAAATTTGTGTTTATATTGGATTCTTTTTTTTGTTAAAGAGTTCTTAAAGGAAATTATTTTATGATATTTTTTGTATGTTTTTATAGCATGGTGACATAATGCATAGTATGTGTTAGAGATGATATGAATTCAAAGTTGTTTAGCATCGCTGATACACGAACGACATGCGGATTTTGGGAGGCTGGCTAATAGAGACGTAATTAGAGTAGTGGTATGTGACGGAAAATATGTTGTCAAATCTTTGAGCGATACACACGATACAATTGGAAGGATACACATATTATGATACAAAGTGAAAGGATATACAATTGGAAGTTTTGGATATCTTAAGTAATTAACATATTTGATTTGTTCTTAATTTAATTGTTAAAGAGGGGTTGGCCATTGTTGTAGCACAACACAGGCTTGGGCGGCCCATGTGGTTATGATACAAAGTGAAAGGACTAAGATGTTTATCGCATTCGGCAGCGTCGTCAAGGGTAACATGTTGTTCTTGAAGGATAATTAGTCTTGGAAGAGATTTTGGTTAGTCTTTGTTTAGATGGCACTCGACCTGCTGTTATGCAATTTTCGTCCAGTGGCTTGCGGGGTAAATTTCATGTGTTTAGAGGATGAATCTGGAGTTTTGGTCTCCTAGAGAGTTGTAGGTTATTGTCTTAGCTTTCAGTGGCGCCAAGTTCACTCAAATCCGATTAACGGTTAGAGAGTTATGATTTTCTAAGTCTGCTGTTCCACTGCTCTGTCAGTATTTAGGCAGATTGTAGAAAACCAATTAAAAGTGATGGTTAAAGTGGAAATCTGAGAACCCCAGTATAACGAAAGTTGTAGATAATCCTTCTAGCTTTCAGGAAAACTAAAGATCATGAAATTCGGACGAACGTAGAAAGTTATGATAGTTTCAATGTTGCTGTCCAGAGACCCGACGTGAAAATTGATACTCTGTTGTTTAGATTGGTAGGACTAGGAAATGGCCGAATCAGAGAACCTCACCAACTAGGTTTAGAAGAATTCAATAACCTTTTCAGAATGTCCAAGATCACTCCATTTGGATTTCTGTACATTTAGTTATGATTTTTCGAAGGGCTGTTCTCTGGAAAGAAATCTGACAGCTAAGCTTTAACGTTGGGGTTGCGTTTAGTGGACCATGTACTCATGTTGTGTTTATGATTTCGTTATTAGGCCCTTATGGTAGCCTTAGCCTGTCTCAATTGTTGTCAGTGTGGGTTTGGCTCCGGGAGCAGTACCTCATTCCGACATCCACACCGCCATACGGTTGAGGCAAGTGCATTGTTGTTTTGAATGATTGTCTAAATTGTGTGTTAATTCTTTGTATGGATGCATTGCTAGATGGTATACTTAATGAATGCTTAAGTATGGTTATTGCTCAAATGATGCTCATGCTTTACTATGATTAAGTGATGTTGAATTTTGGTAATTTGATGATGATTACATGATAAGCATTTGCATAAAGATATCATGTTGAGGCTTGGTCACGTGGTGCCCAAGTATGTTTCCTTTGAGATCCCGTCATGAATGTGGCGGGCGAGATCCTCACTCGTGGAGTGTGGGCTTGAGTCCCGTTACTTGCGGATGTGAGCAATTGGTCACTGTGCGTGCGGCGCCTGACGAGCATGGGTATCTGGCGGCGGTCGCATACTGCACGTGCAGTGTAATGTACCTGAAAGTTAAAGATAAAAGTCCTTGAGCATTGCATTTGCATATGAGATGTTTTAATGTTAATTTCCCTTTATATGTGTGTTATTGCCATGGTTTCTTAATGTACTTGCTGAGTCTATGGACTCACTCTTGCTTTATTGTTGTTTAGGTACAGAGACAAGAATGACATGCATGGGGAAATTAGGTGCTAGTCACACACATACCACATGAACTAAATAAGGATGATTGATCTTGAGAGAGTTATATCTATGAATAATATATCTATCTTATGCTATGGATTAAATGTAATAATGAGGAGTAGTGGAATGTTATACCTCTCTAGTTATGATGGTTTCTTAGCATGTTTACGATTATTCATTGATGATTTGGAATGGAAGTTTAATTAATATTTGATTATTACGTGTTGGAACCTTCATGTAATTAACTTTACAAGGAGGTTACTGAAATTTTATTAAATTGTCTTCTTTAGAGTTATTAGAGTTGTTTAGTAGCATTCGGGCTCATGGCGAACACAGGTGTTCTGATTAGTATCGAGCTGAAGTGTAGGTCAGTGGAATATGAAAGGTTAAATTTGACACACTATACACAGTGGGTGGGAATGGGTTAACGCATTGCATTATCTTGTTTTGAGATTTTGATTTCTCTTGTGGCCCTAGATGATGAAATTGCTTATTGTTTGATTGTTTCTTTGTGATGATTAGATATGGCAAGGGGTGGAGGCGAGTCGTGGTCGAGGCGGCGGGGGCGGGCGGGCGAGCATCGCCCGCGGAGGTTGGAGTCGTAGTGGGAGAAGCTAGCCTGCTGAGTCGGAGAAGAGGTTGCCTTGATGCAGAGAACCGAGGCCCGCCATTGCGCTGTTGTCGCTCTGTGGTAGCCCTGCGATGGCACCATGGCGTATGCCATGGGATTACATCAATGGGCGCTTTGAGGTGGACACCTTGCCGGGTCGAACACGCTGTCGCGCAGACTAATTAGGCTGCGACACATGGAGAACGCCAGACTCTGGGGATGACATCGAAATGAGGCTCGGTTCGTGGCCTTCAATTGAAGAGCGGCGGATATCCGGTGGGAAGGAGTTACGATGGCGGGACGGCTCATGGACGATTACAGGAGTATTTTGTTGAGCACTTGGGGAAGAGGTTTTATCGACTTCATATGTGGAGCGAATGGAAGTCTCCTTGCGAGAACTTCAAGCGGGGAAGATGGCGGTGGCAGTCGAGCGGTTTTAACAACTTTGGTTCGTTTTGTTCTCTTGTGGCCACAAATGATGAGAAAAAGCCAGAGGTTTCGCGGGGCTCGGGCAAAGTTCGGCGGTATTAGGAGCATTGGGTTGCGGGATTTGGCTCCTGGTCGAACAAGCGAGGGCATGGGCGGAGATGCGACTTGGTGAGGAGTTGCCGGGAGGAGAAGGCGTGTTATCCGAGGAAGCGGTGGCGGCGAGAAGAGGAGTTTTAGCGGTGGGGTGGGACCTTTGAGGCCTACTTCCAAGAGGTTCAAAGGTCGCAAAAGTCATTCAAGACCAAGTTCCACGAGGGCACGATCTTCTTCCACTTCTCGGCGTCTGCAGTGCACCTAGGTTCGTCTGATTTCGTTAGATGGAGAAGAGTTCATTGCTAATCGATGGTTATGAGGATGGAGCCATTTGATGTCATCTTGAGGATGGGTGGTTGCATATACCGTCTTTGTCATGGAAGACAATAATATCAAATGCAGGCGGAGATATATATCTCACTCAAAGTCTGGCGAAGAATGGGTTTCTTTTGTCTCTAGTGGAAGCCAAGAGCGAGAAGAAATTTTGGTCGTTCGGGAGTTCTGGATGTTTTCGGTAGAACACAGGATGCCCCACCTCGTCTGTAGAGTTGAATTGATGATTTAACATCTCTATGACCCCTGCAGGTTGGCGCGTCCGTTCGGGAGGAACTAAAAAGCGATTGGATGATTTAAAAGCAAAGGATCTCATTCGTCCCGGTGTGTCTCCATGGGAGCCTGTTCTATTTACAAGAAGAAAGATGGTAGTTGGCGCATGTGTATTGATTATCGTGCTCTTAACCGGCTAACCATCAAGAATAAGTATCCTCGCCTCGTATAGAAGATCTATTTGATCGGTTGAGAGGGGCAAGGTATTCTCAAAGATTGACCTTCAATCGAGTTATAATCAAATCCACATCAGAAAGGAGGATATTGAGAAGGCGGCATTCTCTACAAGGTATGGGCATTTTGAATTTAAAGTTATGTCTTTTGGACTAACGACGCCCTTTGCTTTCATGGAGACTATGAGCAGGATGTTGCATGAATACTGGATGATTTTGTGGTAGTCTTTATAGATGATATCTTGATATATTCAAAAGTGAAAGTGAACATGGCGACACAGAGGCTTGTGTTGGAAACACTAAGGGAGCATAAATTTTATGCCAAGCTGAAAAAGTGCGAGTTTTGGATGTGCAAGTGGGATTTGGGGCATGTCATCAATGATAAAGGAATCTGATTGACCCAAGTAAGATTTCTGATGGTAGAATGGAAGGCGCCAACCAACGTCAAAGAAGTGAGAAGCTTTCGGCATGGCGGGGATACTATCGGCGTTTTGTGCGAGATTTCTCCATTATTGCTAAACCCTTATCGGACTCACGGAAGGATGTGAAGTTGGTGGGATGATATTTGTGAGCATAGTTTCCAAACCCTTAAGGAAAAGTGGTGACCGCCCTATCCTTACACTTCAGAGCACAGGGAGGCGATTTCTGATGTACTACGATGCGTCTCGGATTAGGTTGGGTTGTGTCCTTATGCGAGAAGGAAGGTGATAGCTTATCGTCAAAGCGGTGAAGAAGCATGAGCAGTACAACTCATGATTTAGAGTTGGCGGTTTGTAGTGTTTGCCACTGAAACTTTGGAGGCATTATACGTATGGTGAGGTTGTGATGTTTTGGATCACAAGAGTCTTAAGTATATTTTCACTCGAGAAAGATCTGAATTTAAAGCGCGCGGTGGTGGAGCTAATTAAGGATTATGATCTATCTATTCAATACCATCTGGAAGGCAAATGTGGTGGTGATGCTCTTAGTCGCAAAGCAACGCCGCTTCATTGGATTATCTCATTCTTGACTTTGACCGTATGGGTATATCATTTTGCTATCACGGGGGTGCGTGTTGGCTCACGGTGATCTTGGAGTCGGCCATTCAGGCGGGTGCGAGAGGCTGTGAGAAGATCAATTATTGCAAAGGGTTGGCGGTTGGATTTGGGCAGGGCGGAGATTTGGTTTGGATGGGTGTGGTGCGTTGCGGTTTAAGGGCGCTGCGTACCACTGACGAAGTCAGGATGACATTACGAAAGAGGCACATCGTACCCGTGCTGTTCATCGGGTGAAAGCGAAGATGTATCGTGATCTAAAGCGAATTTACGGTGGAAAGGATGAAGGTGGACATAGCTAATTATGTGGCCTCATGTGGTGTTTGTCAGCGGTGAAGGCGGAACATAAGCGTCTGCGGGTTGTTGCAACCTTTAGAGATTCATGATGGCAGTGGGGCGATATTTCTATGGATTTTGTAGTTGCATTACCCGGTCACCAAGGGGTAAGGATGCGATGTGGGTGATAGTGGATCGTCTCGATGAAAAATGCACACTTTATACCAGTCGCACTACTAACTCGGCCAAGTGATTTAGCTCCCATCTATATGCGGGAGATTGTGAGATTACATGGGGTGCAAGACCATCATTTCAGCAGAGATGCCAAGTTTATCTCAAGTTTTGGGAAAGTTCTGAGTGCCTTGGGCACACAGCTCCGTCTGATCTGACATTCCATCCACAGACAGGCAGGCGGGTGGGCATTACCATCCGGACCACGGAGGACATGTTGCGGACTTGTGTTTTGTCTTGGAAGGGTAGCTGGGAGGATCAATTGCCTTTAGCAGAATTTGCTTATAATAACAGCTATCATTCAAGCATAAAAGCTGCTCAGTTCGAGGTTTTGTATGGCGTAGTGCAGTCACCACTTCTTTGGGAAGCCGTGGGAGAAGCGATTTGGGTGGGATTGGGTACAAAAAAGCGTAAAGCAGTGGCTCTGGTGAGACAGAACCTATTAGCGGCTGGAGCGAGAGAAAAGTTATCTGACGTGAGAAGAAGAGACTTGGAATTTGAAGTGGGGATCAGGTGCTCTTGAAAGTGTCCCCACTAAAGGTGTGGTGAGGTTCGGTACGAGGAAGCTTAGCCCAAGGTACATAGGACCATTCACGGTCTTGGCTCGAATCGGAAGTTGGCTTATCGTTTAGACTGCCGAGTCTATCGTGGGGTGCACAATGTTTTCATGTGTCCATGTTGAGAAATACTTGAGGACCGGAACATCATATTGCATTAGAACCCTAACAATTGAGCGGGACTGTCCTTTGAGTCCAAACCGGTCACAGTGGAAAGATCGGAGAAAGAATTGAGGAACAAAACACGAAGTATGTCAAAGTGCTTTGGTGTGTGATGAGAGGGAGGCCACTTGGGAGCTGGAGTCTCATATGCGAGCTTTATCGGACTTATTCTCTTAAGGTACATACCCTTTGTTGTTAAGTTACTAGTCTCGGTTTCCCCTTTTGAGGTTTAGCGTTTAGATTCGAGTCGAATCACGCTAAGAGGAAGAGAAGTAATACCACAATTTGTATCGAACAAGAAATCGGAGAGGTTAAACTTTGGAAGGATTTCAATGGATTTTGGGAGGGACCAACAGAAGATTTCTTAATTTAATTGTTAAGAGGGTTGACATTGTTGTAGCACAACTGGGCTTGGGCGGCCCATGTGGCCTAGGGGTGGCCGGCCAAGGTGGGGCGGCACTCCCCACCTCCCCAACCTAGCCATGACCCCTCCATCTCCCCACCCCACCTCTCAATCTGGCGCCACCCTCCTTCCCTTCCCGCCTCTCTAGCTCTGGTTCCTCTCCCCTTGCGCTTTAACCTCCTCAAGAGCCCTCCATTGCTGCGGCCTAGAGGAAGCCCACCTTGCTGAAGGCCATAGAGGAAGAAAGAAGGGAAGAAAGGAGGGAGAAGAGAAGGAGAAGAGGAAGAGGAGGATCGCCATCCGGGTTCGCATTCGGCAGCGTCGTCAAGGGTAACATGTTGTTCTTGAAGGATAATTAGTCTTGGAAGAGATTTTGGTTAGTCTTTGTTTAGATGGCACTCGACCTGCTGTTATGCAATTTTCGTCCAGTGGCTTGCGGGTAAATTTCATGTGTTTAGAGGATGAATCTGGAGTTTTGGTCTCCTAGAGAGTTGTAGGTTATTGTCTTAGCTTTCAGTGGCCGCCAAGTTCACTCAAATCCGATTAACGGTTAGAGAGTTATGATTTTCTAAGTCTGCTGTTCCACTGCTCTGTCAGTATTTAGGCAGATTGTAGAAAACCAATTAAAAGTGATGGTTAAAGTGGAAATCTGAGAACCCCAGTATAACGAAAGTTGTAGATAATCCTTCTAGCTTTCAGGAAAACTAAAGATCATGAAATTCGGACGAACGTAGAGAAAGTTATGATAGTTTCAATGTTGCTGTCCAGAGACCCGACGTGAAAATTGATACTCTGTTGTTTAGATTGGTAGGACTAGGAAATGGCCGAATCAGAGAACCTCACCAACTAGGTTTAGAAGGGAATTCAATAACCTTTTCAGAATGTCCAAGATCACTCCATTTGGATTTCTGTACATTTAGTTATGATTTTCGAAGGGGCTGTTCTCTGGAAAGGAAATCTGACAGCTAGCTTTAACGTTGGGGTTGCGTTTAGTGGACCATGTACTCATGTTGTGTTTATGATTTCGTTATTAGGCCCTTATGGTAGCCTTAGCCTGTCTCAATTGTTGTCAGGTGTGGGTTTGGCTCGGGAGCAGTACCTCATTCCGACATCCACCTTACGCAGTTGAGGCAAGTGCATTGTTGTTTTGAATGATTGTCTAAATTGTGTGTTAATTGCTGTATGGATGCATTGCTAGATGGTATACTTAATGAATGCTTAAGTATGGTTATTGCTCAAATGATGCTCATGCTTTACTATGATTAAGTGATGTTGAATTTTGGTAATTTGATGATGATTACATGATAAGCATTTGCATAAAGATATCATGTTGAGGCTTGGTCACGTGGTGCCCAAGTATGTTTCCTTGGAGATCCCCATCATGAATGTAGCGGGCCGAGATCCCCTCACTCGTGGAGTGTGGGCTTGAGGTCCCCGTTGCTGCGAATGTGAGCAATTGGTCCTGTGCGTGCGCATACGAGGCATGGGTATCTGGCGGCGGTCGCATACTACGCATTACAGTGTAATGTACACGAGAAAGTTAAAGATAAAAGTCCTTGAGCATTGCATTTGCATATGAGATGTTTTTAATGTTAATTTCCCTTTATATGTGTGTTATTGCCATGGTTTCTTAATGTACTTGCTGAGTCTATGGACTCACTCTTGCTTTATTGTTGTTTAGGTACAGAGACAAGAATGACATGCATGGGGAAATTAGGGTGCTAGTCACACACATACCACATGAACTAAATAAGGATGATTGATCTTGAGAGTTATTGATCTTTGAATAATATGATCATCTTATGCTATGGATTAAATGTAATAATGAGAGTAGTGGAATGTTATACCTCTCTAGTTATGATGGTTTCTTAGCATGTTTACGATTATTCATTGATGATTTGGAATGGAAGTTTAATTAATATTTGATTATTACGTGTGTTGGAACCTTCATGTAATTAACTTTACAAGGGAGGTTAGAAATTTTATTAAATTGTCTTCTTTAGAGTTATTAGAGTTGTTTAGTAGCATTCGGGCTCATGGCGAACACAGGTGTTCTGAGGAAGTCTTGCATAGTAGCGGAAATAGGAATAACAAGTCATTAATACAAAATTACGCTTCTTTATCTGTTGATCTGATCGCTTTGTTATCATTGAAGGCGCATGTGCGAATGGAGCAGAATAGGCACAAAATTAAAAAGAGATTGTAAAAGAGATAGGTAATGTTTTTTTATGTGGAGTTAGGACGGTAGATTTAAGGTATTGTTGTTACTTACAGAGTGTAAGTGCTATTCTGTAGCTGATGTGGACGGCTTTGTTCTTTTAGCGGGTGGATCAAGCGTATAGTAGTGAGGTGGTGACCCAGATCTGATTAATAAGTGTAGGCGAAGTGTTATGTTGCAGGAAAGGAAACGAAATAATTGCTTGAATATGTGAAAATGGTTGTGACACAATGCATTATGACATTATACCTTTTAGCTTGAAGTTCCTGTAAAAGGTCCTTAGGTGACTGGATAGGACTTTTAGGGTTTGACTCCTGCATTTCTTGTTCTGGATAGGAGATCTGTGAAAGTAGGTGTTAAGAGAGGAGGAAATTTAAATAAATTGATGTATGAAAGGCAGTATATAAAAGATGATGACAGTGATCCACGGAATTTAAGGAGGTATAAATGTAAGATAAATGTTTTTCTTTTGTCTTTGGAAGAGATAAAGGAAATTAAATGACGGTGAGGTATCGTACAGGGGAAAGAATTTGGATGTAGGATAAGTAATAGTCTAAAGGATAAAAAATATGTTTTTAGGAACTACGAAAGCAAAGTAAAGGAATATCTTAATGTATGTATGTAAATAGATGACATTTTTAAGTAAGTACAGGGGGAGAATATGGATGCAGGATGAGGAATAGTATAAGAAAAAATAAGAACTGTTTTAAAGAATTACGAAAATGAAGTAAGGAGTTTATTAATGTATCTCTGTAAATAGATGTTATTTGTAAGTAAGAACAGTAGGAATCATAGAAATAATGATTAGTTTTTGGTAGTCCTGCAGTTTTTTTAATATCTGAGTATATTGCTTTTTTACTTGTGGACTTAACGTAAAAGCTGTATATATACCTTTGTGTCTATGGTTTGCTTTGTAGTTGTGTTGTCAGTGAATAAGGTTCTGCGAACAGAGTGTAGTGGAGGAATGTTCTCTGGGCTGCATTGCGTAATTTGTAGTAATAGTGGTATGGACAACAAAAGAGTGTTAGTAAAAAAATTTCTGTATACAACATTTGATATAAGGTGGTAGATCAGATAGTAAATACCTTGAGGAACTGGTTGATGAAGCGTTAACTTTTTCAGTGGAGACTGGCGTAGCTTGGGAGTGATCATCGCGGATCTGTAATGTTGTTGTAGAGTAAGTTACTTATGGTACAAAAAGTATAGAAACTGATAGAAACATATTAGGTGTTAGTAATATAAAGGAAACAAAAGATAAGAAAGAGTTGGTAAAGTAGCTAAGTAGTATTGAATGATGGAGAGGTGATGGATGGTTGTGACTTGTGATAAGTAACCAGTGTAAAAGCGTATATGTAAATGGTAGTAGTGCTTGTAGATATCGTACTTGAAATGGTGATAATAGAGCGTAATCATATAAATAGATGCTTACAAGCATAGTTTGTTAAGTGTTAATAGTAAGAGTAAATCTATTATTGTGTAATTGCTGAAAGATTTATGGTGGAGATAAAGATATAGGTGTTTCTTATAGTTGTAGGAGTGTCTTCGGTAAAAACTAATAGTAAATTGGAATATTTAGATATGTATTATATGATAGAGTTTGAATATGAATCTAATAGAGCAAAATCTATAGATTGATGTGGATAACATACGAAACGAGTATATAGGGGTAATTCAAAGGTGAAAACATAGCTTGCTTAATAAATATGAATTAAGACATCGTTTTTTAAAATAAGGAGCAATCTAAGAGCAGATTATAAGCTGAGTAGAATGTGTGTTACCTTTAAGCCTGATGTGTGCTGTGGATGATGCATTAGTAATGTGGGAGTCTGTGTGTCTTTATAGCTCTGAGATGATGTTTGTGCTTCGGGATAGATCATTGTGGTTTCTTGATAAGTCAAAGATTTATCTCTTGTGTACTTTGTTTGTGAGGATGTGGAGCTAGCATGGAAAAGAGAAGAATGCAGCTGTTTGCCAAAGGAAGTGGCAATTCTATGAACTTGAAATGAAGGCTGGCGACGTAAGAAGCTTTGTTCAGTAACAGATACGACAAAACAATATTTTTGAGAGACGATTGCAGCAATTTCGTTTGGTATGTCATTTCTTGCACGAGCGGCAGCAACCAATGCATGTAAAGGTTCATGCATAGGTCTCTCTGCACGGAGTAAGTTAAGAATTGGCCTGTGTGTGATTTGTTGACCGATTCTTCCAAACAGAACAAATTCTGCTTCACCAGTTCCATCGGAGCCTATTAAAGAGATGCGGTACCTGTCGTAGCATGTTTATCTGTTAGTAAGAAGTCTGTTGTAACGATAACTAATTAGATATATTAAATGTGTACTGGAAAAAGTTGAAGCTTACTTGGGTTCTGCATCCTGAGAAATGCAGTTTGCATCTGAGCACTTATAAATTGTTCCATCTGGTATTGCTGTTTTGTGGCACAGTTGACACGAAGAAAACCACCATCGCTGGGCTGGTGCTAAACGTGTGATTGTGACAGTACATGTAAAGTGTACACCCTATTAGATAGTAGGAAGATGTCAGCGGTTTTATAGATGTGTTGTATGAAAGTCGATAGTGATCATTAGCAATAGAAACTAATTACAGTTAACCTCATTATCAAATAGGTCAAGGTCAAGGAGTTCTCTAATAGTTTTTTCTTCTAGAATTGTCTGTTTTGTTGACAGTGAAATGTCTTGCGCGGAAGGCATGTCAACTCTTAGAGGAATGAATTTAAATGCGCATCTTGTAAGTAGAATTATGGAAGATGATTGTAAGTATACGATAATAACAGAGCTAGTAAGAATATGGAGTAAGTGCAGTATTAATAGTTAGATTAATAAATGTACCTTGTACGCAATGAGTTTATTTCGGGTATGTCGTCGTTTATATACCATCTACATGCCGAACTTCCACTTAGGCTTGGTTGGCCTATGTATATGACGAATGGAACATTAAGTATAGGAATGTGAATAAAGCAGCAGGGAGTTGAGTATGGAGATCTGCACTAATATTAGGCATGGGAAGACAGTTTTACCTTCGAATGTTTTTGGTAAGGTGCCGACAAAAATTGCAACAATAGATTCTTCTTGACCGATCTTCTGTATGGTTTCACCATCAAATCGTGTGGCGCATTCACCCCACATATCTAGCCTGATTTGACGATTGCTGAATTCAAAATGAGAAGAAGAATTTGTTAGCTACAAAAATAGATATGGTTTGACACAGAAGTAAACTAAGTATATAAATAGATTTGCATTCACCTTGCATCACGAATAAATATTGTTCTTTTTAGTGAAGGCGTTGGTCGTGATGCAGTTTGGATATGTTCCACGTTAGAGATTGAAGTGATAACACCTATAAAATCTATTGTATAGAAGATAGATATAAGAAGACGTAATATTAAATAGGAGGTTATGTTTCGGTGCACAAAGGAAACAATACTGAAATGTTGGCATAAGAGTGGTAGCATTGACCAACAAAGTACTCAGGTGCGCTAGTAGGGGCAGGAATCTGTGTAAATGGAGTAAGATCATACGTCCACATCGGGAAATTGCTAGATACATCTTTTTTTTCTTCAACGATTGTGTGCCTTGTGAACCAGATCATGAAAGAAGCTCTGACAGGCTTGAATGAGGATTTAGCAGCAGCAACAATAAATTTTTTAAGTTCATAGACTTTGCCTTCTTGTAGTAGAGACTCAAATCGGCTGACATTGTCGATACTTATTTCGCCGTACATATGATTTCCCTATATCATTAGAGTGTCAAATAGATCAGTAGAAAGAGCATGTTGTAAGTAGCTTAGTAAGGAATGTAAAAGCTATGTATGAATGTAGTGAGATGAATGTACTTAGTTAAGTCGAAGGTTACCTGCTCATCAAGAAG
This sequence comes from Ampelocalamus luodianensis, assembly GCA_036346255.1. Taxonomy (NCBI): domain Eukaryota; kingdom Viridiplantae; phylum Streptophyta; class Magnoliopsida; order Poales; family Poaceae; genus Ampelocalamus; species Ampelocalamus luodianensis. The sequence goes on from CM070621.1 coordinate 78,205,689, forward strand.
GACTAAGTCAGTATGCTCAATTGGACCTGTATCAGTCCCTTTGCGGTAGTGCCAGCGGCGCGGAATTCTCACACAGATAATCCATTGACGGTTTTTCGGATTAATTTCAGAAAGTAGAGTATATGCCATCTGTAAATCTGAAGAGGATATGTCAAGATTAGCTCACAATGAAGGTATTGTTATATCATAGTAACGGAAAAAGGCTTAGTGTTAGATAATAATGTAGGTATGTAGGTTATAGTGAACAGCGGATGAGTTATTTAAAAGTAAGTAAAAAATTTAATTGAAGGCAATGGCTGCAGTATGAAATGAAAATGGTGGAACCAAAAAAATAGAGAGAGAGAGAGAGAGAAACATAAAAGAGATGAGACAGATAATGTTTGTATGTAGGGATGATTCTATTTCGAAGAGAGTTTATTTTCTTGTTTTATAAGCTATATGCATTGTTTTTGTTAGCGTATAAATGTAGTACATTGCATCATGATATAGAAACATGGTGATAGAAGAGATGGGTTGAGTAAGATGTGTAATGGTGTTTTGCACAGCTGATGCTACATAGAGATGTGTATATCTTACTGTAATACTATATATAATTAAAGGGATTACATCATACCTATAGCAGGGAGGAGAAAATTTCAGTAAAAACGATATTTCTAGTGTGTGAACCACAAGTGCCGTCTTCATTTTCGATTAAAATCTTTAACGAATCTCTAGATGTGACACGTGAGGCAGCAACATATAGTTGACCATGTGTGAAGACGGGTTTTCTTAGGTATACACCAACAGAAGATAAAGTTTGACCCTGGCTTTTGTTGATGGTCATTGCATAACAAAGTCGAATTGGGAATTGACGGCGTTGAAGCACGAAGGGCCATTTTGGATCTCGATTCGTAAGAATTATTCTAGGAATATATACGATGTCTTTAGCATGTGAACCGGTGATAATAGAAGCTTCAATAACATGTTGTGAAAGACGACGTATGATCAATCGAGTACCGTTACATAGGCCGGTAGATTGACTAAGGTTTCTAAGAAGCATAATAGGAGAACCAATCTTAAGAATCAATTTATGATGTGGAAAGTTGTTAACACATATTGTATTGAGGAATTCAACGGGATATAACATGTGAGCGTCGCTAGCTGTATCAGTGGAGGTAGCTATTGAATCACAGCTCAAATATTCGTTAGCAATACCAGGAGCCATAGAAAGAACATGAGAATTAATTTCATCAGCGACCTCATTTGTAGGTGTTAGAATAGCTCGATTTCGTAGATAAGAAGGATCTCGATAGTTTTCTCTAAAATCTTTGTAGACCGCATAAATAATAGCGTCTATCTTGTTTTCTTGGGTTCGAATTAGGAGGTCTTCTGGAATTTCGATCCAAGTACTATCATATTCACCTTCACGAGTGCTAGCTGGCAACCTGCCATCTCCAAGGTCTAAAAGCCATTTACTAAATAATGACACAACATGTTGATGATCTATCTGTGCTGAATGATTAGCAAGGCGCATATTTATGGTTAGATGTAAGATTTTGACATAGTGCCAAAGTGGCGAATTTATTATTGCAGCATCTGTAATTTGTGTCCGAGTCCCTGCTTCAATAACAGGCAATATTTGTCTAAGATCACCTCCTAGTACAACTACTTTACCACCAAAGGGTATAGATGCGATATAAGGGTCGTTGATCGATAAAAGATCACGAAAGGTTCTATCTAAAGTTTCGAAACATTTTCTATGTGTCATCAAAGCTTCATCCCAAATAATTAAAGAAGATTGTGCAATAAGATCAGCAAGTAGCGAACCTCGTTTTATATCGCAAAGAGTGTTTTCATTGACTTCTAGAGGTATCTTGAATCGTGAATGAGCAGTTCTTCCTCCGGGTAAGAGGAGTGATGCAACACCTGAAGATGCAACTGCGAGAACAATTTTGTTTTCTGCTCTTAAAGATGTTATAATGGCGTTCCAAAGGAAAGTTTTACCGGTTCCACCATAACCAGATACGAAAAAAAAGCTGGTAAAGCACTATGGACAGAGTTTACAATGGATGCATAAGCTGTTGCCTGATCGCTATTAAGTTGAGCAACTAAAGAAGGCGCTTCATTTGCAAGATTAAGTGTATCGTATGATTGCTCTTCATAAATTAGTCTGTTTTGAGGAATTGTTTCTGCAGCAGATGTTCTAGCTGGTAAATTATAGCTACTTATATTTTTTCCATGTTTAGCAAAAGTGATTTCAAGTTCTTCGATAAGCATATTTTGAAGGATTGTCAGAGGCATTATATAGCTTGGATTCAGTAATGCAATCCTAGTGCGGTATTGGAAATCATCTGCAAGTTCAAGCCAGTATTTATCAAAGAACTTTTTTTCATCTTTAACATCGCAGAAGATAAGAATAGTGACAAAGAGTTGTCTAAGTTGTTGGCTATTGGCTGAGCATAAAGCCTCATCAAATGCATAATACCATTCGTTGTCGTCGCCTAGTAAGCCTCGTGCAGTGCATGCTTGTTTAAAGGTGTCAAAAATATTGTCGTTATATGTCTTAATATCGGCATAGCATGTAGCACCTCGAACAATCATAAGTAGCATTCTTAGATAGTATAGCTCACCAGCCGAAGGATGGACGTAGTAAATTCTTCCTATTTTACGCCCTTTTTTTCGTCGTGACCATGATCTAGAACCTGTGTCCCAAGACCACTCAGTTGGAAACTCACAATAAGTTAGTGATCGAGCATGGGAATGTATTCGATTAGCTGTAAACCATTCAGTGAGCATAGTTTTTTTAAAAAAATCATTAGAGACAACGCTTGCTAGATTTGAGTTCGAACGAAATTGTACGAAGTTCATGTTCGACATATGAACAGGGAGACGTTCTACCGCAGGTATCTTAGTATGTATGTTATAACCATATATCCTCCAAAGAGCATCTTGCTCACATATGTAGCGACATTCTAAATATTCTTTAATTTCATCAACGAAAGGAGCGCTAGTATCTGTGTCAGCATCAGAATGTATTTTTTTGAAGCACATTTTTGATCGATCAGGTCCTTTCGTAACATATTTAAATAAGTATTTCAAAACTTTTGTTTTGTTGCACCATTCAACATTTATATGAGCTTGGTATTTTTTGAGGAGGAGCATGTTGTAAGGTACAACCCATCTATTGTCAAGTCGGCATCCATTCTTAGTAATATATCGAATGTTGTCAGAACGTTTATAGATAGGAAAGCCATCAGCGTCGATAGTGGTTTCATTTTGGAAATTCTTTGGATAATGTTTAGAACATACACCCTTTTTCATACAAGCACATTTTGCATCAAGAATTCCACATGGACCATGCATCATGAATTCACTAACTAAAGCATAGCCTAAGGGATCTGAAACTGGATCAGGAATTTCAGCGCTTATAAAAGAGTCAATAAGTGACGGGCTAACTTCCCTGTGGTTACCTGCTAGCCATACAAGAATATGGGAATGTGGCAGACCTCGTTTTTGGAACTCTATAGTGTGTAGAACTGCAAAAGAAACAATATGATAACTATGTCGAGTCCAGCAGGAAAAAAGGAAGGGATGTAGTGTCAAATGAAGGTAATAAAAAGGATAGCAGGAGATGGTATACTAACTGCAGGAAAAATAGCAAGGTAAATGTGTAGAGCTTAATAGGAAGAAATGAAGGGATGTAGTGAGAAAGGAAGTAAAAAGGATAGCGGGAGATGATACGCTAACCTGCTTTAACAGGACCGAAGGCGCGTCCTTCTGTTATATCACTGAGGTATTCGTTTAGCTTCATGTTATAAAGTCTAACAGCGATATCAGGTCTATCAAGAGCACTTTGGCCAGGTTCAAATAATAGGGCTTCAGTTATTTCAGGCCATTTAGGGTTGCATGTAAAGGTTGTAAATAGATCAGGTGGGCCGTGTACACGACAAATTGCTATCGCATCTTGGTAATTTTCTTGCATGTAACGGCGTCCACCAGTAAAGCTTGAAGGTAACACCATTTTTTTGCCTATAGTATTTCCATCTATGCATCCCGAACCAACAGCATCCGCGATACCTTGGAAATGTTCTGATCTAAATTGGTCTTGAGACCGCATAATGAAGGATAAACGACACTCATCAATGCACGCACGAGCATCGATCTTAATTTGGGCTGAAAGTAACCCACAACATAAGTATGGATTATATGTGTTTCTTCTGTAGTGACAGAAATAACAGTAGTAGTCTTGCATTGTCATTTTGTTTCGAGTGTTTGGTCTAGGACAATCAACAGAATTGTATGGGACACCTAACTGAAATCCACGATCACCGTATGGAAATAGGAGAGGGTACTGTAAGGCCATAAAAGCAGGATGTAAGGACGAAATCTGTTGAAGACCCACTGATCTATCATGGACAACGATATCTCGTGAAGCGGTTTCTAATGAGAAGTCAGTGACCACTAAGGCAGCAAGTTGATCAATCGATGGCAAACTGTATTGAGGGGCGTCACCATCATTAGGAGCGATTATTCGAATTGCTATCTGTTCATCTTCATAGCCAGTCAAGCGATCTCTGGCAATCCTAAATTGTTTGACTAAAGGATTGTGCTCATCGAGCATATCTATAAGTCCAGCTACTATATCAGGATCGAGATCACTTTCCGAGCGTTCATCGGGATTTAAGGCACCTATTCTATTAGCGACTTCATTATCGGTGTCATAGACATACAACTGAGCAAACTTTGGAGGCTCATCTTGATCTGGCAATAAAGATCCTATACGATGGTGTATTTGGCCATTAATCCTAAAGACTGGAGGGCCACGACCGGCAATGTATGAACGATCTATAGCAGCCCCCATCGAAGTGAATGCAAAGAGACAATTATATTGACGAATCTTACGTATAAACGATTTTGATCGATGAGCACCATCAAAGCGCATAAGTTCAGTCAAAAAATCTGGGGGTTTTCTAAAAGGTGGTATCTTAACTTTACCACCCTTGCAACAAAGGTTATAAATTATGCGTCTTTGTCTAGCAGATGATCGACCGCGGACTCTTTCTTCGAACCAAAAAATAGCGTGACAATTCGCACATTCATATTCGGGTGAACCGTAGTAAGAGCGTCCTGAGTATGAAGCTATAAAAAATAAAATAATTGTATTAGTATAAGGGCCTTAAAAGGATGTATAGGCGTGGCAAGAAGAGCGGCAGAATAGCGTGTAGACACACCTTTAAGTGAGTCGATATATTCCGCAGTAAAGTGAGAGAAATGAGGAGGCGAAATAATACCAGTAGCATGAGCTGAAGCTACAACAAGTAGGAATAGATAAGAAAAAAATGAAATAAAAAGGCTAATAACGCAAAAGGAACTGAGCCTATGAAATATAGGAACGGATTAAGTGGAATAACTAAACGATACCTAGGTGCGGATGTCGTCGCCTGTCAAGTATAAATCTACGCTTTGCACGGTTTCTTGTTGCAGTAGCAGCAGTTACAATAGGGAAGTAGGCGCCTCCTAATAACGAAGAATGCAGGAACGCAATGCGTATTACTTTACGAAGACACGTAATGTAAGACGTAATAGATCAGCGTATTAGAATGGTACTTTTTCTCTTGCGTAGCATCATGCTGGATTCCCTCTCCATGTAGTCACTCTAGAAGAAATCTATAGTTTGTAAAGAAGTAAATAGATAGAGCATAGGCACATAAAGGATGTGGATAACTGAAATTTTGGAAAATGCAATAGGTTGGACGTTTGCTGTAAAGCTTTTAATCGTAGCGAATATGTTAGTTAATAAGAATATAAGATGCAGCAAGCTAGCTTAATTAGGAACTGGTGGTGGAATACAAAGTGAACTAATAGAGCACAAACTAACATAGGTTAGGAAAGCTAAGATATTTTTTTTCTTTGGCTATTGTGCGGGCGTAGCATGTCTCAAATAGAAGAAAGGAAAGAGTAAATCTAAGATATTAATATTTCGAAAAACGTGAAAGTGCAGAATAGCAAATGCAATAGAAAAGATAAGATAGGTTTTATTTTACTTGCTACTGGGTAATATAGATAGTAAAGAGGAAAACGAAATATATGAAGAATCTCTTTGTAAAAACGTAAAAGCGCAAAATTTCAAACGTATTAGAAGAGATAAGATGTTTTTCTTGTTTTTTTTTGTTATTGGATGTGCCTAGCACGTTCGAAGTAAAAGAACTAAAATACTAAATATGAGCTATAGAGATCGTGGCCAAGTGCGAAAGCCAGAAATACTTAACGTAATGTAGGAGCGAAAAACTGCAAAGGTAGATCATTATCTTTTACTTGGTAACATACAGTGCTAGCTAATATATAAATGAGAATGGTGAAATAGAACAACCGCAAGTAATTTACAATGAACGTATATAGTTAAAAACAAAGAAAAAAGTAGTAAAGAAACAAACCTAGAAATTGCAGGGTAGGAGCTTGGACGACTAACTGGTAAACACAACACAGCAACAGACTCAAGTAGAATAATGTGAGGTGATGGAGAATCTGCAGACGATGCTAACAAAGAACTACATTCAATAAACGTGCATCGATAAAGAGCAACAAAAGAGTAGGAAGGGAAACAAACCTAGGAATCGTGGCCAAGAAGCTTGGATGATTGACTGGCAAACGCAACACAACAATAGACAGGAGGTTAGTAACGTCGGGAGGGGAAAAACTTGCAAATAATGAGCACAAGGAATTACTCTAAACAGTACGATGAACACATAGACAAATATATAGCTATTGATAGCAAGCGCAACAATTAAGCAAGTAAGGAGTATCTAAATCTATTTAAAAGCAGTAAACGGCAGAGTGTGTAAGTGCCAAAAAAAGTGCATCTTTAAATTTTCTTAAACCGATAGCTATTATATAAAGTAGAAAGTCAAAAGGTCGAAAAGGGAGAAATCTAGGTATCAGACATGAAAGAGCAATATGTGAGGTAACGACATAAAAGCGCTAGGAAAACGATCTGGAGAAAACACAACACAAGCGAAAGAATCCAGGATAACATGCACATTGAATGTGAACTAACCAGGACAAAACGAAGGGAAGCATTGAAAGAAAACGACACAAAAGAACCGGTGAGCAAAAGGGACATCCAAAAATGGAAAAACAACGGCGAGCAAAAAAACATGCTTAAAACGGCAGGCCGACGGACAATTAAATATGGGTAAAAGAGGCACTTGGAAAAAGCCAGGCAACAAAAACTGTAAAAGCAAGGCGTCGTCAGCAGCAACGAACCAAAGAGGAATTTGAATAGCACGATAAAAATGGATCCAAATCTGCATGATTTTAAAAGAGCGACGAAAAAATAGCGGACGAAATGCGAGCATGAAAGACGAATAAATGACCTCGTATGGAGTCCAGATAGACTGTGTTGGTGCGCGCTCTAGGAAGGAAACGAATTCTCAATCAAAATCCATGGCACAAAGTTGATCTGAGATCTGCGTCAAAAAAGATCAACACGATCAGAGCGGATTAAATTTAAAAGCAAGAGCACAATTTTAGAAGAGCGACGAAAAAGTAGCAGACGAGTATGAAAAAGGAATAAATGACCTCATATGGATCCTAGGCAAACTGATTCCAGACAAATTATGTTGGTGTGCACGATACGAAGGAAACAAACTTTCAACCAAAATTCATGGAACAAAGTTGATCTGAATTGATCTGAAACCTACGCGAAAAAGTATCATAGATAAGTACGAAATCCCAGGCGTAAGCAAGACTTAAACAAAAATTCCACGACAGCAAGATGAGGCGCTGTTACCAGGAAGAACACAATGTAGCAATGAAACGGCGAACGCTACCCAATCTGAGACGACGAACGGGTAGCACAATAGCGTGTACGCAACAACGAAGGCAGAAAGCGAAATGCTGGAGCTAGAAAACCACAAACAGTGAGCAAGAGGTGGTGAAGCAACCTGGTCTAACCTTTTTAATGAGGAGCGTTAGTCGCTATAATGAGCACCGTGAGTCATGCTTTGGGTTCGGCGTGAGCGGGGAAATCGAGCAAAGCACTGTTGCAAAAAAGAGCGAGCGAAACCAGACATGAGCAATAACAGGAACGGACGCGACGACGACAGAGCGTCTGGCGCTTCCACCGGTCAAGACTCATTAATGGATAGCAAGGCTCGTTAATAGATAGCGTGAGTCACACTGGGCAAACAGGCTAGGCACAGACGCCTAGGCAGAGAGTATGTGCGAGCAAGTGAACCAAAGGATCCTCGGTACTCAATGAGTAGTGGAGCTAAAACCAAAGCTGAATTTTATGAGCCATGTTGGGCACGTAACAACGGGACCCATAGGACGATTGGCCCAGCAGCAGTGAAACACTGAGGTATCTACGCACGTCTGGCCGGAAAGCGCAAGAGGAATACAGCGGCCGGGTCTGACGCGATGCGTACAGGCAGGGCAGATGCACATCGACAACACAGAGCGCAGCGGGCGTGTCGGCGGGAAGCGACTCCTAGGCCCACCCACCAGCGGACGCGCGGCCGCGCGAGCACGCGCGAAACGCACGAAGCGCGGACGCGGGATTGGGCGGACGCGCGCGACTGCGGAGGCGATCGGACGGTCTTTTTTTTTCGAGCGGCGTGGCCAGGCCGGGAGGGGGCCAATCTCACCGGCTTTTAACTATGTTAATTTATACCGAAGGATGCTACGCTGTGTGCCTCCTGCCGCATGCATCCACTGCCACAACAGCTGCATGTCCTGCTGCTTTGCTGCCCTATACCAATTTTGCTATTGTGCTTTACAGTGGTGCTGCGCCCCTAGTTGTCTTTGCATGCATGTCGCCAACAGAGGGAAATCAATGCATGCAAGGATTCTTTGTGAGTCTGCTTTGATGCATGGGTTTGTCTTTGTCTTGCTAGCAGCTAGCATTGCATGTTGGATCATTTGTATGGAGACGTGTGATTCAACAAAGAGAAGAGGAAAGGAAGAGAGGAGAAAAGGAGAACAAAGGAGGAAGAAAAGAGAGAAAAATCTTGGGAAAGGTTTGTGGTTCGGCCTCACGTCTCCGGGGTAACAATCTGTTGTTCTTCTCTAGTTATTTATTTTATCTAGAGATTAAAGAATAAAGATTAGAGAGGGTATTAGCAATTTTGCAGTTGGCAGAAATCGTTTAGTAGATTGGTTTAGTCTGCTATTCTATTGTACTATTTTTGTGGGTAGTATAGAAGTATAATTGGAGAATTTCATTTACTAGAGCGTTGTAGAGAAATTTGATAGCTTTTGGTAGAATTTTTTATTCTTGTCAATCCGATGCATAGATTGTGAGATATTAATTTTATAGTTCTGCTATCTGGTAGAGTTTGTCGTATGTTGACAGTCTGTAGTAATTAGTAGATTAAAAAATAGTAGGTGAGTTAATCATGGAATTTGGTCAACATGGATGTTGTAGGTAAGTTCTTAAGGTTTCCAGAAAGCCTAAGAACACAATTTTTAGATTAGTAGATTAAAAGATATGAACTTTGGAAGTCTACTGTCCAGAAGATGGCAGATCTGTCTTCGGGTAAAGAAACATATTATAAAATGGTAGAATCTGAGTTTCATAATAACTAAGAAAATGTAGATTGTTTCGTGAGGATTCCAGAATGTCTTGGTTAGTTGAATTTGGAGTTCGAATGAATAAGTTAGAGCCATTTTACTACTAGAACAGTGTGCGTCCGGTAGATTTAGATTAATTTGGTCCGTTTAGCGTTAACTTGCGAGGTCGATTAGTGTGACGGGTTGGTGCTGTGATGATGTTTTTGAGTGTGTGTGTGTGTGTGTGTGTGTGTGTGTGTGTTTTATTACTTGCTTGTTCAGGGACTGCGGCCTTATGCGTCGTGCCATAATTTCGTCATCCGGCTTCGAAGGGCTACAAGGCAAGTACATGGTAGAGTAGTGAACAACGGGTTGTTCGCCATTGTCATTGATATTACTTATCATGCTATTTATTATGCTGATGAATAATTAAAGATGTTGCATCATTTACATTCATCATGACAGGAGTTGCACGAGCCAAGTCGGTGAGAAAGTCATGTAACTATTCCGGTGAGGTCGGTGAGAAAGATACATGACTAGTCCGAAGTGCTCTATATAAAATCCTACTTCGGTGGGGACTTCACGGGAGTGAAGGATAGAGTGGTTCATCGACGGGTGAACACTCCGCTATACCGGTATCAGCTGATGAGATGCATATGAGCATGAGCATGAGCATGATGGTGCATTTGCATATATGAGTATATTGATAAATTGTGCAACTTTACCTATACGGAATATGGCTTGTCCACTTGAGTATGAGAATGACACTAAATAGATAGATGATGATGATGATAGCCTTGATTATGGTTGACAAACTGTTGTTTATGGTTTTAGTATGTATTTGCTGAGTCTTGTACTCATTCTTGCTGTATTGTTGTTTTTAAGTGACTGTTGATGATGTTTCACTTGGAAAGGGCTAGCGCACTTGGAATCACAACCTACACCCAATTATTTGATTCATTGGACATGGGAAACTTTTATTATAGCATGATGATTTATATTTAGGACATGATGATATTGAATAACCTTAGATGATAAGTTAGAGTTCATTATTCATTCAATAGACTTTATCCGATTGGTTTTGCGTTGTTCTTGGATTATTATCTTGCTATGTTTCCTAGAGATTATTTACCTATGATTGTTATATCATTATACTTATTTTAATGTGACCCATAGATGGGTTTTATCGCTGAGATGCTAGCTGTAAATTATTATAAAATGATGTTAAAATTGATAGTTAGTGTAGTTAGTGGCATTCTGGGCTCCGTGTTGGGCCGGGGTGTTACAGTTGGTATCAGAGCGGGCTTTAGGTCCGTGGTGAATAGATTAACAACTTAGGTAACATAAAATTGCTAAAATTTGTTTTAGGACTAGTAAAATTAACTAAATTTTGCTAATAGTTAATTAACTTAAAATTTGACACACTAGTGCACAGTAGGATGGGTATGGGACGAGTATTGCTTTTACGCTTCTGATATGTTATACCATTGATATATGAGTTGATATTGGTTCTTTGAACTTATTGCGTGTTGTTGATTGTGGTCTTTAGTCGATGTCGAGAGGTAGAGATCGTGGTTGTGGCCATGGGCTTGGCCATGTTATACCACCGTTCGTGGTACGAGAATAGAATAGTTAAACGAGTTAACGGTGTTGAGGATGAGTTTCTTTGGAAAGGTTGTTGTCTTCCTTGAGTTTGCATTTGGTTATTATGATTACTCGCCGGTGGTTGATGAATTTTATTGGGTTAGTTATTACAATGCAGTTAATGGGTTTCTATTAGTTTTATTTGTTCCTTAAAACAATTATTGTTTTCCCGACTACCGAGTTGTTTTTGCTGCTTGTAAACGCTGTTAAATTGCAATATTTGTCTTTTCATGAGAGTTATGTCTTTTATTAGAAAACATGACTCGTTTGTTTCACTTGGTATTTGAATAATGGAAATGACCATTTGTGAGTTCTTTATCATGTGGAAGCGTTGACCTTACGTAGTTCTTTCGGAGTAATTCGAGTATTGAAGTTAATGCCTCTCTTTTATGAAAGAAAAATGTTAAAACCATTTAGTGATGTCTTGTTATGACTAAGTGAGAGGTTGTAATCATAGAAAATTGATTGATATGGTATGTGTTATCAAATTGGGTCGGTAGCGTGGTGCATAATTAAATTTAACTAGTATCCTTGAAAGTGTAGTTGATTAATTTGATGTTGTCTTCTAGTAGTTCTTGATGAACTTGTCATACCCTGTTTTTAGTCGGGAAAGAAAGAATTTAATCGGGGAACTCCGGAAAGCTTAAAACTCTCGGTTTTGAGTTGTTTAGGTCGTGGGCCTCTGGTAGCCTTTCCAACCCCTTGGCGGCCATGGGCCTAGGCCCATGCCCCTCCTCTAAACCCTAACCAGCCCCTTCCTCCTCCCCTGGCCGAACCCCCATCTCCCCCTTTGGCCGCCGCCCTCCCTTCCTCCTCTCTTCCCCTCACACCCCTGCCCTTAGGAGCCGCCCCAATCTTCCCGGTGCTGGTCCTGCTGGTTTGCCTCCCAACCGGCCTTGGACCTTCTCCGCTGCCGGTTGCGCAAGGAGTTGAGGAGGACAGCAGCTTGTTTGGGGCAAAAGAGGTGAGAAGGAGGAGATCGTCTTCTCCGTGATTCGTCTACCTACTCCTGGTTGCAGCAAGGGTAACGATTCCGAGTCTCATTGTTTTGTTTGTTGGTAGAAGCGATTTGGATTCATAATTGTCTAGGCAGACTCGCTGCGTGTAAAGACTGATTCTGTCCTGTATGTTGGAGGATTGTTTCGGTTGTTTTTAGGCAGAATCTGAAGGTTTGGTCTCCTAGAGATATCTAGGCCTCGTTCTTAAGTTTCAGTGGCCACCAAGTTCACTTGATTCCGAGGTCCGAGTCAAAAGTTATGGATGTTTTAGTACCTGCTGCCAGAAATCTGACGAGAATAAACTGTCTGGTTATTTCCTAAATTTTGAAAGGAAATTGGTCGAAACTGAAAGTTCACCCAACTAGGTTATTGTAGAGGATTCGATGACCTTTTCAGATTGGTAAAGAACGTTCAATTTGGAGTTACCTAATGAAAGTTATGATCTTTTTATTTCTGCTGTTCATTCTGTAGACAGTTTCTGAACTGAAAGTTCAAGCAATTATTAACCCATTAAATTGGCCAAATTGGTTTATCACGTCAACTAGAGTATTGTAGATTGGTCAGTTAAGAAGCTACAGAAATTGGGTTCACCTCTTTCGACTTCCAGATCTTAAGATATGTCAATTACCGTGCCGCTGTCCAGAATTAAGTTATGACAGAAATTGTTGATTTCAGTTTAAGTTTTGTATTATCGACTAGATTCTTCGGGGAAGCGGTGTATAGCGTTGATTAGTAGAATTGGGTATTTTGGTGTTCTTATTGGTTTTATTTCATTGGTTAGGCGGCGGAGCTTCGAGTTTAGGAACGCCATCGCTTCCGACTAACACGTCTCAACGCGGAAGGCAAGTACATTGTTGATCTAAACGTTTGTGCATTGTGGTTGTTGATATGTGCGTGCTGTGATAACTCTTGTGTAGTATGAAGTGAAATATCCATGTTTTGTTTCTATGTTGGTTTCATGAATAGAAATGACGGTAATGTTATACTCATTAAGTTGCTTCATGCATTCATTATCTTTTGTCATCCACGGAGTGGATGAGGAGACCATCAATTCGGGATGGTTGAGTAAGACCCATTAATTCCAATATGGGCAATGTTGGACACCGTGTAAACGTTCTTCATAACGGAAGTGGATCCCGCATTTTTGTTAAGATGCGGGCTTGAGTGAACACCGACGGGTGTTCACCGACTATACGACATATGTGTGTGTGCGATCCATTCCCTTGATGTTTAAGCATTCATTTCATGTCATCATAAGTACTCATTTGTGTTATGATTAATGTTGAGGCCGTGTAGGTCTTATTCGTATTGATAATTGTGTTTTTAATTATTGTACTTGCTGAGTCATGGACTCACCCTTGCTTTGTTTATCTATTTCTAGGTGATCGATGAGGTTATCATGGGAGGAGTAGACATGCACTACTCGAATAATGCACATCACCTTAGTTCCATTGCAATAATGAATAAAGACTTTATTATGTTAACTTTCAGATTGTAATGAATGAATCTAGTCGTGGATGGCATACTTTTATGATCTTTGAGGATTGATCGATGTTATTGAGAAGTTTTATGATGTATGGCTTATGTTAAATTGGTGGTTAGCATCTTGACTTCTGAATAGCCAAGGTGTTAACTTAGTTGGTTAATTAGGATTTATGAATAAGTCTTATAACTGATGTTATTATTGTTTTATGATTTGTTGTGAAAAACCTCCGGTATCGTCGTATACTAAAGAGGTTATGTCGAAATTTTGTGGTTTAGCTTAGGATAGTAGCATTCGGGCTCATCTTTGAGTTGGGGTGTTACTGATTGGTATCGAGCGGGCTTTAGGTCCGTGGTTAAAATAAAATTATTAAATTGACACACGCGTACGAGTAGGATGGGTTGGGTGATTCATTGTTTCCGCAATTTACGTTGTTATGCTTTATTTGTTGTGTAATTGTTGCTTAGTTCCATGCTTCTTACCGAATTAAGTTAAGTGTTTAGTTTTGTTCGGTTGTGGTGTTCTTAGATGGCGAGAGGTAGAGGCCGTGGTCGTCTGCAGGGCCGTGGTCGCGATCGTGGGCGTGGTCGGTTGTTTCGCAACCTCCAGAAGAGGTGCTGGTGGAGCTGCTGAGGAGGTTGCCTCGGTTGCCACCCACCATGAAGCTCAAGGCTGCCGCCGTGGATGCCTGTGCGGCGTCGGCTATTATTATTCGAATCTTGAGAGGGAGAACGAGCTGCGTCGTCGGCGAGATCCGAGCGACTCATCTGCCGCTATTCTCGCTTGTTGCTCTCGCCGCTGCTGCTGCTTTGTTGTCTCCGTTCACGAGTCGATCGTTGCAGCGGTTCCACCCGAGACTAGGATAAGTCTCCGCGAGTGGATGTCGCCGACTTGACACTTTTGATGGGCGGGTACGGTTGAGCGATGGGTGGCTCCGTACATGGAGCGGCAGTTTGACGCGTTGGAGATGAACTTCGGTGCAAAGGTTCGTTTGTGGCCTTTCAACCGAAGGGCCAAGCGATATCCGGTGGGAAGGGGTTCTGTCCGGGACCCGATCACGAGGACCATTACTTGGGAAGTTTTGTGGGGCAATTTAGAGCCAAGTACTATCGGATTCTTTCGTGGAGAAGATGGAGCGATCTTGCCGACATTGACTCAGGTCATAGGTCGATGTCAGTATGAGGTGAGTTCAACGACTGCACGCTTTGTACGTGTAGCCAATGATGATATGGAGAAGGCCAAGAGGTTCCGCTGGGTCTCGTTCAGAGTATCGCCGGTTCGGGGCATCCGTCTTGCGTGATTCGATGCGGTGGTTGAGCAAGCTAGAGGAATGGAGTTGGTGAGAATCTCCCTTGCGAGACTGATCGGCTAGTAACTATTCTGTTGGTGGTTACAGCGGGGCGGCGAGCTTTAGTGGTGGAGGCGGGTCTTCTCGGCGACACGCATCTAAGAGATTTCAAAGTCGCGATCTCGTCGGTTCAGCGATGGCGGTCTTCTTCATCGGCGCGCACGCGCCGTCGTCCACACACCGCGTTGCGTCCGTCCGGGACAAGGTATGAAATGTTTGAGATGTGGAGAGGGTCACGGTCTTGAGTGTTCTTTCAGAGGGCGTGTCGCCGGTGTGGCGGAAGGCCACAAAGTCGATTTACAAAACGAACCAGCGAGCATCATTAAGTGAAGCGATTCGATTGCGTCTTCCTCCGTGCACCTCGGGGCTGGGTTGAGACTCTGCATTGCTCCACATTGCACCTCGGTTTTCTTGAGATGGGTTCCTCCTGCAGTTTTACTCTGCGCCTCTGCGAGTTCTCTGGAACCCCGCCTGTCTGCACCACCTTCGTATTCTTCTCTGCGCGCAGATTCTGCTCATCCTTCACTGAGTCTTTGGTGCGTCCTCCTGCCGGTGCCCATGGGAGTCTCGCCATGCCTACTCTCGATACCGTGGGCCGTCTGGCGTGGTAATGCAGTACTTTGCTAGTTGATTCACATGAGGCTTTCGTACTATTTGATTCCTGAGCTACTTATTCTTTTGTGTCCTTAGATTTTGTTAGAAGGGCGAGTTTGAGTGTGCAATTTATATCCGAGTCTGCATGGTGGTCGGTTCTCAGGGGTCTTATTTCTAGCTCTCTGACGTGTCTGCTGTACTATCACTATTGAAGATGAGAATTTCACTGCCAACCTTATGGTGATTCGATTATCACCTTTTGATGTTATTTTAGGTATGGGTGGTTATTCAATTATCGTGCCAAGATTTGTTGCTTTTGGAAGACGGTGACTTTGCAGCTCCATCGGGTGTGGCGGTATTTAGTAGTAGCGCGTCGATTCCTTGTTCGTGTTGGCTAGTCTGCTTCCAGTCTTGAGCTTCAGCCATTGGGTTGCTTTGGTCCCTTAGCGAGAAGTCGAATCTCCATCCGTATTGAAGATATTCAGTAGTGAATGAGTTTCCGATGTTTTCCGGTAGAGCTTCTGGAATGCCCCCGAGCGTAAAGTGGAATTCGGATAGATCTTGTTCAGAACCGGACCTATTTCTATATCTCCATATCGTTTGCGCGTCCCTTTCGGGAGGAGTTGAAAAAGCAATTGGATGATTTGCTATCCAAAGGTTTGATTCGCGTAGTGTTTCGCCGTGGAGAGCTCTGTTCTTTTCACTAAGAAGAAGGACGGTAGTTGGCGATGTGTGTGGATTAGGGCTCTTAACCAAGCAATGTGAAGAATAAATATCCCTTGCCCGTATTGAGGATCTCTTTGATCGATTGAAGGGAGCTAAAATATTCTCCAAAATTGACCTTGATCAAAGTTATAATCAGATTAGAGTTCGAGAGCAAGATATTGAGAAGATGACTTTCTCTACAAGGTATGGTCATTATGAGTATAAGGTTATGTCTTTTGGGCTAACCAATGCTCTGCGATTTTCATGGAAGCCATGAATAGTATGTTGCACCCTTTCCTTGATGATTTCGTCGTAGTATTCATTGATGATATCTTGATTTATTCCAAGACGAAAGAAGATCATGCTCAGCATCTGAGGTTGGTACTTGAGACCCTGAGAGTGAACCAATTTTATGCCAAACTGAAGAAATGTGAATTCTGGATTTCTGAAGTTGGGTTTCTGGGCCATGTAATTAATCAAGAGGGCATTTCAGTCGATCCAAGTAAGATCTCAACAGTGGTGGAATGGAAAAGACCAACTAATGTAAAAGAAGTAAGGAGTTTTCTAGGTTTAGCTGGTTATTATCGGCGTTTTGTGGAGGGTTTCTCTACCTCGCTAGACCAATGTCACGATTGACACGTAAAGGGGTCAAGTTCAGTGGATGGCGACGCGTGTGAACGAAGTTTCAGACTTTGAAGGATAGATTGGTGACCGCTCAGTTCTCACTCTTCCGAACCGAGGAAGCGGTTCACTATTTATTGAGATGCATCTAGAGTTGGGCTTGGTTGTGTACTTATGCGGGATGGCAAGGTGATTGCCTATGCATCATGGCAGATTGAAGAATCATGAAGCAATTATCCTACTCACGATTTAGAGCAGGCTGCAGTGGTTCTTGCCTTGAAGATTTGGCGTCATTATTTGTATGGCGAATCTTGTGACATTTTCACTGATCACAAGAGTCTGAAATACATCTTTACCCAGAAAGATTTAAACCTGAGGCAGAGGAGATGGTTGGAATTGATAAAAGACTATGATGTCACCATTCAGTATCATCCGGGCAAGGCAAATGTTGTAGCCGATGCCCTGAGTCGCAAGGCGACACCTCCTACTCTCAGTTGTCTCATTGCCGATTTAGAGCGTATGGATATCTCCTTTTGTTTTATGCACCGCCTAACTGAGACCCGTATGCTTCTTGAGTCAACTGTTCGGATCGAGTGCGGAAGCACAACAGCTTGATCAAATGTTTCAACGTGCGAGAAACGCCTAGATGAGGGCAAACAAGGCCATTTCAAAGATAGATGAGTCGGTGCATTGCGATTTAAGGGTCGACTATGTGTGCCACGAAGGCACAGTCAAGGATGAGATACTAAAGGAAGCGCACCGCGACATCAGATATACGGTACATCCAGTGAGACCAAGATGTACAAGGATTTGAAGAAGAGTTTCGTGGAAAAGGATGAAAGTTGATATTGCTCGTATGTGGCATCATGTGGAGTTTGCCAAATGGTTAAGGCCGAGCATAAGCGACCAGCAGGTTGTTGCAACCTTTAGAGGTTCCGATGTGGCCATGGGATGACATCTCTATGGATTTTGTAGTTGGATTACCCGTGCATGCGTGAAAGGATGCTATTTGGGTCATAGTGGACCGGTTTAGTAAGTCGGCACATTTTATTCCTATTAAATGCGACTAACACGGCAAGTGATTTAGCTCCTCTTTATGTGCGAGAGATAGTGCGGTTGACGGGTGTCAAGACGATTGTTTGGATCGAGATGCTAAGTTTGTCTCCAAGTTTTGGGAGAGCTTGCGAATGCTTTGGGCACTCACCGTCTTAGTACGCGTTTCATCCTCAAACCGATGGTCATCCGAGCGCACCATTGGGCGCTTGAAGATATGCTCGATGTTGTGTTATGTCTTGGAAAGGAGGTTGGGAAGACCATCGGCTTTGGCGAGTTTGCTTATAATAATAGTTATCACTCCGAAGATCCGAGCTGCACCATTTGAAGTCCTTTATGGCGGAAATGCAGATCTCCGTTGTGTTGGGATGCAGTGGGAGAGCGGGCAATCTTGGGTCCGAATGGGTTCAGCAAGCGTGGCTAGAGGTGTGAAGTTAGAAGGAACTTGTTAGTCGCTCGAGAGCGAGAAGAGCTACGCAGATGTCGAGGCGAGCGGTGGAGTTCAATGTGGTGACGAGGTCCTTCGAGAGTATCGCCTACCAAAGGCGTAGTAATGCGTTTGAGTACTAAAGGAAAGCTTAGCCCAAGGTACATCGGACCGTTTCGATTTAATGGCAAGAGTTGGAAATTTGGCTTACCGCTTGGATCTGCGAATCGATGAGAGGATTCACAATGTGTTTCATGTGTCCATGTTGAGGAAGTTCTTATTTGACCACGAGCATGCAATTCCAATGGAGCCGTTGAGCATTGAGCAGGACCTTACTTTTGAGTCCCGACCGGTGAAAATTCTGGAAAAATCGGAGCGGGTTTGAGGAATAAAACTCAAGTATGTCAAGATCCTTTGGTCTCATCAAACGAGAGAGAAGCCACTGGGAGGCTGAGTCTCGCATGCGCGAGCGATATCAGAACCTATTTGTTGTTGATGCGTGTTAAATTTTGTTTTCAATTCCTTAGACTTCTGCTCTTGTGTCCGTTCGTGAGTAGAATTCGGGTCGGTCTCATTAGGGGGTAGAATGTCATACCTGTTTTAGTCGGAAAGAAAGAATTTAATCGGGAACTCCGAAAGCTTAAAACTCGGTTTGGAGTTGTTTAGGGTCGTGGGCCTCTGGGTAGCCTTTCAACCCCTTGGCCGGCCATGGGCCTAGGCCCATGCGCCTCCCTCTAAACCCTAACCAGCCCCTTTTCCTCCCCTGGCCGAACCCCATCTCCCCCTTTGGCCGCGCCTCCCTTCCTCCTCTCTTCCCCTCACACCCCTGCCCTTAGGAGCCGCCCCAATCTTCCCGGTGCTGGTCCTGCTGGTTTGCCTCCCCAACCGGCCTTGGACCTTCTCCGCTGCCGGTTGCGCAAGGAGTTGAGGAGGACAGCAGCTTGTTTGGGGCAAAAGAGGTGAGAAGGAGGAGATCGTCTTCTCCGTGATTCGTCTACCTACTCCCTGGTTGCAGCAAGGGTAACGATTCGAGTCTCATTGTTTTGTTTGTTGGTAGAAGCGATTTGGATTCATAATTGTCTAGGCAGACTCGCTGCGTGTAAAGACTGATTCTGTCCTGTATGTTGGAGGGATTGTTTCGGTTGTTTTTAGGCAGAATCTGAAGGTTTGGTCTCCTAGAGATATCTAGGCCTCGTTCTTAAGTTTCAGTGGCCACCAAGTTCACTTGATTCCGAGGTCCGAGTCAAAAGTTATGGATGTTTTAGTACCTGCTGCCAGAAATCTGACGAGAATAAACTGTCTGGTTATTTCCTAAATTTTGAAAGGGAAATTGGTCGAAACTGAAAGTTCACCCAACTAGGTTATTGTAGAGGATTCGATGACCTTTTCAGATTGGTAAAGAACGTTCAATTTGGAGTTACCTAATGAAAGTTATGATCTTTTATTTCTGCTGTTCATTCTGTAGACAGTTTCTGAACTGAAAGTTCAAGCAATTATTAACCCATTAAATTGGCCAAATTGGTTTATCACGTCAACTAGAGTATTGTAGATTGGTCAGTTAAGAAGCTACAGAAATTGGGTTCACCTCTTTTCGACTTCCAGATCTTAAGATATGTCAATTACCGTGCGCTGTCCAGAATTAAGTTATGACAGAAATTGTTGATTTCAGTTTAAGTTTTGTATTATCGACTAGATTCTTCGGGGAAGCGGTGTATAGCGTTGATTAGTAGAATTGGGTATTTTGGTGTTCTTATTGGTTTTATTTCATTGGTTAGGCGGCGGAGCTTCGAGTTTAGGAACGCCATCGCTCCGACTAACACGTCTCAACGGAAGGCAAGTACATTGTTGATCTAAGCGTTTGTGCATTGTGGTTGTTGATATGTGCGTCTTGTGATAACTCTTGTGTAGTATGAAGTGAAATATCCATGTTTTGTTTCTATGTTGGTTTCATGAATAGAAATGACGGTAATGTTATACTCATTAAGTTGCTTCATGCATTCATTATCTTTTGTCATCCACGGGAGTGGATGAGGAGACCATCAATTCGGGATGGTTGAGTAAGACCCATTAATTCCAATATGGGCAATGTTGGACACCCGTATGAAACGTTCTTCATACGGAAGTGGATCCCGCATTTTTGTTAAGATGCGGGCTTGAGTGAACACCGACGGTGTTCACCGACTATCCGTATATGTGTGTGTGCAGTCCATTCCCTTGATGTTTAAGCATTCATTTCATGTCATCATAAGTACTCATTTGTGTTATGATTAATGTTGAGGCCGTGTAGGTCTTATTCGTATTGATAATTGTGTTTTTAATTATTGTACTTGCTTGAGTCATGGACTCACCCTTGCTTTGTTTATCTATTTCTAGGTGATCGCGATGAGGTTATCATGGGAGGGAGTAGACATGCACTACTCGAATAATGCACATCACCTTAGTTCCATTGCAATAATGAATAAAGACTTTATTATGTTAACTTTCGATTGTAATGAATGAATCTAGTCGTGGATGGCATACTTTTATGATCTTTGAGGATTGATCGATGTTATTGAGAAGTTTTATGATGTATGGCTTATGTTAAATTGGTGGTTAGCATCTTGACTTGAATAGCCAAGGTGTTAACTTAGTTGGTTAATTAGGATTTATGAATAAGTCTTATAACTGATGTTATTATTGTTTTATGATTTGTTGTGAAAAACCTCAGTATAAATGTGTATACTAAAGAGGTTATGTCGAAATTTTGTGGTTTAGCTTAGGATAGTAGCATTCCAGGCTCATGCTGAGTTGGGGTGTTACAGAACTGTGACTCTGAGTATGTTTATACCTAATTGGAATCAAAGGAGTTATTAACAAGTGTGGAACATTGATGACCAGGTTTGACCATTAAAGTTGTTTAGATTGCTAAACTTACTGGATTATTTGGTCTCAATAGATGAAATTAACTATGTGCGAAGGGAAAGTTGAAGAGACGCTAGATTAGAGGTGAAACGGTTGAATATGTGTTTGTAAATGTTCTTGTTATTCGGAAAGGAAAGTATGTAGCAACTAGACTTCATAATGAAGCCAGTTGATAACAACACTGGTTGGAGTGCAATTGTTGTGTGTTGAAGTTTGGTGTTGAGCATCACTAAGAGTTGAACTTATGGGATTTAATAGGTGACTTATATTTATATTATGGTGAAATTGTCGAATAATACTATGTTCTTGATGAAAGAGTTTTGGTAGAACCTTTTAATTTATGTGGTAGATCTCCTATAAAATAAAGTGGTTGTTGTAGTGGGGTTGTAAGATTTTGATATACTCTCAATTTGAGGATTGGATGATAAAATAGTATGGAACAATTTGGTGAGCCTTTGGGGGTGTTATAATGAAAGAGTAGACGATGACGATTTTTATTAAGAGTGTATTATTTTTTATGTTAGTAAGATTGTCCGCGGTGGATTGTGAGTGTATTGTTGATTCTCATAAAAAAGGCAATTTGATAGTCTTTCGTGGTATAGCTCAAATGAAATATTTTGAGCTTTGCATTCGTGATCTTTTGGAGTTCATGATTTATGTGGTATCTGAAATTTGTGGAGCAAAGCGACGTGTTAGAAAGTTCTATTGGTTCTTAAGTGATTAATGTGATTTGGTCTTAAAAGCTCTTCTTGTTTGAGGTGGCAAATTGATATTGTAATCAAAGAAAATTGTTTTATTTGTTAAAGGAAAGAGTGTAGGAGAAGTATTTGAGGTTATAGTTAAGTTTTGGCACTTGGGACTTATTGAAGTTCGTTTAACTTTTCTGTCGTTGCCGCTTAAGAGGATCTCGAGTTTCAAAAGTAATACTTTATTCTTATTGGTTGAGGTTTGATATTCTATTATTGTGCAGCTTGTGCCCTCAAGTGTGGTCTCCTCTTTTGCTTTTCTGAAATCATTGCTATTTGATTATTTTTTTTTGTCTTGTGTTTGCTGTTAAAGGTAAACGTTTTTCTGTGTGCTGAAAATTATTATTATTTATTTGCATCTTCTCTTGAAAAAGAAATAATCGATTTGTTTTAGGAAACCTTATAGAGTATATAGTGGCAACTAGTTAGTAGTGGTTAAGTACATGATGTTGTGAGACATTGTGTTGCAAGTTAATTGAGGAGCTTTGGAGGATGACTTGATTTCATGATATAAATCTTGTAAAGAATTGGATCTAAAAGGAATGATGGTCGTTGGGGCAAACCTGATTATGTTGTTACAACTAGTAGATCCTATAGTGAATTGTAATCCAATAACCTTTGTTCATATTAGTGGAATATTAAAATTATCAAAAGTTTGAATCTTGGTTAATTAGTTAAGGTATTGCGAATGGGTATATTGTGGTTGTGTAGGTGAAACTGAATGATGTGGTTTAGTGAGCGGCCAAGATTGATGAAGTAAGTTAATTGTTTTGGGCAGTTAATTGATTAGTGATGATTGTTGATTTTAATTATTGAGGATATTGTTTAGATTGTGAGAATTGTAGTCGTCGAATAAGAGAATTTCCTTATCAATTTTACCAGAAGTTCATTATAGGAGTCTTGGATGTTGAAATTGGGCTTGTGTTTTATGCTATAACCTTAGTTGCCCAATGATTATGTATAGAAGTAGTAGAAAAAAAATAGATTCCGAATAATGTGATGGTCATTGATAGCATCCTTTGGGTGTAGTATATGAGTGTGTGTGCTGTGAATTTTAAGTTGATTATCCTTAAAGGATTGAGGTGACATGATTGTGAGTGAAATCTACATTGTGGTGCGTTGGAAGTTATTTGTCAAAGTAATTCCGTGGGTAGAGGAGTTGGCTAGACTATGTTATTGTGGGGTCAGTAGAGTCTCGCTACAAAGGTGTGAGTGAAGTATTTGGTTCAAGCGTAGCATTGAGGTTGCCAATTGAAGAGAAATGAGTTAGTGTGTTATGTGATGATTTGGAATCCCATGATTTGACAGAAAGTTTATTCTTAAAGAAAATCAAGAAAAGAATGTTTTCTCGGGTAGTGAAATGCCCTATTGATTCTTGTTTGAGCTGTGTGTTTATGATAGAGGTCATTTGCAATTTGAGTTGAGTTTATGTTGGCATATGTGGTTCTTTCCAGTTTAGAAAAAAAAGGAAACGATTGATTTTGGCATTTGAGTGGTTTCGCATTTGGCTTATGTGGTGTTTATTTGCAAACTACCTACTTGGAAAGTAGAAAAGTTTCGCGATGAATCTTTTGATTTTGGATTGTAGTCTTTTGGAAGAAGATGGTTATGAGTTGGTTGCATTGCGAATCATTTGTTTTCAGTTGGTTCTGTTTGTAAAAGAGGTTGTTTAAAACGAGTTTTCTTGTGCGTCCCTAGTTAAAGGAGATGCTCCTTATCAAGGTGAAGAGATCGATTGAAAGATGAAACAAGAGTGTCGTGTGTTCTATGCAGGTTGTGTGGTTTAGTACCAAAGGGAAGGTTGGGCCAAGGTACATTGGTTTGTTTCTCGAAGTTGCAGGGTACACAACGTTTTATATAACCCGGTGTTAAGGTAGTACTTGACAAACCTGGAATGTGAGGTTTTGTTAGAGCCGCTGACCCACAAGTAAGACCGCGCCATCGACTCCTGTCTATTGAGTGGTTCTGGTAAGGTCGGGATGAGTGATGAGGCGTAATATGTCAGTTAAGTCAAGGTGCGGTGGTCGCATCAGTTCGAGAGGGAGACAACTTGAGAGCTGGAGTCTCACATGCGCGAGCGATATCCTGAGTTGTTCACGTCGGGTACGTGTTAACATATGTTTAATATCAGTTTTGGTGTTGTTTCGAGTAGAACAACGAGTAGAATTCAGGGTCGAATTCTATTTAAGGGGGGTAGAATGTAATACCCCGTTAGATTAAATAGTTAAAGACGAAATAGAAAGGGATTAAAAAGAAAAGAATTAAGAGGAGGAAGATGACTTATGGGAGATGTGGGCTGCGGGCCCAGAGCCCAAAACGAATCTATCTCAAAGAGCCGAGCTGCCCATACAAGAGGGAAAGGGAGGAGTTCCAAAACCCTAGCCGAGCGAGCCTTGCACCCGCCTCTGCGGCCCGCACCATCTTTCCTCCTCCTGCAAAGACGACCCTCCCGGCCCCTACGCTAATTCTCTCCTTGTTCCTATGCTACGCTGTGTGCCTCCTGCCGCATGCACCACTGCCACAACAGTTGCATGTTCTGCTGCTTTGCTGCCCTATACCAATTTTGCTATTGTGCTTTACGAGTGGTGCTGCTGCCCCTAGTTGTGCTGCATGCATGCTGCCAACAGAGGGAAATCAATGCATGGAAGGATTCTTTGTGAGCTGACCTAAAAGAAAAATATTCAAGCTTCGAAGAGATTGATTGCAAAAGCTGATGTTGTTACTTATGCTTTGAATGTGGCAGAAGAACTTGAAGGTACTGCAGAACCTTGCACTTATTCAAAGACAATCTCTTCTGGTGATTAAAAGAGATGGATGACTACCATACATGATTGTTAGCACCGCTTTTATACCTATTTCATACTCTCCTACAATGCCATTTTTTGGAATATGCATCGCTAAAGCTACGTTTTGTGCTACTAACCATCCATATTCAAGATATACATGCAAAATTATTGTATTGCAGGAAAACATGACCTTTTCAGGTGATTTCATATCAAATTCACTCATTTGGAGAAGTCCGTTGTTGAGCTGACAAATCAACGGGTTCCAAAGATCATTTCCATGAGCTTTAAATGATCAATAATTTTCAAACCCCAATTTGGAGGTTATCAAGATGATGCTCTCGTCAACATGATCGAAATGCATATATCAATTTCCCAATTCGGAGTTCAGACGAAAAAGTTATGATGGAAACACCGAGCCTTCGATGGGTCAGCGACATGATGACATGGAGGATTGATATGTGCATGCCAATTTCTAAGGATAAATCATTGGTGTGACCCATATTGAATAGAGAAACTTATTCTTTTGCTTCCGGATGATTCGACACAATTCTTGAAGAAAGAAAAGCAGAAGAGATATGGAAATTGGGAGATTCCATATTTGTCTTGCCAAAAAAACGGGACTGAATCTATCCATCATCTTTCAACATAATTTTCGTGACTTAAAATGCTTCAAATGGAAAACCCCATAACTATAAAGTTGTATATCTCTTCGTGTAGTACAATTTAGAGTTCTATTTGATCTAACTTGGAGTTCTGACATGTGAGATATGGACCCCGCAAGGCAGGCTGCATAGAGAACCAAAGTCCACAACAGAGTCAACTTCCAAGGCAAATTTGGCAATGAAGACGATATTTTCAGAAAACCTCTACAATAGAAAGTTGAATTTCTATGTGTTATCTAAATAGGGAAAAATAATCACGCAATGCACAATTCGGGAGAGAAAGTTATGGCCTCTGGAATGTTCTCTCCACAGAAGGAAAGAACAAACCGACTCGAATACAAAGGAGATTCTGAATTCAAACTCTCCAAATCGGTTATTTCCAATTCTACCACATCCAAGCCATGACCATGTAGCCCCTTGGACTATAAATAGGACCCCAGGGGTGCCCTCTAAAGCATCCAATCATCGAATTCTTCCCTTGCCGCTCTGGCGAGGCCAGTGCAATGTTCGTCCATGAAATTAGGATTAGATATTAGGGATTAGAGAGGGATCTAATTGGCATCTCTAATTAGGGTTCTAATTAGCCTCTCTAATTTGAGGGGCTATAATTAGGATAAAATTAGGGATATTTCTAATTAATGCCCACGATTCGAAGCGTTTACGCCGGAAGGCTGCTAGAGTATGCAGCTTCTATAATATTCTCAGTACTAAACATTCATATGTACTTCCTTTCTTATTATGATTTTATATGATGGTTATTATATTTTGCATCTATGATCATATTATTGTGTGCCTTCTTGATATCATGCTTATTTCTCAGTCAGTAATCAGTTGTATCGATTGATTAGCCCTAGGTTTAGACATGGTGTTTAGATCTAGCGAGCGGAACCATATCAAGTTGTATGGTGCATGCTATGCTAAGAATAGCCTTATTACCTGACAGGTGGACCAATGAAAAAGGTAGTATTGGACTGTAGGGTAAGAGCCACCTTAGTGATTGATATAGCATCTTATTCTTCTATTATTTTAGCATTGTAACCTTAGATCCTTAGTACTCATTTCCTAAACATAGTTAGATCTATTTTTGCTTTTAGGCTTATTGCTTTGTGCCTAGCTATCTTTTACAAAGTTGGATCACATTTATCACTCAAATTCATTTACCCTGGGTATTTAGATGAAAATTAGATTGTTGAACCCTAGGCGAAGTTAGTTTGTTCTCTTTGGATACGATAACCTTGGAATACTCTGGGTGAAAAGCTACAATTAACCCGTGCGCTTGCTGTTACATATGATTAATTGTAGTTAGCGTCAACAATGATAAGATGCAATCTCTTGAGAAAAATATCAATTGGGAGCTAGTCAAATTGCCAATTGATAAGAAGGCTATTCGCTGCAAATGGATCTTCAAGAAGAAAGAAGGCACTTCACCAATCGAAGATGTTAGGTACAAGGTAAGACTCGTTGCTAAATAACACAACCAAATTCCAGGTATTGATTTTACAGTTGTCATTTCCCTAGTTGTAAAGCATTATTCCATTCGTACTTTACTCAACATAGTGGTTATACATGATTATGAGTTTGAACAAGTGGACATGAAAACTGCATTCTTACATGAGGAATTGGAGGGAGACATTTATATGGAGCAATCGAAAGATTTTGTTTTTTTGAGAAAGGAGAATTATGCTTCCAAATTGAAGAAATTTATTTATGGCCTGAAGCAATAACCCAAACAGTGGTACAAGAGATTTAATTCCTTTATGATCTCTCAAGATTTTAAAAGATCCAATTATGATAGTTGTGTTTATATGAAGATTATTAATGACTCAGCTATTGATTGGCTCCTATATGTTGATGATATGTACCCAAATAGTGGTACAAGAAATTTCTTTATAGTCTAAAGGCATAAATTTGAAAGTTGAAGGCACAATTGAGCAGTAAATTTGAGGTGAAGGATCGGTGCAGCGAAAAAGATTCTTAGTATGAAAATTACTAGAGATAGATGGTTTAAAAAAATTATACCTAAGTCAGAAAGAGTATATTGATAAAGTTCTTTGTCGTTTCAACATGCAAAAGGCTAAAACAGTGAATACTCCATTAGCTGCACATTTCAAACTTCCTTCGGCATCATGTCCACAATAAGATGATTAAGTTGTATACATGTCTAGAGTTCCATATGCCAGTGCAGTTGGTTCAGTTGTGTATGCCCTGGTACGTTTTCGCCCTGATTAATCTCAATTATTGAGTGTTGTTAGTAAATACATGGTTAATGTCGGGACCCCGAGTATGCAACCCAGGACCCTCTATGCATTCCGAACTAGTCCCAGATCAATAGCTAGATCGCATAGTTGCAATATAGATGAAATCATATCCACACAACATAACGGCTAATGAAGGAGACAAATTAATGATACATACTAACAAAAGGACCTTATGGTCAAGGTTTTACAGAGTTTGTCACGCAGGGCTAAAGACAAAAAATACACTTGTAGCAGAAATCGAACAACTCGTAGCGGCCATACGACATGCCCACAAGCAATCGAAGTTCATAGAGCTCGGTGCTTCCTGGGTCTTCTTCAACGACTGATCAACTAGAGGGAATAAAGTCGTGAGTACTTTGAATGTACTCATCAAGTCGTAGGGAAATATATGCAAATAGTATTCATACAGGGCTTGACAAAGATAGCTTTATGGTTATTTTGTAGAAAATAGTATTGGCATTAGATACAATAAGTAGATTGTAAAGTATATTTTGAAAGGTTAATACATAAGTAATCAAATTCCTTTGAAACAACTCATGAACACCCTTCTCACTTCCCAAACCACTCGTGATCACCCTGTTCATTTTTCAAACCACTCGTGAACACCCTGTTCACTTCCCAAACCACTCGTGGCCAACCACGACAACAATTTTGAGAAAATCTACCCCTCGGGTGAAATCACCAGGCATCGTCCATAACCAGGGACACGACTATTCGAATAGTTTTACACTCTGCAGAGATTGTACAGCTTTACCCACAAGACATGACTTCTCTAGTTTGTTTGGCATCTGTCGATACCACCGCTCACTACCTTAGGTAAGCGGTCTAGAGCACGTGACAAGGTCTTTACAAAGCTCCGTCTTGACTCGGTTCTGCTTGCTAAGGATTCGCCTTCCTAGCCCTCTCTTCTGCCATTCTCAACCAAAATAGAACCGACTCATAGCATTGCTAATTAGTTGGCCAGGCCCACCTCATCCTAGACATGTGGTTGCATGGTATGGCCCGGATCAATGGCGTACAAAGTTAAGTCCTTAGTAATTGCTCAGGCGAGACTTCCTCAACCCATGTGCCTCGTGCACCTAAGTGTCTCTCGCACCCAAAAACGTGCCTCTCGCACCCACCTTTGCCAATGACTACTCGTCCGAGCATAAATTATTTTCGTTCAACCCGGCCAAATGACAACCCTTGCTATAGCACAACAAATTTTAATAACAGCGGCATCGCACCACAATTGACACAACCGTGATCTCGCACCACAATTGCACAACAGTGGTATCGCACCATGATTCCATATATCATCAAATCAAATTTATCATCATTGAATCAGGTGATCGAGAGACCATCGTATAACTAAAGCAGGACTAAGCATAATACACACCCATGTTGGTATCACAATAATGTCCAACTAAGAATACCCAACCTATGGTGTCCAAGGGTACATGTCAACATGTCGATCGCAGATATTCAAGGAGTCATACTGCCAAGAAGGTGTTAACTATTCCCGAAACCATTTTTATACAGCTAGCCATGTATGTTGATATAAAATAATATAATTTTGTAAACTGGGTACAACATGATCAAAGGTCTACGACTTGCCTTCGTTGAAGAGGTGAGATGCTTCGGTCGTGGTCGTCGGGTCCAAGAACTCTTTGGAAATGCCAGAATCTACACGTGCGAAAAGAGCAAAATAAATACAGCAAATCCAAATAAAATCCAAAGGAATCAAACTAGAACCAAAAGAAAGGTACTAGATTTAGAAGAAGATAGAAATTTGAATCACTCTGATCAGAGGTAGAATGAAAGAGAGCGGGCTCTCTGGAGTTTTGGAAATCATAAGGCCAGAAGGAGGTTCAGTTGGTCGGAGGAAGGTCCAACGACCTGGTCGAAAGAGGTTTGACTGGTCGGAGGAAGATTCAACCAACTGATAGGAAGGCTTGGACTACCTGCTCAAAAGAAAGTTTTGACTGGTCGGAATATGGTGGAATAAAGGGTTCGACTACCAGGTCCCAAGAAGGACATGACTTCTCAACGTGGTCGTAGGAGGGATACAAGAAGGGTACGACTACTCAACGTGGTCGTAGAAGGGATATGAGAAGGGTGTGACTACTCAACGTGGTCGTAGGGAGGATACGAGAAGGATACAACTACTCAATGTGGTCGTAAAAGAAAGGAGAATTTGACTGCTTGATGCGATCGAAAGAAGAAAGAGTGATTCGGCGGTAGAAATAAGAAAGAGGGAGAAAAGGGCATGAGAAGTTGAACAAAAGAATAAGAGAAAGCAGAGTACGGGGAACTCACCAGGTTCGAGAGAGAGGGGCTGAAGGGGGTCGACGGATGGCGAAACGGCGGCGAGGAAGCTCGCAGCCGAGGGCAAAGGAGGTTGGCTGTGAATGGGTCAACTGGGATGGGAGGAGGAAGGGAAAATGGTGGCTATTGAATAGGCGAAGGTGGCACACGGTTGAAGAGGAGTGCGAGCGGGATTCGCGGTCGGCCACGCACGGGGCTCCGGCGAATCGGCGGTGCTTCGGATAAAAGGAAGGGAGCACGGTGACCGATTACGAAGCCCAGGGCTTTAGGAAAGCCGCAACAACCAGAGCTAGAGAGGGCGAGCTGGGAAAAGAACAAGAGGAGGATGAGGCTCCCAAGTGCACTATTTATAGAGGAAGGAGGGGGAACTAGGCGACAAGATGGAGCGGTGTGAAAAAAGGGAGGAAAAACACAGCGGGGCAGAAACAACGACATTTAATACGCAAGTCACTGAGGAAAGAGGAGCGGGATTCGCGGCGAAGACTAAGGTGGCCTGGGGGGAGACAACATAATTTAATGTGAAACAATGACATTTAATGCACGATGAATTTTGCGACAAGAGGAAGAAAAATATGAGCAGGGGGTTGACAGGCGGGGCCGGTCGAAACCGAGGGGGTGGTCGTGACTGAGAGGGTGGTCAAAACCCAAAAGGCTAGTCGAAACTAAAGACTAGTCGAAACCAAAAGGCTGGTCGAAACCAAAGGCTGGTCAAAACCAAAAGGTTGGTCGAAACCAAGGGCTGGTCAACACCAAAAGGCTAGTCGAAACCAAGGCAACAGAGAGGGTGGAGCGGCCGATGACAAGAGGGGGAGGAACGGGCCAACGGAATAGTGGAACAAATAGGGAAAGAGAATGCTTAAAGACCAGAGAACTTCGACAACTCAAGACAAACCAGGTTTTGAATTAGTTGAAGTTTGGTTAATTCACATTAAATCGCTTTCAATTTCCAAATTCTCCAGGTTAAGCTTTAGCAATTCAACAAAGCCAAAGGGTTATTTTTATTTTGAAATTTTTTCAAAAACTCCTAAAAATTGGGATGTTACAAACCTACACCCCTTAAAGGGAATCTCGACCCTGAGATTCTGGCTGACTAGAGAATAGGTTCGGGAACTCGAACTTTGCTCACTCTTCCAATGACTCTCTTTAGAGCGAGACAAAACAGCAAGTGACAAGAGACTTACCGGGAATGAAGTTCTGAGCTGGTTGGGCTTGCTCCACGGTGACATGATTCACTTGTCCTCTTGTGGAAGGAAGTGAAGCCCTGATGGCTGGTCTTGGAATCTGAGGCACTCCTCGTCTTGATCCTGGCGTAGTGGTCTTCGCTGGTGTAGCTCCCAAGTTGAATGGAACTGGCGTCGGGGCTCGCTTTCTTTGGCAATTGTGAGCGTAATGACTGGTCTCATGGCATCTGTAACAGGTGACTCCTGGAGCTGGATTGTTGCTTCCCTGTGGTTAGTTGTTGCTGATTCCTGAAACAGCTGGGCGAGGCACCAGTGCGGTGGTTCTGAAGGTAGCAGGAGGAGCAAAACGGGCAGGGTGTTGTGCACTCATTCGGCCTCTCTTTGGATGACTTTGATAGGCACCATGCTGCATCATCATCTTCCTCTTGTGGGATTCTTCTAGTTCACAACGAGAATCTTCTATGAGCACAACCTTGTCCACCATGTGCTGGAAATCTATATAGTCGTTGCCAATAACTTGTACCTTCAAACTGGGGTTGAGTCCACGCTTGAAATGCTTCTGACGTGCATCATCCGTGACGACGTCCTCTGTGGTATAACGAGAAAGTTGGGTGGACTTGTTGAGGTACTCACTCACTGACAGGGTCCCTTGCTGTAGCTCACAGAACTCATTCTTCTTCATTTGTACTATACCATCCGGGACATGAGAGTGGTGGAAAGCTGTCGAAAACTTAGCCTATGTGATATATTGGGGATTCTCATGGGCTGCACAATAATTATCCCACTATTCTGCAGCAGTGCCTTCAAGCTGATGTGCGACATACAGAACCTTGTCGTGATCATCGCATCGAGCAAGGGCTAGCTTCTTTGCTATGGAGCGCAGCCAATCATCGGTGTCCAAGGGTTCAGGTGAGTTGGAGAAGGTAGGCGGATGTGCTTGGATTGCTGAAAAACTGGCGGTGGTGGTGGTACGGCAGTTGCTTGATTGTTCTGATTCAGCATTACGACTAGCACAGTAGCGGTCTGGTTTTGTTGATTTATCATCTGATTCATATTCTGCATCATAGCGTTCATGAGTTGCATCTGGGCTGCCATGAACTGGCCCAAACCCTGATCTGCAGTGGCTGCCAAAGGAGGTGGTGGTAGTGTAAAGGGATCCACTGGTCCATCTTGATTTGCCAAGTTGTGGGTCAGAACCATTTGCACAAATCTTTCCAGGTTAAATAGATGAGAGGAAGAAAGCAAAATGGGCAAGAGGGAAAAGCACAATAGACGAAAAAGAACAAGGGAGAAAGATGGAACAACCTAATTGGGGAAAATCGGTTAAACCCAAAGAACGAATATCCAGAAAGCTATTAAGAGGCAATAAAACTTCAAGCGGATGATCCTAGTTACTCGAACTACACAATACTGAAATTGAGGAGGACAACTCTACTGAAGCACTTCTAACCTAACTTATATGGATGGTCAACTTGAAACACTTAGCAGAACTTGAAATTTCAGGGCATCCATCGCTTGATCACGAAGAGCTCGATCCTATAGAGATTACTGAGGTAAGAAGGTCAATTTGAGTTCATAAACAAGGTTCCAGAAGAGATAAAATGCAAGAACCTAAGAACGAGACGAGAAAAGAATAGAATTAGATGAGAAAAGATCGGGATAATATTAGAGAAGAATAGAATAAGATGAGAGAAGAATAACTACACAACAATTGACTTGGTTTGATTTAGAAAATAAATTTTGAAACTTGACTAAAAATGACCATGCTAACTATGGTTGCGTCCTACAGTCGATATGGCTCTGATACCACTTTTGTTAGGACCCCGAGTATGCAACCCCGGGACCCTCTGTGCATTCTGAACTAGTCCCAGATATGCAGCTAGCTCACATAGTTACAACATAGATGAAATCATATCCATACAATATAACGGCTATTGAAGCAGACAAATTAATGATACATACCAGCAAAAGGACCATATGGTCAATGTTTTACAGAGTTTGCCACACAGGGCTAAAGACAAAAGATACACTTGCAACGGAAACCGAACAACTCGTAGCGGTCATACGACATGTCCACAGGCAATCGAGTGGAGGACGCAGCTCAACGTGCTCGTAGAAGAAAGAAGGATTCGTCTGCTCGACGCGGTCGAAAGAAGAAAGAGGGATTCGACGGTCGAAAGAAGAAAGAAGGAGAATAGGGTGCGGGAATTTGACCAAAAGAATAAGAGAAAGCAGGGTATGGGGAACTCACCAGGTTCGAGAGAGAGGGGCTGGAGGGGGTCGTTGGACGGCAAAAAGGCGATGAGGAAGCTCGCAGCCGAGGGCGAAGGTGGCCAGCGGTGAATGGGTCAGCCGGGATGGGAGGAGGAAGGGAAAACAGCGGCTACTGAATTGGCGAAGGCGACACACAGTTGAAGAGGAGTGCGAGCAGGATTCGCAGTCAGCCGCGCACGGGGCTCCGGCGAACCGACGGTGCTTCGGATAAAAGGAAGGGAGCACGATGGCCGATTATGGAGCTCGGGGCTTCAGGAAAGCCGTAGCAACCGGAGCTAGAGAGGGTGAGCTGGGAAAATAACAAGAGGAGGGCGAGGCTCCCAGGTGCTCTATTTATAGAGGAAAGAGGGAGAACCGAGTGATAAGATGGAGCGGTGTGAAAAGGGGGAGGAAAAACACGGCGGGGCGGAGACAACGGCATTTAATGCGCAAGTCGTTGAGGAAAAGGTGAATTTTGCCTTTCGTTTTACTCTATGGTTCTATGCCTGTCTTTTATGTTTTCAAGGGATAATTACTACTGGATTTGGCATGTTAGTTTGTTCTTGGCTGCTTTTCATCTTTTGTTCCAATATTGTCAACTACGACAAAATCAAATTAACTGCAAAAGTCTAATAATGCAATTTTGCCTTTTGACAGAATCAGTAAGTAGAAAATGAATCAGTGGAGGTCCTGTTTTAATTATTTTAGATTAATTCTGTCATGGGTTGGGTACTGTTCACGTGCATAAACAGTATACATGATACTGTAGCACCATGCCCTGTTTATACCGGGCCCACGGGTGGGACTAAAACTCGTGGTTACTGTTAATGTGAACAGTGACCACGCCCCCAGGTGGGTCGCCGGCAGATGGGCCAAGTTCAGTATGATTACAAAGCCCAAATTGGCCCAAACAAGTGATATGACTTCTTCTTTTGATGATTACAATCAGCTCAGAAGGAATTTGGAGGTGAGGTCAGATCCGTTGGAAAGAGGACGAAATAAGCTTTCAATCAAGTACTTGTGGACCTCCAACGGACTCCGTATGTGAAAGTTATGCCTGTTTTAAGTTGGTGTTGTCAGACTGATTCCGGAGGCCGAACTGGATTTCAAAACGGGTCCAGCTCGAACTGCTTGCTTGTCTTGGACCAAAAGTGGCATGACGCTGCACATATATATATATATCATCATTAGGTAGCATCATATAGTTCATATAATATAAATACACTCCTAAAAACAAACTCACCTGATAATTTAAGTGAAGCGTACGAACTCTTATACTTGGAACAGTAAGCATAGCAAATATGGTTGTATCCATAGGGGTCATGTCCTCATCAGGTTGGCTCCTGGAATTGCTAAAAGCCGTCGGTGAGTACCTGTCAACCATGATCGCATCAAGGGTGTATTGATCCTCGAGTTGCGGTGTTGAATTTTCGTCACCTTTTTTGCCGGTCGGAAAGTCCGGGCTTGCAGAGGCTTTTGGGTGTTCTGAACTGGTCGGAAACACTTCCTCTGAAACCGCCACTGATCGTAGCAGTGTATCATCATCCATTCGGTCGACCTCGCTGATATCTGCGATGGGCGAACCGGCGGAGGAGGACGATGATGAAGAGATTCCATTTTCCTCCATGGCGCGGATGCATGCGTCCATGTCGAGGTTGGAGTAGTCCGCTAGGTCGAACCAGTTTTCCTCGTCCCAACTTCTCGCCATAACCGCATGATCGATTACAAACGGGCAATGGACAAAGATTTGATGAGCAAAGAACTTCTTCCAAGATTCCACGCCGCGTTCCCCACGGACGGCGCCAGCTATCGACGATCAAGACGTCGATCTTACGAAAAGAAAAGGAGAAGATGACGTGGGAAATCTGGGGAGATAATGGGACTGCTCTTTTATTAGTATGAACTGGGATTTACAGGGAATGCCTTCTGACTAGATGGTGAACTACTCCTGTTTACACTGAGAACACTACTTGTTATCTTACAATACCAGACTTAAAACACGAATATAAGGTCTATGCTTCAGTCTGATGCTGGGACTCTTGGCTCCGTCCGTGCTCCATCTTTAAATAGCTCTTGAAGGGGTGACAGTTACTTCTGGAGAAAACGTTTGATGTGAAGCGTCGCGACTGGTCGGAATTAAAAAACGGTTGATGGAGAGTCAACCGTTCGGCGGTTGTATACTTATGAGATACTTAACTGCATGGTGGTTATTCATCAGTGTTTTTAGGATAAGAAATATCGTGTGGTATGGAACACACGCACGTGTTCTACTCATCACACGGTAGAGAATATATCTGGAATCAATTCCAAATATCAGTTCATACTTTTTACGAGGAGTTCCCTAGTCGGAAGCTAGGCACAGGCCTTCGTCCAACCAGGGTACCCATTGTGTAACTTCTGGAATCTTTACGACCAATGAGGTCGTGAACCTCAAGGGTTACGACCATGAAGACGTATGGTCTTTTATGTATTAAAAATAATACATAGAGGTTTTAGTTCTCGTCACTGGCCATCCCACCTGGAAGCAACTAATCTAGGCCGCGGACATTAGTAGGCTTAAGAGAAAGGTTGGCCGGCGACAGGTACGGCACATCAGGAACGATATGGACGAGGCAGAAGCCGGACGTCGTACGAAGAAGTGCTCCATTTGCAGGGAGTCTTGTCACACCTTCAAGACATGCCCCACGCGAAATACTTAGAACCAAAGAGACATCGGCATTCCGGACGTCGCCGCGAGGACCTCATCCGGTGCCCCGACTAGAGGCAGTCTACATGGGAGACGTTGAGGTCGCGACCACGAGAAAAAACGGACAGTAGTAATATATTATTACCAATGTTCTGAATTATCATTTCAATTATGTGTTATGACGTTCTGCTGCAAGTTCTGTAATATTAGTATGTATGAATTCTCGGGCGAATCGCAATATCACTTACCTTCCCCTTTACGAATTGTTGATACCTCAATCGTCCTCGCTAAATTCTTCAAAAATTAACCGTAGTAGAACAACATACGACAATGACAAAAAGTTATTGCGAGTCTAACAGATTTGGTACCGTTTAAAATTTATAAAATTCAAAAACTAGCTAAGTGGAATAGAGCCGAGGTATCTATCGGGGTCCTGTCGCCAGTTCAACTGGCGATAGATACCTCAACTGA
Source organism: Ampelocalamus luodianensis (assembly GCA_036346255.1). Classification (NCBI taxonomy): domain Eukaryota; kingdom Viridiplantae; phylum Streptophyta; class Magnoliopsida; order Poales; family Poaceae; genus Ampelocalamus; species Ampelocalamus luodianensis. The sequence continues at coordinate 78,242,341 of CM070621.1, forward strand.
CGACAGGGGGGCGACAGAGTCCCTGTCGCCAGTCCAACTGGCGATAGGTTTCTGTCGCCAATTGACAGAGACATATTTTTGTAATTTTTTAGAGCGGCTATTTATTTTTGAAAATACCTTTTAAAATTATATTATTTTTAAAAAAATTCCTCAACCCGCATCCCCCTCCTCCCTATCTCGATCATACTGACGAGTGGGCTCAGGCCCCACCTGTCAGGGCAGATTGTCTTCCTCCCCACGCCTCTTCTCTCTCCAGTTCGATCTCTCTCTTCGCGTCACCGAGCCCCATGTGAAGAAGAGGTACTTGAGTGCCTGTAAGCTGCGGTTCTCGTGCCTTGTGCCACCGCGAGGTCATCCCATCCGCGCCAGGGCCCGTTGCCCGCGCCATGCTGACATCGCGACCTCAATGTCCACCGCGGAGGCTATGGAAGACTGGCTGAAGAAATCCAGGTCCGACCTTAATTGTGCTTGATTCCATTTCCATTGTTTTACATGATCGTATTGAGACGATGGGGGCTCACAAAGATTTATCTACGGTCTCAGGATTGGGGTTAAAATTAATTTATGGTCCCAATATTAAGTGTCAAATAAAGGAGAGCTTTTGTAGATTTAGACGTGAATCAAAGTCATGGCCCATTCTGTTATGCTGAAGTTGTTAAGAGAGTTGCTGGGAAAGATGGCGTATTCACTGGCAGTCTGGCACTCGTACGGAGGTGGATCTGAATAAGAAAAAAGTTAAATCGTGTGTTGGATATACCTGAGGCTTCCTTGTATAAAAATGGTGGAAAGAACAGTAAACAAGTGATTGTATGAGCTGATGCTGTGATTGCATCTTTTGCCTTCCTTAAGAAGTGAATGTGTGTACCAAGTGCCTCTCTTGCCAAGTTTCTATATTTTTCATTTCTAGAAAGTTTGTGGATTGCCTTTGCTGCCAATAGCTCAACCAAAAAAAAGTTTCGTCTGAACTCTGAACTACTAGCATGCGAGCCTTTGGATTTCAGTCGGACGGCTCAGATTAGGGGAGTGTAGGGGTGCACCAGTGCTGTGGGATGTACTAGATATGTTCTCCTCTTCTAGCTACTTAGGGAGGACAGGAAGGTGAATTTTGCCTTTCGTTTTACTCTATGGTTCTATGCCTGTCTTTTATGTTTTCAAGGGATAATTACTACTGGATTTGGCATGTTAGTTTGTTCTTGGCTGCTTTTCATCTTCTGTTCCAATATTGTCAACTACGACAAAATCAAATTAACTGCAAAAGTTTAATAATGCAATTTTGCCTTTTGACAGAATCAGTAAGTAGAAAATGAATCAGTGGAGGTCCTGTTTTAATTATTTTAGATTAATTCTGTCATGGGTTGGGTACTGTTCATGTGCATGAACAGTATACATGATACTGTAGAACCACGCCCTGTTTATACTGGGCCCACGGGTGCATTAGTAGTTGAAAATAGAAATAAGAATAGTTAGTTTCCTTGTTAGTTGGGTTTACTTTCTTATAAATGTATTCCATCTAATAGAGATAAGTTTTCTTAGAAATAGAGATTGTTTCTTAAGAGTCAAGTCGGATCGTCCCTATAAAAGAGATAGCATGTATCCATTATGAAGGAAGCAAGAAAGATGAATTAATCTAGTCTCCCTTCCAAGGTTCTATCATCTCAGTCTATAGTCTAATCTGTCATCCCACCAGGCCGACGCCGCCCGGCCTTCTTCCTAGCGGTGTTTACCCTGTTATGAACTAAGGTTCATGACAATTTGGTATCAGAGCAGTCGATCTCTTTCCACGACTTCTGCTACCATAGTTATGGCGACAGATCAGACCATCAGACCTGCCGCTGAGTCGTTGGCTATGATAAAGGCTAACGCCAATAAGATGGCCATGAGTATCAACGACAACGACAAGAAGATGGCGGTCATCTTTCTCAACATGCATGCTACTTTAGAGAAGATGATCGCGGATCAGAAGGAAAAGAAGGCGCAACAAGAGGTGGCGGTGTTTCCAGCAACCACAGTGACACTGTCGGAACTTAACGTACCGCTACCTCATCCTACCATGGTGTCGCGGCTTCGTCGCGACCACTCGAAATGCACGTCGTGGCCACTATGACATCGCCGGCGTTCTTTGTCATGCTGCGCCGCAAAGAATCGGTGAGTTTGCCGCAACCGCGCATGGAGGCAATAATCTTGAAGGACTCATGTCATTATCGCAACCTCTCATCAACATGGGGTCTTCTAGGGTTTCAGCCATGGCCGCCACCACAGCTTGAGGATGAGCTGTCGCGAAAGGAAGGGAGTAATGTCATGGGCCAGGTACTGTTCACGCGCGTGAACAGTACACGCGGTACTGTAGCACCACACCCTGTTTATACCGGGCCCACGGGTGCATTAGTAGTTGGAAATAGAAATAAGAATAGTTAGTTTCCTTGTTAGTTAGGTTTACTTTCTTATAGATGTATTCCATGTAATAGAGATAAGTTTCCTTAGAAATAGAGATTGTTTATTAGGGATCAAGTCGGATCGTCTCTATAAAAGGGATAACATGTATCCATTATGAAGGAAGCAATAAAGATGAATTAATCTAGTCTCCCTCCCAAAGTTCTATCATCCCAGTCTATCACTACTACAAAACAGGCTATAGTAGACACCCCATCACAGACGGGTTCATTTGAAACCGTCTGTGTTGGGTCTGTTGGGTCGCGGTATTTGTTATCACAGACGGTTTATAAATAGAACCGGCTGTGATATTTCACGGACAGTTCCATTTAAAAACCGTCGGTGATACGGGAGATTATCACAGACGGTTTTTTAATAGAACCATATGTGAAATATCACTGTCGGTTCTATTTATAAACCGTATGTGATATTTATATATCACAGACAGTTCATATTTTGAACCGTCTGTGATATCCTCGCGCTATATATACCTGGAGTACCCCCTGCCCATTCCCATTTGAGTCACCACCCAGATAAAAACACACTGCACCGCCGACAGAGAGAGAGGGGAGGAGAAGGAGAGGAGAAAGGGAGGGAGAAGGAGAGAAATCTCAAGAGATTTAGTATTTTCGCCGTGAGCTCCGAGGGTAACAATCTATAACCCTTTAGAGTATCTGTAATTTACGTGCTTAATTAGTCGGTTCAAATGGCTAGATTTGATGCTAGGAACCGATTCCACACGTGGAAGCTGCTTATTCCGAAGCAAAACTCTAGGAATCGATGCAAACTTTTGCATTCGGATGCAAGGGAATAGAATAATATTTTTCATATTGTGTGGTTGGCATATGCATTAAAGTTCTGTGAGGGGGAAGGAAATGGAGAGAGAGAGCGGTTGAGAGAGATTTTATTAATCTAATTTGACACTATATATTTTGTTACATGTGTAGCGTAGATGGACCGAAACTGGATGTATGGTATGAACCGTGTGAGTCAAGAGTACATTAATGGCGTGGTTGCTTTTAGAAGAGCCAAGGCGGGGATATGTTGAAGAAGGGGATAAAATTTATGTCCGTCCATGCATTGATTATGTAATCAAGATGTTTACTAACCCGACGCAGATAGAAGCATACTTGATTCGAAGGGGTTTCAAAAAAGGGTATAAATATTGGACCAGTCACGGTGAAGAGAATATTACACAGGAAGTTAGTAATAACGACATCGCCGAGGAAGTCAACGATATGCCGGATGTAGACTGTGCTTTTGATGAGGATAGGTCATACGATGACAATCTGGATCAGATGCTACGCGATGCAGAAGAGACACTACTACAAAACAGGTCATAATAGACGGTTCATCACAGACGGTTCTTTTGGAACCGTCTGTGTTGTTATATCACAGACGGTTTCAAAAGGAACCGTCTGTGATACATCATTATCACGAGCGGTTCGCCAGATAAGAACCGTGCGTGAAGTATCTGACGATTCATGATACGAACCGTCTGTGATAACTACCTCATCACAGACGGTTGGTATGATGAACCGTTTGTGATACTTCACAGACAGTTCGTGATACCTACCGTCTGTGATGAGGTAGTTATCACAGACGGTTGGATTTCAAACCATGGTAAAATCAGAGAGTAAAAAAAAATTCAAACCATGGTAAAATCAGAGAGTAAGGAAAATTTGAAGCCATGGTAAAATCAGAGAGTAAAAAAAATTCCAAGTCATGGTAAAATTTGAAACCATGGTAAAATCAGAGAGTAAGAAAAATTCCAAGTCATGGTAAAATTTGAAACCATGGTAAAATCACTCCCTCCTCCTTTGCTCCACTGGGTGCTGCCTCCTCTGACCCGCAGGCCTCCGACCCTTAACACAGCGCCACCACGCAGGCTACCCGGCTCAGTCCTCCCTCTGCTCCCCTCCTTCCCTTTTTGGTCTCATATTGAGTATTATTTATCTTTTGATGTTTTGCTTGATGTGGTTTGTTCTATGCATGAAAAGGGGGTGAAGCTGCTAGTGTGGGGTTCTTGGTGATGATGTATGCTAAGAGAGGTGGATCTTTGAAAAGGGAGGAGGAAGGAAGGATCGAGCCTACGAAGGTCCTAAGGTCGCATTAGGTTATTGCCGCTTGGTGGAATTGTAGATGGCATGGTGTGCTACACAATGTGTCTTTGGTGGGTTCTTGATGATCATGTTTGGGTGTGCTAGATAGCACCGGTGCTCCACATTGTGCGCTGCAAACAACGTTCTATGTAGAATGGAAACAACGTATGCTGATTTTTTTGCAATACGAAAAACTATCACGAGCGGTTACGAACAAGAACCGTCGTGATAATTACTATCACGAGCGGTTCTTGTTAAAAGCATGCGTGAAAATGGACTATCACAGACGGTTCTGAACAAGAACCGTATGTGATTGTAATTATCACGGACAGTTCTAGTTAAGAACCGCTCGCGATAGCTATTTTCTGAGCGGTTTGAAAACCGTCTGTGATGAACGCCTGTTATCACAGACGCATAAATACAGACGGTTCACAAAACCGTCTGTGATGACGTTTTTTTGTAGTAGTGAGAACTACAGTGAGAGAGAGTTTTGTAAATTCGAGCGCTTAATGGAGGACTCGGTGAGACCTTTGTTCCCTAGCTGCAAGCCGGAATAAACAAGGTTGTCAACCGTGATTGAACTACTTAAATTAAAGGCAAGCAATGGTTGGTCCGATAAGAGTTTCACGGTGTTGTTAGGTCCCCTAGCGGACATTCTTCCGGAGGGAAACGTGTTGCCCAACACCACCTACCAAGCAAAGAAGGTTCTTTGTTCATTTGGAATGGAAGTAAAATGAATACATGCATGTCCGAACGATTGTATCCTCTACCGTAAAGAGTGTGTAGACATGCATGTATGTCCCGTGTGCAAAGCATCCCAATACAAGCGTCAGAATACTGCTAGGTTGAAGCAAGGACCTCCTGCTAAGATGTTATGGTATCTGCCTGTGATCCCACGTTTGAAGCGTTTATTTGCGAACCCAAAGAAGGCAAGATTGGTGCGTTGGCACTTGGAGCACCGTAAGAAAGATGGAAAACTAAGACACCCTACTGATTCTGCTCAGTGGAGAAACTTCGATCGGAGCTTCGAAGAGTTCGGTGCAGAACCGAGGAACATAAGGTTAGGGTTGAGTATAGATGGAATGAATCCTTTCAGTAACATGAGCGGCCGACATAGCACCTGGCCTGTGAATCTATGCATGTACAACCTTCCTCCTTGGCTGTGTATGAAGCGGAAGTACATTTTGATGTCACTATTTATCCAAGGGCCAAACAACTCGGGAATGATATTGATGTGTACCTAGCACCATTCTTTGGAAGATCTTGTGACATTGTGGAACGAAGGGGTATAGGTATGGGATGCATAAACGAGAACTTCACTTTACACGCCATGTTGTTCTGCACCATCAATGATTTTTCTGCCCTTGGTAACCTGTCGAGCTTCAGTACAAAAGGAGCCAAAGCTTGTTCGCACTGCTTAGATGCTACGGAGAGTGTATGGCTAAACAACTTGCGCAAAACTGTGTATACGCGACACCGTAGGTTCCTTCCCAGGAGTCACCCATACCGAAAGATGAAGAAACTATTCGACGAAAATAAGGAGGACGGTTCAGCTCCAAGGGCTTTTAGAGGGAAAGATGTCTATGATATGGTTAAGGATATCGATGTTGTGCTTGGGAAGAGACGTCAATTAAGAACCCGTCAGAAGAACATCTGGAAGAAGCGGTCAATTTTTTGGGACTTGCCTTATTGGGAGCACTTAGAAGTTCGCCACTGCATCGACGTCATGCACGTGGAGAAGAATGTATGTGATAGCTTGATTGGTCTCTTACTGAACATTAGTGGCAAAACAAAGGATGGTGTTAACGCACGGCGAGACTTGGTCGATATGAAAATAAGGATCGAGTTAGCACCGCAAGAGACTGATACAGGACAAACGTACCTTCCCCCAGCTTGCTATACTCTGTCCAAGGCCGAGAGAAATGAACTGTGCCAGAGCTTGCATGGTGTGAAAGTCCCGTCTGGTTACTCTGCTAACATTAAGAAACTTGTTTCTATGCAAGATTTGAAATTAATTGGTATGAAGTCGCATGATTGTCATGTGTTGATGACACAAATGCTCCCTGTTGCAATTAGGAGTATCTTGCCGAACAAGGTCCGAGTGCAATCTTGAGGCTGCGTTATTTCTTCAACTCAATTGCTCAGAAGGTTATCGATCCCCAAGGACTAGATGCTCTGCAGGCCGAGGTGGTGACGACTCTATGTCATCTTGAGATGTATTTCCCTCCGTTATTTTTCGATATCATGGTCCATCTTATTGTTCACCTTGTGAAAGAGATAAAGATATGCAGCCCTGTGTTCTTACGTCATATGTACCCGTTCGAGAGGTACATGGGAATTCTCAAGTCCTACGTACGGAATCGATCTCGACCGGAGGGCAGCATCATCGAAGGTTATGCAACGGAAGAGGTCATTGAGTTCTGCGTCGACTACATGGCTCGTGGATCCGATAGGTGTGCCTCTATCTCGTCATGAGGGGAGACTGGATGGTATCGGGACCATCGAAAGGAAATCAATCACTCCCGATCTGGATATATACGCTCAAGCCCATTTCACGGTCTTGCAACACATGACCGAAGTGTCCCCGTACATTGACGAGCACAAAGACATGGTACGCCAACATAATCCAAACCGGTCGGAGGTTTGGATCATGAGAGAGTACAATCGTCGGTTCAACGGATGGTTAAAGGTGCAAATCACTGGGAGGTCATCAAGTGATGATATATTGCTATGGTTGGCACAAGGGCCACAATTTACAATTGTCACATGGCAAGGATACGACATAAATGGGTACACATTTTATACGATAGCTCAGGATAGGAAGAGCACAGTCCAGAACAGCGGTGTTCGTATAGATGCATTCAGTACCGATGGGCTGAGGAGCTCGTACTATGGTCAAATAGAGGAGATATGGGAGCTCGACTACATGCTTTTTAAGATCTCCCTATTTCGGTGCCGTTGGGTCCATCTCCCACAAGTGAAGGTTGACAAGTACGGCATCACTACCGTGGACCTTGAACGTGTCGGATACAAAAATGAACCATTTGTACTGGCTAATCAAGTTGTTCAAGTATTCTATGTAACCGACCCGACAAATAAGAAACGTCACGTAGTTCTTCATGGAAAAAAAAGGATTGTCGGAGTTGAGAATGTAGTGGACGAGGAAGAATACAATCAATTTGACAAGTTGCCTCTTTTCGGAGATGGCATCAGGCTCGAGGAAGAACCCAGTGAGGAAGCTAGCTATATGCGCGCCGATCATCATGAAGGGCTATATTTTAATTAAGAATTGAATCCATTGTAATTAATTTATTCCATAACAACATGTGTTATGGACTTATAATCTCTCATATATTTTGATATTGATGTCAATGCGGACGTTCATTGTAATCAACAATTGGTTTTTGAAGTAAAATGTGTTACGAGCTTGTCATCATATATACTTGTCAACAGGTTTTGTCATCTCTCATATATTTTGATATTGATGTCAATGTGGACGTTCATTGTAACCGACAATTGGTTTTTGAAGTCAAATGTGTTATGAGCTTGTCATCATATATACTTGTCAACAGGTTTTGTCAGGATACCACAGATTGTTCATATATACTTGTCAACAGGTTTTGTCAGGATACCATAGATTGTTAATAGGTTTTGTCAGGCTATCACAGACGGTTCTATTATATAACCGTCTGTGATAATGACTCACAGACGATTCTATATTATAACCGTCTGTGATATGAGCTTATCATAGATGGTTATATTTCCTAACCGTCCGTGATATGAGTTTATCACAGACGGTTTATTTCAGAACTGTCTGTGATAGCCTGACAAAACTTATTGGCAATCTGTGATTTGAGTTTATCATGCATTTGTTCTATAAAATGATATCGCTCGTGACATGAGTTTATCATGCACGCGTTTTTTGAAACCGTCTTTGATATATCACAGACGGTTTGTAAATAGCGCCGTCTGTGATATGTAACGTATCACAGATGGTTATTATTTAGAGCCTTCTATGATTAATTATCACAGACGGTTATATAACAGCACCGTCTGTGATAAACTCTTATAAGGTGGGAACCGCTAGGGTTTTGCTCACTTTCACTCTCTCCCGCACCCCTGAGTTTATCGCGCGCTCTTTTGCCTCCTCTAGGGCTCGCTCGTTCACCGCTGCCCCTGACCTCGACTCCGCTGCCCCCGACCTCGGCGCCGCCGCTCCCGACCTTGGCGCCCCCGACCTCGACGCACCCGACCTCGGCGCCGCTCCGACCTTGGCGCGCGACTGACGCCCGACTCGGCACCCCACACCGCGCCCGACCTCTTCGCCCCGACACCGACGCCCCGATCTCTTCGCCCCACACCGGCGCTCCCGACCTCTTGGCCCCCGACACCGACGCCCCCGACCTGCTCGTCCCCCACACCGGCGCCCCCGACACCGCCGCCTCCGACCTCGGCGCCCGACACTAGGTTTTGCTCTTACTCGTCACTTCCTCTCCCTCGCGCCTCCCTTGCTCTGTGATGCTCTGTGGTGCTCTGTGATGGGTTCTGATCATGCCTTGTTGATGCTCTGTGATGGGCTCTGTTTATGCTCTGTGATGGGTTCTGATGATGCCTTGTTGATGCTCTGTGATGATAGTCAAAATCTGAAATCATATAGATAATTACAAACAGACTTGAGGTTAAGCATATTGCTTTATATGGTCGATTATAATCGTAGCCTTTGTACTCTTTGTTTTCAGATTATAGCGAATTAAGATACACTTGTATGTTTTCTCGTGATGATAGTGAAATCTAAAATCAAATAGATGATTAGAAACATGACTTGAGCTTAAGCATATTGCTTTATATGGTCGATTATAATTAGTAGCCTTTATACTCTTGGTTTTCGATTATAGCGAATTAAGATACACTTGTATGTTTTCTGTAATGATAGTCGAAATCTGAAATCAAATAGATGATTAGAAACATGACTTGAGCTTAAGCATATTGCTTTATATGGTCAGTTATAATTAGTAGCCTTTATACTCTTTGTTTTCAGTTATAGCGGAATTAAGATACACTTGTATGTTTTATGTGATGATAGTCGAAATCTGAAATCAAATAGATGATTAGAAACATGACTTAAGCTTAAGCATATTGCTTTATATGGTCAGTTATAATTAGTAGCCTTTATACTCTTGGTTTTCAGTTTTAGCAGAATTAAGATACACTTGTATGTTTTCTGTGATGATAGTCGAAATATGAAATCAAATAGATGATTAGAAACATGACTTGTATGTTTACAGAATGCTTTATGTGTTGTAGTTTGAGCTCAAGATCTGTTTTGTAATTATCAAAATTGATTGGTGAAGAGATTTTGACAGAGGACTAAGATTGCAAAGACTATGTCTTATGCAATTTGTCAACTGAGAGCAATTTGTCAGCAAAAAATATGTTTTTATTTGTTTTTATTACTTGATTCTATTTTGTTTCTATGTCTTCATTAAAGGCTATTCTTCTGCATTAAACCTTTGCTTAGCATTCCTTCCTCGATCCTGACACACTTGAGTGTACCTTTGCTTCATGCCAATCCTCCACGACATGAAGCAAATGGTACACTCCAGTATGATCTGTTGGAATTAATTATTGTTACATATTTATGCATATATAAATTATATAGATAGCAAGTAAGCGAGATGGCAGAGGCACCATCTTCGCCGCCGCCACCGACGCCACAGATGGCAGAGGCACCATCTTCCCCGCCGTCGCCGACGCCGCAGATGGCAGAGGCACCATCTTCGCCGCCTAATCCGTCGACGACAATGATACGAAAGCGAGATGGCAGAGGAGAATCGAAGATGCCTGTGGGCCGACTGGTCATCACGGAGGTTAGTGAGTTTGGGGTCCCTCTGCGTCCCAAGAGCACAGCGGTGAGATTCCGGACCATGTGCGGGATACTTGCAAGGAAACGGGTCCCCATCACTACACCAAGGTGGAAGGACTCGATTTAAAGAAGCGAGAGGCGCTACCGTGGACGTAACTATTACAAAAGTTCACTATCCCAGAAGCAGACATGGCACGCGTGGAACGGACGGCGATGCTCACGATCGATAAATCGTGGAGGACGTTCAAGAGCATTCTTGTCACAAAGTACGTGAACACGGGTCAGACGCCCTTCGCTAAGTACGGATTCTTGACGCAGGAAACATGGGACACCTTTGTTGCTACGAAGACGACGCCCGAATTTAACGAGCAAAGTGCGGCACACAAAGCTCTCCAGACACGCAACACTCATCCGCACAGACTCGACACCGCTGGATACGTAGGTAAAAAAGACGAATGGGCGGCGGCGGAGGAGAGCGCGTTTCCTGATGTCACAGACCTGCGTTCCCTAGCCTGGTTAAAAGCGAGGGCAAACGTCTTGTCTTCGGGCAGCATCTCTTTCACAAACCCGGAAGACGAGGAAGTGTCTCAACGTGTGGTAAGTATGTCGAACTACCTAGTTAATAACTCCATATATAACTTCATAGTGTCTATAATAACATGATGACCTCTTGCAGCGTGAATTGTCTACCCAAACTTTCCAAGGCTCCTTCCATATAGACAGGGAGAAGGATATACTCTCCACGGCCCTGGGAAACAAGGAGCACCCGGGTCGCACACGAGGTCTTGGGGTTAACGTACCTTAGAGCCATGGATTCGCAGACGACTACTGCACGTACAGGAGTAGTAAAAGATCTAAGGCCGAGCGGGAGGACCGGTTGGTACAGATGATTACTGAAAAGTTTGAAGGAAAGCTGGCAGCATTGCAGGATCAAATGAATCAACTCCTGAGCGGCCTCACCGCAAGCCGCCTCGTTAACTGGGAGCAGTCTTGTTCGACATCGGAGTAGCGTCACGTCCACGCATAATTCTGAACATGACGATGTCCAATTACCGATAGACGACATCAAGGTAATGTACATCTATGGAATGCAGCAAAGATAGACCTATAGGACACCTTAGCTAATTGCGTATCGTTTTGTAGGAGCCGACGGCCTGCAAGCTCCAAGTGAGGTTAGTTGGGTCCATTTCTATTGAGGCCTGGCGGGGGATGGTCCATCCATACCAGGAAGGGGCGATGCAAAGACGGTGTCCAGTGGCACAGTGGTTACGCCGTGGTGGAGGTGGACATGGTACATGAACATTTCATGGCCGCCCCACTGGAGATTCGCCCAACGAAGAGATCACAACACTAGGGATGTCGTACGCTTTATCCAGTGGCCCAAGAAGGACATCGCCCGACCCAGCGATCTTTGCGATCTCAACACGGCCATTCCTCTCAACGGACCCTCCATGACTCCACCTCATATTTCGCCTCGAAGGCCACCGCTTTGGTTCCCTTGGAGAAGAAGCCGAAGGAACAAGAAAAGCGTGCGCCAGTCGGTCCCGAGTCGTCTCGCAGAAGACGCTGCCAATGCTTAAGACCAAATCGAAATCGACGAACATTAAGGCGCCTCTCAAGTCCGGCAAGTCGGGAATATCCGGGAAGTACATCATCGGAAAACTGTTGTGCTCCAACGCAGTATTAGGGCGTCTTTGGATATGCTTGTCGCTTTGCATGCACGGTACTTGGATAAGACCCAAAAGGAGGGTGCAACATCGAATCACCGTCAGATACGAGCATAAGCATTTCTTCAACGGGACGAACCACTTCGTCGTGGACTTCAACGACCTATATGACCTATTCAACCTCGTTGGCCTTGACGCCTCGCTTCTACGATGTTGGACACTGTAAGTGCATACAATCAAGTTCTACATTCACGTAATACCGATAAATATCATAACTCATTTATTATGTATAGATACATGATGAAAAATGTCCGGGAATGGAAAGAACCGGTGGGTTTCCTCGACCCACATGTGGTATCGTTGCAAACCATCCAAACAGACTCGTCCTTCGTCGAGAAATACATAACGCGAGCATTGCTTCGTCAGCAGAACATGAAGTACATCGTGGTGCCCTACAACCAAAGAGGAACCATGTGATATACCTTGATTCCCTAATCCGCAACAACCACAACTTCAGCATTCTGGGAGGAATACTCGACAGGTATGCTTATTTCCTTCATACATAACTCTATTTTAGTCTTCATTAATTTGAAATGGTCGAGGATAACTTTTTGGAATCATGTAGGCCGTTTATTGACTATGTTGCCAACAAAGGAATATACGATGGAAAGATCGCCGAACTAACACACAGGACAAAATTTCCGGTACACGCTACAACACGATAATCCTATATCGTACTTCATAATAACGCATCTCGAACTGATATATGTAATTCTATTTTTGTAGTGCCGCCAGCAAAAAAATGATGAGTTATGTGCAATCATTAGAGCTAGGAAGAAAGATCCCTAGGTTTGTGAATCTCGAAATGATTATTTCGTAATTATAAATTTAAATATATATACTTAACACTTTACTCTTGCTAGCGACAGGCCTTGAATATAGAATTAGATGGACTCCTTGAGAATGAGATCAAGGACATTCGAGGGAAGCTCTACAGCTTTATCATATCAGAGATAATTAAGGACACCGGAGAATTTCACTCCGCTGCCGACCCAGCGCATCACCCTGCCGACACTTCTCAACCACCTGCAAACAATTGACTCAATTGTAATCAAATTTATTTTGTAACAATACTTGAACAAATGTGATCTTTTGTAATTTATTTTGAGTAATGATCAGATTGAGTTTGTCGACAATTGATCTGTGATGTATCTGTTTCTGCATGCTTTGTTTTCAGAGGCTATGGCTAGCAATTCCTGAGGCTAGCCAAAAATCAGTTAAAATGTAGTTAGTGTAATGAACTATCACAGACGGTTCTGTATAAAAACCGTCTGTGAATTCAGTATCACAGACGGTTCTATACATGAAACGTCTGTGAAGTCAGCGTATCACAGACGGTTCTATGTAAAAACCGTCCGTGATACTCTGTATTCACAGACGATTTTTAAATAGAACCGTATGTGATCCGACTTCACGATGTTTCGTATGTAGAGCAAATGCAGGAAGACAGAGTATCCTGAGCGGTTCATTGTAAAACCGTTTGTGATACTTTGTCTTCCTGAGACGGTTCTATACGCAACGTCGGAAGTCGAGTATCACGAGCGGTTCGTGTATAGAACCGTCGTGATACTCGACTTCACGAGCGTTTCGTGTATAGAACCGCTCGTGATACTACATTCGCTGCACGGTTTTAGATAAAACCGTCAGGATATTCATATCACGAGCGGTTTGCGGGCCGTGCGTGATAACCACCTGTTATCAGAGACCAACTGTTCGAGACGGTTCGAAAATCGTCTGTGATGACAGTTCCGAACCGTCTGTGATGGCTGTTTCTGTAGTAGTGTATAGTCTAATCTCTCATCCCACCAAGCCGACGCCGCCCAGCCTTCTTCCTAACGGTGTTTACCCCGTTATGAACCTAGGTTCACGGCAAATTCATCTTTTCTAAAAAGCTACAAGTTCAAATAATTCACTATCATGTTACTGGAAGCATAAGAATGTTAGCGATTCTAAATGCATTTTTCTTAACTCAGAGTTATAATTATTCTCTTGTTATGTTATTATTGATTATATATACCTTATTTGGGGCAAGGTTGTTAGAATCATGATCCTGAATCAGATCGGAGGTTGTTCAGTACGATCGCAAATCATAGGATCGACGTAGAATATAAGATCCTATCTGATTCTACCAAATAAATATTTTTAAAATCTACCTTGTATTTTAATACTTCTACATTTGTAAAATTATATTTTTAGAACTTTTGTTTACCAAAATGTAGTGCAAAGGAAAGATCATTTGTTATTTATGCAAATTATAATGGACATAAAGAAAAAAAAGAAAAAATTTCCGATGAAAAGGACATATGCAAATACCTATTTATAACAAATCACTAGAATCGTGTGAAAATTTTGATTGCGATTCTATATTTTTTTTTGTTAGAATTATGATAATATTAAGATTCTACAAAAATTAAAATTTTACCATATCATTGCATCAATCGAGTCAATCTGGCTAATAGAAATGTAGAACATATTATTAGAATCGATTTGGGGAATTTTTTTAAAAAATAATATTATTTTAAAAGATATTTACAAAAATAAATAGTCGCTCCAAAAAATTACAAAAATATATCCCTGTCGCTAGTTGAACGGGCGACATGAACCTATCGCCAGTTGAACTGGCGGCAGGGACCCTATCGCCACCTCAGAGCTGGGCCCAACTAGCTATCGCCGATTGAACTAGCGACGAGGAAGTTGGCGAGTTCTTGTCGCCGATTCAATCGCGAGAAATTCTGTCGCCGATTGAGCTCGCGATAGGGACCCGACTATAAAAACCCCAAAAAATCAGTGCCGAATTCATTTTTATTCTAGAAAAAAACAAGAGAGGGTTCGAGAGGGAGAGAAGAAATATTAGCGAAGCTCTGCCGGTTCGTCACGGAGGAGAGAGATTGACAGAGCATCCGTTTCGATCGATCATCTTGCAGGTAAATTTTTCTGAAACTATGTACGTTACGTCCAAACCTTGTAGGTTAGCAAACAAAAATAGCGACATAGAATTGAGTAGGTTAGATAAATGTAGTCGAACTGTGTAGTACATATTTTGAGTTATGTAGCGACATAGAATTGCGACAATAGCAACATAGAATTGAGTAGGTTAGATAAATGTAGTCGAACTGTGTAGTACATATTTTGAATTGTGTAGCGACATAGAATTGCGACAATAGCGATATAGAATTGAGTAGGTTAGATAAATGTAGTCGAACTGTGTAGTACATATTTTGAGTTGTGTAACGACATAGAATTGCGACAATAGCGACATAGAATTGAGTATGGCGCTGGTTGACGGCTGTAGTAATATAATTAATGCAGGAATTCTCTTTTAAACTAGGAGAATTACATGACACATTTTTAAATTGTGAGAAAAACACGGAGTAGCTGATTAGGTCGAAAGAGCAATGAGAATATGTGTGCGCGGTTATTATTTTGTTAGCGTGCTGTTATTATTGTGTTAGTGCGCGGTCAATATTTTGTTAGTGCCAAAAATACCATTTAAACTAGAAAAATAGAATGACATGTATTAAATTTGTAAAGAAAAATCGTAGTTGCTATATAGGCTATGTAAAGATGCATGAAAAAAAAATATGAACTTTGTTTTTTGCTACATTTTCAGGTATAGCAGACGCGAGTCACTACGAGTTGCTTGACCCAGTGATTGACACGCGTCACCATAGCCGCCTCAGTATCGTGCTCCCCCCGGAGAGCGAGGCGCCGATAGAGCTTGGGGCGTTTTGGCTACGCACCCCTATCAGGGCATGGAGGCTGCACCGAGGGTGGATTCCGTGCTACGTGAAGTTGTGACCTTCATGCACTCAATCGCGGTCTGATTATTTTGCGTTGACTCATGTTTGTTCTTAATCGTTTGGACGCAGGTTGAGAGCGGCAGGCCTCCTTCCACTAGCGAGGATGGTGGAGGCGACGTGGGAGGACGCAGCAGACCGCCGCGTCTTTGGTCGTGACGTCTAGGCATTTTCCGTATGACCGGCCCCGCCGACGGCGCGGTTGACCGCGAGGCCGAGACCCACACGCCCACCTCCCGTGCGGGAGATGGCGCCGACGCCGCAGACGTGAGCTACCCGACCGGGTTGCCTGCGAGGCGCTCCGATGGCGGCGACGACGCCCCGCCACGTGGCGCCACGGACCTCCTAGCCGAGTTCCACGACGTCGCCGCCAGCGCGGTACGTGGAGTTCGCGGCCGCATGTGCCCATGCTGAAGTGGATCTACCAGTTCTACGTAAGTGTTCGTAACTATTGTTCTCTCGCAACAATTCGTATGTGAACCTTGCTGACGTGTACGTGTCTTCTTGCAGCCTGAGCGTATGGCGCAGAACACAGGGGACATGGTTGTTAGGAGGCACTTGAAGGCCTACCTGCTGTGGTTGTTCGGGTGGGTCATGTTCCTGGGCTCCCACGGCGACAGCGTCGACAAGCACTACATCCGGTACGCGCATGAGGTGGCGGACTCACCGATCGACCAAATCCCGCAGACGCTGCGCGTCCGGCCGGCCGCGGCGTGACGCATCACGACCACGGCGACGCGTGCGGCGTCGCGCACGATGGCTCCATCCTCTTGGGATGCCCGTTTCTACTGCAGCTGTGGTTGTTGGAGCATTTCCAGATCAGACGGCCACACTTGGACTTGGGAGCGTACGAGGATAGCTTGTACGTCCCGCAGGACGACCTAGACCGACCGACCATGGGCACTGTGTGGTGCTGCCGACGGGTTAGTTTCATAGTCATTTATTGTTTTCGTATTGCAATCACTATTTCGTGTGCTTAGTTTGCAGTGTTCTATTGCACAGGTCACCTTCACGCCGATCACCTCGTAGGGCTCCTACCCGGAGTACGTTGCGATGTTCGATCAGCTGACCGATGACCGTGTCATTTGAACACCGCATGCTGATGGCGACGTGGTGATCGCGCGCCCTAGTGGATCGGTGGCGCGGCACGCGAGACTACTCATCTTGGTACACGCGGAGTGCCTTAGTGCATGATATCTTCGTGGAGGAGTACCAAGTACAGCGGGTCATGCGCCGATTCGGATGCGACAGAGGTCCCACCCTTGGGGGAGGCGGTGCGCGCGCGCGTACGCGTAAGTTCACTCTTTACTTCTTTCGTACAATCTGTGTTACATCCGCACCAAATATTTATCTTGCCGTCCACAGGTACACTAGGAAGGGAGTTCGTGGCACGATGTCTTGGTCGGACAGGATGGCCCCTTGGGTCGAGGGTTGGAGTAGCGCGCATGACGACCTCATCCAGTGTGGGCAAGATCCCTACGACCCCGAGACGTACGGTCAGTATATGGAGTGGTACGCTACTCGGACGAGGCTTCGGTGCGTCCGGGTCGTGGTCGACCCTCCTCGACATGAGACCGTGACGTCGGACACGTACCCCACCCAGCCGGACTCCTCTTTCCACCGCTGCGTATGTACTCAACGGTCCTTATTTCATATTTAATTTGACAGACTTAGGTCTACAACTTGTTGATTACCTGTGCAGGTGGATCTTTACCGGGAGATTGTCGAGTTGGTAGACTCCGCGCAGCACATGACAACACTGGCGGAGACCAGAGGGCTCCTGTAGCGGATCAGGGAGGTAGGAGTATGCGGAGTGCAGATCGGAACTGGTCGCACGCCGACCGACCCGGTGGACCGACCAGTCGGAGGACGAGGGGTCAGCCCAAGTGGCAGGACACAGCCTCCTGCTCCGCTCGTGGCGGGCTCGTCATCGTGGCGGTGGGGAGCACCTCGACATGCCGAGGTGAGTACGACACGCCACATCGCTTCTTCATTTCAACCTCGGAAATTTGTAACGACTATCTTCGTTACGGGTCCTCGCCCACCCGCACGCGGGCGGGACTATGCGCGCCGTCCGAGCACATCTTCGGGCCAACAGGTAAGTTCCGCTTGGTTGCATAATGTCCTTTCCGCCATGATTATGTTTGTAACGTAATTATTCGCAGGAACGGCTTGGGAGGACGATGCATTGTCGCCAGACGATGTAGACCTATCGGCACCCATCGAGGACTTCTTCAGGGATCCGCGTGATACGCAGTTCTCTTTGGAGGCTTCTCAACTGTACGGTGCGCCGAGTTTGACCCAGCCGACGCAAACTCAGCCGACGCAGACCCAACCGACGCAGGAGCAGCCGACGCAGGAGCAACCCCTGGTGACACCACCGCAGGCTACTCGCGCGGGTCGGCTAGTCAGGCAGCCCGACCCTCTGACGTACTCGTACCAGCGACGGACGAGGCCCGGGACGACACGCGGGGTGCGCCCTAAGAGGGGACGCCACTAGATATTGATTTCTGTTAATATCAGTAATGGTAGCTCTGTAAATTTTATTTTATTTGCAACTATTATTATGGCAGTCTCCAGTTTCAATACCAAAAGCTTTTGAATACCACGTGATTCGACGATCAAACTTTTGACAACGACGTGAGCAAATGAGCTAGCTTTTTATGACGATGTGACCAGACGAGCTAGCTTTTTAGGACGATGTGACAACACGAGCTAGCTTTTTAGGACAATGTGACAAGACCAGCTAGCTTTTCAGGACGATATTACTCGACGAGGCAGCTTTTGTTGAGGACGTGATGAGACTAGGTAGCTTTTCAGGACGATGTGACGAGACTAGGCAGCTTTTCAGGACGATGTGACGAGACGAGGCAGCTTTTCAGGACGATGTGACGAGACGAGGCAGCTTTTCAGGATGATGTGACCAGACGAGGCAGCTTTTCAGGACGACGTGACCAGACGAGGCAGCTTTTCAGGACTATTTGACCCGACGAGGCACCTTTTACCAAGACGAGAGCCTCGGCTACGGCTCCGTCCGCTCTAGCTATAAATACAGCGCAACTCGTCCAACAAGTCTACAACAACACCACCAAGTAGAAAACATGGACAAGGAGAAGGAATAGGAGAAAATCCGCAAGCTTTTGAAGGATTGGGTGTCTCCCCATGAGACCAGCGCTCGCGCTCATGCCGCTAGTTAGGAACCTTTCACACACAAAACTTTTCCAGAACTGGTGGATCTGAGGAAGCTGCCTCGTAGTACGCCCAATGATTCTGGGTCGAGCCGCGACCCCCCACCTATGCCCGCGGAACGCCCTCCGGAAGGGCCCCCGATAGGGGTGACGCCACCCCTATGCTGGTGTCGGGACGCCTGTAAGTGCGTCAAATCAACCGATGAGTGGACCATTGGGCAGCGCTATTGGTGCTGCCCAAACTACGCCGTGGACTGCAACGACAGGCATCCGGTAATGAAACTGTATTTCATGGTACAATGCTATTTTTCTTCCCATAACGGCGTAATGAACTCTCTTTACCCACCGCAGTCTCCGTCACCCCTATGCGACTTCCGGTAGTGGATCGACAACAAGATCCACCCCTACGACATGTGGTCGTTGTTGAGACGGAAGAGCTGGGCCAGAGAGGACATCGAGACCCGTGAAAGGCGCCTCAAAGAGTTGAAAGCTGAGCAGGCCGAGCAAGGTAGGCGGGACAGGCAGCGCGAGGAGCAGGAGCGTGAGCATGTGAGGCAACGGGAGGCCGAGAGGGAGCGGAAGAGGGCCATCGCGGCGAGAGCTAAGGCGCAAGGCGAGGAGTACAACGCCGAGCTGGGCCGCAAGGGTAAATGGCCACGTTCCACTCAGTAGTTCTACCATATTCCTCCACATATCCCATGTATTTCAATTTCCCTAAAGGCATGCGTGTACCGTCCTCGGTTCGTTGTTCTGCGTGCCATGTAACCCCCTTGTCCGATGAAATGTCTTGTTGTTATCGTTGCATCATTTCTCCAAAGTTCTCCAACGGAGTTGTGCAGGAATTCCCGAACGTATTATAATATCACTTGCCTTCGTACTTACAAATCATTAATCCCTCAATCGTCCTCGAAAAAATCTTGCAACAATGCACGACATATTTTAAAAAGATATTTACAACAAGAAATACTCGCCGCAATAAGTTACAAAAATGAATCCCTGTCGCCAGCTGAACCGCTTGTCGCCGGTTCATCTATGTATCTCTAGTTCAACTGGCGACAGGAAGCTATCGCCGTTTAAACTAGCGACAAGCCTTGACCTCTATATAACCCTCTTGGTACCCTCAAAATTCCACACAGGACTCAGTCTTACTCAGGAAAAAGAGAAGGACAGAACAGAGAGGAGGAGAAAAGCTAGCGAAGAGCTGCCCGTCCAGTTGCCCACCTCTCGGGTAATTTTCTTAACAGAACGGATTACATGATTTTTGATGTACTGTTATGTACTGAAATCTATTTTACATACTTTTTGTGTGGGCTATTTAGTTGCACATATGTAGTTCATCGTGTAAATGTTCTTCACACTGCAGTGCGTCAAATATGTCTGACATCGTCAATTTCAAAATTTACTACGGTTGAGGGACTATTATGGAGGGTCCCGAGGGAATTTATTTGAGTTATTTTCAGTCAGCAGACGTGCCCCTACCAAGACCTGAGCAACATACATTCGGCGCTGTGATGCGGTGGTTGTTCCACACGTTCCAAGTGGACCGTGATGTGTACGATCTCACATTAAGTTGCCTTGCCCCCCGGGCAGGACAGTCTACGTATTGGGAGTTAGTGCAACTAAAGGGAACAAATTCATAGTGGTCGTATGTACGCATGGCGAGGGAGAGGGGATGGAAATTGGTCCTTCTGGTCCAGGCGTATGCAAAACCCACTCCTGCATCTGCGTCAGAACAAGTAGGAGTTGCTGACACCGAGGAAGAAATAGGTGACTCCAACGCGGCGCACCCAATGGCAGAAGGGCAAGAGGTTGCTGATGTCGTCGATGAAGACTATGCCATATTACCTCATTCAGTGAGACAAGCTAGTGGCCTTACTGATGAGGGGGAGGGGCTTGAAGACCTGGTGCAAATGATGGATTTGGAAGACCAGGACTACATGGCATTGTCCGAAGATGAAGGTTCTGATGACGATGATGATGCGGACCAGCAGACGGTTCCATCCGAGTGGAACACATACCAGTTCGAGAACCTTGTCGTCAACGAAGGCTCCCATGTACCGTGGGAGTACGACCAGAGCAAGGTCAGACTAGGAGCTACGTACAAATGCAAGGAGGCCGTGCAGGATGCGGTCAAATTCTGGGCATTGTCGGTGCGTCGCACATTCACCGTCGTCAAGTCTACCCCAAGATGCTACGACGTGAAGTGCGGCATAGAGGGATGCCCTTGGCGCGTGCACGCATTTCAGCCCAAGTGGGACACCTACTGGAAGTGCTCTATAGTGGTCCCTCACACATGCGTCGTCGCTGAGTCAATGCAGTCCCACCGGAACCTATCATCAGGCTTCATCGCCAATCTCATGTACGGTGAGATCGTGGATAACCTAGATTTTGAGCCACGATCTATCATTCGGGTCATTGAGGCAAGGTTCCAGTACACTATCAGCTATGCCAAGGCTTGGAGGGCAAAACGAAGGCATTGGAATCAAGGTTCAGACGCTCGAGGATTCCTACCACAACCTCCCCGGCAACTCCGAGTCATACAAGACAGAATCCGGCACTCATGTCGACATTCAAGACGCCACGATCCGAAGTGGCCTAATAAGAGGGTACTATAACGAGCATTCTTGGCCTTTGGTCCATGCATCAATGCATTCCGGCACTGTCGTCCAATCTTGTGCATCGATGGCACGTTCCTGATTGGGAGGTACAAGGGCCAGATACTGACTGCAATAGCGACGGACGGAAACAATCAAGTTCTTCCCGTGGCATTCGCTTTCGTTGAAAGCGAGAATACGGATAGCTGGCTGTGGTTCCTGAAGAATGTGAGGATTTCTGTTGTGCAGGACCGTCCCAACGTATGCCTCATACATGACCAGCACGCAGGCCTGCTGCGTGCAATAACTCAGCTACAACGAGGAGAGAACGTACCACTTCCATGGCCGGATCTATAGAGCAGGTGGTGCATGAGGCACTTGGGTGCAAACTTCTATAAGCAGTTCCGCAACAAGGATTTGATGAACCTATTCAAGCGCCTGTGCAACCAGAACTAGAAACGTAAGTTCGAAACACTCTGGAAGATTCTGGATGACCAGACCCAAACCCACAGAAGGGGGGCAGCGAGAAGGGCCGCCCCAAGCGTTGACCAGGCCCCCGAAGTATTGCCACAGCTACCCACAGACGTTCCTAGTGTCACGAGGAAGACAGGGGCACAGGTCAAATGCTTCTCAGACTAGATTGAGCACGAGCCTAAGGAGAAGTGGTCGCTGCTACATGATAGGGGTGGTGCTCGATATGGTATCATGACAACCAACCTAGCTGAGGTCTACAACTGGGTCATGCGCGGAGCCAGATGCCTCCCTTTGGTTGGTATTGTGGAGGAAATTCTCCGCGGTACCACAAACTAATTTGTTAACAGATGTAGCAATGCGTCGCTTGCCATGGCAAATGACAGAGTACTCTACTCCGTCATGATCACCGCATAGATGGAGGAGAAGAGTAAGAAGGGTGGGATACACCGGACATTCAAGATGGGCACGAGGGAGCTTCGCTTCGAGATAATGTGCAGGGATAAAGGACGTTGCAGGACTAACCGCGAGAGGATCACCCATGAGTGCACGCTACGCCGCGATAGTTGCGTATGCACTTGTAACAAGCCCTTCTTTTGCATAGGCCCTGCTCCCATGTCATGGTCGCCTGTTCGACGGTGGCGCAGCATCCCGGGCAGTACCTCTCTCACTATTTCACCAAGGAGGCGGTGATGCAAACATGGAGTGGAGAGATGTATGGTTACGCTGTTGTTGGCCATTTCACTGGCCATCTAACCTGGGAGCAACTAATCTGGGCCGCGGACATTGGTAGACTCAAGAGAAAGGTTGGCCGGCGACAGGTACGGTGCATCAGGAACGATATGGACGAGGCAGAAGCCGGACGTCGCACAAAGTAGCGCTCCATTTGCAAGGAGTCTGGGCACACCTTCAAGACATGCCCCACGCGAAATACTTAGGACCAAGGAGACATCGGCATTCTGGACGTCGCCGCGGAGACCTGATCCGGTGCCCCGACTAGAGGCAGTCCACATAGGAGACGTTGACGTCGCGACCACGAGAAAAATATTATTATCAATGTTCTGAATTATCATTTCAATTAAGTGCTCGGAAATTCTGCTGCAAGTTCTGTAATATCAGTGTATGAATTCCCGAGCGAATCGCAATATCACTTACCATCCTCTTTACGAATCGTTCATACCTCAAACGTCATCGCTCAATTCTTCAAAAATTTACCGTAGTAGAACAACATACGATGATGATAAAATGTTATTGCGAGTCTAACAGATTTCGTACCGTTTAAAATTTATGTAAATCACAAACTGCCTAAGTGGAATATGCAAAATCAAAAACTGGCTAGGGCTGAGGTATATATCGCGCTCGGCCAGCTTGAACCGCGATTGATTCTGCCGCCGATTCAGCGGCGATAAATACCTCAACCGACGCGTGGTGGGGACAGGTCTCGCTCGTCAGTTCAACTAGCGATAGGTTCATGTCGCCAGTTGAACTGGCGACATGGATATATTTTTGTAATTTTTTAGAATGATTATTTATTTTTGTAAATATCTTTTAAAATAATATCTACTGATTGGTCATGTCTTATCTACTGTGTAATTTCAAGACATCTCCCAAAAGATTCTGAAGTGACAGTTGCCTCATGCGGTCACGCCTCATGGCAGAGTTCAGCTAAGCTTATTTTCTGTTTTTGTCCTTCCACAATCCACATTAATCACCTCTTATTGTTTGCTCAGTGGGGCTTTAGTTCATAATATAAAACAAACTTATTGGAAATTCAAATGCTTGTGAGTCGTGACTTTTGGGTTCTCCATTGTTCTCTCCATAAGTAACCCTTTATTCTTCAAAGATGCCTGCCTGCATCAGGATCGCTCCTTCAGAGCTGTGTCCAGTCATCCCTTCCAACACCGTAGTAAGTGTTTGTTAGGCCCCTCATTTCTTTGCCATACCAATAATGCATTTCTTCAAGTTTGTCCATCTGCTGTGCCAGAGTATACTCCATTAACTTCTTATGCTAAAGTAGTATAGTACTGGCCTACTGGGGAATCTATTCCTTAGATAATAGTTTTGATGTTCTATATCTTAGACTTGCTAGAGGGGAGATCAAGACGGCTCCTGCGCTCCTGCAGATTCCCTGCTAGCTTTCAGTAAAAAGCCAAAAATTCTCAGTAGTCATCATATACTGGTGATACCTGTATCTACTGTATTGTCTTTCCATGAGATTCTTTTCAAGAGAGATATGATTACTTGCATTTTTTTTTTTGACGTAAGATTACTTGCATTTGATTAATGCACTGAAGAGTGCTGGTCCACGATGATTTTTTTAGAAAGTGCAAAAATTTTGTACAACTTTTTATTAAGAAAGGCAAAACACATAACTGACAACAACAACTAAAAAGAAGAAAAGAATAAATAAACCGTCCTTAAGGTGATCAAAACACGACCGAACAACTAGAGTCTAACCGAAAAAAGAAATTAAAGCAAGAGACTACTCATGCTCAACGAGCGTCTCCCGACCACTTGCCGCCGTCATACGCTAATGGTGATCCTCTTCAGGAATACACATTATAAACTGATTGATAAGAGTGACAACGTTATTGAAGATCCACGATGCATTTGATTACCAGCATTTTTGACAGGTGTTTGTTCATGTGATGAGGGCTGCCTATATATATGACTGATATGTACATATGAAGCTTTGACCCTCTTCTCTTCAAAACCATTAGCTCGTCGAGCTTGTGGGGGAAAGGTGAGGGCGTCACTGCCTGTCTTATCCGCTGCAAGAAAGTCAGAGGCAAAAGCAATTCTTCACTGCTGTGTTTTTGTTTGTTGAAAATAATATCCCCTTTTGCTTTGATTTGTTCAATCCTCTGCATGGTAGTTTTGATAGATTTTAAGACTACTTTATACTGTTACTGATTTACTAGCACATTTTATTGTGGAAGGAAGCATAGCAAGAATGCCTACCTCTGTGAATTCAGTATAGGAGATAGCATCACTGTAACTCATCTTATGGCCTAAAGAAACGCACTAACAAGAAACTCATCTTCTTTTTTCTGAGGGGATAAACAAAATCATCTTTAGTGTGACGGAACTACCTATTTGCTGTTGTTAAGATTTTGTTTTGTTGAAGTTGGTATACAAGGGAGCATTTGTTTATTTATTGAATTTGCATCTGTTATAGGCTGCAAATTTCAGTTTACATGTCTGGAAGGTTTTCCCAGATGAAGAAGTCTAGAAGGTTTTGCCAGATGAAGAAATCGTGCGTTTCTTGCAAAAGATACACGGACCATTTGGGTGGAAAGATGAACTGTTTCCTGAGGCGCATGACTGCCAATTTTAAAGATGGCATGGTAATCCCTTCACAAGTTCAGTGTCTTGTGTGTCTATATACCTTTTCTTCAGCATTTGATTTTACATGGAGAATTGGTCAAAATTTGTAAACTTGATTTGAGCTAGCAAGAAACGAATGGTGCTAACTGAATGTTCAGCCCTAGACACTAGATCCTTTTTCAAACCTGCTCTGTTCCTATTTTGAATCAAAAGATGGATGAATAGCCAGCCAGATCCCATTGGATGGATTGGTGGTGCTCGTAGTGTCAAACACTAAGAAGTGGATTATTTATACCAAACATTCTTCTTATGGATAGATCCATTCTCCTGGTCCGTAGAAAAGTGAAAGTATCTCTAAGATTTCAAGCATCATAACAAGAGAAATATAATATCTTGGGGTTTTGATGATAAGTCAATAGTTAAGACTTCAGCGTTACACTATTCGTTAAAGTAGGACCATTCAAGAGAAAGGACTGTAGGACTTCTAACGGTAGATGATTGGCATATATTGTGTTCTACATCGATCACGATTTGTTTTGTTTCTATGGGCTTGTAACTATTTCCCGACATAAATGATAAATCCAAAGCTTCATCTAGAGTTACATATTTGCAAATCCCAGGAGGTAAAGCATTGAAGGTTTTCTCATAAAATGGTAGAAGCTGTCAAAAGGGAAGGCCAAAATCTTTTTTTGCTTATACCTAAGTGACTTCACCTGCATAGTCCTCTAGGCAAACTCCCCCATGTGCAAATATTTTTGGCGAAGGACCATACCCAACTACGCGTATGGTCCTGTAAGCAAATCCTCATGTGTGCAAACTGCAAAGCATCCGGAGAATGACCATACATAACTAATACTCCATCCGTTGAGAAATATAGGGCGTATTTTGACTTTGCACAAGGATTAAGAAGGTGGTGAAATTGAGAAAGGTATGTGAGAAATTGAGTTAGGTAGCCTTCATAATTGTATTGGAAAGATGAGTGAGAATACTCTGTGTGGGTAATAATGAATAAATGCATATGATGGAGTCTTGGAGAGAAAATAAATAGGGGCATACGAGGAAAAACCTCATTAAATCTAAATGCGAGCCTTATATTTATCAACAAGACCTTTCAAACTATATGCCTCAATCACATTACGTCTATTGAACGGTCAAAGCTCCTGGCTCGGAGGGCCAATATATATATATATATATATATATATATATATATATATATATATATATATATATATATATATATATATATATATATGATTAATACTTTCTACTTCTGGGTGTAGTTACTTTCACCCTCTGATATACCATCTAAAATAATTTACCATACTTCTTTATCATTTTGGGTGTACTCATATACTAATTATAAGATACTTCAATGTGAACTGCATGAAAAATTTGTAAGAGAGTCCATAGTTTTTAGCATATTTTGTAAATACATTCATATTCGCATATAAAAAGGAGTATGTCTAAAAAATTATACATACCACCACTGAAAAGGTGTAAATACCACCTAGGTGGTCTTATATACTCGTATACTACACATACATACTCTCGATTACGCAAGATACCCTCTGCGTTGTGAGATACAGAATAAGGAGTAATTACTCCCGGGAGTAGGAAAAAGGTTTCCTATATATATGTGTGTGTGTATATATATATATATATATATATATATATATATATATATATATATATATATAATGAGGTACTAAACCTAGACTAGCATACTTATACCATACCAACCATACTGTAAATACCTCAATAACATTATGTCTATTGCACCAACTATCTATTATGCAGTTGTAGGAGGCAGCGTCAAATGATTGTTTGGCACTGCTGAGCATATGCATCCCGTCTCTATAAAGAAAGAACAATTATCTGTTATGGATGACAGGGTCAGGAACTAGTTCCTTCAACAAATATCTCCAAAATAATTCAGTGCTTCTGTGACATGTCCAGCCTTACAAGTTACAAGTTAAAACAACAGCATACTAAACTTGCATGTAGAACATTATATAGATAAAACTCCGCTTTCTTCATCCTTGACGAAATTTCTACTGATTCATCAATCTCACCCTTCTTTCACATTCAATTGATCAATACTATACCAGTTCCATGCACACGCATGAAGCATGCTCTTCAAATTTGTCCAGCCTTAGAAACCTCCCCGAGTTGATAAGAATTATTAATCAGAATAGTATAGAGACTTTATTGATTGTTGTGCCTCTTGATTTTAGACCTTCAATATGACCAAGTGCAGCTCCCAGCTTGTTTTCAACAAAATAAAATGTATTTACTATTTATGTTAGTTTCTGAATGATGATGTTGACATTGGCCTGTTCCACAATTTTTTATTAGAGAAATCTGTATGGTGACATGAATATGTGTTTTCTGGTGGTAGATCTGCTAGTCTTAAACGTTAACCATAAAAGCAAGCTCAATTTATAAATGCATTTTCTCACCATAGCACACACCTTTTACATTGCATCGTATTTTCTGTTGCTCTGGCTGTTAGCCTGTTACGATAATTACTCAGTTTATATCAACACTTTTCAATATTGTTGCTACAGATCATGCCAAACAGATTTCTGAACCATTTCGAAGGAAAGATCTCAGGAACCATCAAACTAGAATCTCCTAATGGTAATCTGTATGATGTTGAAGTCGCCGAGCGCATGAATAAGACAGTCCTCCGATGTGGATGGGAGGCATTTGTTGATGCCCATCACATTGAAGAGAATGACTCCGTGCTGTTCCGTCACATTGAGAACTCCCGTTTTGAGGTTCTGATTCTTGATTCTGATGATTGTGAGAAAGTCATCCCGTGTTCTGGCATTAAAAACACTTCTTGTGTCCAAGAAAGAAGAGTTGATTCTATTAAGATTTCAAGCAGCTCTTGTGATGATACCACACAATCATCAGGAAGTAAAAGATTTGCTAGATGTCGAAGGGGTAGCTCAGGTCATCGTAGAGAAATTGAAAAGATGGCTGCGAAATCCTGTTCATCTGAGGAATCAGGTTATACTGTTGAGTTACTTGCACATATGTATCAAATTTTAGATTACTTTTTCTCCCTATAATTTCTTTTACCTGCGAAATTTTGTACAGGAGAAGATAGTCCTTCTGAAAATGAATCTTTTGAGTCAGATGATCTTCGGTCACCTCCAGGGCCTGATTATGTGTTATCACGTAGGAGTTATCTATCTGATGCAGAAAAGGATAAAGTATTTGCACTTATCCAGAAAATTCAACCTGAAGTTACTGTGTTTGTGGCTATCATGAGGAAGTGCAGTGTTCAACCATCGGCTCCTTTTGTGGTAAGTTTACTATTCTTTTCCGTTCAATGGTCAATTTACTGCTTTCAATAGAGCTGTCCATTTCCTGCTGATTCTGTGCATTTTTTGTATTCAATATTATAATGGTGACTTATGTTCAAGTTATGGACATTTGGAACATTTTATATATAGATGCCATTTCTTCCTTGATTAACAATTAAAGCCGTAGTTTATTTGAGTTCAGCTGTAGTTTTCTATTCTTGGTACTTTTTTAATGGCATCGCATTCTATCCCATCTATAATCAGGTCATTTCCAAGGACTATGCCGCTGTGCATTTTCCACATGGCAGTGCGACTGTCACACTGCAGAGGCCAGACAAGTGCAAGAAGTGGCGTCCCAGATTCTACAAGAGAAAAGATGGAAGCGCGTACATGCTTAGGGGGAATTGGCTAGACTTCGTCCGAGACAATCGTGTGCAGGAGGGAGATATCTGCCTCTTTGTACCGACGAAGGGTGGGGGAAGATTCACATTTACGGTCCATCTACTTCACGCAGAAGCAGCTCATTCAAGGGCTGGAACTGGTGTTCAAAGCGTTGGCTCATGCCATGGTAGAACAATTACAAAGATGGCTGCGAAATCCTGTTCATCTGAGGAATCAGGTTATACTGTTGAGTTACTTGCACATATGTATCAAATTGTAGATTACTTTTTCTCCCTATAATTTCTTTTACCTACGAAATTTTGTACAGGAGAAGACAGTCCTGATGAAAATGAATCTTTTGAGTCAGATGATCTTCGGTCACCTCCAGGGTCTGATTATGTGTTATCACGTAGGAGTTATCTATCTGATGCAGAAAAGGATAAAGTATTTGCACTTATCCAGAAAATTCAACCTGAAGTTACTGTGTTTGTGGCTATCATGAGGAAGTGCAATGTTCAACCATCGGCTCCTTTTGTGGTAAGCTTACTATTCTTTTCTGTTCAATGGTCAATTTACTGCTTTCAGTAGAGCTGTTCATTCCCTGCTGATTCTGTGCATTTTTTGTATTCAATATTATAATGGTTGAATTATGTTCAAGTTATGGACATTTGGAACATTTTATATATAGATGCCATTTATTCCTTGATTAACAATTAAAGCCGTAGTTTATTTCAGTTCAGCCGTTGTTTTTCTATTCTTGGTTCTTTTTTAATGGCATCTCATTCTATCCCCCATCTATAATCAGGTCATTTCCAAGGACTATGCAGCTGTGCACTTCCCACATGGCAGTGCGACTGTGACACTGCAGAGGCCAGACAAGTGCAAGAAGTGGCGTCCCAGACTCTACAAGAGAAAAGATGGAAGTGCGTACATGCTTAAGGGGAATTGGCTAGACTTTGTCCGAGACAATCGTGTGCAGGAGGGAGATATCTGTCTCTTTGTACCGACCAAGGGTGGGAGAGGATTCACATTTACGGTCCATCTACTTCACGCAGCAGCAGCTCATTCAAGGGCTGGAACTGGTGTTCAAAGGGTTGGCTCATGCCATGGTAGAACAATTACAAACATGGCTTCGGCGGTCCACATTAAGGAGGAACCGACAGATGGTGTCATAGACAAACATAACTAAACTTCGACAATTTTACACATTTTAGATTATTTCTTTCTTATGACCTAAAACAATCTACAGGAGAAGATGCTTCCTCCTCAGAAAGTGACAAGCATGGAGTTTCTCATGAATCTCTGGAGAGCATGGACTCTGATGATCCTCCTGAGCCTTCTTATATTCTGCCATTGAGGAACTGTCTTTCTCAATCACAAAAGAAACTCGTTGAAGAGAAAGTGCGAGCCATTCGATCTAAAATTCCCATCTATGTAGCAATCATGAAGAATGTCCCTCAACATCACACCCTAGTAAGCTTCTTTTTGTCATCTTGAATTTTTGTGATTGTTACATTACATTATTATCACTAGTCATCAACCGTGCACCCACGTAGGTTACATGTTTGAAGTAATATTTTTAAATTAAAGATTGTACTCAAATTCTTTAAGAAGTACTGGATTAGGGTGAAACATTAAGAACCATCACCTTCAACTAGTTTGAATAGATCAAACTTTATTTCTTAGGGAAAATCGGTTATTTGCCACACCAAAAATTGCCACGCCAACGTCTGCCCTTCATAATTTGTCACACTATTCACTGAAATAGTTAGGATTTGCCACATAATAAGTATTAAGCTATTATTCCTTTTTAACCAAAAACTCCCGATTGAAATGGCGAAAATGCCCCTGATTCAAACCCGACTTGATCTGGTTGAGTCAGACTACGTCACTAACTTGTGAAATAAGTGGTGATTGGTCGCACTATAGAAGCTTGTTGTGTTTATTTTCAGTTTCATGGAAAAAAAACTTGTGAGATGATGAACTAAGGAGATGAGCACTCAAATTACCAGTAGTTATGTTGCAGTCAACTCAGCTCTTTTCAACTAGACTGAGTATACGTTGATACCTCGGCAAAAGTAACGACGGGCTTGATGGATGCATGTGTTATCATGCCATAGATCATTGCTCCTCCACACGTATACAGTGTCCTCGCAGCACGCCTAATTAATGACGCCACTTAGTAGTATAATTCCCATTAGGAATACTATTGTACTAAACGTTGACTAAATTCATGGTCCAGCTCGACCAGTTCAAGTTGGGTTTGGGTCAAGGGCATTTTTGCCAATTCACATCAAGAGTTTTCGGTTAAAAAAGAAAGAAATAATGGCAGAATATTTTATTATGTGTCAAATCCTGACTATTTTAGTGAATAGTGTGGCAAACCATGAAGGGCACCCTTTGGTGTGGCATTTCACGAAGCGGCAATCTTTGGTGTGGCACATAATCGATTTTCCCTATTTCTTAAGTCGGCATAATGCGCTCCCAAGTCCCAACAGGACACTATAAGAAATTTATACAAGTTTAAAAAAAGTTTCATGTCAAATTTTGAAAACTAAATTTAGTTTCTGGAAATTTATTTGCAAACATGTATATCTTTGGGCAGCATAGTTTTAATTAAGAATTTACTATACAAATTTCAAGATCTTGTATATTATCTATATTATATACTTAAAGTCAAAATTCTAAAAAGCCTTTAAACATGTTTTAGTTTATAGAATTTTTTGTGTCAAACTTTATATAAATTTGAATAGCAATGTTTAGGTTAAATTTATAATTTTAAAAGTTTTAAGTTTGAAAATTTTAATTTTGATTCCAAATTTGATTTATCTTTGAATTTTACTTAATGTTGATTGAGTTTCAGTTTTGAATTCGATTTGAATTCCAAATTTAGTTTTATTCTTACATATTCTGATTTTTAATTTGAATTTTAAATTTCTTACCTATTGGAGTCCAATTCAAACTTACACTTCAAACATGATTTGTGGAGTTGTGGACTCTAGATTTAAATTTGTACTGAATCTTGGGCAGAAGAAAAAAGGCTCGCTATCCGCTTATGCATACATATTCCCTTTTGGTTCTCAATTTCTCATGGTCTTGGTACTACCAAATATAGGGCTTGTCAGTTTTTCTTTATTCAGCTTTGTTCTACCTGCCAGACGTCGGTGCCACAATTTTCCCCCCATGTCCAATTTGGCATTGGTGTCGGCCATGTTTGTGTTTGGTAGTTTGCAAACTCTATATACAAAGCATAGCTAACATGGCCGGATTGATACTTGATCCAATCCATAAATTGTACATCTATAAAATTTAAGATGATCAAGTTGTTTTCTTTTTTTATTATTAATGTGGAAATTGTTTAGCCCATTTTCAGCCTTTCTTGGATTCTTGGACGTGGAGGTGGTGAACCAACCACCATCATCACTAACTGAAATATTTATAGGTGTATATATAATAAAGAGGTACATTAATATTAGAATATAATATCACTACTGCACCCACCTATCCTTTCCTTGATCTAGTTCGTCGATTACCAGTAGGGAACATATTTCTAGTCGACTTATAAAGTTATGATTAAGCTATACAACCAAAAGGAAACATACCTCTGCGTCTATCCCTATATCCATAAACGGCTAGGGCTGGAAACGAGCCGAGCCGGCTCAAGCCAAGTTCGCCTAAGCTCGGTCTGACATGTGGCTTGGCTCAGCTCGTTTGGGCCACGAGCCGAACCCTGGGCTCGGCTCAAACATGAGCTCGAGCCGGCTCGCGAGCTATTTCGAGCCAGAGGCACACCGACCGCTCCTCCTCCTCAGTCCTCAGGCCCGTGTGTGGCCTCCTGCTCCTCGCACCGCACGCCGCTCCTCCTCGTTAGGCCCATGGCCTCCGCCAGCGCCGCACCGCCACCCAGGACGAGTGGGACGCCAAAATCCGAGCTAGACAAGGGCCGTCGCCGCCGCGTCGTCGCCCAGGACGAGCGGGACACCAAGATCCGAGCTGGAGGAGGGCCGTCACCGCATCGTCGAGGCCGAGCTGGAGGAGGGCTGCTGCCATGTCGTCGAGGCCGAGCTGGATGAGGGCCGCCACCACGTCGAGGCCGAGCTGGGCGAGGCACGTGCACCCAACCTCGAGGAGTAGAACAGAAGGGGATCGGGAGGGATTCGGGAGGAAGAGACCAGAGGATTGGGGAATGGGGATTTTCGTGGAATCGTGGGCCTCCTGGAGAGATTAAGGCCACAACCGCGCAAGGGCAATGGAGGCACGGACCTACCCATGTGTGTTGTGACCGAGGGAAGCTTCCTCGTGTCGCTACGGCGTGGAGGACCTCCCCGCAACCTTGAATCCGCGCGGTGACGGCATGGAGGCGGCGGCGTGGAGGACTGGGGCGGAGGAGGACATGGCGGTAGCGCGGAGGACCGGGGGGGACATGGTGGCGCGGACGACCGGGGGAATGAGGATGGGGGGCGGTAGGGCACCGGAGCAGCGGAGCTGGAGGTGGCTAGCCGACCGAATGGGGGATTCGAGATTTTGGGGGCTTTGGGATTTTGAGGGCCAGTACCGTGAGGCCCTCCCCCGAGCCGTTAGATCAGGGGGAATGATGGACAGAGATGGGGGAGGGGCCTCACGTGAGGCTCTCCCTCACTGTTTTTTTCCCTCGCGGGAGGACTGGGGAGCCAAATGAGCCGGCCGAGCCGCTCGCGAGCGGGTTGAGCTCAGCTCGAAAAATTCGCGAGCTCGAACCGAGTCGTAACGAGCCCGAGCAGGCTCACGAGTCTCGAGCTATTTTTCCAGCCCTATAAACGGTAGTAATCTGTAGTCTGCTACTTTTTTGTTAATGTGTACAATGCTATTTTTTTCTTTACTAGTGGGTGCCCGTGTTCTGCTACAGATAAAAAATAGGGGAAAAGTCTATTTTTCAACTCTGAACTCTGGCCTCGTTCGATTTTCAACCCTGAACTATGAAATCGTTCACTTTACAACCTTGAACTCTCAAAATCATCACTTTACCCCCTTCCACCCTTTCCACCCTAGTTTTCATGTGACATGGAGGTGGTTTTGCTGATGTGGTAACCAATGCAATAGTTTCTAGTTGAGTCAGGTGGGGCCCACATGCCAGCTGGTAAGCCCTTCTTCTTCCTCCTTTCTTTGTTTCTCTCTCCACCTCTCATCGAAAACCACTGTGGGTTAGGGAAGGGTTATGTTTTAGACAATTTTGAGAGTTCAAGGTTGTAAAATAAACGGTTTCATAGTTTATGGTTGAGAATCGAATTGAGACCAGAGTTCAAGGTTGAAAAGTTGACTTTTACCTAAAAAACTATCATATTACCCCAGCACGTCGAGTCGACATTGTCAGGATCGACATGCTCCTTGCCCTCGGCTTTGCCTCTGCGCTCGGTTGAGCTCTGACCACACCGATGTCGCACCTCTGCCATTGTGCTTGGTCTACACCGTGCCCAGTCAAACGTCGATGTGACCCACGTCACAATTTGTATCGAATTTAATGGGAGATGTATTTTTGTTAGAGATTTTTTCTAGGAGGTGGAATTTGTTTGTTGGAGATGGCTTTTCTGTTTTTTTGTTTGTTAGAGCTTTTTAGGGAGGTGGAAGGGGAGGTGGGAGGGGTCGACGTACCATCAACACCAACTCTTTTTTAAGTAGTAAAGATAGAATTTGACTCTGAGTTAAAAACTTGGGACACACGGAATCCACGTAAACTTAGGACCGTAGAAGGACAACACTTATAGCACCCCCAGCCCTTGTAACCATCTTGCTAGTTTACATTGAATTATACTAGTAAACAATACATGTTGGCCTAAAATGTAGCACCTACATGTTAACCTTTTTACATGAAATGAGGGCAGGAGGGTAAGCGGAATGCTATGCACGCGTGGGGCCCGCCTCATGATGGGCTGGGCAATGAGTGGGTTTTAGGCCCAGGGTGTTACACTTCTATGTATGTAAATTACGAAAGTTAATTTTTCCCAATTAATGTGGGAATTTCTAACTTTTTATTGTTCTCTGATTAAAGTTGGGAATTTATAGCTTTTTTAATACCTAGAGCTGACGTGCTCAGTATTCTAGGGGATGCTCTAATTAGTATATATACAGATAGGTTGTGGTTTATTGTCTTCTTAGCCTCTGTTGGGTTGGAGCAAATACGATTTTTGTCAACTATTCACCCTTAATATCAGCATCATCAAACTATTTTGGCTTGAAATTATTTTTGCAGTTACATCACAGAAATGACATTTTTTTTCTTAGCTGGTTTGGGTTCACTATATATAGTCCCAACAATATAAATCCTATAAATGTAACTCTAAATACAAGTGCTGCTTATTTCGCTGACAAAACTGATCTTTCTGTAAAATAACAGGAATTTGCTTCACGATATGCTGATTTGCATCTTCCTGGCAGAAAGCAAACTCTGGTGCTCCAGTGCATGGGGAAGGTATGGAAAACCAAGATGTTGGTTAGTAATCGTAACAGGTGGTTCCTTAGCGGAGGTTGGTCCAAATTTACCCGTGACAACCGTCTGCGAGTCGGAGATATCTGCCTGTTCGAACTGAAGAAGAACGAGAGGAAGCTTGCCATGACGGTCCATATCATTTTCAGTGAGCAGTGTTAGTTTGTTTTATAAGATTTTATGAGTCCTGCTATTTCTGTTGGTACTTTGTGTTTGTGGGGTTTGTGCTCTGAAATTAAACTATGGGTATGGTTGATCTCCAGGAGGAGGAACAAACCTATTGATATGGCTAACTCTCTAACGCACTGTCCGTCCTTAGAGGCCTAATTTCTAAGTTTGATGGTAGCTTTGTGTACATGATGTATTTTCTCTATTTCTGGCCCCTTTTGATGTGTTTCTCAGGTTGATGAATGTAAAGAAAAAAAATCTAGTATCTATTGCATTAGAATGTGCTAGAAAATTGTACTATAACTTTCTAAACTTGCACAGCTGGACCACCTGATTCTCTAAATTTAAAAATTACTTTCCTGGGTCCTTGAGCTTGTGTAGGATCGTTTATAACAATCAGAAGGGGATGAATAATTGTAATCTGCAGTGGAAGCTTTTTTTCTTAAATCTAATGTCTTTTGATTATTCAATCAGATAACATAGTAAGAACACAAAAATAGAAGACAGCACGGAAAAAGTATTTTTCACGGCACTATGGACTGTAGTGGTGCACTGTAGCAAACAGTATATGATGTTTTATCTACAGTATGCACAGTGTAGCATAAAAAAAAACTAAGAGTGGCTTTCAAAGATTGACGCTGCGTGCTGGCCAAAATCTCATCCAAAAGGAATTAAGTCACAGCTAGTAATCAACTCGACGAAAAAACTCAAGCTGCTGCTAGTACACATGCATGTCGGCTAAAGAACTCACGTCGTATGTCACGGCCGCAAGCACAGTGCCACCGCTAGCAGGACACAGCCACGTCCAGTAAGGCAGTG
Organism: Ampelocalamus luodianensis; assembly: GCA_036346255.1. NCBI lineage: Eukaryota > Viridiplantae > Streptophyta > Magnoliopsida > Poales > Poaceae > Ampelocalamus > Ampelocalamus luodianensis. The sequence continues at coordinate 78,278,982 of CM070621.1, forward strand.
TTTGGTTGAAGGTAGCAGGTTGAACTGGATGGTTCGGTACAAGAAACGAGGTGATTCAGGCGTTTGGTTGGAGGTATTGTATCAAACCATTCAGGACCAAACCATACACATTCGGCGAATATTCCTCTTTGATCCTGCATCGATTTGTTCGGAAAATTTGGACGAACCACAGCGTTCACTCTCGCTCCTCCTCTCGTCTTTCTCAACGGGCTCAAGCTAGGGGGAAGCTGGGTGCGGACGAGTGGCCCAGTAGGGGCAGCCGGCGGCCGGAGGCCACACCGGCCGGGCATGGCGCAGGAACGGGTCGTAGGCACGCAGGCGCGTGGGAAGGCGGCGGTCCAAGGCGCGCGGGCCGGGCGCAACCAAGAGGGAGCAGGCGGGGCGGGCCACAGGAGCGCTGGGAGGAGCAGCAAACAGGGGCCCAGAGTGGCGACCGGTGGCGCCATGGGCCGAGCCGGAGGAGGAGCACCGTAGGGAGGAGCAGTGAGCAAGAGCCCGAAGCGGCGGCCGGCGGCGCCATGGGCCGAGCTAGAGGAGGAGCGGCGGCGCCGTGGGGAGCCCCGAGCCGGAGGAGGAGCGGCGATGCCGTGGGGAGCCTCAGCCAGAAGCAGTGGAGAAGAAAGAGATTGGGAAAGAATAATGGATTATTCGTGAAACGGTGAGAGAAATAGAGAATATTAAGGTCAAAGGGGGATTAGAGTAGGGGATTATAAAATTTTGGGTATTATCTCGTATAATTAACCAAACACAATCTCGTACCACTCTATCCCACCAACCAAACAGACTGCTTGAACGATCCTATTCAGGACAATCCCATCCAAGATGATCATATCCATACCATTCAACCACATCCCATCAACCAAACGCACCCTAAAACAAGCTACCGCTAGACGCGCATGAACAAAAAAACACTGCCATCAAAAGCTCACCTGGCTGTAAAGCCTACATGCGTTGTTTTTCTGGAGAGATGCACAGCATCCCGATACCTATACTCGTAATCTAATACCTCTCTCACCTCTATCTTTTAATCACACACACCTCTATTTTCTTCACGCCACCAGCACCCCAATGATTTTTTAGCGTATCTATCTTCTTCTGGAGCCGCCGCCAACACCTAGACTCTGTTCTCCCGAGTTCTCCAAAAATCCCTTTTATATGTCAACGGCCACCAACCCTAAAGCCTTCTAGCATTGGCACCTAATTACCCACTTATACAGCCCACTAAAGTCTTAGGGTCTAATACGTGGGTTTTTACACCAGATTATAAAACTAATTTTGGACACCCCAAAATTGTCACATGTTGTAGCCTCCAGACCGCACCTCCGTAGCTCCAACACGCATCATCCATCTTTGATTTTCATGCACTCCAACTAGAGTCCGATCATCTCCTCCAACATTCTCGACTCTCTGGACCATGACTTTGTTAGAGATATATGTATAATGTATTATTCCCCATTATTATGAGGGGTTATTTGCATATTCATCACATGTACTTTGTGTATATATACTGATCCATTGGCCCCCTGAGAATACAAGTTGCTATTCCTAACATGGTATCAGAGCAAATTAGGATTACCTCTCCCGAACGCGCAACTCGTCCTCCTCATCCTCTGCCCTAGCCACGCTGTCGGCTTCCCCTCCCTAGCCGCCGCCGTCGGCTTCCCTCCCCTTTGCCTCACACCACCACTAGTCGCCGCCATCACCAGCCGCAGGACCTTCCACCACCGGCCTCGTCCTCCGGTTGCCGGCCTCGTCCTTCGGTTGCCCATGCGCCGCCGGATTCACCACATCGCACCGCCGCCTCGTCCCGCCGTTGCCCGGTGTCGTCTTCCTCGGCCTCGTCTCTCCACTGCAGCCACCGAGGATGACGCCGCCGCAGCCGCCCGATCCGCTCTTGCTTGGGCCGCCGTAGTCGTCGACCGACCATTGCTTGCTCGGACCAAGACCGCTGCCGCCCATTCGCCGCCGCACACAAAGTTACACGCCGCCGCCGGGAACCCTAGTTCCCTCGTGCGTGCGTTTGTAGCAGGCAGGCCGAGCCGAGTGGGCCTCGGTTCTTTTTAGCCGAAGTCGAAAAAAAGAGAAAAAAAACGTTGTTCTAACCACCGCACCGTCCAGCGCCGCCTGTTAGACTTCGTTGTCTTGATCGTCGCGTCGTCCAGCGCCGCCTACCAATGGGCACTGTCTCTCTCCCTCGCTGCCCGGTGATTTTCGATGGTGTTAACTACACCGATTTTGTGTCTCACATGCGCATCCACATGCGTGGTCTTCGTCTCTGGGGCGTTCTCTCTGGCGATGTCACCTGCCCGCCTTGCTCTATTCCTCCGACGAGCCTCACGTTGTTGCATCGCCCGACGGTGACAAGGCTGCGGTTGAGGCCGCTGGCCTTGCTGATGATGAGGCTACCTCTGCCTACCAGGAGGCTCTGGATTCCTACAAGGATCGAATGACTGCCTACACTCAGTGGTACGATGACGATGCTCGAGCTGCTGTTGTATTCATCGCCAGTATCCAGCCTCAGTTTTCTTCTGAGGTTGTGGGACTCCCTTCGGCTTTCCAGATGTGGACTCATCTTTGTCGCGCACGAGCCCTCCGTGATGCCTTGTACTGCCTCGTGGTTCGCTAGGAGCACTCTCTTCAGCAGGGTGATGCTACTGTTGACGCTTTTATGCTCGAGCTCTGCTGCTTGGCGCCACCGACTCTCTTCGCGACTCTTGGTTGTCGCTCCCGCCCATGTTGTCCGGCCGTGACGCGGCCGACCGGAGTTTTAGCGGGTCTACGAGTTCCTTACTTGCCTTCGTCCTGAGTTCGAGCAGCGGCGTGCCCAGCTCCTTGAACGCCACCCTTGTGTCACTCTCCTGGAGGCTCTTACCGAGATACGCGCGGAGGAGACTCACCTGAGTGGTGCTGTCCTGATACCACTCACCTCCGTGCTCGCCGCTCGCCCACCTGCTACACCGACGGCTCCACGCTTCAGCACACTGCCTCCTCCAGCGGCTGCCACAGGTGGTGGTGGCCGCCCTCCATCGGTAGTGGTCGTCCTCACTGCTCCTACTGCAACAAGGTCGGCCACATTGAGTCCCAGTGCTATAAGAAGCAGCGGCATCTTTCACGCTGTTCTTCTACTAGCACTGGCATTGGTGCTTCCACATCGACGTCTGCATCGACTCCTTCAACAGTTTCTCTCACTGAGCAGGAGATAGCCATACTTCGACGCCTGCTTGCCACTTCAGGTTCTCCCTCGATAGGTTCTCGCAGTTCGCACTAACTCTTCTGCACCGAAACCACCTTCTACACAGTCCGGTACCTCTCCGTGGATTCTTGATTCTGGAGCATCTTTTCACATGACTCCTGATTCTTCCATCCTGTCTTTCATTACACCTCTTGATTCTCCCCCGCTGTTCTTACCTCGATGGTACATCTCTTTCGTCTCTGGTCGAGGACCTCTTAGCAACTCATCTTTTCATGTTCCTTCTGTTGCTTATGTTCCTCTTCTTACCATGCAGCTTCTTTCTGCCGGGCAGATTACTGACCTTGGTTGTTGGGTCATTCTCGACTCTAACTCTTGTTGTGTTTAGGACCGCCACACGGGAACTCTGGTTGGTTCTGGCTCTCGGCGCCTTGACTCACAGCGTCTCTGGGAGCTTGACTGGCTTCACCTTCCTTCCACTGCCATCGTCGCCGCCAGTCTCTCCGCTTCTGCCACTCCGCCTACCAGCTCTTTCCAGTAGTGGCATCACCGTCTTGGTCATCTGTGTGGATTTCGTCTATCGTCTTTAGTTCATCGTGGTCTTTTGGGTCTGTCTCAGGAGACATATCTTTAGATTGTTAGGGCTGTAAGTTAGGTAAACAGATTCAGCTTCCTTATCCTCACAGTGAGTCAGTGTCTCAGCGTCATTTTGATCTTGTTCATTCAGATGTTTGGGGTCCAGCTACCTTTGTTTCGAAAGAAGGTCATCGATATTATATCATTTTTATAGATGATTTTTCTTACCACACTTGGATATATTTCATGTCTTCTCGTAGTGAGGTCTTATCTATCTATAAACAATTTACCACTATGGTCCACACACAGTTCTCCACCCCTATTCGTGTCTTTGGTGCTGACTCCGCTGGCGAGTACCTCTCTCGTTACCTGCGCAGCTTCCTTGCTGAGCAGGGTACTCTCGCTCAGTTTTCTTGTCCTAGTGCTCATGCTCAAAATGGTGTCGCTGAGCGCAAGCATCGTCACCTCCTTGAGACGGCTCGTGCACTGATGATTGCCGCCTCTATTCCACCTCACTTTTGGGCCGAGGCTATTTCCACTGCCACCTATCTCGTCAATCTCCAGCCTTCTTCTGCTCTTCAGGGTGCGATCCCTGCTGAGCGTCTCTGTGGTCTTCTTCCTGACTACTCTGCCCTTCATCTGTTTGGCTGCGTTTGCTACGTTCTCCTCGCTCGAGAACGCACTCAAACCGATCGCTTAGTCTGCTGAGTGTGTCTTTCGGGATCTGATGCGAGCACAAGGGCTATCGGTGCTGGGATCCTGTTGATCGCCGGGTGCGGGTTTCTCGGGATGTGACTTTCGACGAGTCGCGTCCCTTCTATCCACGCCCTGCCTCTCCTTCGGCTTCCTCTGTGGAGTCTCTGTCCTTTTTGACTTTTCCAGATACACCTCTATCTATCTTGCCCTCGTCCACCCATTCCCCTGAGGGCACCCATTCCCCTGAGTCTCCACCTATTCCTCCTGTGGCCTCTCCGCCATTGTCGTTACTTCCTTGGGATTGAGGTTACTTCCACTCCAGATGGTTTCTTTATGTCCCAAGAGAAGTATATTCAGGATCTTCTTGATCGCGTCTCTCTCACTGATCAGCGTACTGTTGAGACTCCTATGGAGCTCAACGTTCACCTCCGCTTGTCTATCTTGCTGTTACTCGTCCGGATATCACTTATCCAGTCCTACATTCTGAGTCAGTTCATCTCTGCTCCCACTCAGGTCCACTACAGCCACCTTCTTTGAGTTCTGCGATACCTTCGTGGGACTATCTCTCGCCGTCTCTTCTTTCCACGCTCCACTGCTCCGGCCAGCTTATTCGGATGCTACTTGGGCGGCGATCCTCCGATCGCGGTCTATCTCTCGCATCGTGTTTTTCTTGGTGGTTCTCTCATTGCCTAGAAGACGAAGAAACAGACTGCAGTATCCCATTCGAGTGCAGAGGCTGAGTTGCGCGCTATAGCTCTCTTGACAGCAGAGATTACTTGGCTACGGTGGTTACTTGAGGACTTTGGTGTTTCTGTCACTACACCGACTCCTCTCTTGTCAGACAGTACAGGTGTTATCAGTATTGCTCGTGATCCTGTGAAGCATGAGCTCACCAAGCATATTGGTGTTGATGCTTCCTTCATGAGGTCTTGTGTGCATGATCAGGTGATTACTCTTCAGTATGTGCCTTTAGAGCTTCAGCTAGCGGATTTATTCACGAAGGCCCAGACTCGCGCACAACATGACTTTTACCTCTCCAAACTCAGTGTTGTTGACCCACCATGAGTTTGAGGGGGGGGGGTGGTGTTAGAGATATATGTATAATGTATTATTCCCCATTATTATGAGGGGTTATTTGCATATTCATCACCTGTACTTTGTGTATATATACTGGCCCATTGGCCCGCTGAGAATACAAGTTGCTATTCCTAACAGACTTCACACCAAGCCATCTCTTGGTCATCGCCGTAGACCACGATCGCCTCTGAATTACAATGCACATGCAAAGACCAAAACAACATATTTTCCCAGCACAAGTTCTTCCCAACTTGACTGACATAAGTTCACACAACACGACACACGTCTCAATTAACATCAGTACCAAACATTGTCAATTATTCATCAACTAAAATATACTAGACCTAGCCACATGGTCTAACAGCTTGCTAATGTTTGCACGATTGGTCATAATTTCACTTAACTAACAAAATTAGATGATGTGGCGTCTAGTCAACTTGAGGAGACAATCTCAATCTGACGTGACTTGTGTCGGGACCCAAAATTACAATTCTGGACCCTCTGTGTATACTGCACTAGTCCAGGATCACGCTAGTGCACACAGTGGCAACATCGATGAAATATCATTTCCATATACAAAGATGACTAATAAATAGGCAAATAACAATAAATATCAGAGTAAAGACCTTAAGGTCAAAGCTTACAATTAATGCCTCAGAAGGCGAATAGCTCAATGAAGCTGTAGCAGAACGAAACGGAATAACTTCAGTGAAGCCTATCCATATGCCTATAGGCAATCGGCTGGGGTGCGCGACCTAGTTCTTCTCGATCCTTGAAGTAGACCTTGTTGACCGACGATTCCTCCATTTCTCAGAGGTTTGGGCGCAAGTTTTACAACAAGCGTGAGTACACAACCGCACTCGCAAGTCATACCACGTAATGCAATGTATAGATGCGTGTTTATTCCAAAGGAAATGGCTTCGTGGTTATTTTGCGAAATGCAACATTTGCAATTGAATATGAATAATAGATTGAAAGCATAATTCAAAACAAATAGACAATATTAATTTAACATTTGTTTTCACAAAGACACATAGCCTAATCAAATTTTTCACACACCATATGACTTAAATCACACAACTGTCCCTTCCCAATTGTTTTATGAAAATCTACCCTCGTGAAATCCCCGAGCATTGTCCATGACCGCGACGGCTATTCGAATAGATTGTTTAACACTCTGCAGAGGTTGTACACTTTACCCACACGATATAACCGGTGTGCCGCACCGATAATAACAAAACGGTTCGTAAACTTCATCTCAACATTGACATTCTTATTCACATAGTACTCATATCACATAGCCTAACCTATCCACGAATATCAATGCCGAGAATCCATAACTTACTAAGTTAGGCCCGCTTTATCGCACATGTGGTCGCACAAGAAGGCTCGTTCAATGGCGCACAAAGTTAAGTCCTTAATTGACCAAGGCAAGACTTCCATTTTCTAACTAAGTCACAAAGATTATCATTCCCATCACATAGTCCACCATGTCACACGCCTCCACCACTTGCCTCACCCAAAACCTTTACCACCTGGGTTGGTTTTAGTGCAACTATTGCCATCACGAAGTAATAACACATAGCACCAGTTTTACACAAAGTTCCATAATCACATAGTCAAATTTATAATTGCAACTCAGTTATGATGATGACTCGTTGCATGGCTAAGCAATCTACTCAGACTAACCAACCCACGTTGGTAATACCATAGCACCAACTAAATATGAACCAATCTAGGTGACAAAAGATTATGACATACAATAGACAAAGTGGATATAACAAATTGGATTAATAGCTAAACCCAAAAGCATTTAAATAATTACTTAAAGTAAATGCAATAATTTAAATCAAAGTAATCTTAAAACTGGGATTCAATATGATCAATGGTATAACTTGCCTTGCTATAGCAATGATGATCTTATTTTATCTTCAATCTTCTACTTGCTTGATCTTCACTCCTTCTGGACGATTCCGGACTTCGCTGCCTAACGAGAAAGAAAACGCAAAACAAACTAAATTCAAAAGACAAATAAAATAAACTCCAAATTGAATTTGAATGGTACTAGAAGGTAGATATTGAATTTAGATGAATTTAGAAACTTGAATGAGTTCAATCGGAATTCGGATGAAGAAGATATGGCTTTTGGAAGATTGAAATTCACATGAAATGATGAAAAAACTCTACGGAATATTCTCATAATATTCTATTCCGAAAATATTTAGAAAAAGAACGAGTATATGATAGGTGGGATCGACAGGTATTTATGGATTTCTAGAATTAAAATAATTCCAGAAATAAGGTAGAGAGAGTGACAAGCGGGACCAATAAGATAAAAGGATTTTCAAGAATTAAATTAATTCTAAAATAGAATTAGGTTGACATGTGGGCCATCGGTCTATGGACCGGGTCCACGGAGATATGCTAGTCCACGGTGGACCAAACTCATGAATAGGGTTTGACCAAGATTGACTGACATACGGGACCCGCATGTAAATGAGGGAAAATATTAGAGATTTAATTAGGAAGATGACATGTGGGGGTCTACATGGAAGATATATATATATATATATATATATATATATGGATGGCAAAGGGTCCACATGGAAGTGAGAGAGATATAGGTAGTATGGCTTGAATTGTTTGGATGACAAGTGGGACCGAATAGGAGAAAGAAAAGGTGTTGACCATGTTGACCAAGTCAACGTAATAAAAGAACAGAGCGTAACAACAATTCACGATCGACAATAGCATGAATAGTGAACAGAGGGCATGGCCGGTTCTTGCTCATGGCGGTGACGATGAACGGAGGCGAACCAACGTTGGCGAAGGGGCAAAACGGAAAGGAAACGACGAGCCGGAGATGATGACGCGGTCCGGACGTCGAGATTTTGCTCCATGCGACGGCAGCGACGCAAAGAACGCCGACGACGGCGGCCTCACGCGCGCGTAACACTTCCGGTGATGCTCGCGAAAGGGAGGTGAGCACGGCGAGAACGCGGCGACGCGAACTCAACGGTGGTGGAGTTGAAGGCGGGGATCAACGGTTGCGGAGTAATTGACCGAGAAGGACGACGAACAAGAGGCGAGAGAACGCCAAATTCTCGGCAAGACCGTGGATGAAACTTGAATCTACAAGAGGGAAAAATAGGTATTGACGAGGGGCACAAGATGACGCGATCGGATTTTGGAAAACTCACCGAGCAAGCGAGGAACGCGATGAATACGTTTCGCTTTAGGGCTTGACATGGCCGACGGTGCTCGTGATCTTCGAGCGAAGAGGAAGGAACCATGACGTAGAACGCGACGACGAAGCCAACGCCGCAGACGGTTCGCCGGGACGTTGGATGAAGCCGAGTTCGCGGAGAAAACCTTTGGTTGGAGCTCGGTTTTTTGGAGATGGCGACGAAATTAGATCGGTTTGGAGGAAACCAATTCAGGGGATTGGAAGAGGGGATCAACACGAACGCGTGAGCGCAAACGGCTCGCATTTATATGCACCGTAGAGGAAGATATGGAATTTGGAAATTTCGGTTGGAGACGTGCACGGAACGAACTCGTTCGGTTCTAGAGATTGAAGATGAACAGTAACCTATGATTTACTGTAGCATAGGCAGGAGAGAGAAAATCTGGATTTTCGGAATTAAAAGAAATCCCAAAAAATCAAGGAGGTCAAATAAATAGCAAACAAATCCGGAAAAATCTCAGAAAATACCCAAAAATTCCTTGAAGGACAAGGAAGCCAAATAACACAAATTTTTATTTAATTAATGTTTATATTAGTCAAATTAAATATTTTTAATTTAGGAAAATTCCAATTAAGCTTCATTAATTCAAATAAAATTGGTGAAATTTTCCAGGGACCTAAACTACTCAAATTTTTTGAAAAGCCAAATTTTGGGACGTTACAACTTGCGACGACAGTGAGGCATAGTGTAACATCCCGATTTTTAGTCCAATTTAAAATTTGCATGATTTTTAGGATTTTCAAAAACCTTTTGCTGCATATCCCAATTTCCAAGTCACTTTGTTTGGCAACTTAAAAACTCAAGTTAATTTCTTTATTGGTAAAAACAAAACTTGCCAAAAGTCTCCTAACTAAGTAAATACACTAGCTTCGTAAATTTTAAAAAGGTTTTTTATTACGTCAGGGATCTACTTAAATCAAAATATTTAAAAATCTCGTGTTGGTAAAATCCTTAAAAAAAATTCAAGTTCAAACCTAAACCAAAAGTTTGAATGCAAATTAAATAAAAAAACCTTTTCTCTTCCCATCTCCCTCAACTGGGCCGAAACCAAGCCGAACCACCTTCTCCTTCTTTCCTACCCTTTTTCTCTCTTCCCTCCCCAGCCGAACCGGCCCACGCCGCCGCCCTCTCGCTTCCCTTCTCCTTCCCCACTCGCTAGCCCATCCGACTCAACCCGTGATTTTTTAAAAAATAATATAATTTTAAAAGATATTTACAAAAATAAATAGCCGCCCCCAAAAATTACAAAAATATATCCCTGTTGCCAGTTGAACTGGTGATAGGGACCCTATTCTGCCCTGTCGCCGGTTCAAGTACCTATCGCCAGTTGAACTGGTGACAGGAAGTTGAACCTGGTCCCAGTTCAACTGGCGACAGGAATTCAGCTACAAAACCCCGCAAAAATGAGTCCACAATTCATTTTAATTCCAGAAAAAACAAGAGAGAGTAGGAGAGGGAGAGAAGAAAAGTAGCGAAGCTCTGCCAGTTCGTTGCGGAGGAGAGAGATTGACAGAGCATCAGATCCAATCGATCATCTTGCTGGTATATTTTTTTGAAACTATGTACGTTATGTCAAAACCTTGTCGGTTAGCAAACAAAAATAGCGACATAGAATTGAGTAGGTTAGATAAATGTAGTCGGTAGTTATATTATTTTGAGTACATATTTTTAGTTGTGTAGCCGGTAGTTATATTATTAATGCAGGAATTCTTTTGTAAACTAGAAGAATTGCATGACAGATTTTAAAATTGTAAAGAACATCAGGAGTAGCTGAGTAGGTCGAAAGAACAATGAGAATATTTGCATAAATAATTTTTTTTAAGAATGCGCAAGAGCCTTGCACATCATTTCATTAAGTAGAAGAAGATGGATACAAACTAAAGGAAACAACTCCACACAACAAGGGTTATGTAGTTCGTCATGCACATGTTAGGAATGTTGCAACACTCGAACGATTTATGATATTTCTGCAGAAATAGGAAGACGCCAGTTATGAATCTGTAAAAAATGTATAGAGTAGCTAAGTGGAGTAATTATTTACCTTTCGATTTGTGCGTGGTTATTATTTTGTTAGTGCGTGGTAAATATCTTGTTAGTGCCAAAAATACCATTTAAACTAGGAAAATAGCATGACACGTATTAAAATTGTAAAGAAAAATTCGTAGTTGCTACATAGGTTATGTAAAGATGCATGAAAAAATATGGACTTTGTTTATTGCTGTATTTTCAGGTATGGCAGACGTGAGCCACTACGAGTTGCTTGACCCGGTGATTGACGCGCGTCACCGTAGCCGCCTCAGTACCGTGGTCCCCCCGAAGGGCGAGGCGTCGATAGAGCTTGCCGCGTTGCGGCTACGCACGCCCATCAGGGCATGGAGGCTGCACCGAGACTAGCTTCCGAGGTACGTGTAGTTCTGACCTTCATGCACTCAATCGCGGTCTGACTATTTTGCGTGGACTCACGTTTGCTCTTAATCGTTTCGACACAGGTTGAGAGCGGCATGCCTCCTTCCACTAGTGAGGATGGTGGAGGCGACGTGGGAGGACGACCAGGACCACGGTCCTGGTCGTACGTCTAGGCGTTTTCCATATGACCAGGCCCTACTGACGGCGCTGGTCGATCACTGGAGGCCAGAGACCCACACGTTCCACCTCTCGTGTGGGGAGATGGCGCCGACAGTGCAGGACGTAAGCTACCTGACTGGGTTGCCCTGCGCAAGCGCTCCGATGGCGGCGCACGACATCCCGACCACGTGGCGCACGGACCTCCTAGCTAGGTTCCACGATGTGCTGCCTCCGGGCAGCGGGTACGCGGAGTTTAGCAGCCCGCACGGGCCAACGTTGAGGTGGATCTGCCAGTTCTACATAAGTCTTCGTAACTATTATCCTCTCGCATCAATTCGTATGTGAATCTTGCTGACATGTACGTGTCTTCTTGCAGCCCGAGCGTATGGCGCAGAATGCAGGCGACATCGTTGTTAGGAGGCACTTCGAGGCCTACCTGCTGTGGTTGTTTGGGTGGGTCATGTTCCTAGGGTCCCATGGCGACAGCGTTGACAAACACTACGTTCAGTACGCACGTGAGCTGGCGAGACTCGGTAGTGGACGAGATCCCCTCCTATGCTTGGGGTCCGACCGCTTGCGCGGCGCGACGTACACGACCGCGCGCGACGTACCACGCGCGCGCAGCGCGTGCGGCGCGGCGCACGCTACCAATCCTCTCGGGATGCTCGCTACTACTGCAGTTGTGGTCCTTGGAGCGTTTCCAAATTGGACGGTCATAGCTGGACTTGCGAGCGTACGAGGAGAGCTTGTACGTCCTGCACGATGACCTGGACCGGCCTGTTGGAGATATGCCCTAGAGGCAATCATATTGATGATGATATTTCATTGTATCCATGATTTAATAAATGTTCCTTGAATATTGCCTTTGTGTTGATTAACAAGTATGTGACTTGTTTGTGAAACTCTTTACTTGTATGGTTATTCTAAAGTTGTCCCTATTCGGAGTTCATGTGAGGACACACGTGAATGATGGATTAGCACATGTATCGGTTGATGACCATGTTTCACGTGTCATAGACATGGAGATGTCAAACCAATAATGTGGACACATGTTTAGAACATGGGGTTGGACCGACCCAACATGAGACATAGTAATTATTCTTATGGTTCTCTCTACACAATGTGTACGCCTTGTCCTTAGACTCGAGATTGTCGCATGTACTTGAGATGTGAATCGACCTACTTAGGGGCTATCAACGCTACTCCGTGAATCAGGTAGTTATAAAGGTAGCTTCGGGTTTGTCATGAAGCATGCTGCGAGGCATGGTCATCGAGATGGGATTTGCCTCTCTACCCAGAGAGATATCTCGGCCCTCGAGTGATCGGATCCAAATGCATGGTCATGCTACTTAAGGTTAAGAGTTAACCTAGTAAGGGATTAGGATCACGGGATCGAGAAAGAGTGGTCGACTTGGAGCTCATTGAATATCGTGAGGCAAAGAGATTGGCATGTACATAACGTTGTGATGGTTCGTCCGATATGATCTTTACGTATGTTTAGAGTTGGCACGCCTTGCTAGAGGCCGCTACCAACTATTGACCAAGTATGTGTACTGCGTCATGTCTAAACATATGTGAACCATAGGTCACACACTTAGTGGTGAAGCCTAATTCGGATTGGATCCGAATTAGGCGGGCATTGAGTCCTAATGGGCCTCTATTTGTAGAAGCCCATTATAAGGACGTCTATAAAGGAGGGTAGGGGCGCACTGGTTGAGGGTTGAGTTTTTCGTGACATCCCCAAACCACGGCCGCCACCCTCCCACGCCCTAGTCGCTCGCGCGGATCTAGTAGTCGGCGCGTCGCTTCCTCCGCACGTGTGGATACCTTTGAAAGCGCGCATCTGCGTAGGCGTTGGGACGAACCGCAAGAAAGGAGCATGCGTGGGACGCCACGACGAGGACGAGGAAGTAGTACGACTACTCCGCCCGACGCATCGCATCAACTTGGTACGACTACATCGCCCGACGCACGCATCAACTTCCGCACTGCGCGTCTAGTGGTAAGACCGTGATCTATAGCTGCAGTGATCTTGGTTTACTGGGTAGAATTTTTAATTTGCGCTAGTGTAGCATACCCGTTTCCTACACGCGGGTATCAGGCGGTTCTTTGTCATGTTATAGGTTGGGTGATTTGCATATGGCGATATGTAATCGGTATGATCGATGTGATCGATTGTATAGTTACGTAATGGATTGGTGCGGTTTCGTGATCATGCCGCTAAGGTCGTGAAACAACATACCCTACCAGGTCGGATTCGCCATCGGGGTAGAGCGGTGACACGTAAAACCGGTTGCGGCATGCGAAGATCAATATGATTGATCGAATCGGAACCTAGATTAATAATCGATGTACCGTGATCATGCTGCTAAGGTCGTGAAACAACATACCCCCTACGGTCGGATTCGCCATCGGGGTGAAGCGGTGACACGTAAAACCGGTTATGCATGCGAAGATCAATATGATTGATCGAATCGGAACCTAGATTAATAATCGATGTACCGTGATCATGCGCTAAGGTCGTGAAACAACATACCCTACCGGTCGGATTCGCCATCGGGGTGAAACGGTGACACGTGAAACCGGTTGCGACATGCGAAGATCAATATAATTGGTCGAATCGGAACGATAGTCGATTTGTGGTAAATATGATTTGCGATCAAAATCCTATGTAAAAATTGCATAAATTGGATCTCTGTTTTTACGAATGTCGGGCCTTGGAGATACCGATGGCGCTGCTCTTCGAACCCCGAGGGAAACCCCTCAACCCCTATCCGGTGATTGCGATTCTATGCATAAACTTGTTTTTGTAGGATGTATGTGACCAATGATGGCCTAATGTGTATGTGATGCATGTTTGTAATATTTGCATGACTGCGTGTCGTGGGTATGCGGCAACACGGTGGAGCCATTGTGTTGTCAAAGTATTGTATTAACGACTGCGTGCCGACTTGTGATGATTCCTAGTATCCATGTATTTTATTACTAGCTATTATGAGTAATAGCTTATAGTAGTACTCGGAGGACACATCACTTGGAGGATGGCACACATGAACCATGGAGATGGAGATCATCATGGTGGACAGATTCTATGGCGATGGAGATCACCATGAGAAAATGGGCCATACTGAGTCACAACTGTGTGAATGCTATTCCTATTGTTTTACTCCTATGCATGTTTGAATGGTAGAAGTATAGCGATCCCTCACAAAATGTTAAGTTAAACATATGCCCTCCCAATTAAACTTTGCACCATCCCATGTCTTGTAAATTGATGGTGGGTCTATAAAATTAGGGCACCATCAACTTTCCTTGACTAGATGGGTTTTGTATCGGATACTTACATGCATAAGGATTGGTGAACTTAACAAGGTTATCATAAAGGTTATGGGCCTTGGGGCATAAAGGTTGGGCACCGGGGCATAGAGATGTCACCCAACAACAAGAGTCATATAGAGATATGATTAGCAAGGTGTTGCTTACCGAATTACCTTGTCTCCTAGCGGTGATGCAAAAGCTCACTAGTAGACTCGTTAATTGCGGATCTTGAATCGCTAAGAATCAACAGAGGGATGTTGATTTTAGTGGGAGTACATTCTATTAAATTTGTTTAATCTGTTTACTCTATCATGGTTTTATTTGTCTTAGTATTTTGCATTTCCTATTGTAATCAATGGCATTTAGCAACCACGCACACCCTTTTGCTTTGCGATCGATTCTTGAGAAAGAGAAATTAAATGGAACAAACTATTCGGACTGGGTCCGTAACCTGAGAATTGTTCTCGAGGCGGATAAAAGGAAAACGTCGGACACCCCAATCCCGGAAGAACACGCTAACAATGCGTCTGCTTTTGTTAAAAATGCCTACAAGAAAGCATGTGATGACTCTCTTGAGATTAATCGTCTTATGCTTGCATGCATGGAACGACCTTCAAAAGCGGTTTGAGGATCGGAAGCGTATGATATGATCATAGCGCTAAGGACATGTTCGGACACGGCCGGACCGAACGGTTCAATGTCTCTAAGGCTTTTCGGAATGCAAGTTAATGAAGGTGCACCCGTAGGCCCACATGTGATCAAAATGGTTGGTTCTGATCGGACTTTGGATAAACTTGGTTTTCCAATTGGCCAAGAGTTGGCAATCGATTTCATTTAGCGTCTCTTCCACCTAGCTATGGGCATTTCATTTCGAACTACCATATGCATGGGCGGATAAGGGCCTTAATGAGCTTTGTGGGATGCTCAAAAAAAGAGAGTGACATTAAGAAGTGTGCGAGGCCTAGCCATGTGATGGTTGTGTGAACAAGTCTAGCTTCAAGAAAAAGGTAAAAAGCCATGGCCAAAGAATAAGGGCAAGGTTAAAGATATGATCTCGCCAACGCCTAAGCCTAATCTTGGACTCGAGTGAGAAGTATGCTTCTATTGTAAAGAAATCGCCTTTGGAAGAGAAACGCAAGAAGTACATGGATTAGATGAATGCAAGAAGAAGGTCGGAAGTAAGACTTCCACCCATGGTACACTTGTCATAAATGTTTTAGACATTTTCTCAGATTCTCCTATTAACTCTTGGGTATTTGATCTGGATCAGTTGCTCACATTTGCAACTCGATCGGGGGCTAATAAGAAGTAGAGGAGTCGCAAGAGGTGAAGTTGATTTCGCGTCGGAAATAAAGCAAGGGTTGCTGCGTTGACCGTCGGCACCATGCAACTTCACTTCCTTCAAGATTTATTATGGAATTGAATAATTGTTATTATGTTCCTAGTATGAGTCGAAACATTTTATCCCCTCATGTTTGATGAGAGATGGTTATTCATTTGCAAGTAAAGACAATGGTTGTTTGATCTCTAAAATGGAATGTTTATGGCTTTTGCCCATTGTGAATGGGTTATTTATTTTAAATCTTGATGATGCGCCTATCTTTAACATAAATGCTAAAAGACTTCGACCTAATGATTTGAATCCCACCTATGTTTGGCATTGTCGTTTGGGTCACATAAGTGAAAAGCGCATGAAGAAGCTCCATGTCGATGGTCTTCTAACCGTTTGATTTTGAATCATACGAGACATGTGAAGCTTGTTTGCTTGGTAAGATGACCAAATCACCTTTCAAAGGTTCTTTTGAGAGGCGTCGGACTTGTTGGAAATCATACATCCGATGTATGTGGACCAATGAGCACGATCGCTAGACGTGGATTTCATTACTTCATAACTTTCATCGATGATTTTAGTAGATATGGCTATGTCTACTTAATGAAGCATAAGTCTGAAACTTTCGAAAAGTTCAAAGAGTTCGAATGAGGTTGAAAATCAACGTGCCAAGAAAATCAAGGCTCTGCGATCGATCGTGGTGGCGAGTATTTGAGTCATGAATTTAGCAATCATCGAAGAGTTGCGGAATTGTTCCACAGCCTAACACCGCCTAACGCCTCAAAGAAACGGTATCTGAGCGGCGTAATCGGACCTTGTTGGACATGGTTCGATCGATGATGAGCCGATCAGATTTACCATTATCCTTTTGGGGTTACGCTCTAGAAACGGCTTTCACACTTAATAGGGTGCCGTCTAAATCCGTAGTTAAGACACCATATGAGATATGGGTAGGAAGAGTCACGGTTTGTCTTTTCTAAAGATTTGGGGATGTGAGGCGTTTGTCAGCGACTCTGATCGGACAAGCTCACACCCAAGTCGGATAAATGCATTTAGTGGGATATCCGAAGGAAACCTTTGGATATTACTTCTACAACCGACTAGAGGGCAAAGTGTTTGTCGCTCGAAGTGGTGTTTTCCTAGAGAAAGAGTTTCTCAATAGGAGACAAGTGGAAGAACAGTGCAGCTTGAAGAGGTTCAAGATGAACCAATCGGGAAGACTCGACGAATGATGCCCATGTGGCGTAACAAGTTGAGGAACCCATAGCAAAGGAAGCACCACCACCACGAAGGTCGGAAGGCTCATGTGCGCGAGATATATTATTGTTAGACAATGATGAGCCTACGACCTATCGCGGAAGCAATGATGGACCCGCACTCGAGAAATGACATAGTGCCATGAGATCCGAGATAGCATCCATGGGAGACAATCAAGTTTGGAATTTGGTTGACCTTTGATGGTGTTAAAACCATAGAGTGCAAATGGATCTATAAAGGAAGATTGATATGGATGGAAATGTTCATATCCATAAAGCTCGACTTGTCGCAAAAGGTTTCGGCAAGTTCAAGGAGTTGACTACGATGAGACTTTCTCACCGTAGTGATGCTTAAATCAATACGGATCATTCTAGCTATTGCTGCATATTTCGACTATGAGATATGGCAGATGGATGTCAAAACGGCTTTCCTTAATGGAAATTTAACCGAGGACGTGTATATGACACAGCCCGAGGGTTTTGTCGATCCAAACAATGCTAGAAAAGTATGCAAACTTCAAAAATCCATTTATGGATTGAAGCAAGCATCTCGGAGTTGGAACATTCGTTTTGATGAAGTGGTCAAAGGGTTTGACTTCATCAAAAACGAAGAAGAATCTTGTGTTTACAAGAAGACAAGTGGGAGCTCACTCGTATTTCTAATCTTATATGTAGATGACATATTACTGATTGGAAATGATATTCCTATGCTCGAGTCCGTTAAGACCTCATTGAAAAATAGTTTCTCAATGAAGGACTTAGGGGAAGCGGCATATATTTTGGGTATTAAGATCTATAGAGATAGATAAAAAGGCTAATAGGATTAAGCGCAGTACTTACATTGACAAAGTGTTGAAGCGGTTCAACATGGAGGAGGCAAAGAAAGGGTTCTTGCCCATGTCTCATGGCATAAATCTTGGCAAGACTCGGTGTCCTTCGACAACCGATGAGCGAGATCGCATGAGTAAGATTCCATATGCTTGACCATTGGATCTATCATGTATTCTATGATGTGCACTCGCTGAGATGTTTCCTATGCTCTAAGTGTTACGAGCAGATACGACCGATCGGTGAGAGTCCTCGGGGCAGATTAAAAACATCCTCAAGTATTTGAGAAGAACTAAGGATGTGTTCCTAGTCTACTGAGGTGAGGAAGAGCTCGTTGTAAATGGTTACACCGATGCAAGCTTCCAAACCGACAAAGATGATTACAAATCGCAATCGGGTTTTGTGTTCCTTTTGAACGGTGGTGCGGTAAGTTGGAAGAGTTCCAAGCGGAGGCTGTGCGACTCTACAACGCGAGGTAAGTACATTGCGCTTCAAGCGGCAAAGGAAGGTGTTTGGATAAGAAGTTCATAATCAACTAGGTGTGGTTCCTAGTGCGTGCGATCCTCACGGATCTTTCTTGTGATAACAAAGTGGAGCCATTGCGCAAGCCAAGGAGCCGAGGAATCACCAAAAGAACAAACACATATCTGCGGCGGTTTCATCTCATTCGAGAGATCCTTAATCGAGGAGATTTAAAGATATGCAAAATACACACGGATTTGAATATTTCGATCCTTTGTGAAGCCTCCCACAGGCCTAAGCATGAGCGCACACAAGAGCTATGGGTATTAGATATCTTCTAGATTGACTCTAGTGCAAGTGGGAGACTGTTGGAGATATGCCTAGAGGCAATCATATTGATGATGATATTTCATTGTATCCATGATTTAATAAATGTTCCTTGAATATTGCCTTTGTGTTGATTAACAAGTATGTGACTTGTTTGTGAAACTCTTTACTTGTATGGTTATTCTAAAGTTGTCCCTAGTCGGAGTTCATGTGAGGACACACGTGAATGATGGATTAGCACATGTATCGGTTGATGACCATGTTTCACGGTCATAGACATGGAGATGTCAAACCAATAATGTGGACACATGTTTAGAACATGGGGTTGGACCGACCCAACATGAGACATAGTAATTATTCTTATGGTTCTCTCTACACAATGTGTACGCCTTGTCCTTAGACCTGAGATTGTCGCATGTACTTGAGATGTGAATCGACCTACTTAGGGGCTATCAAACGCTACTCGTGAATCGGGTAGTTATAAAGGTAGCTTTGGTTTGTCATGAAGCATGTCTGCGAGGCATGGTCGGTCGAGATGGGATTGCCTCTACAGAGAGATATCTCGGGCCTCGAGTGATCGGATCCAGAAATGCATGGCCATGCTACTTAAGGTTAAGAGTTAACCTAGTAAGGGATTCCGGATCACAGGATCGAAAGAGTGGTCACTTGGAGCTCGATTGAATATCGTGAGGCAAAGAGATTGGCATGTACATAACGTTGTGATGGTTCGTCCGATATGATCTTTACGTATGTTTAGGAGTTGTACGTCTTGCTAGAGGCCGCTACCAACTATTGACCAAGTATGTGTACTCGCGTCATGTCTAAACATATGTGAACCATAGGTCACACACTTAAGGAGTGAAGCCTAATTCGGATTGGATCCGACTAGGCTGGGCATTGAGTCCTAATGGGCCTCTATTTGTAGAAGCCCATTATAAGGGCGTCTATAAAAGGAGGGTAGGGGCGCTGGTTGAGGTTGAGTTTTTCGTGACATCCCCAAACCCCGGCGCCACCCCTCCCACGCCCTAGTCGCTCGCGCGGATCTAGTAGTCCGGCGTGCGTCGCTTCCTCCGTGCGTGTGGATACCTTTGAAGGCGCATGATGCGTGGCGTTGGGACGAACCGCAAGAAAGGAGCTGCACGTGGGACGCCACGACGAGGACGAGGAAGTAGTACGACTACTGCGCCGACGCATCGCATCAACTTGGTACGACTACTTGCCGACGCGCGCATCAACTTTCGCACTGCGGCGTCTGAGTGGTAAGACCGTGATCTATAATTGCAGTGATCTTGGTTTACGGGTAGAATTTTTTAATTTGCGCTAGTGTAGCCTACCCGTTTCCCTACACGGCCAACCATGGGCACGGTGTGGTGCCGCCGACGGGTTAGTTTCATATTCATTTATTTTTTGTATAGTAATCACTATTTCGTGATTAGTTTGCTTAGTTTGTGGTGTTCTATCGCATAGGCCACCTTCACGCCGATCACCTCGCAGGGGTCCTACCCAGAGTACATTGCGATGTTCGATCAACTGATCGATGACCGAGTCATCTGGAGACCGTACAGTGACAAGAGAGTGATTGCGCGAGCCCCCGGAGGACTGTCGATCCTATGCACGCGAGACTACGTGTACTGGTACACGCGGAGTGCCTTGGTGCATGATGTCTTCGTGGAGGAGTACCAGTGCGCGGTCATGCGCCGATTCGTCTGCGATCGAGGTCCCAGCCCCTTGGGGGGAGGCGGGTGCCGGCGCACGTACACGCGTAAGTTCACTCTTTAGTTCTTTCGTGCGATGTGTGTTACATCCCGACCAAATAATTATCTTGTCGTCCACAGGTACACTAGGACGGGAGTTCGTGGCATGATGTCCTAGTTGGATAGGATGTCCCCTTGGGTTGAGGGTTGGAGTGGTGCGCACGACGACCTCATCCAGTGTGGGGACGATCCCTACGACCCCGAGACGTACGATGAGTACATGGAGTGGTACGCTAGTCGGACAAGGCTTCGGTGCGTCCGGGTCGTGGTCGACCCACCTCAACATGAGGCCGCGACGTCCGACACGTACCCCACCCAGCCGAACTCCGCTTTCCACCGCTGCGTATGTATTCAACGATCCTTATTTCATATTTAATTTGACAGACTTAGATTTACAACTTGTGGATCGACTACAAGATCCACCCCTATGACATGTGGTGGTTGCTGACACGGAAGAGCTGGGTCAGGGAGAATATCGAGACCGTGAAAGGCGCCTGAAAGAGTTGAAAGCTGAGCAGGCCGAGTAGGGTAGGCGGGACAGGCAGCGCGAGGAGCAGGAGCGTGAGCATGTCAGGCGACGGGAGGCCGAGAGGGAGCGGAAGAGGGCCATCGCGGCGAGAGCTAAGGCGCAAGGCGAGGAGTACAACACCGAGCTGGGCCGCAAGGGCAAATGGTCACGTTCCATGCAGTAGTTCTACCCTATTCGTCCGTATATCCCATGTATTTCTTTTTCCCTAAAGGAATGCGTGTACCGTCCTCGGTTCGTTATCCTACGTGCCATGTAACCCCCTTGTCCGATGAAATGTCGTGTTGTTATCGTTTCGTCATTTCCCGAAAGTTCTCCAAGGGAGTTGTGCATGAATTCCCGGACGCATTGTAATATCACTTGGCTTCGTACTTACGAATCATTGATACCTCAATCGTCCTCAAATAAATCTTACAAAATTCACCTTAGTAGAACAATACACGACGATCACAAAATCCTATTGTCAGTTTAACCCATTTCGTACCGTTATAATTCTACGAAAATCACAAACAAAGCAAGTTGTTTAGGGTTTCAGCTTCCTGTCGTTGAACCGGTTGCAATTTTTTCCAAAATGAATATATTTTGAAAAGATATTTACAAAAATAAATAGCGACCGCAAAAAGTTACAAAAATGAATCTCTGTCGCCAGTTGAACCCCTTGTCACCGGTTGAGATATCTATCGCCAGTTCAACTGGCAACAGGAAGCTATCGCCGTTTAAACTGGCGACAAGCCCCTGACCCCTATAAAACCCTCTTGAAACCCTCAAAATTCCACATAGGACCCAGTTTTATTCAGAAAAAAGAGGAGGAGAGAAGAGAGAGGAGGAGAAAAGCTAGCGAAGCGCTGTTCGTCCAGTTGCCCATCTCTCGAGTAATTTTTTTTAACAGAATGGATTACATAGTTTTTGATGTACAGTTATGTAGTGAAGTCCGTTTTACATAATTATAGTTTGTGGGCTATTTAGTTTTAGATATGTAGTTCATCGTGTAAATGTTCTTTACACTGCAGTGCGTCAAATATGTCTGACGTCGTCAATTTCAAATTTTACTATGGCCGATGGACTATTATGGAGGGTCCTGAGGGAATTGATTTGAGTTATTTCCAGTCAGCGGACGTGCCCCTACCAAGACCTGAGCAATGTACATTCGGCGATGTGATCCGGTGGTTGTTCCACACGTTCCAAGTGGACCGTGATGTGTACGATCTGACATTGAGTTGCCTTGCCTCCCGGGCAGGACAACCCACGTATTGGGAGTTACTGCATCTAAAGGGAACAAATTCATGGTGGTCGTATGTACGCATGGCGAGGGAGAGGGGATGGAAATTGGTCCTTCTAGTCCAGGTTTATGCCAAACCCACTCCAGCATCCACGTCTAAACAAGTAGGGGTTGCTGACACCGATGAAGAAATCAGGGACTCTAGCGCGGCGCACACAATGGCTGAAGGACAAGGGGTTGCTGATGCCGTCGATGAAGACTATGCCGAAGTAGCTCCTTTAGTGAGACAAGCTAGTGGGCTTGCTGACGAGAGTGAGGAGCTGGAAGACCTAGTGCAAAGGATGGATCTCGAAGACCAGGAAGGACTACATGGCATTGTCCGAAGATGAAGGTTCTAATGACGAGGATGATGCGGACCAGCAGGTGGTTCCATCCGAGTGGAACACATACCAGTTCAAGAACCCCATCGTCAACGAAGGCTCCCATGTACCGTGGGAGTACGACCAGAGCGAGGTCAGACTAGGAGCTATGTACAAATGCAACGAGGTCGTGCAGGATGCGGTCAAATTCTGGGCATTGTCGGTGCGGCGTACATTCAGCGTCGCCAAGTCTACCCCAAGATGCTACGACGTGAAGTGTGGCATAGAGGGATGCCCTTGGTGCGTGCACGCATTTCAGCCCAAGTGGGACACCTACTGGAAGTGCTCTATAGTGGTCTCTTACACATGCGTCGTCGCTGAGTCAGTGTAGTCCCACCGGAACCTGTCGTCAGGCTTCATCGTCAATCTCATGTACGGTGAGATCGTAGATAATCTAGATTTTGAGCCACGATCCATCATTCGGCCCATTGAGGCAAGGTTCCAGTACACTATCAGCTATGCTAAGGCTTAGAGGGCAAAGCAGAAGGCATTGGAATCAAGTTTCAGCACGTTCGAGGATTCGTACCACAACCTCCCTGGGCAACTCCGAGTCATACAAGACAGGAATCCCATCACTCAATTTGACATTCAAGACGCCACGCATCCGAAGTGGCCTAATAAGATGGTACTACAACGAGCATTCTTCGCCTTTGATCCATGCATTAATGCATTCCAGCACTGTCGTCCAATCTTGTCATCGATGACACATTCTTGACTGGGAGGTACAAAGGCCAGATACTGACTGCAATAGCGACGGACGGAAACAATCAAATTCTTCCCGTGGCATTCGCTTTCGTTGAAAGTGAGAACACAGATAGCTGGTTGTGGTTCCTAAAGAATGTGAGGATTTCTGTTGTGTAAGACCGTCCCAACGTATGACTCATACTGTGAGGACCCCGGTTTATTCGGCTTGTACTGTTTAACCATCCACTTGGTCCTAACAGTACAAATCAAATAAACTAAGCCTCGAGATATGTATACTTCCTGAGTGCAGTATACACACCTGTTACAAAATCATGCATCAATTCCATTCATACACATAGAGAAGCAAAAGCAACAATGAAGACATAGATAATATAAAGAGAGTTATTACAAAAGAGAGGTCGACTGCCAAAAGTCATACAACTAAGTAAATACACAATGAAGCAAAATGGCCATAAGATGGCGATAAACAAAAGTCAATCGATGTGCCTTTACCCACAAGGCAACCAACCAGGACCGCCAAGCTAATCGTCCCAAACACAGCGCAACACAGCTCACAAAAGTGAGGCCCTTGGGGCTCACCTTCTTCCTCTGCAACAATTAATATTAAGCAAAGCGGATGAGTACAAAACTTGTTTTTGTACTGCAAGACCGACGTGTGAGATAACAGAACTATAATTAACTACATGCAAGCTTTATTTAAGTGGATGAGGCTTTGGACTTGTTTTGAGATAAAGCAAGTTTCCATTTGCAATAAGGTAATAGATTCAAAGCAAGTTTGCAATTAACTTTTATTGTTCAAATAAAGAGAGACAATAATAACAATAGATATAGAACAACACCAACCTAGAAGTGACTAACCCATAGTCACCACAACAATAGCATGAAGTACCCTTCATACCACCCATGTCAAGTTTAAGTTTTTAAAAGGTTGTAGTCTAGTTCTTGCACGACCTTACCAAGCATGTCCATAACCTAGGACGAGGCTATTCGAATAGTTTTAACTCTCAGGGGGTGTACCAATGTACCCACACGATAGACCGCCTTTCCACCGACCATGGTTAGCACACTTCCTTTGGTATGCGAGGCATGGCTAAGTCTAACAAGACGTTTTCCAATGGACGATGCTAATTAAGAGCCGCAACCCACGGGAGAAAGACGCATTAGACGGCCCTAACCGGTCCGCTAATGCTCCTCCAAAAACACACACAAGAACACACCCACCGACCGGCTCATAATTAACACCTCCCAAAGTACTTAGTCAAGAGAGGTTCCATATCCCCTCGTGTGGTTAGCACGCAATAAGCGCTTGGCTTAGTGACACAAGTAACTCGGTCCTTGGGGACTTAGGCACCATTCAATCACGCCCAACAGATCACACCAACATACCATTGTGCCCAAGTCAAGATATAATTTTTGTTTTGATTTTGATTTGCAAATTGGTAAAACACAAGGGTTGGACATAATGGAGTAGTATAAGTAGTTGTGTGATCAAGATCATCGACTAAAGTCGATGATCGCCCAATACTACCGATACTAGGCATGACTAAGCAATATTTATTCGAAATCTACTAAGTGACAAGAGCTCATCCAACGAACTCTAATCACAAAGAATAACCTAGGCTCGGTAGTAGAGGATAATCATTTACCTACAGATTATGCAACTAGAGGATTAACTAATCAATTTAACAACAAATTAGCAATGCATACATAGAAGTTAAACAAAATATTAGACTTTTAAAAGTAATGGGATCAATGGGAAGTGATCAAATCGCTACTTTGCTTGTGTTGCTCAATTTGTTTGCGGAGGGTCGTTCTGGGGTTACCGCAAATGTCTAATCCTAAGCGAAAGAAGCGAAAACAACCAATAAGACGAGCAACACTTAAACAAAAGAGCAAGCCAAAATTATCCAAATGTGACTAAATTTATACACAAGGTAAAATACGAATATACCTAGACATAGAAACTGGAAAAACCTAATTTGGATTTGTGGTGCAAAAGATATTCTCTAAAAACCTATTTTCGGCCATAATTAATACTGTAGCAAAAATATTTTCTAGAAATATTTTGGAGCTGAAATGTTTAGGGTGGCTACCTACTGGTGTGGTGATAACCCATATAAAATTTCAGGTCATTTGGAGTTATATTGAAAGAGTTATGATTTGTCTAAATTGTTTAGGGTATTAAACTAAATTATGATCCTTATAATTTATAAAAACAGTAAAATTTGTGAAACCAATTTTCCTAGCAATTAAACTATCAGTGGAAGCTAATCCAATTGGATTCATACAAAAATGATCTATAGATTAAAAGTTATGCATTTTACAAGTTTGCTAAAGTTCTGAAAAACAGTATTAAGTTCACTTGTTTACTATTTTTGAAAATGGTTTTCCAGGTTTTATCATGGTCTCCAGTTATTTTTCTATTTAAGTTCAAGTTATAAGGAAGATAAAAAAATTGGAATCATCTAATTTGGAGCTAAGATGACAAAGATATGAAAATGACAAGACCCTAATGTTCTTCAGTTTTTGGACTTAGCATTTTCGGGATTTTCCTAACACCGAGACGTGGGCGATTGAGCCGTCGATCTCAGATCGGACGTCCCGATTGAATCCGGCGACACAGTGCACCGAGCAGAAGAGGCGGCGGCGTGGAGAGCCGAGGGCCGAGATCTCTAGATCGGACGACCAATAATGAGCCACGTCGCCTCGACCGAGCTCCGTCGACAACGAGGAGCTCCGCCGCGAGTTTGCTGGCGTGTCGCCGCGAGGATCGCCATGGCGACGCCGGCCAAGGGCCAAATGGGATCCTAGCACTATTGCGCACCTGCAGGGCAGCGGGACTTCCGGAGGTGGACGGGCGCATGCGTGACGCCGCGAGCGGGGTGATCGCACGGGAAACACGGCAACGGTGAAATGGCTAAGCCGCGCGAAGCGGGAGGGTGCACGAGCACTAGGAAGGTGTTAGGGACTTAAGGAAGGGCTCGGCGCCACCGAGGTCACCGGAGGTGGCCGTGGCGAGAGATAGGCGGCGGCGGCAGATCTACAAATTTTACGCCGATCGAGCCACGGCTACGCCTAGGTGATTTAGCGCTTGCTTGAGCTACACTAGGGGTCTAGGGACTCACCGGATGACGCGGTGAGGACGGGATGCCAAGATGGGTCAACGACGAGGGCTGCGGCGGTGCGGGAGCTTCACTGCGGAGGGTCAACTCGAGCAAAGCCAGCCACGCGGTCATCGACGATAGCACCAAAGACACCCCAAGGGTGCCCACAGAGCAAGGAATCGAGGGATGGGGACTTACCGAGCTGGGACGAAGGGGTAGTTGCGGCCGATTTGGGGGAAATTGAAATTCGCGCCCCGCTGAAGCAACCTGAAATGGAGTGGGGGTTAAGCACCACCGAGGTGAGGAGAAGCAACAGGAGCAAGGAGGGAGCCAGGGAACCACTGGAGCACTGGGTTCACTGAGGAGCTCCGCGGGCAACAATGGCGGCGAGGAGATTTCGAGCGCTCGGGAGCTCCACAAGGGCAGTAGGTGCACGGGAGAGCTCAAGGGGTGTGTAAAGGAGGATAAAGGAGGACAAGGGGGGCTTAAGTAGGCCTGAGGAGCAAGAGAGCACCGTTGCTCCGCCTCGGGTTCCCGCTGGCGCTGCGGTCGCCGTGAGCGACGGGAGCAGTTGAGACGACGACTAAACGGGGCGGTGGAGTGACGGGCATTTAATGCGCTGCAGACACCCGTTGCGAGGTCGCCGGATGGGACAAGGCACTGCGCACCCACGCTCGGCTCCGCCATGGCTCAGCGCCGCGCGAGCGAGAGGAGGACGACGATGGCCAGCCGTCCGATTTGCATCCAACGGCTAACACGCGATCGCGTCCGAACGGCCAAGACAACGCCCACCGTCGGATGGAAATCCAACGGCCGAGCGAGGCAACCGAGTTGTCCGAATGCCTACACGAATGAGGCCGCCCGATTGAGATCCAACGCCGATGACGCTGCGCTCGCCATCGCGCCGTGCGATTAGTTGGCTCGGTCGAGTCAGTTGGCTCGAGCCCGAGTCTGACTCGCACCCGAGGAACAGTGCAAACCAGTTAGGTTTTGAATTTTAAAGGCTGAACTTTGGGGATTTAATTGAGGTATCAAATCAACTCCAAAATTTATGAAATTTTAACTGGAGCTTCCTGACTTAAGGATTAACCTTCCATAAAATTTTCAGAGATTTTTGTGCACTGAAATTTTCTCAAGAAATTCCAGAAGGTGATTTCAGAGGTTTGACCAAGGTTTGACTTGCCTCTAAAATATTTCAAATAATTTCCAAAAATTATGAAATAATTCAGAGGTGTTACCAAGCAACCCTAGAACCCAGGAAAAATTATTACCAAGGGTTTGACACAAGATTTCACCCAGAAGGTTTTGACTTGAGATAAATGAGGATTTTGATTTTGAATTTCCCAAAATTCCTTTACAAGAATTTCAGAAAAGTTTCAAGAGTAAAAGGATGAAGGAAAAGTTTTAATTTACCCTCATTTTATTACATTTGAAACACAAGCCAAAATGGGGATGTTACACATACATGATCGGCGCGCAGGCCTGCTGCGTGCAATAACTCAGCTACAACGAGGAGAGAACGTACCACTTCCATGGCCGGATCTACAGAGCAGGTGGTGCATGAGGTACTTGGGTGCAAACTTCTATAAGCAGTTCCGCAACAAGGACTTGATGAACCTATTCAAGCGGCTGTGCAACCAGAACTAGCAGCGGAAGTTCGAAACACTCTAGAAGATTCTGGATGACCGGACCCAAACCCACAGAAGGGAGGCAGCGAGAAGGGCCGCCCCAAGCGCTGACCAGGCCCCCGAAGTATTGCCACAGCTACCCACAGACGGTCCTAGTGTCACGAGGAAGACAGGGCACGGGTGAAATGCTTCTCAGACTGGATTGAGCACGAGCCTAAGGAGAAGTTGTCGCTGCTACATGACAGGGGTGGTGCTCGATATGGTATCATGACAACCAACATAGCTGAGGTCTACAACTGGGTCATGCGCGGCACCAGGTGCCTCCCTTTGGTTGGTATTGTGGAGGCAATTCTCCGCGGTACCACAAACTATTTTGTTAACAGATGCAGCAATGCGTCGCTGGCCATGGCAAATGACAGAGTACTCTACTCCGCCATGATCACCACATACATGGAGAAGAAGAGCAAGAAGCGTGAGATGCACCGGGCATTCAAGATGGGCACAAGGGAGCTTCGCTTCGAGATAATGTGCAGGGATAAAGGACGTCGCGGGACAAACCGCGAGAGGATCACCCATGAGTGCACGCTACACCGCGATAGTTGCGTATACACTTGTAACAAGCCCCTTCTTCTGCATAGGCCCTTCTTCCATGTCATGGCCGCCTGTTCGACGGTGGTGCAGCATCCCGGCTAATACCTCTCTCACTATTTCACCAAGGAGGCGTTGATGCAAAAATGGAGTGGAGAGATGTATAGTTACGCCGTTGTTGGCTATTTCACTGGCCATCCCACCTGGGAGCAACTAATCTGGGCCGCGGACATTAGTAGGCTCAAGGGAAAGGTTGGCTGGCAACAGGTACGGCGCATCAGGAACGATATGGACGAGGTAGAAACCGGATGTCGTACGAAGAAGTGCTTCATTTGCAGGGAGTTTGGTCACACCTTCAAGACATGCCCCACGCGAAATACTTAGGACTAAGGAGACATCGGCATTCCGGACGTCGCCGTAGGGACCTCATCCGGTGCCCCGACTAGAGGCAGTCCACATGGGAGACGTTGAGGTCGCGACCACGAGAAAAAACGGACAGTAGTAATATATTATTACCAATGTTCTGAATTATCATTTTAATTAAGTGTTATGACGTTCTGCTGCAAGTTCTGTAATAATAGTGTGTATGAATTCCCGGGCGAATCGCAATATCACTTACCTTTCCTTTTACGAATTGTTGATACCTTAATCGTCCTCGCTTAATTCTTCAAAAATTAACCGTAGTAGAACAACATACGACGATGACAAAAAGTTATTGCGAGTCTAACAGATTTGGCACCGTTTAAAATTTATGAAATTCAAAAATTGGCTAAGTGGAATAGGGCCGAGGTATCTATCAGGATCCTGTCGCCAGTTCAACTGGCGATAGATACCTCAACTGGCGACATGGGGGCGATAGGAGCATATTTTTGTAATTTTTGAAGACGGCTATTTATTTTTGTAAATATCTTTTAAAATTATATTATTTTTTAAAAAATTCCTCAACCCGCATCCCCTCCTCCCTGTCTCGATCGTACTTACGAGCGGGCTCCGGCCCCACTTGTCAGGGCGGATTGTCTTCCTCACCACGTCTCCTCTCTCTCCAGTTCGATCTCTCTCTCCGCGTCACCGAGCCTCATGTGAAGAAGAGGTACTCGAGTGACTGTAAGCTGCGGTTCTCGAGCCTTGTGCCACCGCGAGGTCATCCCATCCGTGCGCCAGGGCCGTTGCCCGCGCCATGCTGACATCACGACCTCAATGTCCCAAGGCACCGCGGAGGCTATGGAAGACTGGCTGAAGAAATCCAGGTCCGACCTTAATTGTGCTTGATTCCATTTCCATTGTTTTACATGATCGTATTGAGACGATGGGGGCTCACAAAGATTTATCTACGGTCTCAGGATTGGGGTTAAAATTAATTTATGGTCCCAATATTAAGTGTCAAATAAAGGAGAGCTTTTGTAGATTTAGACGTGAATCAAAGTCATGGCCCATTCTGTTATGCTGAAGTTGTTAAGAGAGTTGCTGGGAAAGATGGCGTATTCACTGGCAGTCTGGCACTCGTACGGAGGTGGATCTGAATAAGAAAAAAGTTAAATCGTGTGTTGGATATACCTGAGGCTTCCTTGTATAAGAATGGTGGAAAGAACAGTAAACAAGTGATTGTATGAGCTGATGCTGTGATTGCATCTTTTGCCTTCCTTAAGAAGTGAATGTGTGTACCAAATGCCTCTCTTGCCAAGTTTCTATATTTTTCATTTCTAGAAAGTTTGTGGATTGCCTTTGCTGCCAATAGCTCAACCAAAAAAAAGTTTCGTCTGAACTCTGAACTAATAGCATGCGAGCCTTTGGATTTCAGTCGGACAGCTCAGATTAGGGGAGTGTAGGGGTGCACCAGTGCTGTGGGATGTACTAGATATTTCTCCTCTTCTAGCTACTTAGGGAGGACAGGAAGGTGAATTTTGCCTTTCGTTTTACTCTATGGTTCTATGCCTGTCTTTTATGTTTTCAACGGATAATTACTACTGGATTTGGCATGTTAGTTTGTTCTTGGCTGCTTTTCATCTTCTGTTCCAATATTGTCAACTACGACAAAATCATCTTAACTGCAAAAGTCTAATAATGCAATTTTTCCTTTTGACGGAATCAGTAAGTAGAAAATGAATCATTGGAGGTCCTGTTTTAATTATTTTAGATTAATTCATCTTTTCTAAAAAGCTACAAGTTCAAATAATTCACCATCAGTTCACTGGAAGCACAAGAATTTTAGTGATTCTAAATGCATTTTTCTTAACTCAGAGTTATAATTATTCTCTTGTTATTTTATTATAGATTATATATACCTTATTTGGGGCAAGGTTGTTAGAATCACGATCCACGATGAAAGGGACATATGCAAATACTTATTTATAATAAATCACTAGAATCGGTAGGATCGTATGAAATT
Source organism: Ampelocalamus luodianensis (assembly GCA_036346255.1). Classification (NCBI taxonomy): domain Eukaryota; kingdom Viridiplantae; phylum Streptophyta; class Magnoliopsida; order Poales; family Poaceae; genus Ampelocalamus; species Ampelocalamus luodianensis. Next base: position 78,310,184 of record CM070621.1, read on the forward strand.
TTGATCGCGATTCTATATATTTTTTTGTTAGAATCGTGTAATATTAAGATTCTACTAAATTAAGACTTTACCATGTGATTAGACTGATCCAGTCAATCTGGGTCTTAGAAACGTACGATCATATCATTAGAATTGAGATTCTGACAACCTGAGCTGATTGGTCTTGTCTTATCTACTGTGTAATTTCAAGACATCTCCCAAAAGATTCTGAAGTGTCAGTTGCATCATGCCTCATGGCAGAGTTCAGCTGAGCTTATTTTCTGTTTTTGTCCTTCCACATTAATCACCTCTTATTGTTTGCTCAGTGGGGCTTTAGTTCATAATATAAAACAAACTTATTGGAAATTCAAATGCTTGTGAGTTGTGACTTTTGGGTTCTCCATTTCTCTCTCCATAAGTAACCCTTTATTCTTCAAAGAAGCTTACATCAGGATCGCTCCTTCAGAGCTGTGTCCAGTACTCCAGTCATCCCTTCCAACACCGTAGTAAGTGTTTGTTAGGCCCCTAATTTTCCTTGCAATACTAATAATGCATTTCTTCAAGTTTGTCCATCTGCTGTGCCAGAGTATACTCCATTAACTTCTTATGCTAAAGTAGTATAGTACTGGGGAATCTATTCCTTAGATACTAAGTTTCGATGTTCTATATCTTAGACTTGCTAGAGGGGAGATCATGACGGCTCCTGCAGATTCCCTGCTGGCTTTCAGTAAAAAGCCAAAATTTCTTAGTAGTCGTCATATAGCGGTGATACCTGTATCAACTGTATTGTCTTTCCATGAGATTCTTTTCAAGAGAGATATGATTACTTGCATTTGATTAATGTACTGAAGAGTGCTGCTCCATGATGCATTTGATTACCTGCATTTTTGACAGGTATTTGTTCATGTGATGAGGGCTGCCTATATATATGACGATGAGGGCTGCCTATATATATCACTGATATGTACATATGAAGCTTTGAGCCTCTTCTCTGCGAAACCATTAGCTTGTCGAGCTTGTGGGGAAAGGTGAGGGCGTCACTGCCTGTCTTATCCGCAGCAAGAAAGTGAGAGGCAAAAGCAATTCTTCACTGTTATGTTTTTGTTTGTTGAAAATAATATCCCCTTTTGCTTTCATTTGTTCAATCCTCTGCATGGTAGTTTTGATAGATTTTAAGACTACTCTATACTGTTACTGATTTACTAGCACATTTTATTGTTGAAGGAAGCATAGCAAGAATGCCTACCTCTGTGAATTCAGTATAGGAGATAGCATCACTGTAACTCTTCTTATGGCCTAAAGAAACGCACTAACAAGAAACTCATCTTCTTTTTTCTGAGGGGATAAACAAAATCATCTTTAGTGTGACGGAACTACCTATTTGCTGTTGTGTTAAGATTTTGTTTTGTTGAAGTTGGTATTCAGGGGAGCATTTGTTTATTTATTGAATTTGCATCTGATATAGTCTGCAAATTTCAGTTTACATGTCTGGAAGGTTTTCCCAGATGAAGAAATCGTGCGTTTCTTGCAAAACATACATGGCCCATTTGGGTGGAAAGATGAACTGTTTCCTGAGGCGTATGACTGCCAATTCTAAAGATGGCATGGTAATCCCTTCACAAGTTCAGTGTCTTGTTTGTCTATATTCAGCATTTGATTTTACATGGAGAACTAGTCAAAAATTGTTAACTTGATTTGAGCTAGCAAGAAACGAACGGTGCTAACTGAATGACCAGCCCTAGACACTAGATCCTTTTTCAAACCTGCTCTGTCCTATTTTGAATCAAGAGATAGATAAATAGCTAGCCACATCCCATTGCATGGATTGGTGGTGCTCCTAGTGACTTAGGGGGTCCAAGACCAAGAAGTGGATTATTTATACCAAGTATTCCTCTTATGGATAGATCCATTCTCCTGGTCCATAGAGAAGTGAAAGTATCTCTTAAGATTTCATGCATCATAACAAGAGAAATATAATATCTTGGGGTTTTGATGATAAGTCAATAGTTAGACTTCAGCGTTACACTATTCGTTAAAGTAGGACCATTCAAGAGAAAGGACTGTAGGACTTCTAACGGTAGATGATTGGCATATATTGTGTTCTACGTTGATCATGATTTGTTTTGTTTCTATGGGCTTGTAACTATTTCCCGACATAAATGATAAATCCAAAGATTCATCTAGAGTTACATATTTGCAAATCCCAAGAGGTAAAGCATTGAAGGTTTTCTCATAAATGGTAGAAGAAAAGGGAAGACCATAATCTTTTTTGCTTATACCTAAGTGACTTCACCTGCATAGTCCTCTGGGCAAACTCCCTCATGTGCAAATATTTTTGGCGAAGGACCATATCCAACTACACGTATGGTCCTGTAAGCAAATCCTCATGTGTGCAAAGCATTCGGAGAATGACCATGTATAACTATCACTCCATCCGTTGAGAAATATATGGCGTATTTTGACTTTGCACAAGGATTAAGAAGGTGAAATTGAGAAAGGTATGTGAGAAAATGAGTTTGGTACCCTTTATAATTGTATTGGTGTTGGACCGAAAAGGCGACTAGAGGGGGGTGAATAGAAGCACTATCTATTTTTCACTTTGATCGGATTCAAAAGATGATATTGACTCCAATAGCTATGAGAACTTTGAAAATCAATATATAAAAACGTAGCGGAAGATTTGTACTGAATCCCTTTCAAACCCCCAAAAGAAATGGTCAAAAACGCAAAAATTAGCCTAATGAACAGTACTGATGAACAGTACCAGCCATACCACACTTGGTACAACTGCATGAACAGTGTTGGTCATACCGCGGTGAACAGTAAAATCAGGCGAATGAATAGTAAATAGCTTGAAAACGAAAACAAAAATTGACGTAACTTTTGATCCGTAACTCCAAACTTCACGAAACTTGAAACACACCATCCTAAGGATGTTAGGAACTTATTCCATGCAACGATCGCAAAAATCCATGCCAAAGTTCCTGTCTTTTTCAGATTGAACGAAGGGTGCTCCAAAACCGAGCCAAAATCAAAATATGATCTAGAGACTTGCCCGTGGGTGATTGATGATCAAAAGACCCTAGATGGGTTCCCACATGTCGCAGCAAGTTAGATCACAGCAAGAAACCAACCAAAAACTTGCGGATCAAAGAAAGACTCAAAATCACCAAATAGAGAGAAAGAAAGCAAATGAACTCATCTTTGAGAGAACTTTCTTTGAATTGATTTGATATGGTATTGGTTTACAGCCACTCCATCAATGGAGGACAAAGACTCAATACATGAGCACGAAATCAAATCCAACTCTCTAGAACCCTAACCTCCAACTATCAACTCCCTAAGCACAAAATCAAAACTAGGGTTTTCAAGTAATGAAAGGGTTGAAGGGGTGCAGCCACCTCCCTCATCTATTTATAGTGGAGGCCTAGACCTTCTAGAAGAGTAAGCCTAATGGGCTCCCGTGAAGGTCCAAAACAAACGGGTCACATACGCACGCATTTTAAAGCGCCGTCTTCATCTCCTCTTGACCTAATCCGCTTCTTCACGCACCGTTTTGCGCCGCGGGTTAGCAAAAGGTCACCAAGGCGGTATTTGGTAAAATTACCAAAATACCCCTTCTCGATCCTTCTCCGAAGATCGAGTCCAGATTGCGCGAAGCACTCGCTTGTTTCGCCACGTGTAGGTTGATCCAACGGCTCTCATCATGTCGACAAGTCTCTCCCATCCGGCTCCCACCGAAACCACCATGGCACTTGCACCGACCCCCGCGCCGCTTGATCCAACTGGGCCGCGCCGAATCGCTGTTCGGTCACCTTTGTCCATCTTGCACCATGCTTGAGTCCAATGACTTCACCCGGCATCGTCGATCGTTCTGAACCTCAACTCTCCAAGCCTAGTCCCGATCATCATCGCCATTGACCGTCGTTGACCACCAAGCAACCTGCACAACAATAGACAAGCAAATCGAAACCGGGAACAAGTTCTTCACAACTTGACCCACGTTAGTCAAAACATACATCATGCAACACATATGCACTGAAACCCATGAACTTAACCTAACTCAAAACCCAACTTCGAAGTTAACAGAAACTTATAACAGAATCGGTACTACCGCCAACCAATGACCGGTACTACCGCATTGCGGTCGTACCGCGCATATACCTGCGGTCGTACCGCTTCTCGGGAAATCCAAAGTGGCACAAAACATCGTCTCTGGAAAAACCATACCGCACTCTTTAGGCCGGTACTACCGCACTGCGGTCGTACTGCGCCTTACACGTCGGTACTACCGATTAACCTGACACTTGCTAAAGTTTGCCGAAAACGCATGTCTCGACAAACCAAGAACGACATTGCCAATTGTAACATCCTAAGATCTCAGGCATATCCCCATGATATCCACAATCTCCCCCTTGATGAACGCATTGGCAATTCCCAACAAATGCAAATTTTGAGGTTTGAAAAGTAAGAACTCGAAGTTTTCGCACAAAGGCACAACTTGGTCCAAATGCAAGAGAAAGCAAAGGAAATGACCAAGTTGGCTCTAGAAAAGCATAGACAAGTGAGATAAGACAAAAGAAGGCAAGAAAGCTTCAATTTCCAGAGACGAGTCAAAAATCTCACTTAAGGTCCATATGAAAAAACAATTGTTCGAATTGACCTTTGATCATTGTGAGGATGCAAGAATTGCAATTCAAGTTCAGAAATAACAATAAGATCAAACAAATGCAAAAAGAAACTCCCCCTCACTATGATCTTTAGATTTCACAAAATTTCAAATTCTTCAATTTTCTCCCCCTTTTTATATCTTCTCCGCTTTATACATCCCGAAATATCTTCTCCCCCTTTGACAATGGAGTCATCAAGGAATCACGCCTTCCTCTCGTCTAGAGATAACAAATGCAGAATGAGGAAAAAGCATAAGAAGGAGCATGCATGAAATGTAATGGAGTGACCTCATTTTTTTTATTTTTCAATTTTTGATTACAAGAAGCTTTGGAGATTACCCAAAAGAACAAGCTAGCATTTCTAATATTGCACAAACAACATATCAGCCTGAATGCACTAGCAAGATCATGATAAGACATATATAACAAAGCTAAAGCTAAAAGGCTCAATATAAAGCAATGAATTTTAGCATTTTAAGCAAAGCTTCAAATCTAGTAAGTTCATCAACAGGGATCCTAAGATGATACTGGCCATGTCAAAATGTCAATGTGAGATCAAAAAGCTAACAATGACCACATTAAGAGACAAACAGGTCCTGAATTGAATCATTTTGCTCAATTTTTCTCAAACACCCATTTTTCAACAGTTTTTCATTTGCAATGAGTATTGAAGTTGATTAAAGGTATATCTTAGTGAAGAAGATTCTGTACTAGGAGCCATCCACAAACTCTTCCTAAGCTTCTACCAGGGCAACAAATCTTGAGGTTCATGTCAATTTTGACAAGCAGTCCCCATGAGATCGTCTGGATCATTAAACTATCTCCAAGTTCATGTCTATGATATGCAGTCTCGTGAGAGTAGTTTGGCACATTTTAAGCACAAAACAATCCTTTAATTTGATTTTTTATTTTTCACAATAGCAGTTTTAGATTCTTAAAAGAACAAGAAGCTCAAGTAATGATCAATACTAGATTCAAGAGCTAACACAGCAATTTTGACAGGGCCAATCTCACAAAAGGAGCACTAATTGCGCAACTAGCTAAAACATCCACAAATTGCAGTTTTTAGTTCAAGTTGTCTTAAAGTTCTAGCTCATTCAGCGAAGACTTAGCTACACATGTGAAAGCATGATAATTCTAGCAAGTCAAAGAACTAGACATAGCATTTGAGCATAATTAAAATACTAAAGCTCAGGAGGGTAATAAGCAAAGCTTCATCAATTTTAAAAGACAAGCAGAAAAGCTTATATTAACATGCATCTTTTTGTGATTTTCATATGAATGCAATATGATACAATGAGATGCACAAAAGACTTAAAAAGCCTAAAAAGAGCAAAAAGATCAGAAGAAAATACCACTAGAAGAAGGTATCAGAAAAGATCAGAAAAGCTCAGATGAACAAGGAAAGTTCAGAAGAACAAGGAAAGTTCAGAACAGAGCCAACTCCACCTCAAACCAACCCGTAGAGATAAATTACCCCTAACTCACTTCTCAAGGTGGCAAACCTAGTTGGATCTAAAGGCTTGGTGCGGATATCAGCCAACTGAGCTTCGGACTCCACGAAATGCAGCACAATATCACCCTTCTCGACATGATCTCTAAGGAAGTGATAGCGAATGTCTATGTGCTTGGTCCTAGAGTGTTGTACAGGGTTTTTAGCAATGTTAATGTTATCACAGAAAAGAGGAACACTATCAAAAGCCAACCCAAAGTCCTTAAGAGTGGACACCATCCACAAAATCGACTCTGACAACTAGCGACTACATATTAGCCAAAGCAATGGATTGTGCAACGAAGACGCTTCCTAGAAGACCAAGAGACAAGAGAAGTGCCTAAGAAGTGACAAGTGCACGATGTACTCTTCCTATCTAGCCAAACGACGCAAAATCGAATCGAGAAAACCCCGAATGGACAAAGAAGAAAGCAGAATACTCAATGCCATACTGGAGAGTAGAATGTAAATACCTGAAGATGCGCTTAACGGCTTGGCGATGGGAAGTCCTCGGAGACGCCTGAAACCTCGCACAGAGGCAGACCGCGAAGTGGATGTCCGGTCTTGAGGCCGTTAGGTATAGGAGGGAGTCGATCATGCTGCGGTACTCGCGTTGATCCACTGCTTCTCCTTCCTCATCCGGATCGAGCGATCAAGTCGCCATGGGAGTGGCGATCGGCTGCGATCACCCATCTCAAGCGCTTGAGCGGATCCTTGTGTACTGCCGTCGATGGATGAAGATCCCTTCCTTACATTGCTTGATTTGAAGCCCCAGAAAGTAGTTGAGTTCTCCCATCATACTCATCTCAAATTCCCTGGACATGGTCTCAGAAAAACTGGAAACAAGAGCATGAGAAGAACCACCAAAGATAATATCATCTACATAAATCTGAGCAAGTAGGAAGTCATTGCCACGCCTAATAATGAACAGAGTCTTGTCTACCTTTCTCATCTCAAAGTCATTCTTAAGCAGAAATGTTTTAAGTCTATCATACCAGGCTCTAGGGGCTTGCTTAAGACCATATAAGGCTTTGGATAGCTTGAAAACATGATGTTGATGTTTGAGATTCTCAAAGCCTGGGGGTTGTCTAACATATACTTCCTCCTCTATAAAACCATTTAAAAAGGCACTCTTAACATCCATTTGATATAATCTAAAGCCCTTAGAAGCAGCAAATGCAAGCAGAATGCGAATGGCTTCCAATCTAGCAACAGGAGCAAATGTCTCATCAAAATCTAACCCCTCAACTTGGCTAAAACCCTGAGCTACCAACCTAACCTTGTTTCTAACCACAGAACCATCCTCATTTTGTTTATTTTTGAACACCCAACGGGTTCCTATCACATTATGACCACTAGGAGGTTCTACTAGGTTCCAGACCTTGTTCCTCTCAAAATTCTCTAACTCCTCATGCATGACATTAACCCAGCTAGAATCAGATAATGTATGTGATATATCGCGGGGTTCGAAAGATGCAACAAACGCAGAATAGGAGTAGAGACTCGGATCGTGATACCTGGAGCAAGTGACTCGCTCATGAAGATTATCGATCATCTGATCCGGAGGATGACGCCTCTGAATGTGAAGTGGAGCGCCCGGGGGAGACAACATCTCTTCGACCTCCGCAGGTACTGCTGATGATGAAGATGCAGCAAGAGCCTTAACTGAAGGTGAAGTAGTCGTAGCGAGTTCGGAGCTTGGGCGGGAACATCGACAATGGTGAAGGAAGCGATATCAAGTTCATCCTCATCTTCTTCAACAAAAATGCTCTCTGTCACCTGTAAGTCACCTGAAACATCGGATCTAGATGCAGGGCTAGTCTCATCAAAAGTGACATTGCATGCCTCCTGGACAATGTTAGTTTCAACATTAAAAACCCGAAAACCCCTCGAATGTGCAGGATAACCCAGAAATAAACCATCAAAAGTTCTTGATTCAAATTTATGTAGGTTTCCTGTCTTAAGAATGAAACACTTAGATCCAAAAACTCGAAAGTGAGAAACAGAGGGTTTTCTACCAAATCGAAGCTCATAAAGAGTCTTGCCCAAAGATGGTCTCAAGAAGACACGATTTGCAATATGACAAGCTGTAGCAATAGCTTCGGCCCAAAACCTCCTCGGTGTGCTATACTAGTCTAGCATCGTCCTAGCCATCTCGACTAAGGTTCTATTCTTCCTTTCTTTCCACAACGTCATTCTGTTAAGGGACGTGTGGAGAAGAGAACTGATGCTCGATTCCACGCTCAGCACAAAAAGAGGCAAACGAAGCATTCTTGAACTCCGTGCCATTGTCACTACGGATCGCTCTCAAGGCACTCGGAAGTTCAGAAGCCAAACGAAGAACAAGATCACGATAGTGACCAAAGCTTCATCCTTGAAGCAGAAAGAACACCCAAGTGTATCTCGAAAAATCATCGACTATGACAAGAATGTACCATTTGCCACCGATTGACCGAACCTAACGGGACCAGCGGTATCCATATGAAGCAATCGTCGGTCCAGTCGGTCATGACCATAGTCACTAAAGGGTGTGGCGGCAACTTGCTTGCCATGCCTACGAGGCGCAAATACAACATCCTTGGCGGCTTTGAGTTTAGGCAAACCTCTCATGAGATCAAGGTTGCTAACTTCGCGTCGGATGATCAAAACCAATGTGCCCCAAGCGTCGGTGCCAAAGCCGAACTTCGGAAGAAGGTGTAATCAAACATTTAAGAGAACCGGCAAGAGATTGAAAAATCAGCTCCAAAGATCCTATGACTCTATAAATCCCAAAACGAGCTCACCGGTGAATCAAGCACGACAAGCATTTTTCTTAAATATAGTCTCATAGCCATCATCAAGAAGTGTGAGAGAGAGTAAGTTAAACACGAGCTTGTCCACAAGGCGGCGTCCTTTAGGATGAAGTTGTCGTTCACCCTGATTGATCCGTTCCTTCAATCCGCCCTTGAGTATTGTCTCCAAAGGTGATGAAGACATCACCTGTCGACCGTGTGAAGGAGGTGAACATTTTGAGTCTCCGGTCATGTGGCGTGAGCAGTGAGTCGGCGAACCACATGTCCTTCCTTCTGCGGCGATCCCGAAAATCAAGGCAGAAGAACGATGTGTCTCAATCGGGGTTAGTTAAACATGACTTGAGAACCCGATCTTGAGACACATGTCCATGAGTAGTATGCAAGCGAAGTGCTATCCTTGATTCTATTTGAAATTCTATTATGAGCAATGGTTACTCTAACATGAGAGTTATCTTGTCTAGGAGCATGAGAATGAGTAGCATGTGAAACAAATCCTAAACCAGGTTTCTTCCTTTCTAAATTACCATGTCTCACAAAAGCTCTAGGTTGATTAGATGACATTTTAGCAAGATTTTTCCTAGTATTTTTCAACCTACGCCAATGAGAACTCAACCAAATGTCCATCCTTCTTGCAATAGGTGCAATGGTACTTGGTACCACCGGGAGAAGCACCTTTTGGTGAGCAGATGGTTGGGCAAAACTGCAGATTTGAAAGTGATCTTTGCAGTTGGGTATCAAATTCAACTAAGCCATTTTGAATTTGAATGTCATTAGATTTGTCTGGGCAAAGTCGTATCTAACCCTTGCTTCTTATAAGGAGTTTTGACTTGTCAAGAATCATGTTTAATTGTTTCTTACCTTTAGATAATCTTTCTAATGTGTCCTTAAGGTAAGCAATTTCTTTTCAAAGTTAACACATGAATCACAAGTTTTAGCGTTAAGCCTCTTCTTATAAAGAGCAACTTCAAGATTAAGAGTTTCACATGAAGCACAAGTAGCGAATTATCGTCCTTAAGCTTGGCATATTTAGCTCTAGCTGCTTCTACAACATCACGTACTTCACGTTCACGTTCTAAGCGATGAGCAAAAGCTAGATTCAACCACATCAGAAACAACCAACTTGCTAGACTCTAAGCATTTTTCACAAGGAGCAGATTTAACTTCAATTAGCTCAGTCCTAGCACTTTCAAGTTGTTACAAAGCAATATCATGAGCAGATTGTAGTTTAGCCAATTCAGAATGTAAAGCATGACAGGATGAACATTCATCAGATTCAAGACTCTTAGCATTCACAAGTTCTAATGTGAGTTTATTACTTGTGACTCTAACTCCTCATTCCTAGTCATGATGAATTTTAAGGCTTTATCCTGACCTAGCATTTGCTCATAGACAGTTTCGCATCTAGCAAAGAGAACATCATAAGAGGGAGATACCTCATTGTTGTCATCGATGTCGTCGGAGTCAGCCATGAAGCACATGCCTGTGAAGTCCTTGGCCTTTCCCTTCTTGTCTTGAGGAAGCTCCTCCTCCTTGTCCTCCTCGCTCCCGGAGTTCACATCGCTCAGGATCGATCTCCAGAGCGGCAAGAACCCAGTGGCGGACCTTCACGAGCTTGGCATCATCAAACTTGGACTTGCGTCCACGAGGCTTCTTCAAGCGGCTTTTCATCCTTGTGGTTGCTCTTTCCTTTCACTTGGGGCAATTTGCCGGATGTGATTAAGCTCTCCACACTCATAACAAGTCAGGGGCGCCTCTCTTTTTGTTTCTCATATTGTTGTAGGCCCGTGTGAACTTCTTAATCAAAAGTGTCATCTTGGGCTTAGGAATACTTTCAAAATCCTCTTCTTGGATTGCAGATAAAGAAGCAAGAGAAATTCCAGAAGAAGACTCAAACGACCCATCAGAGACTCTCTTGGCGGTGCGCTGCAAAAGCCATGTTATCCTTCTTAGAATGGTCACTCCTCTGGATCTCATGAGTCTTGAGCTTGCTATAGAGCAGCTCCAAAGTCAGATCAGAGAAGTTGACATTTTCCTGAATGGCGGTAGCCTTTATCTCCCACTCCCTGGTGTTGATTGCAGCCAGGAGATGGGTGGCATTTTCAGACTGGGTAAATTCAATACCAACCGCCTTCATCTGATTTATCACTGTGTTAAAGCGACTGAAAATGTCATCGATGCTCTCTCCAGGACACATCTCGAATTTGTTATATTCTCTTTTATAGACTGTCTGACGCACTTGCTTGATATGGGAAGAACCCTCATGATAGGTTTCGAGAGTCTTCCAAATCTCATGTGCGGTCTCGAGATTGCAAATCCTATCATACTCCTGTCTACCAAGCCCACTATACAGAAAATTCTTTGCCTTATGGTCGTTAGCCAAGAGGGCTTCAGAAGCCGGCGTAGCAACCTCAGGCAAGATGAGCGGAGCTCGAACAACTTCCCATACACCTCGTCCTTCGCTCTGAAGAAAGACAAGCATGCGGTTCTTCCAAAAGGCATAGTCGTGCCCATCGAAGATATGCGGTTTGGAGGAGTACTTATCCATCGCCAAGTTCAGTGACCGGTTAAGATCAAGATTGAACTAACCGGGCTCTGATACCACTTGTTGGACCGAAAAGGCGACTAGAGGGGGGGGGGTGAATAGGAGCACTATCTATTTTTCACTTTGATCGGATTCAAAAGATGATATTGACTCCAATAGCTATGAGAACTATGAAAATCAATATATAAAAGTATAGTGGAAGACTTGTATTGAATTCCCTTCAAACCACCAAAAGAAACGATCAAAAACGAAAAATCAGCCTAATGAACAGTACCGGTCATACCGCGTGAACAGTGTTGGTCGTACTGTACTCCGGTACAACCGTGTAAACAGTGTCAGTCATACCGCGGTGAACAGTAAAATTGTGCGAATGAATAGTAAACAGCCTGAAAACGAAAACAAAAATTGACGTAACTTTTGATCCGTAACTCCAAACTTCACGAAACTTGAAACACACCTTCCTAAGGATGTTAGGAACCTATTCTATGCAACGATCGCAAAAATCCATGCCAAAGTTCCTGTCTTTTTCAGATTGAACAAAGGGTGCTCCAAAACCGAGCCAAAATCAAAATATGATCTAGAGACTTGCTCGTTGGTGATTGATGATCAAAAAGACCCTAGATGGGTTCCCACATGTCGTAGCAAGTTAGATCACAACAAGAAACCAACCAAAAACTTGCGGATTAAAGAAAGACTCAAAATCACCAAATAGAGAGAAAGAAAGCAAATGAACTCATCTTTGAGAGAACTTTCTTTGAATTGATTTGATATGGTATTGGTTTACAGCCACTCCATCAATGGAGGACAAAGACTCAATACATGAGCACGAAATCAAATCCAACTCTCTAGAACCCTAACCTCCAACTATCAACTCCCTAAGCACAAAATGAAAACTAGGGTTTTCAAGTAATGAAAGGGTTGAAGGGGTGCAGCCACCTCCCTCATCTATTTATAGTGGAGGCCTAGACCTTCTAGAAGAGTAAGCCTAATGGGCTCCCGTTAAGGCCCAAAACAAACGGGTCACATACGCACGTATTTTAAAGCGCCATCTTCATCTCCTCTTGACCTAATCCGCTTCTTCACGCACCGTCTTGCGCTTGTGTTAGCAAAGGTCACCAAGGCGATATTTGGTCAAATTACAAAATAGCCATTCTCGATCCTTCTCAAGACCGAGTCAGATTGCTGAAGCACTCGCTTGCCGCCCGTGTAGGTTGATCCAACGGCTCTCATCATGTCGACAAGTCTCTCCCATCCGTCTCCCACCGAAACCACCATGACACTTGCAGGCCCGCGCGCTTGATCCAACGGTCATTGACCGCGCGTTCGGTCACCTTTGTCCATCTTGCACCATGCTTGAGTCCAATGACATCACGGCATCGTCGATCGTTCGAACCTCGCTCTCCAAGCCTAGTCCGATCATCATCGCGTTGACCGTCGTTGACCACCAAGCAACCTGCACAACAATAGACAAGCAAATCGAAGCGGGAACAAGTTCTTCACAACTTGACCCACGTTAGTCAAAACATGCATCATGCAACACATATGCATCAAACCCATGAACTTGACCTAACTCAAACCCAACTTCCAAGTTAACGAAACTTAGAAACGAATCGGTACTACCGCCAACCAAGGACCGGTACTCCGCATTGCGATCGTCAGCGCATATACCGCGATCGTATACGCTTCGGAAATCCAAAGTGGCACAAAACATCGTCTGGAAAAACCATACCACACTCTTTAGGCGGTACTACGCATCTGCGATCGTCTCGCGCCTACACGTCGATACTACCGATTAACGACACTTGCTAAACTTTGCCGAAAACGCATGTCTCGACAAACCAAGAACGACATTGCCAATTGTAACATCATCCTAAGATCTCAAGTATATCCCCATGATATCCACAATTGGAAAGATGAGTGAGAATACTTTGTGTGGGTGATAATGAATAAATGTGTATGATGGAGAGAAAAATAAATTGGGGCATACAAGGAAAAATCTCATTAAATCTACATGCAAGCCTTATATTTATCAACAAGACCTTTCAAACTATATGCCTCCATCACATTACGTCTATTGAACGGGCAAAGCTCCTGGCTCAAAGGGCCAATATATATATATACTAGAAGGTATAACCCTTTTTCATTAGCACTAATCTCCTTTTAATCTATGTCCATGACATGTGGACCCCTCCCGAGTTAAGTGTGTTTAGAAATCCTAATCTAGCCGTTATTTGTCCTCTGAGTCCATGACATGTGGGCCCATGTTACCGATTAAGTGTTTGTGTAAAGTTTGAGAATACGTTTTCTCTTTAAGGAAACGTATTTCTCTGTACGTTTAGGTTAGGGTTACGTTTTTGGAAAGCCGAAGACGTATTTATAAAATACGTCTTCGACGTCGCCGTTGGCGCCGGCTGGGTCAAAGCTGACCTGGTCAGCGTTTTTATTCGGCTTGCCGGCCGCTGACCGTGGGTCCGCTGAGTGTCGGTAGGAAAAGTTTTCAGTGTTATTAGAAATTCCGAATTGAATTTCTTTTGCACTGTTAATTCAATTAAACTTAGAAACAATTTTGATCCAAATCGAATGAAACCAATTTTGTTAATTTTCATTTTTAATGAACTTTTTATCAGAATAGGTTTTAAATATGTCCCTATTCATAAAATTTTGGTAAATAATTAAATGATGTTTTTAGGTATTTCTAACTTAGAAAATTGTTAGAAAATTCTTCATAACTCAAAATAAAATGTTCTCTGTTTCTAAAATTTTGTAAAATCATGCTCTAGCTGCTGTGTGAGATTTTTGCTCATTGGATTAAATTGAATTTTGGTTATTGTCGGTGTTATTTGTTCTTATTCGTTCTTTTTGCCCGATCGATAGATTGCGGCGATCTGGTATTATCGAGTGAGCCTCGGCAACATATTGAGCAAAGGCAACGTGCAAGCGGTTTGATCATGTTAATCCCTTTATATTCAAACTAATATTTTATTTGCAATTTGTATATATGCATTGCTATTTTGTGTTAAAATATGGTTAGTGGGCCCTTTTAGTTGCATAATCTGTAGGTAAATGATCATCCTCTACTACCTGAGCCTAGGTTATTTGCTGTGATTAGAGATCGTTGGATGATCTCTTGTCACTTAGTAGATACAAATTAAACTGCTTAGACATGCTTAGTTATCGGTAGAAATGGGCGGTTATCGACTTAGTCGGTAACCTTGATCACACAAAATTATTATAACTTTGTGTTTCAGTATTTATGCTATGTTTAATTGTGAAAACTAAAAACTGAAAATAAAACGATTTGGACTTGGGCACTGTGGTATGTTGGTGTGCTTTTGGGTGTGAGTGGAATGGTGCCCGAGTCATTTAAGGACCGAGTTACTTGCGCTACCGTTCTGAGCATTTTGCGTGCTAACCACACTACAGGGTATGGGACCTCTCTTGACTTAGTACTTTGGCGTGTATTGGCTCCGAGTCGTAGGGGGTCGCAGGAGGGATGGTGTTGGGAGCACGGTAGTTGTCCGAAAGACTTTACCCTTTGTGGGTAGTTGTCTTTTCTTCTTTACCATGTAAGTGTATGGATTTCTATCCATACGAACGGCTCGTAGTTAATATACAATATTGGAAATGTCTCGTAGGACTTAGCTTTGCCGGCATACCTTCGGAAGTGTGCTTTTGTGGCAAAAAGGCGGTCTGAAGTGTGGTTACATTGGTACACCCCTGCAGGGTTTGATCTATTCGAATAGCCTAGTCCTAGGTTATGGACACGCTCGGATACGCCCCGTGAGAACTAGACTACAACCTTTCAATTAAACTTGACATGGGTGGCATGAATGGGTAATTCATGCTATGGTCGTGGTGACTAATGGGTTAGTCACTTCCAGGATGTTGTCATCTACTTCTTTATTGTGCATATTTGTTATTTCAACGTTAAAAATGAATTGCCAACTTGCTTTTAAATGTATTACATTCTGCAAATAAAGATTGCTTTGCGCTAAAATGAGCCATCGACCTCCACTCAAATAAGCTTGCATGTAGTTATGCATAGGTCCGCTAGTCCACACGTCGATCTTGCGAGTACATTTTGTACTCATTTGCTTTGCTTAATGTTTTGTTGCAGAGAGGCGGTGAGCCCCAAGGGCCTTTACGTGAGATGTGCGGGTTTTGGGACGACTAGCTTGGTGGTCGGTTGGTTGCCTTGTGGGCTAAGGCACACTAATTGACTTTTGTTTATAGCCATCTTATGGCACTTTTGCTTCCGCTGTCTACTTTATTATCTGTTTATCTTTTGGCCGGTCGGCCCTCCGTTGTAATAACTCTACTTTGTTGTGTACTGTTTAATATCGTAATGTTTGGATTATATGTCTAGAATGGAGTTGATGCATAATTTTATGAAGAGGTGTGTATACTGCAGTTCTGGGAAGTATATATATCTCGAGACTTGGTTTATTTGATTTGTGATGCTAGGACCAGGTGGTTGGTTAAGCATTACAAGCCAAATAAACGGGGGGTCCTCACAAAGTTGGTATCAGAGCCATCTTGACCGTAGTAACCCAAGCATGATCGTCCTTAGGATATTTTGTAAAAGCTTATTTTCAAAGTAACAAATGGGTTATGGAAGTTTAAGTAGATTCTCATATTTTACTCCTTATCTATCTTAGCTTTCTACTCTCATCTTGCTCTGATTTGAGTTTTAAAATTTGATTCCCCTCTTTCCTTTCAAAAAGTAATCAATTGTCGGTTAAATCGGTTTGGGAAAACCCTAAGAGTTGTAACCTAAAGTGTTGGCTGTCAGTCAGTGGAAAATTGAAACTTCTGGAGCTGAAGACTTCGGCCAGGGACTTAAAGAAGAAAATCTGATCAGCCAGCTAGTGGTTAGTGTGTAGGATTGGAAATGAGAGGGTAACTAAACTTGTGGGGATAAAAGGGTAAGATATAATCTGAGTTAGCTAAAAGTATAACCTTTTCTTAGAAGATTTTACCTTGCTTTCCAGATGTATTTCGAAATTGTCTTCCTAAAACTGATTGCTCGTTCTTCCATACGAGTTGGTCATCTTAGGGAGTTGGTTTTATGAATTGCAACCTTGTCTTGTTGTTATGAACTGTTAGAGTTTATTTTGTAGAGTGGATGTTTGCTTTCTATGTTTTCTGTTATAAAATTGTTACTAACTTACTTGGTGGAACAGGATGGCTGGTGGAACCCGTAGTGGTCGGAATCAGCCGGCTGGTTCAGATGAGGAGCTTCCCCCTCCTCCGACCATGGCTGAGGTTCTCGCTCGGATCGGCGGAATCGTATGGACGGACTTCGGATTGGAGGTCATCGCGAGGAACACCTCCATTCCGCGGTGCCTCGGGATGCGGAGGTGGTGGACACCGATCTCGTGGGGACTCGCGGAGTTCCTCGTCACGACCGCCGACTTTCTCCCGCCTCGAGGACCCACCAGACGCAGATGATTGGCTGCGTCTAGTTGAGCAAAAGCTCAACATCGCTCGATGCCGAGGAGCGGGAGAAGGCCTTGTTGCATCCCACCGACTTGAGGTGCAACGCTCGTGGTGGGAGAACTTTTCGCCATGCGACTGCGCCATGTGGTCACATGGGAGGAGTTTCACTTGCTTTCCGTCGGGCTCATGTCCCCGCAGTCTCATGAAGTGAAGAAGAAGGAGTTCCTTGCGCTCAAACAGGCGCAAATGCTGATCGAGTACCTCTATGAGTTCAACCATTTGGCGAGTGCGCGCATGTTGAGGTGGCCACCAGTGAGGCCAAGCGGAGAAGTTTATGGAGGCTTGTGCGAGGAGCTGCAGGACAAGCTCTCTATTGTGGACTTTGTTGACTTCGGACCTTGGTGGACAAGGCTATCGTCGCCGAGCACAAGGCGGCGGCTGGATGAGTCCATAGCGCAAGTGGGAGGCCCAGACGATGCGCACAGTCGCCTCTCCGTCCGTGTTGGGCCTGCACCAGGGGCCCGATCTTTAGCTTCACCACCACCGAGGCCGTTGGCGCTAGTTCACCGTCCCCCGCAGGCCGTGATTCAATCACGTGCACCGCAACCAGCCAGCAGGTGGCCCCGTAACCGTTGCCAGGTCACTGTTTCACTACCACAACAAGGGCCACTATGCGAATAGTTGCCCTCGAAGATTGGAGCGGCCCTCATCCTAATGGAGGGCGCGGCGGGGGAGTGGTCACCCACGACGGAAGATCATCCGAAGACCCGTGGGTGTGGGAGTGGCGAGTCAACCATATCTCGGTGAGGAGGCTCGGGGCGCTGATGTTGTCTTTGGTACACTTCTTGTTAACACTCGTCCTGCTGCAGTATTATTTGATTCAGGAGCATCGCATTCTTTTATTTCAAGATCTTTTGCTGCTGCCAGTAATCTCCATGTTGTTCATTTGAGGGTTCCTCTGCTTATTCGCTCTCCTGGTTCGGAAATGAGAGTTGATTTAGAATGCCGGGATGTTCCTATTGAAGTTGAAGGTATAAGATTCTTTGCAAATCTTATCCTGCTCGACTCAGCAAGCCTGGATGTGATTCTTGGCATGGATTGGTTGTCCCAACACTTGGGACAAATTGATTGTGCCAGAAGATTGTTTATCTCGTGACCCCTCGAGCAAGCGGTTGGGTTTTCACCGCATTGCAAGGGCCACACCTTTGTGCACTTGAAGAAAAGCCGCTTTGGAGATTCGGGATGTTCCCACGATTTGCTACCGTGGATGTTTTCCCGAAGATTTGCACAGGATGCCTCGATTCGAGACCTTGAGTTTGTCATTGAGTTGCTGCCGTGCATCGCTCCAATTTCAAGCGCGTGTCGGATGCCTCCCAATGAGTTGGAGGAGTTGAAGAAGCAACTAGGTAAGCTTCAAGCGAAGGGTTTTATCCGTCTAGCTCATCTCCTTGGGGTTGTCCAGTGATCTTTGTGAAAAAGAAGGACAAGACTTTGCGCATGTGTGTTGATTACCGTCCGCTTAATGAGGTGACGGTGAAGAACAAGTATCCTTTGCCCCGCATTGATGATCTTTTCGATCGGTTGTCTGGAGCCCGGGTATTCTCCAAGATTGACTTGAGATTGGGGTATCATCAAGTCAGAATCAGGGCTGAAGATATCTCGAAGACGGCTTTCACTACGTGTTATGGTCTTTACGAGTACACCGTCATGTCTTTTGGCTTGACCAATGCTCCCGCCTTGTTCATGAATCTCATGAACTCAGTGTTCATGGAATACTTGGATAAGTTTGTGGTGGTATTTATTGATGACATCCTTATTTACTCCAAGAGTGAAGAAGAGCATACTGAGCATCTGAAGCTTGTGTTGGGAAAGCTGCGTGAGCAGCAGCTATATGTGAAATTCAGCAAGTGCGAGTTCTGGTTGAAGGAAGTGGCATTCTTGGGCCATATTCTTTCAGCCGGAGGCGTAGCTGTGGATCCTAGCAAGGTCAGCGACGTGCTATCTTGGGGCCAGCCCAAGTCGGTCACCGATGTGCGGAGTTTTCTTGGTTTAGCAGGTTACTACCGTCGCTTTATCGAGAACTTCTGCAAGATCGCGAAGCCGATGACTGAGTTGCTCAAGAAGGACAAGAAGTTTTCTGGTCCTCTGCTTGTGAAGGGAGTTTTCAGGAACTTAAGAAGCGGTTGACGTCAGCCCCTGTTCTTGTTCTTCCCGATGTCCATAAGAGCTTCGATATCTTTTGCGATGCCTCTCGTCAGGGACTCGGTTGTGTTCTTATGCAAGAAGGCAGAGCAGTGGCCTATGCATCAAGGCAGTTGAGGCCTCATGAACTCAACTATCTTACCCATGATTTGGAGTTAGCTGCTATGGTTCATGCACTCAAGATTTGGCGGCATTATCTGATCGGTAACCGCTGTGAGGTGTATTCTGATCACAAGATTTTGAAGTATTTGTTCACCCAGCCGGATCTGAACCTCAGGCAAAGAAGATGGTTGGAATTGATCAAAGATTATGACATGGGCATTCAGTATCATCCGGGTAAGGCCAATGTTGTTGTTGATGCACTGAGTCGAAAGGTGTATTGCAATACTTTGATGCTCCAAGAGCAGCAGCCTGCTCTTCTTGAAGAGTTTCAGCGGCTCAATTTGGGTTTGATTGAGCACGGTTCCCTTGCTGCTTTGGTTGTGCAACCAACCTTGGTGGATCAAATCAAGGCGGCACAGCAATCAGATGATGGTGTAAATCACATCAAGGAAAACATCAGGAATGGGACAACCAAGTGTTTCTCAGAAGATGAGCACGGTGTTGTGTGGTTTGGACAATGTCTTGTGGTCCCAAAAGTTATGGAATTGTGGGATTTGATTCTCCGCGAAGCCCATGATTCCCCTTTGTCCATCCATCCCGGGGCCACCAAGATGTACCAAGATCTTCGTCAGAGATTTTGGTGGACCCGAATGAAGCGCGAGATTGCTAAATTCGTTGCTGAGTGTGACATGTGTTGTCGGGTTAAGGCCGAGCATCAGCGTCCAGCCGGACTTCTCCAGCTTTTGCCAATGCCTGAATGGAAGTGGGATTCCGTTGGTATGGATTTCATCACCGGTTTGCCCCGTACTTCTTCTGGGAAGGATGCTTTATTGGTCATTATTGATCGGTTGACTAAAGTAGCCCACTTTCTTCCAGTGCGGGCTAAGATTGATGTGAACCAATTGGCGGATCTTTACATATCCCGCATCGTGAGCTTGCATGGTGTGCCACGAACGATTGTGTCAGATCGTAGTTCCCTTTTTACCTCTCGCTTTTGGCACAGATTGCAAGAGGCTATGGGGACCCGTCTTTCTTTCAGCTCAGCTTATCATCCCCAAACCGATGGACAGACGGAGCGAGTTAACCAAGTTTTGGAAGACATGCTCCGCACTTGTGTTCTTTCCTATGGAAAGAATTGGGAGAAGTGTTTGCCGCTTGCAGAATTCTCCTATAACAACAGCTTTCAGGCTAGTCTCGGCATGGCACCGTTTGAAGCCTTGTATGGGAGGAGGTGCAGAACCCCATTGAACTGGTCAGAAACTGGTGAGAGACAGTTCTTCGGCCCAAATTCAATCAATGAGGCTGAAAGGCAGGTTCAGTTGATTCGCGAGCATCTGCGGGTGGCCCAGTCCAGGCAAAAGAGTTATGCAGATCGTCGTCGCCGTGAGTTGAGTTTCCAGCCCAACAACTTTGTTTATCTCAAAGTCTCGCCTTTAAAAGGGCATCGGCGTTTCGGCGTCAAGGGCAAGTTGGCTCCTCGATATGTTGGACCTTATCGCATCATCGAGAGAGTGGGAGCTGTTGCATACAGGCTAGAGCTGCCAGCTACACTTGAGGGAGTGCATGATGTGTTCCATATGTCCCAATTGAAGAAGTGTCTCCGTGTTCCGACTGAGGAGTCTTCGTTGGAAAATCTCGATGTGCAAGAAGATTTGACCTACCGCGAGTGTCCTGTTCATATTCTTGAGGAATCTGAACGAAGGACAAGGAATCGTGCCATCAAGTTCCTTAAGGTCCAGTGGTCGAATCACTCCGAGGATAAGGCAACTTGGGAGCAGGAAGATCGTCTCCGTGCGGACTACCCATCTTTCTTTTCCCAGTGATTGGAATCTCGGGGCGAGATTCTTGTAAGGGGGGGGGATTTGTAACATCCAGAACTCAAGTTTGTACTTCAAATATGTGAAAATGAGAAGAATTTAAAACTTTTTGAGCATGTTTGAATTTCTGGAGCTTTTGCTAGATTTGTTGATTTTGAAATTTTTGAAATCAATTAGAACATATAACTTAAATCTTAACTCCAAAGAGAAAACATAGGCAAAAATTTGTGATCATCCTCTGAAAGTATTTTTCCTATCTTCTTGACCATCCTAGTAACCTCTCTGCAAAACCTCACAATTTTTAGATTTTGTTTGCTATTTCAAAAGAGCAAGTCAAACCAGTTTGAATTCTGGTCAAATCCCTAGGGCAGCAGCTTGTGAATTTTCTTGGGAACAATGCAGTGCATAAACATTTCTGGACAAATTATGCAAGGTTGTTCTCTGTCCAAAGGAGTTACCATAAAAATTTCGGAATTTTTGGAGCTTTGGAGCTACCTCTAAAAATTCCCCAATCTTCTCAGCCTTTTAAAAATCAAAATTTGGAATCACTGTTCATCGGGCTCGGACTCGAGTCCGACCGCGTCGCTTGACTCAGCCGCACCGCCTAGCTGCACCGCCCGAGCCCGATGGCTGTCGACCATCCAATGCAAATCGTGCGGCCCACACGCGCCCGATCTGTTCGGACAGTCCATCTACACCGCTGAATCTCAACCGTCCATTTTAGATGTAGTGGTCGGCGTTTTCTTGATTGAGTCAAACCATTTCTTCGTGCCGCACTAGGCTCTGACCCGCGTTACTTTTCTCCCTGTCGCTGACATGCGGACCCCACCTGTCGGGCTCGCCCTCGTCTTCTCCGTCGCGCCGAGCGCGTCGGCGTTTGCGCATGCATGCCACGTACCTCGTCGCTGCCACCTTATTGCCCTCGTGTCCGGCTAGGAGGCATCGCCGTGACCCCGTATAACCCCTGAGCTCACCCACTTTTTCCCCCTTGCCTTATCGTGTTTTCTCCGCCCGATTCTGTTTGGCGGAGTTGAAACGAAAACAACGCCGCCGCCGTCGAGCCGCCTCGAGCCCACAACCCCGCCGTTGTGTTCCTCTCTTCGCGCCGCGTCCATTTTAGCCACTCCGGGTCTTCGTCGCCCCCCTGAATCTCCTAGACGACTTGGTCGTCTTCGCGTCCGGCGGCTCGGCTTTGTAGCCGTTAAGGCGTTCCAGTGAGCCATTCTTCTTAGTGCTTGATCCGTTAGAATCGCAATAACCTATGAAACTAATCTATGGTTTTATTTTGCCTTTTGGAGCATCGTTGAGGGCATGCAACCCTTTCTTCTCCGAGCTCGGTAAAGCGCCGTCGTGTCGATTCCGGGCACCATCGTCCTCCTCCGTCATCAAGGTCGTGGGCGTATCGTTCCTGGTGTCCCCGCGATCTCGAGGCGCTCCTTCCCGAAGCTTCTCGTCGCTCGTAGCGCCTCCGCCTCGGGAGCCCCTTCTTCGTCTCCGCCTCCGTTCGCCGCCAGCTCGCCGCCGGCATCCTCTGGACTTCTCGTCGTCACCATCGTGTTCGTGAAGCAGTTGTGCACCCGTTCGTGTCGTCCGCGAGCCCAGAACTTCAGCCGTTCTCCAGTTCACCTTCCTCGCCGTCGCGTCGCGCTCGGGAACTCCAGCGAGCCGCCGGCGACATTTGGGTATAACCCTTTTTCATTAGCACTAATCTCCTTTTAATCTATGTCCATGACATGTGGACCCCTCCCGAGTTAAGTGTGTTTAGAAATCCTAATCTAGCCGTTATTTGTCCTCTGAGTCCATGACAAGTGGGCCCATGTTACCGATTAAGTGTTTGTGTAAAGTTTGAGAATACGTTTTCTCTTTAAGGAAATGTATTTCTCTGTACGTTTAGGTTAGGGTTACGTTTTTGGAAAGCCGAAGACGTATTTATAAAATACGTCTTCGACGTCGCCGTTGGCGCCGGCTGGGTCAAAGCTGACCTGGTCAGCGTTTTCGCTCGGCCCCACCGGTCAGTGACCATGGGTCGGCTGAGTGTCGGTAGGAAAAGTTTTCAGTGTTATTAGAAATTCCGAATTGAATTTCTTTTGCACTGTTAATTCAATTAAACTTACAAAATTCAAAACTAATTCAATTTTGATCCAAATCGAATGAAACCAATTTTGTTAATTTTCATTTTTATTGAACTTTTTATCAGAATAGGTTTTAAATATGTCTCTGTTCATAAAATTTTGGTAAATAATTAAATGACGTTTTTAGGTATTTCTAACTTAGAAAATTCTTCATAACTCCAAATAAAATGTTCTCTGTTTCCAAAATTTTGTAAAATCATGCTCTAGCTGCTGTGTGACATTTGTGCTCATTGGATTAAATTGAATTTTGGTTATTGTCGGTGTTATTTGTTCTTATTCGTTCTTTTTGCCCGATCGATAGATTGCGACGATTCTGGTATTATCGAGAGTGAGCCTCAAACAACATATTGAGCAAAGACAACTGTGCAAGCAGTTTGATCATGTTAATCCCTTTATATCCAAAGTAATATTTTGTTTGCAATTTGTATATATGCATTGCTATTTTGTGTTAAAATATGATTAGTGTGCCCTTTTAGTTGCATAATCTGTAGGTAAATGATCATCCTCTACTACTTGAGCCTAGGTTATTTGCTGTGATTAGAGATCGTTGGATGATCTCTTGTCACTTAGTAGATACGAATTAAACTGCTTAGACATGCTCAGTTATCGGTAGAAATGGGCGGTTATCGACTTAGTCGGTAACCTTGATCACACAAAATTATTATAACTTTATGTTTCAGTATTTATGCTATGTTTAATTGTGAAAACTAAAAACTGAAAATAAAACGATTTGGACTTGGGCACAACGGTATGTTGGTGTGCTTTTGGGTGTGATTGGAATGGTGCCCGAGTCATTTAAGAACCGAGTTACTTGCGCCACCGTTCTGAGCATTTTGCGTGCTAACCACACTAGAGGGTATGGGACCTCTCTTGACTTAGTACTTTGGCGTGTATTGGCTCCGAGTCGCAGGGGGTCGCAGGAGGGATGGTGTTGGGAGCACGGTAGTTGTCCGAAAGACTTTACCCTTTGTGGGTAGTTGTCTTTTCGGCTTTACCATGTAAGTGTATGGATTTCTATCCATACGAGCGGCTCATAGTTAATATACAATATTGGAAATGTCTCGTAGGACTTAGCTACGCCGGCATACCTTCGGAAGTGTGCTTTTGTGGCAAAAAGACGGTCTGAAGTGTGGGTACATTGGTACACCCCTGCAGGGTTTGATCTAT
The DNA here is from genome assembly GCA_036346255.1 of Ampelocalamus luodianensis. Classification (NCBI taxonomy): domain Eukaryota; kingdom Viridiplantae; phylum Streptophyta; class Magnoliopsida; order Poales; family Poaceae; genus Ampelocalamus; species Ampelocalamus luodianensis. Next base: position 78,334,518 of record CM070621.1, read on the forward strand.
TCGAATAGCCTCGTCCTAGGTTATGGACACGCTCGGATACGCCCCGTGAATACTAGACTACAACCTTTCAATTAAAACTTGACATGGGTGGTATGAATGGGTAATTCATGCTATGGTCGTGGTGACTAATAGGTTAGTCACTTTCAGGATGTTGTCATCTACTTATTGTTAATTCTGTCGCTGTTATTTCAACGTTAAAAATGAATTGCCAACTTGCTTTTAAATGTATTACATTACTGCAAATAAAGATTGCTTTGTGCTAAAATGAGCCATACAGCCTCCACTCAAATAAGCCTGCATGTAGTTATGCATAGGTCTGCTAGTCCACACGTCAGTCTTGCGAGTACATTTTTGTACTCATTTGCTTTGCTTAATGTTTTGTTGTAGAGGAGGCAGGTGAGCCCCAAGGGCCTTACTTCTGTGAGATGTGCGGATTTTGGGACGACTAGCTTGGCGGTCCGGTTGGTTGCCTTGTGGGCTAAGACACACTGATTGACTTTTGTTTATAGCCATCTTATGGCACTTTTGCTTCCGCTGTCTACTTTATTATCTGTTTATCTTTTGGCCGGTCGGCCCTCCGTTGTAATAACTCTACTTTGTTGTCTACTGTTTAATATCGTAATGTCTGGATTCTATGTCTAGAATGGAGTTGATGCATAATTTTGTGAAGAGGTGTGTATACTGCAGTTCTGAGAAGTATACATATCTCGAGACTTGGTTTATTTGATTTGTGATGCTAGGACCAGGTGGTTGGTTAAGCATTACAATCCAAATAAACAGAGGTCCTCACAAAGCCACCAAAGATGATATAGTTGTACGATGAAGCACCAAGCCGAAATCCAAAGTACCCCGAAGATAGCGCAGAATGTGCTTGATCAAACCATAATGGGGTTCCGAGGATCATGCATATGCAAACACACCTGCTGAACAGCATAAGTGATATCTGACCATGTGAAAGTAAGATACTGAAGAGCACCAGCTAGACCTCTGTAGTGAGTAGCATCAGACACAGGAGCACCATCAGAACCGGATACTTTGGAGCTGGTATCAACAGGTGTAGTACAGGGCTTGCAGTTTGACATGCCGACGCGCTCAATAACATCCAAGATATACTGGCGCTGTGAGATAAACAAACTGGAGCCCACAGTAGACACGGAGACACCAAGAAAATGATGTAAAGGACCTAGATCCTTCATAGAAAATTCCTGTTGCAATGCTGAAATGACATGGCGAAGCAGACGCACTGAAGAAGCTGTCAAAATAATGTCATCAACATAGAACAACAAATATGTTGTATCATTTCCACGGTGATATATAAATAGGGATGAGTCAGATTTGGCTGCAGTAAAACCAAGGGAGAGAATGTGAGACGCAAACCGACTGAACCATGCTCGGGGTGCCTATTTCAAACCATAAAGGGACTTGTTCAAACGGCAAACATAATCTGGATGTGCAGAGTCAACAAACTCAGATGGTTGAACACAATACGCAGTCTCCGTCAAAGTGCCATGCAGGAATGCATTCTTCACATCAAGCTGATGAAGAGACCATCCTTGAGAGTGTGCAATGGTGAGCACAGTACGGATTGTCGCCGGCTTAACCACTGGACTGAAAATCTCACCAAAATCAATGCCAGGACGCTGTATGAACCCCCGGAGAACCCAACATGCCTTATATCTGTCAAGAGACCCATCCGGATGAAGCTTGTGGCGAAAAACCCATTTGCCAGTAACAAGACTAGCACCAGAAGGACAGGGAATAAGGTCCCATGTGTTGTTGGCCTGCAAAGCTGAAAATTCCTCATCCATAGCTGTGCGCCAATTGGGATCGGCGAGAGCACCACGGTAGCTCTTGGGCAGTGGAGAGATCAGTGCTGCATGGAGATTAAAAATATTCACCGGGTGCCGATAACCAGCCTTGCCACGGGTCACCATAGTATGATCGTTGGAGACCGGAGCAATGGGTATGGCGCCCTTTGGGAGAACCGGATGCGGAGCGGTAGCTGAGCCAGCCGCACGCGGAGTAGCATGCACGCTCGACCTAGCCGGGCTAGCCGCACGCGCGTCAACACGGGCAGGCCTGGGTGCGGCCGGCGAGCTGGCATGCACAGAGCCAGCCTACGTCGAGCTAGGCAGGGGGATCCACTAGGCGCACCCAGCCGGCCAGCACGCACGGGCGTGCACGTGGAGGGGTCGGTGCACGGAGGGCTGGCCAGTGACTGGGAGTCAGCCCGCACGGGCACAGGGCCATGCACGGGCACAACGTCGAGCGCAGGGACGACAGGGGCCGGATCGGCTCCGCTGGCAACAATCTGTGGTAATGGACCGACGAGGGTAGCAGGGCCAATCAGGGAGGCCGCATGAGGGGTACCTGCAAAACAACGAGTGCCAACAGCAAGAGGTGCATGGTCGAACTCCGAGAGAAAATCAAAGTCGGAGGAAGGAGGGGAGGGTGCCTTGTTAGCGAAGGGAAAGGATGATTCATCAAAGACCACATGACGAGAGATAATGACGCTCATGGTGGACAAATCGAGACATCGATAACCCTTGTGATTGGAGGAGTACCCAAGGAACACACAAAGAGTAGACCGTGGTGCAAGTTTGTGGGGCGAGGTGGCAGAGAGGTTAAGGTAACAAGTGCACCCAAAGACAGGAAGATGTGAATAAGAGGGCTGGACACCAAACAAGGCAAAGTGAGGTGTTAACTGAATACTTAGCTAAATATAATCTAACAGCTCCAACACAATTTCATAATGCTAACTGAATACTTAGCAACTAACTTCTTAACTCACTTGATTCTGCAAATTGACAAGCAGACTCTCACTAATCTGCCTACTAATCCTTGGGTACTGTTATACTAACAATACTGTCAATTGGATTTCTAAAGCTTAACAAACCTTTTAACACGAACTAACTAACTTTTAAAGGGCGGAGTCCACTGACCTTCAACTTAGCACACATACATACACTGGTTTCCGGATTGGGTTGTAGCTGTTCAGATAAATGACCAAAAGCTAATTGGATCAACAAGATTTCTACCTACTTGTATTTGCAAGATCATTAGCCTACTAACAATATCCTAAACAGCTAACTTATCCTGGTATATTTTATCTACATAGCAAAAGGACTCACTGATCAGCTACTAATTCCTCAAAGCACTACCAGTCATTTACCTCTACTGACATTGAGATTTCAAGCATAACTTATCTGTTACAGTACCTAACTCAGCTGATTACTCAATCAAACTCTAACCATCCTTGATTAACATTGCAGTTGTGATTTGCATCATCCACTAAATAACTTACTGACCAACTTACTGGGATGAGCCCTACTGCCATTGAGGTATTCACAGGGAGATAGAAACTACAGAGAGCAATCTCACATAAAGACCACAGGGCAAGGGAAGAGAGGGCAGAGGAGGAGGCTCAGGTTGGGCTCATCGCCGGCGGGAGGGTCGACGCCGGCGAGCGTGTGAGGGCAAAATGGAATCTTGGTGGCATGGCGATTCTATAGGCGGTGGTGGCGTGGCCGGTGATGGCCGGGAGCGGCGGGGCGGCTGCATGCGACGGCCGGAGGTGGGGGGATAAAGTGCGGCGGTGCCGGGGAGGGAGAGGGGACACAAGGGGGCACGCACGAGCATTGGAGAGGGGACACAAGGAAGCCGGAGGCGAGCGGGCGGCGGCGCGGGCGGTTGGCCATGGGGGCAGCGCTGCGGGAAGAGGGAGTCGAAACTGGTGGCGGGAGATGGATAGGGGAGGCCGGGGTTGCTCCATCCGCGAGGAATTGATTCGGAGCTTGCCGAGGTGACCATGGTGACGGCAGCGGTTGATTTCAGCCAGAATCGAAGAAGAGGCCGGCGCATGGGGTTCCTGTGGATGCAACCAAAATCAGCATGGGGAAAAGATGAGAGGGATTGGGGACACAGAATGACGCGAGAGGTTTGGGGGAAAAACACTTCACGGCGACGGAGGCGCGGTGGCGGCGTGGTCGGCCGAAATAGGGACTTGCTCCCAACGTTGGTTCTCTGGGTGAAACAGAAGAGGAAGGGAGGAGAAATGGCAGAGGGGCAAGGCCGGCTCGGTTAATGCTTAAGTAGACATGTCGGCGGAGAGCGCGAGGGTGGCCGGCGGCATGGGCAGAGGGCGGCGTGGCACGCATGCAGGTCGACGGGAGACAGAGAGCTGTAGTGGTGCTTTGGTGTGCTACAGAGGAAACGCTGCACGTGGGCCCGGCTGTCAGCCGGAGGAACAAAAGAATAAGGTTTTCGAATTTCTAAACAATGGTTGACAGTTCAAGTGAATTTTTAAATATAGATTCCTAACTCCAAAAATCATGAAACTTTTTGGAGAAGCTCCCGACAAAGTCTAGTTCATGCTGTATTTTTTTGGAATTTTATTTGTTCTTTATTACTCTCTAAAAATATTTTAATCTCCTGATGTATGTACTTTATTATTTGATTTGATGCAAGTATAAAAATGTGTTTAATAATACTTCCCTATTTTTAATTTTCTTTAACAAATTCTCATGCGATGATAGTTCATAAGCTGACATATTCTAAAGATTCCCATTGGTCTTTTGATCCTTTAAGTTTCATACCTTATGTTGTCGCCCTATTTAGGGTTTATACTTCAATAACATTTAACAAAGCAACATCTTAGGTCAACTTTGTATTTGAAATTTATGTTTCTAGAGTTCATGTTTTTAGGTTTCTGTATTTTTGGCTTTTTCATCTCTAGGGCTTCTGTTGCACATTACTTGTGCCGACAAAAAGAAAACATAGATCAAATAACTCTGAAAATGCAGGCGAAAATAAGAAGCACAGATAATTATACAAAAGTTTTAAAAAATCTCATATTTGTGCATTTACGTATTTCTGGGATGTTACATCACTCTTGCTATAACCATCATTCAGAGGAAGGATTGGAGGACTCAACTTTTTCTCTAAAGGAGGAGTTCTACGCTAAGGTTGATCGTTAGGTCTTATTCCTAGTCGGTTGCTTATGGCAAGAGATGGGTTCCGCTAAAGTTGCCCTTCGTTTCGCTGCTGCTATTTCTCTCTATTTTGTAATATCTTGTTTAAACATAAAACAAATAAGTGATTAGTACTGAAATTAAATAGAATTAGAAAGAAAAATTCAGAATTTTAGGAGAGAACTGGGCCGCCAACCCATATTCGAGAGGAGAGGAACCAGCCATAGTAGCCCAAAGCCCATGAGTGGGCCGACAGCCCACTAGAAGACAAGAGGGGACAACAAACCCTAGCCACCCTCTGCTATAGTAGTAGCTATGCTACAGTGCCTCCGCCCCCTGCTGTTGCTGCTGGCCAAAGAGAAGGGGAGGAAAGAGGTTCGGCCAAGGAAGAAAGGAAGAGGAAGAGGGAGAAGGAAGGGGAAAAGAGGAGATTCTCGAGGGGATTTAAGTAAGTCGCAGCGTGTCTTCAAAGGTGATCTTCAATTATTCGTTGTTTTGTTTAGTTCTTTTCAATGCGATCGATGTCGAATAGTGTTTCGTTGTTCCTACTGTAATTGATTAGTTAATCTGTAGTCACGTTGATCAGCAGTTTTGAAATAGTTCAATACGAAATTTGGATTTTGTGTCTCCTAAAGAATTGTGAGAAATTTCGTTAGATTTCAGTAGGATCTAAGTTCGCATTATTTGGAGTTGTGGTTTTCGAGTTATGATTTTTGCAAAGCCGTTGTCCAGAACCTCTGTCAGGTTATAGCAGTCGTGGTATTAAATAGATCAAAAATAGATAACAGCCGTTGTCCAAAACAAAGTCTGTAGGTAATTCAATTAGCTTTCAGGGTTATTAAATAACACTATTTTTAGATCTTTAGAACGAAAGTTATGTACGTTTCAATCTTTCTGTCCAGAATGTCTATCAAATTCTGACGGTTGTTTTGATCTGTGTGTTAAAATTAGTTAAAGGCAAAATCTGAGAATCCAGCCAACTAGACTTTTGTAGATATTTTTGTAAGATTTCTAGAGAGCCCAAGGTCATATTTTTTGGACAATTATAACCAAAGTTATGAGATTTTGAATCATACGATGCAGTTCTGTCCTTTTGTTGGGGACAAACGGGAAATTTGGTATGTTAGCAAATTTTATTGCACAATAGAAAAATTAGACTAAATTTATTATGAAAGCTAATTCTCTGGGGATTCCAGAATGTCTTAGATCACTATTTTTGGTTGTACCAATTATAAGTTATGAAATTTCTAAGTCGTTAATACCGAAGATGACAGAATTGTATTCGGAGATGAAAACAAGGGTTTAGATGAAATAATACGAACTTGTGATCACTTGAGAACTTGTGGGTATATGTGTGTAAATTCCGGAGAACCTAAGTTCATGATTTTTGGAGCTGTAAATTAAAAGTTATGGTTTTTCTAAGGTGACTGTCTGTTTTGGACAAATTGTTATTTAGGAAGGAAGGGTATCGTTTCAAGTTGCGAATAGAAGTGGATAAGTTTATTTAGTTATATTGCTTTGTTGTTAGTTTTGGATGGTATTTGTAGTATATTTTACCATGACAGGTGGTGGTGAGAAACTAGGGTTAGAGTCTTCTGCCCGTCGTTACCCATTGCACGATTGAGACAAGTACAATTAGCGTGTAGAATATGAGGAAGTAAAATTCATGAAAATTATCATTGTTTTACTTGCATGAATTCTATTCATGATATTGTTGTTGGAAGATGTGTGTTCATGTTCAATTAATGTTGGAAGATCCAATTGCTGTCTCATCATAGTCAGTTGTGCAGCCTTAAACCTTTGTGTCTTTGATCTTCCCGCTGACCTTTTGAGTTGAGGTGGGTGCAACTTGAAACCAGGATCAACCTTTCGCCATTGGGACTTGTCTGTCATCGGTTGCACAATCCCAGCATATGCAGCTTTAAATTTAACCAAGGAGAAGAAATCATCAACATAGTCCTCCATATTAGCTTGCCGATTGCTACAGATGAATCGCAAGACATGCTGGCATGGTTTCCCAGATACTTGCCATTCTCTACATATGCATTCCCTACTGAGAAGATGGACCACATGCCTTCTATTATCATGCATGTTCACTACCTCGGCACTTGTATTTGCTCTCGGGGTCTCCTTCAAGTGTCCAAGATCTCTAGTGCTCGCATTGAGTTCATGAATAACAGCTGGAAGTATTCTACCTTGCAATCTGTCTCCAATCCTTCTCCTCCTATCACAACGCTGCATAATTGTGGGAACCCCGGAATATTAGAATTGTGCCGAATTAAAATTATACTGTAACATAATTCTTAATTAAGGAACAATGTTGTCCCCTTATTAAAGATCATGCTAAAAGTATAAATTTAACAAGTAACAAATCCAATATTCAAGTTCCCGGATATATGTCTTACAATGGTTCCCAGGATCAGTGACCATTGCACATATATCCTTAAACAACATTGCATCATACACATACAAGGCATAAATGTACATAATTAAACATAAGGTTACAATTTGATTTAGTACTACAATATCGAGTGACTCAGGGTCACTAACAAAGTTCAACAGCGGAAGTAAAACAAAACAACAAAAAGCCACCAATGGCCCCATCACCCGCAGGCTACTGCGTGGAGACTAGAAATAGCTTCATTCGTTAGCGTCGTCCTGTTCGGCGTTAACGGGTATCTCATACAAATAACCATCTTCACCTGCAACATATGGTGAAAGCACCTAAGTACAGAAGGTACTCGCAAGACTTATACAAACTACTAAAAGAAAGTGATTGATAGGACCTATTCAAAGGATTAGAATTTGTACATGCATAAGGTTGTCAACAGGAAGGTTATAATTAGCTCAATTTTGCATAAAGCAGTACATCTTAACCTACAATTGCTAAGTTTTGATAAAGCAATTTAATAAATCAAATTGGACTAAAACAGTAAGTAAATGAAAAGTAAATATAAATAGTACATTGCATGAATTCTCTCATGCCGAACCAAAACCCAAATAGTAACTAAAATAAAAATTCTATACAGGTGACATCAACTCAAGTGTCGTCTATGACCGCGGACACGGCTATTCGAATAGTTTTAATACCCTGCAGGGGTGTACATCTTTACCCACACGACTTAGTTAGCCCGTAAGCCTCCGGAATAATAGCACACAACCTTTGGCATGCCGGTTGGGTAAACTAAGATTTGGTATTTTTCAACAAATTGACGCTATTGAGTTGAATAACCCATGTGTGAACTGATCCCGCTTAAACAACGACTGATAGTATCTGCTTAACCGAGGCACACATGTTGCGACGGGAATGCCGACCCAATCAAAAGAAATACAGATTGTGTTCGCTACACATACTAGATTGCAATCGAAACCTTTAAGGTACGTACATGCGATAGAACACATATACGCCCTCACCCTCCTAAGAACATCTGATACTGATATAAAACTCACATGGCATAGGACACGACCGAAGACTTAAGCATCTATGCCATATAAGATCAATACACATGTCCTTACTCTCCTGTTTTCAACTCAATAGCATTAACCCTTTACTTAACCAAACAGCGCCCATACACCGCGTGTGGAAGTATGTTGGGGCTTGAATTGAACGGTCAGAGTTTAGTACTTAATTGGTCCAGACAAGTCCACCACATTTCCCAATCTCGTGCACGAAGGCACCACCACTAGCATCCTCTTGTTCAGATCAATTGAAATTTAAAATTCAGTTCTGATTTAAAGAAACTGGACAAAGAGTTAAAATGACTGAAATTCATTTGTTGCTCCCATGTTTGACAAGATAGTCTTGTCAAACATTAACGTTCTATGGACTGCATGGCTAAGCAAAGTTTGAAACTAAGTATTTCAATATAAAACAATACCTTAAGTTTTAAGTGTATGATCTGATTTAAGGTAAGCCATAAGTGTCAGGTTATAACTAGCTATGGACAGATCATCAATAATTTTTAAAGAAATAGCATGCAACAGTATCACTATGGTTTGTAAATCTATAGTTCAAAAATTGGGAACAACATAGTGCAAAGAGGATGCTTGCCTTGATAGTAATACACCTCTTGTGCAGGTTCTTGTTGCTCATAAATGGATTCAAATACTTCAGAAGAACCAGATTCTAAAAAGAAACAATAAAATCCAATGAATACAAGAACTGACAGCAAGTAAAAGATAAAAAGAAAATGTATAATCAATATGGTAATGCATGGTTAACAACATGCTTAAGTTATATCTACCCCAATAAAGATAATAACCCATACTATCACCTACTGCCTTTAATTGACAGAAATTAGAGTTTAAGTTAAAGTTATAGTTTTCAGATTTTGGAAGAACTAAAATCAGGACAGTGTGGAACAGAGTGATTTGGTGATTTAAACATGGATCAAGTAATTTATTTGGTTTGGACTAAGAGTATTCATAATCAATACAGTGACCTAACTTATCAATTACTCACTAATTGACAAAATAAAGATTTGAAGGTCTTGCTGTGCACTGAGCAGATTCAGCTGACAGCAAGCAGCAAAACAGGGGTTTGAGGATCTTTGCTTAAACACTAATACACTTGAACCTAAGGTTCTTGTTGGAAATAAACCTAATCTGTAAGGAAGTTAACACCCTAAATCAACACCTTGATAACCCTAATTAGCAAGATTAACAGATAAAGACATGCTATCACTTTTGTCAGTCCACCCGACAAAACAAAAGAAAAAGGGGGTTATGGCCTTTTTCGATTTAGAAGCAAAATGATCAAAGATAACTTTTGCTTATGCTACTAGGGATAGGCTAAGACCTAGTTAAGTTGAAAAGATGACAAAAGAAACCCTAGAGCTTGAAAACGACATGAAAGACCGAAAAGCTATAAAAGTAATATTTCGGTTATAACAAGAATTGAGCATCACATGCACAAATGATGGGTTCATGTGAGCTACTGAGGTCCTTAGGGTACTTAGGATGACAAGGATTAGGGTCTAAACTCACCAGAACAGGAAAAACAACAGAGGGCTCCTTAACCAGCTCTGATCAACAGAGAATAAACCCCCCGGTTTCAACCTACAAAAGATGCTAAACTCACATTACAAGGTGAATTAAGCAATTAAGATGGATAAGCAAGACGTGAGAGCAAGGAGGCTTCACTGGAAAGGAAGAAAATGGTGAAGAAGTTCTTCGGTCAACAATGGCAGTAGCAAAAAGATTAGGGTTTTTATAAAGAGGTTGAGCTACAGGAGCAAAGGAGAAGTGTCTAGAGCTGATGAGGTGTCCAATTGATGCTAAATATCCGAAAAATAGTTGCACAATCACTGTGTAACGCTCCACTCCGGCCACGAAGCCGGCGGCGGTGAACAGACGCGAGGAGGAAGAGAGGCGTGTGACTGATGGCTGGGCTCCACTGTTAGCCGCAGCCTCACCCACACCTGCAAGATCAAAAGAACATCAGTCGTTCGATTAGAAATGATCGGCGGCGATAAGATGGACAAAATGCATTCAACCGGTATCAATCAATACGGGGCCGTGCGATTTGTATCCAACGGCCACACCAAATCCGGACTTATGCGCACGTGATTTGAAAGGGGCACCATAGGATTAAAATCCGACGGTCACCTACATTCGCGCGCGTCTGAGTTTTAAACCCAAAAAGGGCGGCGCGGTTGGATCTAAGATCAACGGTGGAGGTCAAATGGGAATCCGGGTGGTCCGAACAGCACTTCAATCGTGATCCATCAGATCAAAATCCCACGGTGGAGATTGAATGGGCCTTCGGGGGACCCGAACGTCACCACTCCTCTTGATCGCCGATTTAGATCCTACGGCCAGGATGGAATGGCTCTACAGGATGACCCGAATGTTCCAACTAATCTGGCCCATCCATTAAGATCTAACGGCGGAGATTGAGGCGCGTGCTGGCTCCAAAACCAAAACCGCGCATCGTTGGATGGATATCCAACGGTGGAGATTACAGTGCATGCTTAGAGAACCGCACGGCGCTGCAAATCTTGACCGTCCGCTAAGAGATCAACGGCTTGCACACGCTAAGAGTTTGGGGCGCACGTTTGAACGTGTCGGTGCGGCCCGATTGCACCGATTTGAACTCAAACTCGTTGAACTCGAGTCGCTACAGTGCCAGGGACTGAGGTTAGGCCGGGAGAGTTGACTAGCCCAAATTCAAAACTCCAAAAGTTTGACTGGGCTTTAAAAATAGTAAATAAATTTGTAAAATTCTAAAATTTTGGCAAAATGCTACTGGATCATATATGTCCCAAATAAAATTTAAAATCCACTGTTTCACTTTTTAAAATACATAAATAATTACCTTAACCCGAATAGGTTTATTTAAAGTCAAATATTTTTCTCCAAGACAAAATAATTTCTAAAAATTCAACAAAAATTATTTTTGGGCAAGATAATTTATCTAGGCTTTGATAAAAATGCTTCCTAGTCATAATACAAGCACTGACTTGTATTTCCTTTGAAACTTCAAATAGGTTTTGGATTTCGGCTAGAAAAGGAAAGTCTTTAATTTGTAACAACACATCTAAATTTCAATAATGAACAATAATGTTGTGAACAACATCTAATTACTGTTCATAAAGCATCTTATTACTGTTCCTTAAAACTGGGGCTGTTACAATAATCAAGTTCTGGATGGTGTCCATGAGTTCAACTACCGGAAGATCCTTAACATTCATGATCCAAGAGTTGTACATTTCTGCAATATTGTTGTGCATGTAGTCACACTTCGCAATTGTATTGAACAAGGCCCTACTCCAGATGTGAGGGTGGTACTGGTTGAGGTACTCAATGGCTGCTGGACAATTTTCTTGAATTACTTGAATGTGCTCATGCAAATCCTCGTATTTGTAAGATTGTGCCGTTGTTCACATGTTACTTGAGACCATAGGACCATGAAACTTCTTCTGCATGTTCCCCCAAAGATGCCTAAAACACTCTCTATGCTCAACATCCGGGAAAACCCTCTTTACACCTACACATACCCCATTCCCAGCATCTGTATGCAAAGTCAGCCCATGTGATTTGTCGATTGCCTTACGTAGTTGCTGCATAAACCAAGTCCAATTCTCTGCAGACTCCGATTCGATAATACCATATGCAATTGGGTACATTCAGTTATGGCCATCTATGGTCGTAGCAGATGCCAACTGGCCATTGTACCTACCAGTGAGAAAGGTAGAGTCGATGCCCAAGTACGGTCTACAGCCATTAAGAAATCCATCAATGCAAGGCTTTAGCGCAACAAACATCTTGTGGAAATGTGTCTTCCTACCATACACCTTGGTGTCTATCTCAACGATGCTACCTGGCATTATTCTTTCAAGCTCTACCTTGAAACTGTACAAAGATTGGAAACTCTCCTCCCATGGCCCATATAGCTGCTCTAGTGCTAACTGCCTCCCAGCCCACACCTTTTTGTAGCCAATTGTGACATTGTATTTCTGTTCGAGTGCCTTTTCTAACTCACTTGTACCTATAGTTGGATTTGCTCTAATCAAAGGAAGAGCCCTATCTGCCACCCAGCCCTGCGATGCCATAGAGCTCTTTATTCTGCTTGTTGAAGCACATTTGTGGGAATCAACCAACACTGTAACCTGCAGATAGATTGCAACAACTTAGTATTTTACACAATGAAATGAACATTACTTATTACAACTTAAACTATGTTACGTTATGTAACATCCCAATTTTCTGAGCTTAAAAATCTTTTAATAGTTAGTAGGGAGAAAATTCACCATTTGGATTTTATTTGAATTTAATTCAAAGGCTTAATATTGGACTTTCCAATCAAAAATATTTAATGTGAATAATCCCAACTTGAACATTAGCCAAAACTATTTTATTTGGGTTATATGTGCTCAGATATATTTTCTAGATTTTTTTAGAATTTTTCTGAGTTCATTTGCTAATTTCTATTGCTTATTTGAATTTCTGGTATTTTCTAAATTAGAAAAACTATTTAAAATCTCAGAAATCAACTTGGGCCGCATCTCCGCAGCCCATCTTCTCTTCCCGTGCACGCGGCCCGCTAGCGGCCCAGACTCGCGACGGCTCGCCACCGCCTTGCGCGCTACGCCTCCTCGCCGCCGACGTGTGGGCCCGTCACGTCAGTCGTCGTCTTCCCCGTGTCGTCGTCTTCCTCGCGGCGCCCGATTCGTCGCCATTGCCGAGCTCCGGCTCTGTCGACAACGCCACTTTTCTATCTAAAACCCTTCTAGAAAACGTGCCAAATCCTATCTCTAACCTCTCGCGCTGTTTACATAAAATCAATCCGAATCTCACCCTATCCCCGAATTTCCAAATTTGGTCTCGTGTTCATCTCGGACTCGATTTGGGGATTCCTTATCCCGGGCACCCTAGCTCCTATAAATAGGCCCCGAGGATCGTCAGCACCTTCGCAACCCGAGCCGCCACCCACCTCGCCCAAGAGCCCTAGCGCGCCGCAATCGAGTTTTAGGGTTTTCTCACCGCCGGTCTTCTTCTCCGTTTTGCGTCGCGCCCAGTGTCGCCGCGTCATCCTCGAGTGCACCACCGGGTTCAGCGACGCCAGGGCTACCTCCAGGAGACCTCGCCGTCGCCGGAATCTCACCGGAGCTCCCGTCCGACAAAAACCGAACCTCTCCGCCGCTCTGAGCTCGCCGCCGGTCGCCACCGTCCACCCCGAGCACCCGGAGTTGCACCAGTAGGTTCGCAATAATGCCCTCTACTCACCAGTACCACTCACCGCCGGTGAATCGCCGCCGTTCGCCGTGCCGTTGGTTCCCAAGCCGTTGTTGCCGTCGGTCTGACGTGGCAGCCCGTGTCAGCGTCCACCTCAGCCGTTTGCCTGCGTGTCATCCTGCGTGGCGCCGTGTTAGCAGACACGTGTGCGCTCACGTGGCACGGTCCACCGAACCCCAGATCTGATCTGGCGTGAACTTGGTCCACGGTGCACCGAGCCACTAACATGCGGGTCCCACCTGTCAGACCAATTTTCATCCCGTCTGAACGTTCTTCGCTGACGTCAGCGTTGCGCAATAATCCGATTTTTCTTTAGAGAAATAATTCGAAAAATCCAGAAAATCCAAATTAGGGTTTCTTTTTAGATTTAAACTTCCAGAGCTCATAACTTTTGCATCCTAACTCCGATTGAGCCCATTCAAATTTCTAAATTTATCTAAATTCAAGCTCTATTTATCGGAGATTTTTATTTAATTTTTGGAGCTTGTTTTGCCTCTGTTATTTATTTGTTTTGTTTGTTTGTGTCTCGTTTGCGAGTAGACGTCGATTCGTCGGGGAATTTTGTGGAAGAAGGAGCACCCCAAGATCAAGACCAGTACATAGACCTTTTCCAAGGCAAGTCATACCTTTGATCATCTTGAACCCAGTTTTCAAATTACTTTGTGTTAAATTATTGCATTCTACTTTAATTATTTATTTAAATGCTTGGGCATAGTTATTATCCAAATTGTTATCACACCTTGGCCTTGTATGTCATAATTCCTTGTCACCCTAGATTGGTTATTAGTTGGTAATATTATAGCACCAACGTGGGTTGGTTAGATGCGAGTACAATTGCTTAGCCATGCTACGAGTCTCACATCTCGTGTAAGTTGCAAATATTAATTATGACTAAGTGACTATGAAACTTTGTGTAAAGCGTGTGCTATGTGTTGTTACTTCGTGATGGCATGTGTTGCACTAAACCAACTGGGTGGTAAAGGATTTAGACCGAGGCAAGTGGTGGAAAGCGTGTGATATGGTGGACTATGTGATGGGAATGTTAATCTTTGTGATCTAGTTAGAAAATGGAAGTCTTGCCTTGGTCAATTAAGGACTTAACTTTGTGCGCCATTGAACCGAGCCTTCTTCATGCGACCACATGCCCGGTATGGGACGGGCCTAACTTAGTAAGTTATGGATTCTCGGCATTGATGTTGGTGGATAGGTTAGGTGTGTGTGTGACAGGTGGAGGTGTGACTACTTGGTGGTTGCATCGCGGGACGATTCGTCTTCCCCGTCCCGGCAGATGTGTGTTATACCAATTCTATGTGAGTGGTATAGCGGTTTGTAAGCACTTGAGAATGTCAATGTTTGAGATGAAGTTTCGAACTGTTTTGTTACGATTGGTGCTTGCTACACTAGTTGTATCTTGTGGGTAAAGTGTACAACCTCTGCAGAGTGTTAAACAATCTATTCGAATAGCGCGTCGCGTTCATGGACATGCTCGGGATTTCACACGAGGGTAGATTTTCATAAAACTATTGGGAAGGGACATTTGTGTGATTTAAGTCATATGGTGTGTGAAAGAATTTGATTAGGCTATGTGTCTTTGTGGAAACAACTGTTAAATTAATATTGTTTAATTGTTTTGAATTATGCTTTCAATCTATTATTCGTATTCAATTGCAAATGTTGCTTTTATGCAAAAGAACCACAGAAGCATTTTCTTTGGAATAAGCTGCATCTATACATTGCATTACGTGGTATGATTTGCGAGTACAGTTCGTTCTCACGCTTGTTGTAAAACTTGCGCCCAAACCTCTGAGAAGAGAGGAGTCTACGCTTGCTTTCGAGGAGGAGTTCGCTGAAGGCTGATCGTTCGTTAAGGTCTAGATCCCAGTTGGTTGCCTGTGGTGAATTGGTGGGATCTACGCTGGAGTTATTTCCGTTCCGCTGCTGTTTATTTCCTGTTAGCCCTGCGTGGCTTAATAAGTGTAAACTCGACCATAAGGTCAAAACCCTTATTTGTTATTCAAACTAATCGTTTACTTTATTTATCGCTTGTGTGGATCGATATTTACCTATGTTAACCCTGTGTGCACTAGCGTGATCTTGGACTAGTGCAGTATACACAGAGGGTTCCAGAATCGTAATTCTGGGTCCCGACACGTTAGTACCGTGACGCTTTGATCAATCCCAGTGTGAACAGTTATTCTCCAAGGACAGTCCTCCTTCTTGCATTCTCCTCTGTACCTTTTTTTGTCAGTCTTACATTTGCCTATCTCAAACTCCCCCTTAATAGCAAATTGCCTCAAAGCTAATCTGAATTCCTTCATATTAGGAAAGGTGCTGCCCAATTCAATCGTAGGATTTTCCTTATCATACACAAGCACTGGCTCCACGTGTGCATAGTCATTCACTAGTAACTCGTCCTCTGTATCAATACCACCATTGTTCGGACCACTAGCATCATCATTCGGCTCCACATGTGCATACTCGTTCTCCTCGGACCTTAGCCCAAGCATGTCAAACATCTAGTCGTCCGTGATATACACACCATTTCCATCCACATTAGCAGGGTCGGATGGATCCACTTCAGGAATAGAAAAACCTACAATGCGTGGAGTTATCACAAGGACTGTCTGGTTCTTGCCATTGTGATGTTTCTGTTTGTTCACTAATAGGATCAACATGAAAGGATAGGTGTGGAGGACTCACAGACTGACAGTGCGAAGCACTAGAAATTCCACTACAAATAGTTGACATGTTTTTTTGCCTATCCACTATAGTGATGAACAAATTAACCAACTTGCTATCCTTGTTTACATCAAACAACCCCAGAAGTTCTGCATCGCTACATATCCTTACTTGTATTCCTTTCTTACTATCAAAGTACCATATCAAAGCATCCTGCGCCGATCCCCAATTTGACTTCCGTTTCAAGTCAGCGTTCAGATCTAACATTGAGTACATATCTCTATCATCTACCACCAAATCGTGAGCTGCAGCTGCATATGATTTGGTGCTGCCATTATCAAGCCGTGCTACGTACGCAGCAAAGTTAGCAACTACTCTATATGCGGTATCACAATCAACCCTACACCAACACCAACAAATAAATAAAATGCGAAGAACATGTTAGCTACAGCGAAGAGTTCTTCCACCACACATATGACAGGAAAAATATATTTACCCGCTACAATGTGATTCTTCCATTTGAATTCCACTGCAAATAGCTAGGGTTCTTCTTTTGTGTGTGTGTGGGGCTTGGACATACTGCGGGAGCGGGCGACTGGGGGAGGCGGCGCCGGTTTGGGCGAGGAGCAGGGGGAGCGATGCGGTGGCCGGCGGGTAGGACCGGCGGGGAGGAGGGCTTCGAGCTCCCTCGGGGGCGACCAGCTGAGGGGAGTCGGTGCCGGTTTGGGCGAGGATGCGGCGGCCGGCGAGCAAGACTGGTGGGGATGGGGAGGGGGCAGGATCGGCGGCACCGAGGGACGGCGGGCAGGACCGGCGGGGAGGGGGCAGGACCGGCGGCGCCGTCTCACCAGGTTTGCTCCGGTGCCCTAGTTCATGGATGCGTGAGTGTCACGGGCAGAGGGGAACGAAGGGATGAGAGGATTCCAAATAAGGAGCACAACCGGTACTTCACTATTGGAATAGATGGGAAATGGGAGAAAAGAAAAGAAATAATTCGAAAAGTGGTGATAATGGCAAAATTCAAAGGGAAAAGAAACTAGAGTGGCAAATTTCGAATTTGAGGAAACTGGGTGGCAAATCTCGAAGTGGCAACTTTCGGAGTGGCATATATCAAATTTTGTCTTATATATTGGAGAGATAGTGATAGGCACGTCGTCGATCTGGATCCACATGCCAAACGTTCGAGGGTGGCCGGCTTCAGAGAAGAAGGTGGCGATGCGTTCCGGCCAAACGGCGGCGACATAGGAGCTGAGGTTTGGGTGGAGGCTGAAGGGATTGGAGGTGGTGACGATGTGCGACTTTATAGGTTCCGGCGAGGAGTGGAGCGGGCGCAGACGTGGGTGGGGGCATTGGCATCGGTTTCGGCTCTGGCTTTGGAAACGGCAGAAACGGAAGGGCATTGAAGACGCGCGGTGATGAGGGAAATTGATGGCGCGATGGATGGCACGAGAGTGGCAGGCATGGGCGCGGCCTCGGCGGCGGGTGCGGGCGCGGCGTGGCCTCGGCAGAAGCAACCGTTGCTCGGTAGTACACCGATAAAGTAGTCTTTGGCACCATGAAAAACAATTTCGTTTTGAAATTTATTTCAGAGGGTAACGAAATGAATGAAAGTACTGAGATTTCGGAATTTTGGTGAGTTTTCAAACATGCACTTGAAATTTAGACCAAATTTTATCCAAATTCAAATGTTACAGAATTTAGGATGTAATTTGTCCAAATTCAAATGTTTCGATATTTTTCGCATGAACGTATTTATTTCAGAGGGTAACGAAATTACCGAAATTGCGCGGAAATTGTGACTCTGGTCTTTGCAGCAGGATGGAAGGCATTTGTCGACTCCTATGACCTAATGGGTGTCTCCGTACAACTCAATTATACTGGAGACTCAGTTCAATATCGTACTTTATGATCTAGTAGGCCGTGAGGAAGCATCGTCTGTCCTACAGAGGCACAGAGATGCGTCTGAAACTGTGAACAGTTGCGAAACATGCAAAGAATGGGATGAATACTACTACTGCAATTCGGATGATGAGAAAAAAAAATCTTGATTTTTATGAAGGGTGATTTTCAACATGAGATGGTCGGCTGCACTCAAATTCAGCAGTGCTTCCGTCTACTGTTTTCTAAACATCGATTGAGTTACAACTTAAAATTTTATATAGTTATATATTACTTTAGGGACAGACATACTATGAATCTACTTTTGATATTACCTTTGTAACGTTTTTTTTTTTTTTGTGTTGATTTGATACACCAATCGAAGCCATTAGCATGATAGTAGAACATTAAGATATGTTTGTTTGTTCCCCCTAGTTGAAGGTGGACAAAGTAAGCTGGCATATTACTAAGCATCATTTGCACCTTGTTCATATGTCACAAGAACCGTGTTTTTGATCCATGACTTTGTTTAATTCTTGTTTCTGCAGACCATCCCTGAAGAATACATGCAACGTTTCAGGGGCGAGATCCCACGAGAGATCAAACTAGAAACACACAATGGT
Source organism: Ampelocalamus luodianensis (assembly GCA_036346255.1). Classification (NCBI taxonomy): domain Eukaryota; kingdom Viridiplantae; phylum Streptophyta; class Magnoliopsida; order Poales; family Poaceae; genus Ampelocalamus; species Ampelocalamus luodianensis. Next base: position 78,353,404 of record CM070621.1, read on the forward strand.
AAGAGTTACACTGTTGGAGTCTCCACCTACCATTATACACTAGTCCTTAGAGCAGGATGGGTGGATTTGTTGAAACCTATGATCTACAGATGGGTGACTCCATGGTGCTCAGATGCAATGGAAACTCTCATGCTCAGATGCAATGGAAACTCTCAGTTTAATGTCATAATCTTTGTCCGATTTGGCCTCTAGAATGCATGTCTGTTGTTGCGACCAATGCTTCTGTGCCTCTACGTGTCCTACAACAGTAGCAAAGCTAGAAATTTTTTGATGAGGGTGTACGCTTTACATAAGTCTAAAGTATTGTACAATAATTCTCATCTAATTTCATTGGAACAAAACAATTTGACTATAATACCTACATACTTTCTATATATTTTTAATTTTTTTAGATATACCAGTACATATCAGTCACCACCCTAGCTCCGCGCCTGCCTAAAAAGGCGCAGAGATGGTACTGAAATTGTGAACTGTGCTCACGGTCATCCTCAGTCCATGCAAATGCAGTCACCGCCAAGGGAAAGACAGACAGGGCTTGAAAGGGATTAGCACAAATCAGGGCAACAAGACCACGAGGAGTTCTTCAGCCACTTCCTCTGGCTCAACAGTACCAACCACAACAATAAATTGACTAATCTTGATTCGCGAAATACAGTTGACAAAGGGTTAACGGATAAGCTACACTAGCACATAAGTCCAAATTTTACCGTGTAAATCAGAAACCATACAAGTAAAAGATCATAAATCATTACCACTAGACGCACAATACAGCGAAGGAGAAGAGTTGGAGCAGTCTGGTCCAACATCACGTGCATCGATATAGTGGTCATAGTTGATTATCCAATGTCATTGGCTCCCCCAACAGCCTATTGCGTTCCTTACGTAGGTCACAAATCGTCCTCAATCAGCGCAGTAGCAATTGCAGTAGAACCTCTACGGTATCTATACGTTTAGGGGTGGAACGCTATACGTTGGTGTTCTAGCACTAATGTGCATGACAGGGCCATCGGAGAGGTGGTGGCTAGGGTTTCGGTAGATGGTGTAACTCGTACTTCTATAAGCCCCACACCTCCCCTTATAAAGAGTCTATAATGGATTCATTCGAATTAGTTTGTTTCAACCGTTAGGTGTGTGACTCTGTAAGTTCATGCGTAATCAGTCATGGCCCAGAAACCCCTTTCTGATCATAAGTCGGTGGAGGTTCCTAGCAGGACATAGAGACTCCCGAATACAGATAAAGATTATATCAAACGAGCCTTATGCAATATGATCTGTGACCAAGTTCTTATCATTTACAACCAGTTCGTAACTCCTTATGACCAGTTCGCTGGTCACGACTAGTTCGTAATACCTTATAATTAGTTCTCCAATCAGTTTATGATCATGTACGACTAGCTCACGACCAGTTCATATCTAGTTGGACTAAATGACATGTTTGCGTATTCTCCTTTTGCCTCAAAATATCTGGTCGAACTCCAGGTGAGATATATGTTATCTATGGATTATTCAATCTTTTATCGATATAGTGTTGGATAACTTCTTGTGGTCCACTCTTTGACCACTTGTGACACGACCATGCACTTCTTTTATATGAGCATATCGAGGGTTCCAGAGATATCTCTCCTGTTATGCTAGGAGAGGCAAATCGCATATCCGACCAGTCGCATCCCTTCGTATGTTTCATAGCATACCCGAAATCTACCTTTATAACTACTCGATTACGGAATAGCATTTGGTAATCCCTATTCATAGTATACTGAAAGCTACCTTTATAACTGTCCAGTTACAGAGTAGCATTTGGTAACCCTTAAGTGTACTGTTACACATGTAGAAAACTATGTTGATATCAGGTCTAAAGATTTATACATCATCATTGCTTGAGATCAACTGATGACACATTGAATCATAATAATCTCAATAGTATCTCAAGGTGGGTGAATTCAACACCAAGTTCTATAACATGTGCTCATACTATTGATCCGACATCCTCATATCTATGACTGGTGAGATATGATCATCAATTAATACGTGTGTTGGTCTATAAGTCACTAATGTCCCGACAAGTGACATCCGACCAGAGATCCTTTTAGAATGACATCATACAACTATTAAAGAGCTTCACCAATAAATCACATACTTGCTAATCTTTATAAATGATAATTCATTCAAGGAACATAATAACATTTATTCTATAATTCATAATTTATGAGCATAAACATAGATGTGGTACAATCATCTCCATGAATACCTCTTAGGCATATCACTGACATTTCATTCTACATCACTTCTGATATTGTCGTGTTTTAATTACAACTATATTCAGTAGTTGTTTTGTTTTGTTTGTACAGGAGATTCTTTGTCCTCTGAAGATGGTAATCTTGAAGTACGTGCTGTTAGTAATAAGACCCATCTAACTGAAGATCAAAAGAAGGACGTGAAAGTCAAGGTCCAATCTATTAATTCTGCCATCCCCATCTGTGTGGCTCTGATGCGCAAGTTCCATGTTAGTGGAAGCTTCGATCCAGTGAGTCTCATTTCCGTATGTTACTTGTTGAATTGTGTTTTCTGTTTAGATCATGCAGCACCTTTGTTTAATTGCTGTGTACCAGCGAAAACAACAATCTGGAATTATCATTTTGTTTGAACTTTGATTGCCACTATCTAACTTCTGTTTTTAAATCTGTTACTAGATTTTCTCCAAGCAATGCGCTGAGAGATATCTTTGTAATGTGAAGAGTATCTCGCTCCAGCGAGATGGCCAGAGCTGGGACGTGAGGTTTGCAAGTGGCTGGCGACATCTTGTGAAAGGCAACCATGTTGAGATTGGTGATATCTGCCTGTTTGAACTGTTGAAGGATCAGAGCATGAGTACAATGAACGTCCATATCATACGTACAAAGCATGGTGAGTTAGTGACTGATGGATGAGCAACCCCTTTGCTGCTTGTCTGAGATCTGTGGTTGTAGCAAAGCTTTTGTGTCGACAAGCGTCTGGCTATGTCAGCTGATGTATGTACCATTAATTCGCTAGTGCCTTCTAGGTTAATTAGCTGGTGATTTCGCTCGCGTAACGGTGAGCGTGATTACTGAAGCATACTTATGATCAGCTGTTTAACAACGTCAGAGAGTCGCTAGGAAGTTCAGTTCAGCTGATATGCTTTTGGATTGTGATCCTTTTGTAGACAGGCATAGATACTGTGGCAACTATTATGAGATTGATCCCTTTAAATATTTTCTTTCGAAGATCTATTATTGGATTCAAGTTAATTTTGAGAATTGTGAATTTACAGTTAAGCTCTCAAAAGGACATCTTTAAGTGGAATTTAAATAGATCTGGTTTGTTTACGATCAAGTCTTTCTATGGGGCACTTATTAACATTTTTCAAGTCCCTATTAGGAACTTATTTTGGCTAATTAAAATTCCCTTAAAAGTGTAAATTTTCCTTTGATATCTTAAAAGAGAAGTTGTTTTAACTAAAGATAATCTGCTTAAACATAATTGGAGGGGAAACAAACAGTGTTGTTTCTGTATTAAAGATGAAACAATTCACCATCTTTTTTTTATTGCCCAGTTGCACGTCTTGTATGGTTGGTTGTTCGATGCGCGTTTAATTTATCTCCCCCTGTGAGCATAGCAAACATATTTGGGAATTGGTTAGCCGGTATTCCAATAAATTTAAAGTCACAACTCTTGGTGGGAGCTAGTGCTTTATGTTGGTCTATTTGGGGTTGTCGGAACGATGTTGTTTTTAACAAAAAGAGGATCAGTAATTCTTTGCAGGTTATCTTGTGTGGATTCTGATTGCGGGCTTGGGCAAATTTACAGAAATCGGCCCAGAAGGAGTATATGGTGGATGGAAGTCTAAGATTGGAGTTTGTAGCAAAGCAACTCCTCAACTCTCATGGGTGGAGGCTTAATCACCGGATTGACAATTGATCATTTAATTTTCAATTGTTTATTTATGGTTGTAAGGCTTCTAGCCATTTTTAGCAACTTTGGTTATGTTGGTACTTTTGTTTTTTTAATAAATGAGCTGTGTGTATCTTTGATGCAGTGGCCGGGAGAGATTTTTTCTCTTTCATTATCTAAAAAAGTTGATATGTTTCAGCTCTACTGGTGCTACAGTTATTATGGTAATTCTGTTGTTACAATCTTACAATGCTGCTCACATGTGGTTAGCCCGAAAGAGCATGCTATGATGCTGTGTAAGCTGCTTATGTTGGAGTCGTTGGCTAAAATGGTACTGTTTTGTGATGAAATAGTAAAATAGCCTACTCGCAAATAAATTAACAAAAATAACACCATACCACGCTAAAAGACACGGCAAAGGGCCTACCGGCGAGCTCCCATTCGGCGGTAGCCGGCCTGCCGCACCCCTACGGGTGACGTGGGCAGGCGACCTGTTGCTCTCTAGGGGCGTGGCAGGCCGGCTGCCGCTCCGTAGGGGTGTGGCAGGCCCCCTGTCGTGGTGTTTTTGCACGATAAGGATATTATTTTTATCATTTTGTATTTTGAGAATGCTATTTTGATTCAAAAACATGCTAAATAAGCCAAGATCTCCTAACGTTGACCTAGTTTTGTTGCATACATAATCGTAAAAGCTATACTACCTCTAGTCAACAAAATGATGTTTTTAACTTTCCAAAGATAATCAAGAGCATAGTTCAGTTAGTGCTCGTTTAAAACGCAAGAAATAGTAATTCCTGCAGTAAATTGTGACAAATAGCATTTAACCACACGACAGAGTAGAGCCATAAAACAAAGAGTAATTTTGCTGCCGTGGCTAGTGGCGGACTCGCGTACATTGATATTGCACAACAATATCATATGCTACAGTGTCATGATATTGGTTCGTAGCTGTTGGGTAAAAAAACAAAGGAAACACCATCATAGCGAAAACACTGTAGTAAGAACTGTAGTTTGACACTCTAGCAGCACTATAATAGTTGATCTAATCCGTTCTTTCTGAATCAGACGACTCAGATTATCACGATGTCACAACACTGTTGCTATCTGCTGTTTCCTTTGCAACGTGAGATAACCTGAATCCGTGGCCTAGTGCGTACCATTGAGACTGTTACAGAGTTACATCGCGGAGAGGCTGGGCATGGAAATGCCATCACAAGACGCCAAAAAAACTCTGGGAAATGTCGCGCGATCGCGCACCTGATTTTCCGCGTTGCGTGTATCCAGCGTCCGACCGTCCGTGATGGTGGAGTGTGCGCTGTGCGGCCGCGATGGCTGCCGCGTGCGTTCCGCGGGCTGCAGCCGGTCGCCGCGACGGGCTTCTCCTGTGCTGGGCGGGCAGGCGTGCGTCGCCCTCCCGCCATTTGCCCCCTCGACGAGGTCGCCGCTTTGCGTTTTGCCGTCGGCTCGGCTTCTCGGGGGATCCGACTGTTGCTGCGCTTTCTGCCCCTCCTCCCTCTCGCCCTCTCTGCCTTTGCTTCCCGCCGCCGTGGTGCGTTTCGCAGGTGCTAATTTCTTTGCCGTTCTTTTGTGTTTTTCCCTTGCATTTATCTATGGTATGTAGTTCATTCGTTGTGACAAAAGGTAAATAAAACCCATCTTTTTCCCTCAATTAGTCTGAACTCGACACAGTTTGTACTGTTGTAATTTTTAATCGCATTTCACTATTTTAGACGGTAGGCGCAACCAGACTACCAGACCATAAGATGAGCAAGTCTTGTGAAAGATGCAGAGTGGGGGATGAGCACCATTTCTGGGATATGGATGATCAAGGCAAGTATTTCTTCAAGGTTATGGTGGGTGATTTTCGACATCAAATGGTAAGGCATTCCCAAGTTTCACTTCTTGCCTTTTCTTGCTATTAATATAAGGTTACATTGCAATTAGATTTTTTTTTCTTTACTCCTCAATTGCACATTTGGTACATGAGAGTCGGTGTTTTAAGTTCATAGCTTCCACGGTACATGCGGTACGCCGCATTTGTTGTAAACACAATGTACTCTGACCAAATTAGTCAATATGTTTTAATCTTTGTGTAGAAATATCTTGACCAAGTAAATTTTACCCTTTGCACCATAGATGTATTACATCATAAGAATTGTGTTTTTAAACCAACTTGCTTGGGTGTCCACGCAATTGCACGGTTACTCCTAATATATTTCACTTCCTATGTAGAAAATATAGATAAGTTCTAACCATACCAATATGGAAAGTAATTTAGGAATTTATAGGATGCACTCCTGATAATTGTTTACTAGTTTAACCCTAGATTACATGACAAGTATTTGTCAACATCAAGCAAAAAAACACTACATTTTTTCGATGGCAATATTTTTCTTATCACCTGTCATTATATTAAAAAAATCCATTGGGAACCCTCAAGAATTCAAAAGGCCAAATCAAAAGAATTTGACAGATTAGAAGAGATGTGAGATTTGCTATGGACCATTAGGTCGGTCATAAAATGAACAACCATGAAAGGGAGTTCGCTCTAGTTGATTTCAGAGTTAGCAATAGCAAATAGAGCAGCCTAGAGCAACCGGTCGCCGAGAAGATCATCCATCATGTTTTCTGCTTTGATCTTTCCTTTTTTTTGTTTAAAAACGCCAGCTCCTTTCCTACATGCGGAGATGGTTTATTAATATTCTTTCTACCTTTTCTTTGTTGTTTTCTCTTCTTTTCTTGGACGGGGGAGAGACATGCAAAAAGACGTGGTTTCAGGGTCCCTTTTCTTATTTCTTTCTTTCTTCATGAGAGATATATTGTAGGGATTTACTTAAGTATATCTTATCTTAATGATGGCTGTTTCTATGTTGCAAGATTCTTTCTTATATTAATTTGAATATGTTATTCGGTAATAACATCTAATGGTTATGGACTATAATCATAGTTAAGGTCCACCAAAGTGAGGGTCGGATGTTTTCCATTTTTGTGAGTGTGTCTAGCATATCTTTTTTTCTTAGCACATGCAGTGGTTATGGTTTATAAATCATAGTTAGCGTCCACCAAAATGAAGGCTTGCTATTTTTTTTTTTTGTGAGAATTTTCTAGCATATTTCTCTTTTCTCTTTTTTTAGATAATGGAAGAGAAAACACTTCTCTTTTCTCTTAGCAGCTGTAAAGTAACCTCATCAGCTTTTGTTATATGATAGATGCTTTTTTATTCTTATCATCGCAGACCATACCAGATAAATTTGCACAAATTTTTAGGGACAAGATCCAGAGAAAAATCAAACTGAAAGTGTGTAATGGTAACACTTGCACTGTTGTGGTTGCCAAATATCCGAATAAGTTAGTTCTCAAAGCAGGGTGGGAGGCATTTGTCAGCATGCATGACCTAAGGATGGGTGACTTCCTGGTATTCAAATACAATGGAAATTTTCAGTTTAAGGTTCTAATCTTTGATCCGAGTGGTTGTGTGAAAGCATCATCACATGTTGCTTCCAACGTTGGTCATCATGTGATTCATGTCCAAGGAAGGCAAGGAGATCCTATTGTAATTTCAAGCAGTTCTGATGACCATCAGCCCATGCAATTGCCAACAAGTAAAAGGCAAATTCGACTTCAAAGGGATAGCTCAAACATGTGCAGCAAGAAGATGAAGTTAAGTTCATCGACCATTCCCCTTGATGCATTTGGTAATAATAATAGCAGAACTAATACTATTGTGTGTATAATACATTTGCAATTACCTACACCATGCTTACTCTTTTTTTGGGGGGGTACAGGAGATGTTTCTTCTTCAGAGGATAGTGAAGAAATACCTGCTGTGACTAGTTGCATCTTCTCACCTTTGACACGTCTAACTCAAGCACAAAGGATGAAAATAGAAAAGAAGGTCCGAGCTGTTGGTTCCGACATCCCCATGTTTGGGGCTGTCATGACAAAAAGCAACATTACTCGAGACCCTTGCTATCTGGTAAGTTAGATTTTTCATGTTTGAATGGGTTGTCATTACCAGTGTAGGTTCTGTGAATTCATACCATATAGTGTATGAGCTTTGCAATTATCAGTTGGAAGAAGTGGCCATCTTAATTTGCTATCACGATTTGTTTGCCTTGTCAATTTAAAGCATTTCTCAAACTCTGTAATCAGGGCTTCTGTAGAGAGTATGCCAATGAATATCTTCCACGCAATGACCAGATGCTAAGGCTTCAGCGAAATGGCAAGAGGTGGCAAGTTCAGTTTCAAATTTCCAAGAAAAATTTGAGAAGGCTTTGTCAAGGGTGGAGGCAATTTGCAAGTGACAACAAACTGCGGATAGGTGATACGTGCCTCTTTCAACTGCTGAAGCACGAAAAGAGGCGCACGATGAATGTCCATATCATTGGGAAATAGTGGCTGCTTATGTAGGTCTTTGCTGTTGGTGCCGATTTTTGCAACAGCGCTAGTGCTTTCGTGTTGAATTGTTGGTTGTCTTTACGATCTACTCAGTGAAATGTGTATATATATACCATCTATCCTTAGTTTGCTACTAATTTATAGGTTGACACCATGCTTTGCTTGCAGCGTGGTGAATTTTGGTTAGTACAAGTGTGAAACATGCTTTTGTGCGTTGCTATGTTATACTGGGTTTGCCGGAAGATTTTGGAATCTTAGTGAGCCACTGTAAAGTTTAAGCTGATTGGCTTCAAGCGTCCTGATCCTTTTTCTTCAGGCATTATAAATTTGTTTAGTCCAACATGTTTCAGGAATTATGCGTATTTACTTAACTTTGCCAGGGGGAAAATGCAAAGTTGCAGAATTATGAAAACTGTGAAAAATAGCTCACCAATGCAAACACACAAGAACTGACACACGGGGCACTGGCAGAGCATTATAAATTCAGAGTTGGATATTCAGCGGTAATGGAAAATTTCATGTTTTATTCAAATAGAGTTGTGATGGTATAAAAAAAACTGCGTGTTTTTTTTACTTGAAAAAAAAAACTGCGTGTTGCATACTTATTTGATTACATCAGTACATTGCATGTAACTGTAAGCAGACCCACGAAAATGTAGTGCCGATTAGGATGTGCTGTGGATGGTACTAGAGTTCTCACTGAATTTTGTCAGCAGATTTCATATAAATCCAAAAAAACTAGTATAAAATGCGGACTCCAGTCAACAATTTTGATTTTTTTAATAATACAATTTTAAATAAAATTACAGAAATAAATGTTTATTTAATAAAATTATAAAAATGAGCTTCTATTGCCGTTTCAAATGGCAACATACCCCTGTCGCGAACCAAAACAGTATTAAATGTCTCTATAGCCATTTGGAATGATGATAAGGAGCGAATCGCCATTTCAAATGGTGATACGTTCTTGTCGCCAAACCAAATGGTGACAAGACCTGAAAATTATTTTTTGAAAGAAAAAATTGAAATAAATTTTGATAGAATGTAGATTCAAATTTAACAGGACTTTACTAAGTTATTTGATAATTTCTTGTAGTGCTTAAAGAAGCTGGAGTTTGTAGACTGCATGGATAAATCCCTTGCACACGTTGTTGTTACGAGTGTAGTGTTTTGTGCAACCGATTTATTTCGAAAAAGATAATAAAATATGAAATAGAGAATAATTTGGGAATTAAATTTAAAAGATGATATTTCAACTGCGAAAGTGAGACTTTTGTAATGTAGGTGCGAACTACATGGCGTGGAGTGTTGGTTAGTGCATCTGTTTGTTCTTCTACCTGTACGGTACAACGACAATATGCATGAATCATCAACCCGATCTACACCTGGGATACATTTGCGCCTTTTTGGAATCAGAAAAACTGATGGATCGCAAGGTAGTCAGTCTTGAGGGCCCATGAGTGACTTTCCCTTGTCTCCTGCAAACCTGCAGGCACGACTAGTCTCGAAGAAAGCCCTGTAATGGGCTTCCATTAGCTCCTCGGGAGTAACCACATGCTTAACAGGAGCAACGGGGAGCATGGGTGCATTCCCCTTGTCCGCCTCGCACTCAGCCTGGTCGTCCTCGACATGCTGTTGGGTAGGGGGGGCTCCATCAGTACCTTTCCCTTATCTTCCCCGCTCTTGGGTACATAAGGTTTCCGGCAGTGGAAGATCTCGAGTGGGAGCGCATAGTTTAGTATGTACTTCTGTTGGATGAATGTCCTGTCATACTTGTCCCCGTCGTCGATGTATTGTAAGAAAAAACAATACTCCTCTAGCTACCATTATACACATATAAAGTTAGCGATATGTGAAATGCAACGTATAATGTAAAAAATCGATATTTGTGAGAGATTCTCTTGCGCGGATATTCGAGCACGTGTAGTACGCTCAGGCAGTGGTCGCCAGGTGTGTGGACTAAATGACATGCTCTAGGTTATCGCAGTCGCACTAAGGGTGTGGAAACTCGGTGGTACAGCTGCATCCTTCATCGAATGATTTGGGTTGGTTCTCGCCTTCTCGGTAGGCCACTTCCACTTCCGCAACATCTCCCCATAGCCTGACATCTCCAAGCCTGACGCTCTGATCTCCTCTAGCTCCCTCCTCCCTCCTTTCTCTCTATTGTGCGAACTAGTTGGAGTCGAGTGTTTGTTGTGGAGGTGGAGTGTACCCCGCTTTTATAAGCGGTTAGGGTGTGGCGTTGAGGAGGTAAATAATGGCGAATGGCAGGGTGTGATCACTCTAGTCTGAAATGGTAGCGTGGCAGGGTGTGGTCATTCATGTATGAAAAGGTAGGATGACTTATGAGTGATGTCTAATTACTAAAAATGTATGATCAATTCGATCTAAAAAGTGCTAATGGCTAGAACGATGGTAGGGTGTAATGTTCTGCTATTTTAATGTGAATTGAACCTAGCTTGATAGCTTAATTTTATTATGGTATTGTAATGTGAATTGAACATGACTTGATAACCTTGTTTTATTCTGGTATTATAATGTTATACAACATATGGTACTTGGACTTCTGAGTTTGTCATATTATGATATTGTAATGCACTTGTGTCTTGTCATGTTATGTTCATACAAATCCAGTAGCTGAAAGTTACAGACCTCTTGCAATTCATAGAAATTTGGCACAACATAAGCATACAACATCCTTCATATATGAATCCCCTTCTACAGACAATAAAAACTACTTCATACATATTGTATAAACTACCGCAAGGATACATACGCATATAAGCTTCTCCAGCCATTTCAGATGGTCCAAAATCCTGTCAAGGTGATCGTTCGTAGGTGGCATGTTCACAATTGGAGCCGATGAAGCTACAGGTGGATGTTCAACTGCCCTTTCTATCACGGCACCAATAGAGTCCGCCCACTGGAAGTACTGCATCCACTGGCCTAAAATCCACACCGAATAGTCAAAAATAAGTGATGAAACAAACCAAAAATCGAAATACCAGCATTCCGAGAAATCAAACTCACCAAGAAATATAGACACTTGTAGAACACACACCTCCTGCTCTCTTTGGTGTTGGAATAGAGGACATTTGCTTGGACCCCATAGTTTGGGCAATTGATGTGCCTTGCACTTGCCGATGCCACAGCTCTTCGGTTCATCGAACTCGACGAGTGAGACATGGTGCTAAGGAGAGGAGTGGGACAACTGCAAGTAGATGAGAAGAAAAGGATATGGAGTTCAGTTGGTTGGATGAGATTTCATAGAGCTAGCCTTGGTAGGATATTGCCACCAATGTTTCTCCACTCCAATCGTTGTAAGTACCCGCTGACAGTGGTCTGTCATTTCGGTGCTAAAGGCTCGAACGAGGGTAGGGTGTAGACGTTTGTTTGGTCTACACGATTTGTGGGTGTTACGATGCTAACTCCTCGCAGAAGTTTACTTGTACGCACAACAACAACAAACAAACAAACAAACAATATTGTAAACACAACACAAGCATAATGTAAGTCATACACACATTAATATTTACATAAGACTGGTGATACATATACTCATGGGTCCTCTTGGGGCGTACCCCACGAGTGACCCCTGCCCTCGTCCGGCGGGCCGACTGATGGCACTGGTGCGAGTACGTCAAGGGGTCTGGCGCACGATCTAGCCTAGAGGGGCGAGTAACCTTCGTGGGTGTCGCAAGCCCCTGCTGCGTCGGCTGGGTCGGTCCAGGTGCACCATGGAGCTATGAAGCCCCAACAGAGACCTGACTGGGAGTGCCCTCTGCTTACGAAGGCCCACCGCCGTCTCATGGTACCCGCCACTCAAATTCATAGTCTGAGACCTCTAGCCCCTCCTGCACGAGCAGCTCTTCATCCTAACCGTGCTGATGCCTTGTCAAATAGCTAGACATGCATTTAAACATAATGCAAATGCTAAAATGATACACGACAACGGAGCAGCAACTGACCTAGATGTTGCATCGAAATGGATGTCTCCCTGTGCTCCTACCACGTGAATGCGTGGAACTGAAGTCCTATTTGAACAATTTGGCATTAGTTCAAAAATATGTTAAAAGGAACAAGCTCACGTGACTGGTAGAGGTGTACCAGCGAACTAGTGGGGGGTACTGTTGGACGTACAGACATATTGCTCATCCTCCCATGTCGCCTCCACCATCCTCGAAGCGGAAGCAGGCCAGATGCTCTCAACCCAGCGAAAAGATTAACAGGATACGTGAGTACACCAACACAAGTCGGATTGAAATTGAGTATATAAAGGTCAACACTACATGTATCTGGGAACCCAACGTGGATCGACCCTCCATGCCCTCATGGGTTGCGCATGAGCAACGTGCCAAACTCGATGGGTACCTCGCGAGGCTCGGGCTGGACAACACTGAGGCAGCTACGGTGCCCCGCGTCAACTATCGGGTCCAGTAACTCGAAGGGCCACCAGGGCAGAACATTCTGTGGATGGCATATCTGAAATGATATGAAACAGAAAAGTTAGTACTTATATTATTAATAATAAGAAACAATATTAAGCATACTGTGAACAGAACAGAAAGGTAGGTACTTACATTGTTAGTAATAAGAAACAGAAACAAAAGGTTTAATACTGTTTGGAAGCAAATATTAAGAATATTTCGAAGCAAATCACCATTCCAAATAGCGATAGAGACATTTAATACTGTTTGGTGGGCGATAGGGCTCCTATCGCCAATCCAACCGACGATAGGGGCATGTCGCCATTTGAAACGGCGCTAGAAGCCCATTTTTGTAATTTCACTAATCGTGCTTTTAAATATCTAATTCTTTTTAAAAATATATTATTTAAAAAAATCATTAACCATATATCTCAAATTAAACTACACACACCTGAAAAGATGTACTACAACGAACTACACGACATAACCATACATATGAAGGTATCTAATCCATTCAATTACTACACCATAAAAAATATTTATACGATTAACCACATATCTAAAACTAAACTATATATACATAAAAAGATGTACTAGAACGAAATACACTACATCACCATACATCTAAAACTATCTAATCCATTCAATTACTACATCATAAAAAATATCTATACGATTAACCACATATCTAAAACTAAACTACACACACCTCAAAAGATGTACTACAACGAACTAAGCTACATAACCATACATATAAAACTATCTAATCCATTCAATTACGGACTACTAGTTTATTTGCTAACCTACCAGGTTTCAAAATTAAATATAAAGTTACAAAAAATTACCAGCAAGGTGTGGGCCAGATCTGTTTCTCCCTCTCTCCACCGCTACAGACAGACAGTGCTTCGCTAGCTCCTCTTCTCCCCTCTCCTCTCCCTCCTCACCCCTCTTTCCTTTTTTCGATTAAAAGTGAATTTCGGCCAAATTTTTGGACCTTTTATAGGGCAGCTTCTTTCACCATTTCAAATGGCGATAGGAAGCTACGAGGCCTCTACCGCCATTTGGAATGGCGATTTGCATCTATTTTTAAGCCAATCGTCATTCCAAATGGCGATAGAGGCATTTAATACTAATTGGTGGGCGGCAGATCTAGCTCCTATCGCCAATCCAACTAGTGATAGAGACATATCGCCATTTGAAACGACGACAGAAACCCATTTATGTAATTTTAGTAAACATGCATTTATTTTGGTATTTCTATTAAAAATATATTATTTTAAAAAATTCAACAATTTTGCATGCGAGGGGCCTCAAAAAAAATTTTATGTGTTTCTTCTGAAAGACTATTTTTCGGCATGAAGAAAGGGACGATGAAATTGGACAGTTGATTTCGCTAAAAAAAAGATGAAAATGGACAGTTCAAGTATTTATGACTTTGTTTAACTGTGCATTATACATTTGCTTCATGAAGTCCAACTGGAAAGCAATACGTCTACATTGCAATTGGAGTAGAGAATATTTAATGCTCATACTAAAGCAGCCATTCGCAGGTTGGTAAGTTCTAAAGCTTTTGGTCTCCCCAATTCTTTCATCACTTGTTCTCCTGCATAAACCATGTTTGCCTTCTGCCAAGCTATGGCCAGTACTCGACAATCTCACTGTAAGTGTGTAGAGATAATGTGTATGATCCTAATTTTAGTATTGAACAACTGATATCGGTATCGAGGTGTTTGGGAATCAAAACATCAGTTTACCAAATAATTGAATTTGTTGTCAGGCTGCAAGCGGTTTGACCGGCTAGGGGTGGCAATCAGACTAGTCGTGGCCTACAAAGAATGTTTTTTAGTATTTCACACACCAAATACTTATGCGGGAGTGTTGAGGGTGTGTTTGCATCAGGTGCCATTAAAATTGGAGACTGGATATAAAATTAGATAGAGTTTTGCCGAAAAATCCAGAGATGGTGTTTTCCAGAGTTGGGAAGCGGTCTGACCGGCCGTTGGTTGGCGGTCAGGCTGGTGGTGGTCAGACCGACCTGACTACCAGTCAAACCGGCCGAGGGCGGAGGTCAGATCGGCCAGAGCATGTTCATGCACAGTGAGCTATGATGAACTTGTGGAATTGGCCAAACTTGTGGGATTCGGTGCATAGGTGTTGTATGATGCATGTTTTAGCTAATGTGGGTCAAGTTACGAGAAACTTATGCTCAAAATCGATTTCATGGTCTATTGTTGTGCAGAGACGCTTGGAGTCAACTACAGTCAACAGCAAGGATGATCGGGACTAGACTAGGAAAGCTGAGGTCCAAAACGATAAAGGATACCGAGTGAAGTAATTGGAGTCAAACATGGCACAAGATGGACCAAAGAGTCCGAAAGAGAAGTTCAGTGCAACAGATTGTGTCAAGTGGTTGGGGTCGGTGCGAGTACCATAGTGGTTCCGATGGAAGCTGGATAGGAGAGACTTGCTGGCATGTGAAAAGCCTTTGATGAACCTATGCGTGACGAAGCATGGGATTATTTCACATTGATTGGACACGGTCATGCAGAAAGATCGAGAAGAGGTATTTTGGTATCTTCACTAAAATACCGGGTTGGTGACCTTAGAGAATCCGCGGGCAAGACGGTGCAAAGAAGAGACGGTTTATGTCAAGAGAAGAAGATCACGAAGAGACAGATTTGGAATATCCGGATCGTCATCCGCTTTGAGAAGCTTGTGTGAGTGTAGACCTGGTTGTGTATGAGCTTAACAGGTGCCTGATAAAGTTTTCTCTCTAGACCTATCCTCCACCGTATAAGGATTGGTGCAGGATTTGCACAACTAAGCCTTGGAAACCCTAATTTGAGATTTGGGTGAAGTGAAGGAAATAGAAGATGCTAGGGTTTGAGAGAGATGGATTGATAAATTGGGTGCCCACGTGTGAGCTTTTGTCCTCTATGGTGGAGTGGTTGTAAACCTACAATCCCTCTAATCAATCCAATCAAGATTGCCCCCAAGATGAGTTCTATCTTGTTCTTGTTCTCTCTTTGATGATTTTGAGGTTTTTGTGTTGCAAAGATTTTGGCTGAGTCTTTTGATGTGATCTAGTTTGTTAGGACTTGTGGGATCTGATATAAGGTCATCTTGACCATCTTCACCCACGAGCAAGCTTTTGGTTGAAGTTAAGGTTTTCCTCGATTTTTTAGCCTTCCTGACCTTAATCAAGAAATTCGTCGAACCTTAGCTTTGATCATCTCGATCATTGATTGGAATATGTTCCTGATCTTCTTGTTGAGCTATGTTTGAAATATCAAGGGATTTGGATAATAGGATCAAAAGTTAGGTTGTTTTCTGGATCATTCGGGCTGCTGATCAGGCAGCATGCGGTCAAACCGGCCTCACCAGTGGTCAGACCGCCTGACAATCAAATCAGCGCCGGTGGTTGGACTAGCCAGCTTAGTAGGAAGACCGACTGAGAAAGGTTGAGCTGAGGGTTTTTCAGTTTCAACACAGGACTTCTGATGTGATCTTGTAGCTTTGATCTGTATAACTTTTGTAGCTATTGGAGTAAAAAAATGTTAAATACCACAGATGTGAAAAATAGGTGGCTCCTATGCATCAGTAACTCATATGTTGCTTGCATTTATCCAATGTTGAGAAGCTTTTGAAACAGAGAAGCATGGTTTCTGCAACTGTTGTTCCCTCTCCGTTATCATTTCCATTTCTTCTTTAGTTTCCTCTCCCTTTTTATCTTACATGATCATAGATTTGCTTTATTCTCTCTCCTTACAATAAATTTAAGTATTAAGTTGCATGCACTAACCAATTCACCGAAAAACTTAAGCTGATGAGGAAAGATGAATAATTCACTTATACTTCAACACTCTCCCTTACGTGTAGGCACCATCAAGCCTAAGATATTGAATAGAAGTAGGCTGCAATTATAATTTTAAATTGCATCAACCGGGTCTTGAACTCAAGACCTTTTGGTTCTGATACCATATTAAGTTGCATGCACCAACTAATTCACCCAAAAGCTTAAGCTGACGAGGGAAGACAGACAATTCATTTAGACTTCAACATTAAGTTTCATAAAAATGGAGGTAAATATGATTAAGAATAATATGTACCCTGAAGCTGCCAAAACCTGAGTTTTTTTTTTACATTTTTCCTGTTACCTAGAAATTCGGCAACTTTTAGTAGGCTAATATTCGTGGTGTAGGTGTTGTAAGACGAGCAAGCTTTGTGAGAAATGCAAGAAGAGCAATGAACATTACTACTGGAACCACACAGATGATCAACATAAGCATTTCTTCAAGGTTATGATTGGTGATTTTTGTGAAAGAATGGTAAGTTATCTTCAACTGCACTTGGATAGTTCTTTCTGCAATCCGTGGAGTCACTATTTCTACGGAAGTTGACAACATGTGCTAAAAATTCCATCACCTTTATTCTGTATTCATTGACTTCAAAGCCAAGTTCCTAAAGCAATTCAAAACTAAAAGAAAAGTTAATCATACCCGATATACCGAGTATTTACCATGAGACCAAGACAAAACATGTTTGTGTTTTCTCCAAAATCATTGACAGCATTAATCCAGTAAAAGAAATTCTAGGAATGCAACCGAACTAAATTAATGAGATTTGGACAACTCTGTACACTCTTCAATTACTCTATTAGGCAAGAATCATGCAATGGTAAAACTTTTGATGTTCAAGTTACCAAGAATTTGGAGAAAGTAGTCCTTCAATCTGGATGGGAGGCATTTGTTAGTGCTCATGACTTAAAGATGGGCGACTTCTAGGTATTCCAGTACGGTGGGAACTCACAGTTGAAGGTTTTAATCTTTGATCCAAGCGGTTGCGAGAAATCATCGTTATGTGTTATGAAAAATGCCACTAATGTTGGACAAAGGTGGGTAGAACCCACTGAGATTTCAAGCAGTTGTCATGATCTTTCAACTAAATCTCCACAAAGTGAAAGGAAAGCTAAGGCACCTAGGGATAGATCTAGAGAAATTCTATAGTACATTCTACTCGTAGTATAAGGTAGTAGTATAAATCAAATCTGACTATTGATTTTTTAAAGGCTATAATAGACTTTTCTTTGTATTTATAATTTTTTGTGATGGTATTATGAATTTTTTTAACTAGGGTTGAAAATATTACACTTGTGGCATGTGATCCCCACATGGATAATTACAATTCTACCCCTCGAGATTCTACTACTCATTCTACCAGGTATAGTATAACTAAATCCTAACTAATTGTAACATCCCAATTTTGGGCTTGTGTTTCAAATATAAGAAAATGAGTACAAATTAAAACTTTTTCTTACATCATGTATTTCCTTTGTGTACTGAACAAGTATTGTACAAGAAGTTATGGAAATACAAAGTCACAAGTCTTTTGATCCAAATCTTGAGCTTTCAAAAACAATCTTGTCGAACCTCTTGGTCATCTCCCAGAAATATTTTTCCTGAGTTCTTGGGATGGTATGTGACCCCTCTGAAAAATTTCACAATTTTTAGAAATTGTTTGAATATCTTTGGAGGTCAGTCAAACTCAATTCAATTCTGGTCAAACTGTGGACCAGCACCTTGTGAAATTTTTGGAGGAAAAAGTATAGCACAAAAACCTCTGCAAAATTTACACAAGGTCATTAACTCAGCTAGCAAGCTCCTATAAAATTTTATAATTTTTGGAGTTAGTTTGCTGACTCAAATAATTCTCCAAAGATCAGCTCTTGTTGGGACTCAGATTTTGAACCCTTGGTGCAGTCGACTCGGACTCGAGTCAGACCCAGCCGTTGGACTCGGTCGGGCCAGCCGCCCTGACCTCCTCGGGCTCGTTTTCTTTGGGTCGTTGGATCTCCATCCAGCTGCTCAGACCTCCCCTCTGATCTCAGCGCCTCGGGGTGGTCCAGGCCACTGGATCTCCATCCTGCCGTCACGACCTCCCCCTGGACCTCCTCACCCGCAAAGACCTCCCCTGCTCGGGTGATCTGGGACGTCCAGGACCACCCCATGCAAATCGGGATCGTCCAGGACCTCTCCTTCGGCTCTGTTCTTCTTCCTCTTGACCTCCTCGAATTCTAGTCGTCATGATTTTCTCGCACTTTGCGGTGTCGGGACTAGAGCGATTAGGGCGGTGAGATGTCACCTTTGCCTCTTGTCAAGCGGCTCTTTTTTTGCCATGCATCGGCTTTAACCTCCAAAGTCTCCACCTGCTCGCCCCTACCTACCATGCGTGCTTTTGGCAGGGGCATGGACATTGTTCACAGTGAACTTGCCCATGACATTGCCAAGCTTCCAGGCTATGAATAGCCTGAAACCTCCCTTCTCCTTTTCCTTCTTCGTTCTTTGTTGTGCTTGAGCTCTCTCAGTTGAGTTGGTCCTCGAACTCAAGCACCCAAGAACACCACCCCCTTACCACCATTGTCACCTTTGGAGCTCCCTGCCGAAGCTCGAGCTCCAGTGGTCCCAGCAACTTCCTGGCCTTGTTCACTGTCATCTTGACCACCTCAAGCTTGCTCTAACTTAGCTTGGTTCACATTGCAGAGGTGGACAAGTTTGGGAGCTGCTTTTCGGGATCGAGGTCATTTTCTTCTTCCTCTCCGGCAAGCTTTTCATTGCCGGACTTCGTCGACCTTCTCCAAGCTCCTCCGACCACCTTAGTCCCCTCTCTGCCCTCAGGTGCCCTTTTCTTAGCTTGGTCTTTGCGTTTTCCTAGTCGTCGTAGAGCTCGTTTAGTTTTCGTAGTTTTGCCGTATTGTACTCCTTTCTCTCTCTCGGCTCGCCGGCGTTCCAGGCCGTCGCCGCCGTCGAGAGCACGTCCTTTAGATTCTTGACGTTATTTAGAACTCAGTCGTGTCCTTGGTTCTCGCCGGCGAGGTCCCCATCGCCGGCGGTGTACTGAAAACCAAACTCGTGTTTTGTCGTGTCGTACTCGGATAGGAATCCTGGTCGTATGGTTAGCATTAATGTGTCCGATGTTGCTCATTAATGCGGTCTTGCTGGCAAAGCGCGCGTGCCGCTAAGTCCTAAGACCTCCCTGGGTTATTCGTGGCCGTCCACGACCACCCCGGGTTAGATCCGAGCCTTTGGCTCCGTTCCGAAAAATTAAGCCTCTGGACCTCCCCCTAGTTTGGTCTCAGCCGTTTAAGATCACCTCCAAGTAGATCTGCACTAGTAGAGGGTTTTTAGTGTATTTTCTAAGTGCCGGGACCTCCCACTGAAACCACGCCGTTAAAGACCACCGTAGGTAAATCCCAGCCGTTAGGATCACCCTCCGCCTTAGGGTCCTCTTTGCAAAAGACCTCCTTGAGGTCCTCTTTGTTAAAGACCGCCTCTGGACCTCCACCGAGGTCCTCTTTGCAAAAAGACCTCTCCTTGGTCGTTTTGCAAATACCACCCTAGACCACCCTCGGGGTCGTCTTTGTAAAAAGCCACCCCTGGTCTTTTACAAAGACAACCTCGCTCAGGACCTCTTAGGCTCAATCCTAGCCGTTCACGACCTCCCCGGAGTTAGATCTGAGCGTTAGATCTCCTTTGCAAAATCCTTAGTCTCGGGACCTCCTCCGTGGCGATCCGGACCGTTCGGGACCTCCTAGGCCTTATCTCGAGCCGTCGGATCTCCTCCCGTTAAAACCCTGTCACTTAGGATCTCCTCGAGTAGATCTTGGCCGTCCAAGACCTCCTCGGTTGAATCCCAGCCGATCAGGACCTCCCTCGTTTGATCTTGATCGCCCAGGACCTCCCTCACTTGATCGTGTCCATTAAAGACCTCCTCGGAGATCTAGACCGTTGAAGACCTCCTCCGTGAGATCTTAGCCATCCGGACCTCCTCCGTAGGTTTACCCTTAGGACCTCCCTAGTGCTCGGGATCGCCAGATCTTGATCTGACGGTCACGACCTCCGTTAGGCGCGAGGACCTCCTTTGCGTGCGTTGTGCATGCACTGGTCGTGATCGTTGGATCCAATCTCGACGGTCCGGACCTCCCAAGTGCGGGAGGAGGTCTTCCCGTGCGCTGTGCTTCGAGGTCTGTGGCCCTGCGATGCAAGATCAATGGCCCACGACCTCTCCTTTTTCCTTCCGTTCTTCTGGACCTCCCGAGAGCTCAAATTTTCTAAGTCTTTTAATGTTTCAAATTTCAAAAGTGTTTATCTTTGTCATTTTAGCTCATTTTTGAATGATTCCAGTTGTTGTAGCTCTGTTAGAGTAAGAACTTTAATCTGAAAATGGATTTAGGCACTGTTATGTAGTAGAAAATGATAGAAACTGCATGATCTTGTTTAGTGAAAATAGTGGCTTAGAAATTCATTGAAAATTTGTAAAATGCATAATTTATTCTCTGTAATCCCAAACTGAGCAAACTAAGTTTTGTTAAAACCCACTAAGAATGTCTTTGTAATATAGAATAGGTCTTCATATGATCCTTGCCATGAAATTAATGATTCACTAGTTTTAGAACTTAGAAAAATAATAACTAATTCATTTCAACTCCAAATTGTGCAAACTCAGTTTTGTTGTTGTTAGGATAACCATATCTACCTACCATAAAAATTTCAAGTTCCAGATCATTCTAGAAATTTTTGCCATGAACAAGATAACCAAATTAATTTAATTAGGATTTGGCGGTGAGAGAAATTGTTTAGGGCATAACTTTTTCATACTAAGTCAAAATGAAGTGATTCTTGTTTCTAAAATTGTCTAAAATCAACCTATAGCTTCTGTAGAAATTTCATGGGATTTGGATGTTCTTTGCTGTTGAGTTCCTTTTGGTGTTCTTCGTTCTTATCGGTTTTTATCGCCTTTTCGCGTTAGGTTCAAGAAAACTTTGAAACTGAGCACTCTCTCTGCAGCAAGACCAATCCCAGCAAGGCAAGCAGTTTGATCATGTTAATCCCAGTATTTTAAGTATTTATGTTGTTTACAAATTCTATGTATGCATTGCTAGTTTGTGTTAAACTATTGTCGCTAGTTGACCTAGTAGATGCATTTCCTTAAGACAAATGATTATCCTCTACTACCGTGAGCCTAGGTTATTGCTGTGATTCAGGGTTCGTGGATGAGCTCTTATCACTTAGTAGTTTGCGAATTAATTGCTTAGCCATGCTTAGCTTAGTAGAAATGGCGGTTATCGACTTGTCGATAACCTTGATCATATAAAACTTATTATGATTTATGATTTCCACCTTGTGCCATGTCTACTTATGAAAACTAAAACTGAAAAGCAAAATGATTTAGACTTGGGCACAATGGTAAGATGGTGTGATTTTAGGTGTGGATGGAATGGTGCCCAGTCAATTAAGGACCGAACATCTTGTGAGTACCTATTATCCGAGCAATTTGTGCGTGCTAACCACACTAGAGGGTATGGGACCTCTCTTGACTTAGTACTTTGGAGTGTATTGGCTTGGTCGAGGAGTCGCAGGAGGGATGGTGTTGGGAGCATTGTAGTGTCCGAAAGACTTCACCGTGATGAGATTTGTTGTCTTTCGCTTGCAATGTAAGCGTATGGGTTTCTATCCATACGAGCGGCTCGTAGTCAATGCACAATATTGGAAAGCGTCTCAGAGGACTTAGCCGTGTCGGCATACCTTCTAAGTGTGCTTTGTGGCTTAAAGGCGATGCAAGTGTGGGTACATTGGTACACCCTCGCAGGTTAAAACTATTCGAATAGCCTCGCCCTAGGTTATGGACACGCTGGGTAAGCTTTCAAGAGTTAGACTACAACCTTTTTAATTAAAACTTGATGGGTGGTACGAATCGTGATTCGTGCTATGTTGTGGTGGCTATTGGGATAGTCACTTCTAGGTGGTTGCTTGTATTTATCATTATTTTTCGTTGTTACTTTCAACATTAAAATTGGTTTGTAAACTTGCTTTTAAATGTATTACGTTATTGCAAATAAAGTTGGCTTTGTGCAAAATGAGACATACAACCTCCACCTAAATAAGCTTGCATGTAATTTATGAATAGGTCCGCTATTCCACACGCCGCCTTATGAGTACCTTTGTGTACTCGGTTATCTTGCTTAAATGTAATTGTTGCAGAGGAAGAAGGTGAGCTTGAGGGCCTCACTGTGAGTTGTGTCGTGGTAGCTTGCGAGGCGCCTAGCTTGGCGGCCCGATCGGTTGCCTTGTGGGTGGTGTGGCTAACCTACGACTTTGGTTCTAGCCATCTTATGGCACCTTTTGCTTCACTGTCTTTCTTGTTTATTGTTCTATTTGGCCGGTCGGCTCTTTTGTAATAACTTTACTTTATGTATGTCGTTATTGAACTTAGTGCTGTATGTTGTACGGAAATGATGTGTAATTTTGTGATGATGTGCATATGCTGCAATTCTGGGAAGCATATGTCCATCGAGACTTAGAATGTTTAATTAGTAACGCTAGAACCATTTGGAGGTTAAGTGTTACTAGTTAAATATTCCGGGTCCTCACACTAATCTCAATCATTGGATAAAAAAGAATAGACAATCCATACTAAATTAAGTGTACCGTAAAAAAGCTCTAGATCAAGCCAAGGGAATAAGAACATCGATTTTAGCTCACAAGCACTCCATCTGATATATCAGGTCATACATAACTCATAATGTCAAACTATTAGCACCGAGTGTAAATTTAGACTTCATTTACATCATATTTAATGGGATCATTTTTTTGTTATATAATATGTTACATCTTCGGACGATGATGTGGAAGTGCATTTTGTGCTAAGTTGCATCCTCCCACGTGGCACCCGTCTTCTAAGTTTTAGGGGAAGAAGATGGAAGAAAAGGTCTAAGCTATCCACTCCAAAAACCCCATCTATGGGTGCGTCATGAAAAAGTAGAATGTTTACGGAAGCCCTTGTCTCCTGGTGAGTTGCGTTAGGGCTAGCTTAGACGTCTCCTCCAGATATTTTTTGGGTTTTGGATTCTGGTGCCTTTTTCACATAACACCGGACTCCACATCTCTCACTTCGGTAGGACCTCTTGTTTTTACTATCTCTGTTGATACCGACTGCACTCCTTTGCCGTCACCGAGAGCACTTTTCTCGTCCACGACTTTTCTCGTTCTATTTGTTTTCCATGTTCTCTAGCTTACCATCACTACTACGTAAAAGGTCTTCGCGCACGGTTCAAACGCCATCACGCACGGTTTCGTGAGCCGCCCGAGTCTATGGGTCGATGATGACATGAGTCATCACAAACGCTATTCAAACCGCTGCGTGATGCATACCGTCGCGCATTTGTTATTAACTCGTACAGTCATTATAGGTAATTATCACGCTGCGGTTTGTAGATAAAACCGCTATGATAGCTAACTATCACGCACGGTTTGTAATGAAACCGCTCGTGATGACTTTTTCTCTAGACGGTTTGTAGTCGAAATCGCTCGTGATGATTTTCTCTATAAAGTCTCCAAGCAAAGGTCGCTTGTGTCTTTAAAATCGGCATCATATATATTATATATATATATTGTTCGTAGTCCTCACCACTTTCAAGGATTGGCAGCAAAGCATGAGGAGGATGAGACATCAGCCACGGACAACTTCATCGAGCCCCTGCAAGTTCAAGAAGCATGGCTGCCAAGAGAGAGTCAGGACATCCAATTACCTAGATGTTGTCGAGAGGTAATTGGACGTCGCTGTGTTCAGAAAGTAACGTGGCTGATACCAGTCGGAGTAGTTGTGCGTCCACGTCACTTTCTAAACACAACGATGTCCAATTACCTGTCGACGACATCCAGGTAATTGGATGTCCTAACGCTCTCGGTAGCCATGCTTCTTGAACTTGCAGGGGCTCGATGAAGTTGTCCGTGCTGCTGTCTCATCCTTCTCATGCTGCGTGGACAACCCCCCGAAAGTGGCTAAGGGACTACGAACAATATATACATAATATATATATGATGCCGGTTTTAAAGGCATAAGCAAACACTGCTTAGAGACTTTATAGAGAAGAGATCAGGATCCATCATAGAAGTATCATCCAAGGGCACAATCTATACACAATACATAATAGCAGGTAATCTAACAGCTCAAGGCACAATGGATCTATACACAATATCACATCCAATTGCATTTGTGACATCAATTCATCATAGAAGTATCATCCAAGGGCACAATCTATACACAATATATAACAGCAGGTAATCTAACAGCTCAAGGCACAATGAATCTATACACAATATCACATCCAATTGCATTTGTGACATCAATTCATCATAGAAGTATCATCCAAGGGCACAATCTATACACAATAAATAACAACAGGTAATCTAACAGTTCAAGGCACAATTAATCTATACATAATATCACATCCAATTGCATCCGTGACATCAATTCATCATAGAAGTATCATCCAAGGGCACAATCTATACACAATACATAACAGCAGGTAATCTAACAGCTCAAGGCATCAATTCATGCTGATGAAGCAGTCCGCGCAGGCAGGATGTCCGTGGCTGCATGCTGTCTAATCCTCCTTATGCTGCTGGGTAGATTTCTTAGACGTCCATGGTAATTAAAGAAATCATGATCCAGTGTAGACACGACGCGGCAACGGTGGCAAACACCTGCCACCACCAGCACAACCCACATCCAGGGGAGAGAGGCAGATCTGGGCGAGGTGAGGTAGCTGAGGGAGCAGAGGGGAGCGGTGTACCTCGATTCGGCGGCGTAGATGGCGGGGCGAGTTTGATTCAGCTTGGGAGATGGCGGGGCGAGCTCGATTCGGCGAGGGAGATGGTGGGGCGAGCTCGATTCGGCGAGAGAGATGGCGGCGAGCTTGATTCGGCGGCGTAGATGGCGGGGCGAGCTCGATTCGGCGAGGGAGATGGCGGCGAAGTCAAATCGGCGGTGGGGGAGTCGCGATGCGGGAGCCCAGCCAAAGTCCCGAACCCTAGCGCACGCTGGGGAGTGACGAGTTAGGGCGCAAACCCTTGCACGCGACTCCTATTAATAAAGGTATATCACAGACGGTTCTATAATAGAACCGTCTGTGATACGTATCACAGATGGTCCCATAATAGAACCGTCATCCTTTTGTCTATTTTAGAAAGAGACAATCTGGGCCATAGAATGTTGATCTAACGGTGAGAAAATGTGATCTAAAATTATACTAAAACCGCTAATTTTATGGCAAGTAGTCCAACACCTCTACAAAGAAATTGTCATACGCATGCCTAATCCTGCTGTCATTGCTGCAGAAGACAGCGTAGTCGTCCCACCCTGACACGCCGCAGCTGGTGCTCGTGCACCGGTGGCTATCCTCCAACAGCGCCCACACCCGGTCCAGCGGTAGCCCGGCCATCCTCCCCCATGCCGCCACCCGGATCATGTCCACAGCGAGCCTCTGGCACCGCCTGCACTCTCGATTGGTCTTCTGGCCGCTCTCGCACGCCGCCGGCGGCGCCGCCCACGACCGCACGATGTATCGCTTTCAATGTCGCGCGTCTCGCTTGCCATGTAGAGGAGGAGGCCGAGCATGTAGGCCGCGGCCTTATGGCTGGCCGACGGCGCTCGCCGCCTGCTCAAGGAACACGAGGCCGCGCTGCATGTCTTGGGGCGCGAAGACAAGCGCAAGGTCGACAAAGAAGCAGGCCTTTGGGTTGCCGGCGCCGGCCAGGTGGTTGACGATGGTGATATAGCGCTCGTTCTCCTGCCACTTTATCGCCTTCTCCCGCTCCAGCGCCACACGCATCCCCACGACACGCGCCTTGGACGCCTTGTACATGGCCTTGCAACTAAAATTCAAGACGATATATAGAATCTTAATACAAGAATTAATTACTGGATATTGGACACAAAACGAAATCATCACGCGAGATTTTATTTTTTGCGCCATATCATGATACGACTTTTCGGTTTTGTACGCTACAGTCATCTTCACAAACTGACTATAACCAGACCTACCAAAAACAAAAGAACAGAATACGTACATGGCTCGTAGGCTATAGAGGTCAGCCATGGGCTGAGGAAAGCTCACAGCCACGAGGCCGATGATGTGGACGACGACCTCGTCAGGAAGATCAAGGACGGCGATCGCCGACCTCCTCGCCTGCTTGGTCCTCGCCGTCATGCTCCGTGTGCTCACCATAGTGTACTATTCAATACCATGCGTGCTCACCATGGCGCACGATAATATCACTCTTATAAAACATCTAATAAACACATTTACGTCAGCACACGAGACGAAGAGACGCATCGGTGCCCGTCGGCGCGGGAGACGAGCATGCATAACGCGCGGGAGTCGAAATATTTAATTATCATAGACGGTTCTGATAAAAACCGCCTCGTGAAGTATACCATTATCACGCATTCGCTAGTTAAAAGAACCGCCTTGAAGTTTCACAGACGGTTGTTTGTTACAAACCGCTCGTGATAATGGTTTACTTCACAAATGGTTATTTTATTTAATCGCCTCGTGATACTTCACAGACGGTTTTTAGCGCATCCATTTACACAGACGATTTCTAAACCAAAACCGTCTATAATTTCATGTAATACAGACGGTTTTGACCAACCGTCTGTGATGAGACATCCAGTATTAGCCTTTTTGTAGTAGTGCATACAACTTTTCTCGGTGGGTTAGCTTACCGATCTCGGCTGTAGGGTTAGTTTTGACTCTTACTCCTGTTTTGTCCAGGACCGACAGACAAGGATGATACTTGAGACTGGCCGACGCCATAGGGATCGCCAGGGTCTCTACATCCTTGACCGCCTCCACCTTCCGTCCACTTCAGTTGCTCCTATCACATCTACATCTACCTCATCTGCCACAGCTGCCACCACCTCTGGAGTTTTTGCGCAGTGGCATCATCGTTTAGGTCACTTGTGTGGGTCTCGCTTTTCTTCATTAGTTCATCATGGTGTTCTTGGACGTGTTACTATTGACACGATCATGTTTTGTTATGGTTGTATGCTGGGCAAGCAGCTACAACTTCCTTATCATTCTAGTGAGTCCTTGTCTTCTCGTCCTTTTGACTTAGTTCACTCAGATGTATGCGGACCTGCGCCTATTATCTCTAAAGGTGGGCATAAATTTTATGTGATCTTCATTTATGATTATTCCCATTTTACATGGCTTTTCCCAATGTCTAATCATAGTCAATTTCTTGCGATCTATCGTAGCTTTGCAACGATAGTTCGTACCCAGTTTGATTCTTCAATCTATACTTACTACTACACACCTCATCACGCACGCTCGTAATCGTCATCACGCATTTCGCTCAACCGCCCGAAAAGCTCGTCTGCGATAACATGCGTTATCGCGCACGTTCAAAACCGCTCAGGATATTTAATATCACGCTGCATTTGCCGGTAGAACCGTCAGGATAACTACTATCGCTGCACGTCTACTTCAACCGCCTGCGGATAGTATATTACGCATTTGCTCAACAAGAACCGCTTGTGATAGTAATTATCACGCAACGTTCTTGTTAAGAATCGCTCGTGATAGTTTTTTCAATCGCAAAAAATACTAAATGTATAGCTTGCAAGTGGCCACGCCTTCCCTTGGCCGCCCGCCTCTTCTGCCTCCATCGCTTTGGCCGAGCTCCGTGTTGCGCCTCAATGTAGGAGATGGTGGAGTTGATGAGGAGGAGCACGATGATGCCGACGGTGTCGCCATCCCGCAGCGGTGGTCGCCGTTGGCCATCACGATGGCCATGATCACGCCACCTCCATCACCCACGGCAGAGGGTTCCACATGAACCCCAAGAACTTGAGGATCTCGCCTCCTGCACGCACGCAAGCACCATGCCACCATTGTTACAACATTATGCAAAAGCAAAGCTCAGCCTAATCTAATTAGTCAAAACTCACTACTAACCTTCTTTTCTTCGAGCTTGTTGGGGCCGAAGATGGCAATGTGCGCATGGGAGGACCGGCGTGGGGAGGAGGCCAGCAGGAGGGAGGACACCGGCACGTGGGAGGAGGAGGACTAGAGGAGGAGGAGGAGGATTGCGGGAGGTTGGAGGACCAGCTATATATAAGGACTCTCGCTACCCGCGCACGCGCTCAAAATTGTCGAACTCCCGCTGTAGAATCACATATCACGACGGTTCAGATCACCAACCGTCTGTGATGAAGTACTTATCACGCATTTGTTCGTGATATGAAGTATCTCGTGATAGTATCACAGACAGTTTTATTAAAGAACCGTCTATGATACTGGAGATTATCATAGACGGTTCTTTAATAGAACCGTCTATGATACTATCACAGACGGTTCTTTAATAGAACCGTCTGTGATACTGAGTATCACAGACGGTTTGTAATACAAACCGTCTGTAATAGGCCCGACAGACCCAACATAGACGGTTCTATTTTAACCGTCTGTGATGAGGCGTCTACTATAGCCTGTGTTTGTAGTAGTGACTTTTCGCTATGATTCTGCTAGTGAGTACTGTTCTAACGCTTTTAGATAGTTTCTTTCTAAGCAGAGCACTCTTTACCAATCTTCTTGTCCTAACGCCCATGCTCAGAATGGGGTTGCTGAGCTCAAACATCGTCATCTGATTGAGACTACCCTCACTTTTCTCCTTGCCTCTCACATTCCATCACATTTATGAGTTGAGGCTGTTTCTACGGCTGCATATCTCATCAATATGCAGCTTTCCACTGCTCTTAAGGGTATCAGTCCTATAGAGTGTTTGTACTCTCGAGTCCCCTAGTACACTCACCTTCGTGTTTTTAGCTGAACCTATTTTGTTTTGTTGCAGCCTCGTGAGTGCAGCAAACTGTCGACTCAGTCAGTTGAGTGTGTATTTCTTAGTTATAGTTATGAGCATAAGGGTTATCGCTGCTATGATCCTTCTGCTTGACAGATCAGGATCTCATGAGACGTTGTCTTTGACGAATCTCGACATTTTTTCTATCGAGATTTGGCTCCTTGTCCTGTTTCCACTTTTGAGACAATTCATGGTTGTCTCTTTCTGACTCTTCGCCAATTTCTCCACTATCACAGCCTTCCCTACGTATGTCTCAAGTGGTTCCTTCTGTACCCCCGCCTCTGGTGCTGCTCTTGCAGCACACCACCTCTTATTCATGCAGCACCACCATCTCGTTTTTCTGGTATTCACTACTACAAGCATCCTCGTCCTTCACCAGCCTCCTCTCCAAGTATCTTGTCGATACGTACATCTGATCCTCCTAATGATGCTCCCTATTACGCCCTTCGTGATCGGATATCTCTTTGACCACCTGATCGTCTTGGATTTGCTCTAATAGGTCATGCTCTCTCTGTCACTAAGACTAGTTCTTATCGTGAGGCTACTCCTCATTCTGAATGGCAACTCGTTATGGTAGAGAAGCTTGATGCTCTTTGTCGTACGGAGACTTGGGATACTGTATTGACACCTGTGTAGGTTCCCCTTATCACGTGTAAGTGGGTATACAAGATTAAGACCCGGTTTGATGGTACTATCGAGCACTATAAGGCTCGTCTTGTGGTTCGTGGTTTTCAGTAGGAGTACAGTCGTAACTTCGATGAAACTTTTGCCCCAGTTTCCCATATGACCACTATTCGCACTCTCGTTGCGGTTGTTTCTTTTTGCCGGTCTATCTCTCAGCTGGATGTTAAGAATGCATTTTTAATGGTGTTTTGCATGAGGAGGTCAACAAGCAGCCGCCACCTAGGTATTCTGTTTCCGATAGGCACGTCTGTCGTCTTCGTTGTGCTCTTTATAGCCTCAAACGGGCTCCTCGTGCCTGGTTTGCATGTTTTACCTTAGTGATTACCGTTGTTGGTTTCACTATCAGTTCCCACAATTCTACTCTTTTTGTCCATCTCTCATCTCGGGGTAGGACACTACTTCTTCTGTATGTGGATGATATGCTCATCACTGGTGATGATTCCTCATTCATCACATATGTGAATAAACATCTCAATGAGTAGTTTTTGGTGACTGATCTTGGTTCTCTTACGTACTTCCTTGGGATTGAGGTCTCTTCCACGCCTGAGGGTTACTACCTCTCACAGCAGAAGTATGTCCAGAATCTTCTTGATTGGTCTAGTCTGACTGATACTCGCACTACCAAGACTCCTATGGAGCTATTCCTTCAGCTTCGTGCTACTGATGGTGATCTTCTTGAGGATCCTACTTGATATCACCATCTTGTTAAGAGTTTGGTGTATCTTGTGAGCACTCATCCTGATATTGCTCATGATGTTCATATCTTGAGTCAATTCATGGCTCGTCTTACCTATCTTCACTATAGTCATATTTTTCATGTTCTTAGCTACTTGCATGGGACTATCATCGTTTGTTTTTCCCTAGCTCCAACTCACTACAGCTTTAGACGCACTCCGATGCCACGGAGCTAGTGATCCTTCTGATCGTCGTTCTTTTTCTACTTACTATGTTTTTCTTAGCTCCTCCCTGATTGTTTGGAACACAAAGAAGCAGATTATAGTTTTTCGTTCGAGTGCAAAGGCTGAGTTGAGAGCTATGGCAGCAGTGACAGCAGAGGTTACTTTGTTGAGGTGGCTACTTGCAGATTTTGGAGTACATGTGATGGGACCTATGACTATTTTGTCTGACAGTACAGGTGATATCAGTATTGCCCGTGACCCAGTGAAGCATGAGCTCACTAAGCACATTGGTGTGGATGCTTCATACACTCGTTCACAGATGCAGGAGGGAGTACTTGCTTTACAGTTTGTGCTCTTAGAGTTACAGATTGCTAACTTCTCCATGAGGCCACAGATTAGGGTACAATATTTGTATTTTCTCTCCAAACTCGGTGTGTGTGATGCACATTGAGTTTGAGGGGGTGTGTTAGAATTGGAATTCCTTTATATTTCCTTATATGCTTTTGTATTTTCTTATATGTGTATGGCATATTCCTTTGTAATATCCCCTTGTACTCCCTATATATACTGTCCATTAGGTCTTATGAATATACACATAATATTTTTAACAGTTGAAGTACCTGTTCCTGAATGGATATTCTATTTCTATTGTGCACTCTTTGGCAAGCAGATTATGCAGCTTTGCAATTACATTGCTTTCTCTTCCTTGGTTTGTTCGAATTGTTGAATTAAAATCTTTTCCTTTCTTGATGGAAGTTCCATATTTCTGTTTATGTTTCAAGCATGCACCCTGTTGCGCAAGAAGGCTATTTCTTATTACTCATATTTACATTTGCAAAAACAATTTTTTTAGAGCTGACCGTAGCTCGATTGGAAAAGAGTGGATGTCGTCCCCTCCCGGCCAGGATTGAATCTTCGGATTCACCCTAGTGCTCACTCTCTTCTTTAGAGAATGTAAGAGCTCCTGGCCTAATTTAAGAAAAAAAACAAAATTTTGTCTAGTAATTGTAAATGGAAACATATCTAGTGGGAACTAATGTCTGGTGCAATCAACAAACTACCACGTGGACCGTTAGATACATAATGAATGGGTCAGATTTGATAGGTCTTTTTTTTAAGTCTGATTTGATAGGTCTTGGTGGATGTAGGAGTCCTCATAAGTATTTTGTTTTTCAACAAGAGGAAGCTATTCATAAAGTTATTCATCCATATTATCCTCAAGTGCCCTGAAATCTTATCCATCCATCCTTGGTCCAACGATCCACATGAAAAGTTCAGATGTTTGCACTTAGACTCGAGTTTACACTAGATATGCACCACCTACAAATTGTATACTGTTGGCACTCAACACTGTTCTGTCTTTTACCCCCTTAATTTGTTTAGATTTCTCATTATTAATGACCTTTTTCCTCTGTAACTAGGTTTTATCTCGAGAATATGCTGATGCATATCTTCCATACAAGGAGCAAACACTGATGCTCAAACGTCACGACAAGAGTTGGGAAGTGCGGTTTTGCATTAATAAGAACAATTCCAAAATGCTTTTCTCTCAAAAAAAATCCAAAATGCTTTATCAAGGTTGGAGAAAAATTGCACACGACAACAATCTACGGATAGGAGACCTCTGTCTCTTCGAGCTACTGAAAAAGAAGTACGTGGTGAACATGCTCTTTTTTTTAAAAATAGAAGTACAACTCGGCCTTTGCACTAACTAAAGATGCACACAGCTATAATAGACACCTAAATTCGTCTTAAAAGGACTAAAATCTAGGTGATGGGGTGTACATCCATACCTTCCCACCAACTGAGCTAGGCTCAGTTCCCACGTGATGAACATGCATATCAATCACAAAAAATGAAATTCGATAGGTCTTATGCAACGGTGGTAATAGCGCTTTTATGTTTGATATGTGTCTAGCTTACTCTGCTGATACACTACGTATGATCTATGTATCCACCCCCTGATCGGTTTACTTGTAGTGTCCAAGTTCAGTTGTGTCTATGTTTGTGTTAGGATGGAATTGGTCACTGCAACATGTATTGCTGTGACCTGTTTGTGTTTCGTCCTTCATGTTGTGTGATGAAGCCATGGATTGTTTGCCGAAAGGATGAATTCTAGGATGTCATCAAGTCACTATATAAAGTTCACTTGAGCTCATTTGCTTCCAGTCCCGTAATATTATCTCCACAGACAACGTATTCATGTCATGTGAAGTGTGAGGAAGAGATAATCTGCTGCACACAAAATTACTGAACTGAATCACTGCAGTGATATGATGGTATGCAAAAATCCAGATGCCACCGCACATACTACATCAGTGCATTGCCTGTAAGAGAACACAGAATATACTGTATCTGTATGGTGCTAGATTTCTCACTGAAATTTTGCTGTAAGGCCTTCCTAGTTACAGTATATAATTCCATACATGTTGGATTTTTATATGGTTTTTAATATTTATTGTGGGTATTGTCTGTTTTAACTCAATATAGAGTTGTTCATATTATTGATGTATGTGATGCGGAATAATCTGATACGGAATTTAACTCGGAGAATTAATACTCGAGGTGCTGAGGACGGATATGCTTGAATATGGTAGACATATTTATTGAAATCGAGTCTACTGAAATTTAATATGCATACAAATGATTAATCCGGATACAGCGTAGAGCGGAATAATTGAGTTTGTTTTGCCGGATCGGCTCTGCAGGCTGTTGACCCACATAATCAGATTGAAATTAATCTCGTAAATAATCTGATCATGACGTATAACTCATACATATGTGATAGGGACTAATATATTTGATCATGATGCATGACTCATACATGTGTGATAGGGACTAATATATTTTAGACTCATAAAACTAGTCTGTCTAGTCGTGGCTGGTGACATGATTCAAAGGTCTCACGGTGTACTGGAAACAGGTGAGGTCACTTTGAAACATATGAAAGTGGAGTCTATAAATATATCCTTATCCTTTGACCTCATTATATAATTGTGAGCGAAACCAAAAAAACAGGAAAATATAAGATAGACCGAAAAACCTCGACAAAATAACACGGTTTGGAGGCGGCACGCACGGTGATCCTCCGATGTCCGAAGCGAAACCAAGTCGACGATGTTGCTATCCACTGCCAAGTCGACGACTCGGGCGGTTGTATCGCTTGTGTGCGCCATCGAGAAAGAGTGGGATGGCAATGGAGCCATTCTCCGTCGGGGAGTGGTGGAACATCCCCATCCTCGAGAGACGAAAAATCCCCGTCTCCATCCCTATCCCCGTCCTCGGGTGCTATTCTCCCCCGTCCCCGTCCCTATCGGGTTATCGGGCCTCACGGGGACCCATACCCGCAAGTTGGATCTCGAAAGAAGAGAAAATAAGATTCATAATGTTATAAAATGAATATGAACATTCACATGCAATACTAAAATGACAATATTTTTTGATTAATTAGCATCTGAAAAGTAAATAATGCAAATAAGATTATATGATTATCGCCTTATCGGGTTGTGCGGTACTGGACTAGTGGCCTACATGTCTTATCGGGGCCCCAAGCGAGTAATGGGGATGGGGAGTAGGAGAATATCCTCATCCCCGTTTCACCCAATGAGAATTGTATTTGCATATTAACATCTCTATGAGGGAAGAAATAGCCTCATCTCCGTCTCTTAATAGATGAATTTCCCATCGGAAATAGAGAATAGAACCAATTGCTATCCCTTGCAAAGACAAAGGTCGAACGAATTTTTTTTTATCTACGTCAAAGCGACGTCTCCGTCAAACGTCACTGTCGGTTGTTGAGGGCGGCCCACTGGCGCGTGGAAGCTGAGGCCGTCGGGCTTCGTCACCGACGGGCCCTCCTGCTCGACGAGGCGGTGCAGCTTCTCGAGGTCCCCGTACGCGGTGCCCCTGTACACGTCGTCACCTTCGTAGACGTCGCAATCTCGCTACTGTGAAGGAAAAGCAAAAGGTGCGCACGTCTTGTTCAGCGACGTCGCTGTCTGTTCTTGGACGTGGCTTCGTTTTTTGTTTTTCCCGCGTGGGTCATCTTGTTGTTATCGTTGTGATCAAGCAATCATGGTACTGTGATCAAGCACCAGAATCAGCAATGAAGCATCCGGAGCAAAAAGTCTTCACGGGCGTGAAGATTTTTTGACGTGAATTCCTTGGGGACGATGCAGCAGGAAAAAAAAAACTTGTGCTGGACGCAGATCGGGGAGTCTTGCGTCCGTCCTGAATGCTAGGGTTGAAAAAAAAACTCGTGGCTCACGAGTTGAGTTGGTTCGACTCGAACTTGTGATTTTTCAAGCCGAATCAAGCCTTGTGCTTAGCTTGCAAAAAAAAAAAGAGTTAAGCTCGAACCGCTTAGAGGCTCGTTTGGCTTGTGCGGTCCACGAAGGACCAGTTTAGCGCCCTTGCCCCTTGCCCTAGCTAGGACTCTAGGACTCCAAAGGCCGCCAATCCTCTCAATCCCCACCCAATCCCCTTCCTCCCGAGTCCCGAACTCCCATCCCCAATCCAATTGAATCGACCGATTGCCCCCTTTGCCCTCCTGTCCCCTTTACCCTAATTTCCCGATCTGGCAACCCCTCCTCCCGCCCGACGCCTCCTCACCGTGGAGCGACACCGCCTACTCCTCCCCGACGGCGAGCTCCCGCTGCTCTATGCGACTACTTCTCCACCCCAACGTCGGCAATCTCTCTCGTGCGGCCCGAGCGACACCAGCCCGCCGCCAAGCAGGAGCGACACCCGCGCGGCGCCTCATCGCCGCCGGCCAGAGCCAAACGGCCCGATCATAGCTCCCCACGCATCTCGGACTAATCCAGTTCTCGCCACGAGCTCGTTCCCTATCCTGGAACTCAGGTATTAGATCCGTTAGGATTTAGTGGTAGATTTTATGGGCCGCTGCTTAGTTCCGTGTTTGCCTTGTTCTTCCAATCTTCGGAAGACGCTTTGATGGGCAGATGATCCTTGCAATCTTGGATCTGCAGGATTTGTTCTCTCATTATTCTTAAAGATAGTTGTAACACCCCGATTTTCAGAATCAGGATGTTAATATTTAATTAGGCGATTTATTAAATATTTTAACAACGTTTTAAAAAATTTCTCAGATTAAGTAAAAAATTGCTTCAAAAATCAAATCAAATTAATTAAAAGGGTCGCATTTTTAAAGTTAAATCAAGTTGTTAAAAGGTTGCATAATAATAATAATAGTAAGTAATATTAAATCAAATTGTTGAAAGACCGCTTTTAAAAATTAAATTATTCTTTATTTCTTGTTTTCACATGCTTTTCAAAAATCATGTCATTCTGCATATGTTAGTATCATCGCTTTATTTTCTGGTTCAACCAACCGCAGGCGAGACGCTTGCGTGTCCTTTATCTTCTCCAATTTCTCTCCTCACAATCACTACAAAAAATCAAGAATCCGACAACGCATATTATACCGTTGCGATCGTCATCTCGAGAGCGTTCCCTTTCTACGAGTAGTTTTCGCATGCATGGTAGTTCGCCAGAGGAGAGAAGAAGAAGCAGATAAAACACTTGTGTTTCCAATTCTTTTCCCTAACCCATCTCCATTTCGTTTTCTCCACTATCATTTCTTTTTCACTCCCTACTGCCACCACTACACAACCACACACTGCCATTTTTCCCTTTTTTTTATTTAGCTCTCAATTAGGGCTGGAAATATAGCTCTAGGCTCGTTACGGCTCGGCTCGGCTTGAGCTCACGAATTTTCGAGCCGAGCCAAGCCCAACTCCTGGCTCGCTATTTTTGAGCCGAGCTCGAGCCGCTCACGAGTGGCTCGGCCGCCTCGTTTGGCTCGTTCTGCTCCCCAGTCCTCCCGTGAGTCCCTAGTCCCTACTGAGTACTGGCCCTCAAAATCCCAAAGCCCCCAAAATCCCGAATCCCCCATTCGGTCGGCCAGCCACCTTCGGCTTCGCCGCTCCGGTACCCCACCGCCCCTATCCTCCTCCCCCCGGTCGTCCGCGCCGCCATGTCTCCCCCCGGGCCTCCGTGCTGCCGCCATGTCCTCCTCCGCCCCAGTCCTCCACGCCTCTGCCCCGGTCCTCCACACTATCGCCCTGCCGCCGGATTCAAGGTTGCAGGAGGTCCTCCACGTCATCGCGACGCGAGGAAGCTTCCCCCGGTCACAACTCACATGGGTAGCTCCGTGCCTCCATTGCCCTTGCGCGGTTGCGACCTTAATCCCTCCAGGAGGCCCACGATTCCACGAAAATCCCCATTCCCCAATCCTCTGGTCTCTTCCTCCCGAATCCCTCCCGATCCCCTTCTGTTCTACTCCTCGAGGTTGGGCGCACGTGCCTCACCCAGCTTGGCCTCAACGCGGCGGCGGCCCTCCTCCAGCTCGGCCTTGATGACGTGGCGGCAGCCCTCCTCCAGCTTCATGCGGCGGTGGCCCTCGTCCAGCTCGGATCTTGGCATCCTGCTCGTCCTGGGCGACGACACGGCGGCGGCAGCCCTTGTCTAGCTCGGATGCTGGTGTCCCGCTCGTCCTGGGCGGCAGCGCGGCGCTGGAGGAGGCCACGAGCCTAACGAGGAGGAGTGGCGTGCGGTGCGAGGAGCAAGAGGCCACGCACGGGCCTGAGGACTGAGGAGGAGCGGTCGGTGTGCCTCTGGCTCGAAATAGCTCGCGAGCCGGCTCGAGCTCATGTTCGAGCCGAGCCGAGCCCAAGGTTCAGCTTGTGGCTCAAATGAGGCGAGCCGAGCCACATGTCAAACCAAGCTTGGGCGAGCTTGGCTCGGCTCGTTTCCAGCCCTACTCTAAATGCCATAGCCCATCCCTTACCAACTCTTGCCCCGAGTCGAACCACTTTTCTTTCCCCAACCATTTCCTATGCCACAACCGAACAACACCATCCCCATACCACCATCTCAATAGAGTATTCACTTCCATCTTTATTCCCAAACCAAAGCACTCCTTGCTATTCTTTATGCCTAGCTAAACCACTGCCATACTCTTTCCAACATGCAAAAGCACTGCCATTTCCTTGTTTCACTCCCCAAATAGCTAACCCCAATGGCCACTGTCATCCCAGCCACCTTCCCCATTTCGGTACATAACACTTTTTCCATGCCATCTCCCCCCCTTTCATTCTCACTCCCAGCCGAACAGAGTCCCCACTACCATTTGTTTCTTTCCTCCCCCAACAGATTGACCCTATTCTAATTGTTTCCATCCGAACTATGCTTCACTTCCTTTTCTTTTAGTCTCTCTCAGCACACACCAACAACCAAATCCTCACGCCAGCCCTTCCCTGCCACTTTCTTTCTTCTTCAATAGAGCACATGAAGTAGTCACCAAGCAAAGCTTTGTATATGTCCATCTCACCACCTTCTTTCCTTCCAAACACTACCAAGAACCATGAAAGCTTCAATACATGTCATACCAGTGTGATCCCCATCACTCTAGCATTCCATTCATCCAATTAGATTTTGCATGCAAGGTCATTTGAGTGATTTGAAGAAGAGGGGAGAAGAAGTGGCAGAGGACAGCCAAACCATTTCGGTTGGGAGGAGTAGCAGCAGCGAGGAAGAGCACTGGTGGTGGAGGCTTGATGCAGCCAAGAGGGAGAGAAGAAGGAAGGAAGGCGACGGCGGCGTAGCCCTGCAGCGGCCGAGCCGAGGCAAGGCCGGAGGAGCAGCGGCACAAGGACATCGGCTCAGCACTGTCCAGTGGCACCGAGCAGCAGCTCAGCAACATGCATGCATGCAGCGGCGCCATGGGGAGCAGGGCAGCAGCCCGACATGGCGCTGTCCAGCGGTGCGGCCAACATGCATGGTGCGACGTCGGCTCGGAGTCCGAGGCGAGGCTTGTGGCATGGCTTGGCCTCACGCGCTGCCAACGACGGCTCGGTGACACGACTCCGAGACCGAGCCGAGCGTGCATGCAGCCGGCGCATACACGCACACTGCGCAGCAGCTCCATGCAGCCCCGGACGGCGCGGCGTGGCCCGGAGCGGCTCGGGGACACGGCGTCAAGGCGCCATGGACGCGAGGACGAGGTGCTTCCCAGTGTCTTCGGGCGGCACGGCGCGCAGCGACGCGACGCTAAGGTGGAGGAGCCGGACGCGACGCTAAGGTGGAGGAGCCGGCCGAGAACGTGGCACACGCATGCAACGGCCATGCATGCAGCGGCATGGTGGCCCGAGCGAGGTGAGGTGGTATGGCGTGTGGCACTTGAGCATGGCGTCGGCAAGGTGGCCCCGAGGGCAGTGGCGGACCTAGGATTATATTTTAGCTATGACGGAGTTGTAGTAGCGCCGTGACCGTCTTCTCCGGTGTTGAGGTCTTAGGTGCTTGGTGTCTCACAGAATGTTCTATATATATACTTGCATTCTTGATCTCTTAAGTTCATTTTAAAATCGAAGTTAAATGGTGCACCATATATTTGTTTCTAACTTTTTTGTTCAGTTAATATTCCAATACAACTTGAGCTCACAATAAGCCACCTTATTAACAACAAAACATTTAACCATAGCATGAATCATTGCTATTTGATGATTTGTCATATTTAATAACCAGGTGAGTGTGTGCATAGTATTATAACCTATCTAGTATTTTGTGTATACTATACCTCCTATCCTAGGTCTATCAAGGGTTTAACAGGGTATCATCAATGTCAAGGCAGGCTTAAGCATCATTAACTAATGTGTATACTATACCTCCTATCATTTTTATGATCGTGTCATTACAAAATCATGCATTCTTATTAACTAGAAAAATACTACTCTATTAGGAATCTAGGATCAATGTGATCAAGGACATCTGGACATGGCTTACGTTCCAGCTCATCGTAGTACCACCCTTCTTCGATTAGTTTCCTTCTCCTCCTGGCTTCGGCTCCTTCTGCTGCTCCTGCTCCGCGTCCGGCAGTGGCGATTTCAAACGTCAAGAAGAATCGACTAAATAAACAATAAAACCAAATGCAAGCAATGAAGCAATAAAGTTGGAACCTCTGATGCAGTAATGCTCATCAAACATCAGCTCATACAGCCATTCACAATCACAAATCAAAATAAGTAAATCACAAGTTCACAACCAGCCTGGGAGCCTGGGAGGGAGCAGCATCGCTTGCCGCCTCGCCCCGCCCGGCGCGGCGCATGGAGCCTTGGAGCAGCCTCGCCATCGCCCGGCGGCCGGCGCCTCGAGCCCTCGACAGTCGACGCGCTCATAGTCTTAGACTCTCAGTCGAGGGCGCGAGGCTTCACCGCGGCACCGCCTCGACGCGGCTCCTCGTGGATCGCGCTCGTGTTTACGCCGCCGCCTTGCCTCGCCGGCCGCCCACTGCACTCGCACTGGCCGGCACGGCACGGCCGCCTAGGGCTAGGGTTGTGACTTTGAAGAGCCGGAGAGAAGAAATGAAATGGAGGAATTGGGGATTCCGCCAGGAATG
The DNA here is from genome assembly GCA_036346255.1 of Ampelocalamus luodianensis. NCBI lineage: Eukaryota > Viridiplantae > Streptophyta > Magnoliopsida > Poales > Poaceae > Ampelocalamus > Ampelocalamus luodianensis. The sequence goes on from CM070621.1 coordinate 78,393,836, forward strand.
CATAGGCGATGTGGCAATTGGCTGGGTCCGAGTGGAGGTAGGCAAGGATGGTTAGGCTGGGCACTTACACTTGGGCTCGGTGGGCCGCGTCCGAGGCTCCGAGCGAATCAGCGAAGCAGTGAACAAAAGAAACAGAGCACAGCGAGGCGCCGAGGCGTACCAAGGTGGCGTCGTGGCAAGGTTCTTCTCCGACGCTGGGGTAGGGGTTCCGCACCGGTCTTAGCTCTGGTAGACGCCAGACCATGCCAGAATGGTAGGTCCGCCCCTGCCCGAGGGCATGACCAAGAGCGACAACGACAATGTGGAGCGGGATGTGGACAAGAAGGTCGAGCGGCGAACGCGGACGAACTCGGCGACGACTACGGCGGACGCGGACGAGCTCGGCGATGACTACGGCGGACACGGACTGAGAAGATGTCTGGTGATATGTCGCACGCCTAGTGCCATGGTAAAAATCTTTAGTGTCAAATCGCGTTTACAATATTAATTTACTTGTGCATGTTGCATATTAGTCATGAGCATGGCATCTATTTATACATGTTTAAGTGTAAAAATGATTTGGTAGCTTAAGACTGGTATAAATCTCTGGTTATGTCTTATTTGTGTGTAGGCGTGATTATGTGATGAAATATTGCGGATGGGAATAATTGTATTGTTCTAGCGGATTATGTATTTTGTTGATTGGTGGATGCTAGATTAAGTATATTATTGGAGTAGTGGATTGGATGATATTAATTTGGAGTCGCATGCAAATTGTGGTGATCTTAGATGATAAATTAATTGAAGGTTTTCCCTCACGTTAGATTAGTAATTTTTGGAGTTAGGACGCATAAGGATTTTATAATTTATTTCCTGATGGATAGATCTTGTAATGATGATTAAGGAAATATGGATGTTGAATCGGACGATTTATTTAATCGTGAGCAAATTGGTTGGATGTCTTAAGTGATATCTATGTGAGTTATACATGCTGGAATTGGGAGAAGGTAGGAATGGATTATTTGATTGCAGATAAATATTTGGATTGCCATGTAATTAGTAGGTAAGTCCCATGTACCGAGTCGATGCAATTGTACTCACTATTGGATTATTAGCTAAATGATTATTAGTCGATCGTAGAGGCGCATACATAATTGGATTGGTAGATGTCGTACATGACTAGTCCGATGAAATGGATGTAAGTTGATCAATTAGTGAACTATTAAATGTTGGATGTGCAATTAAATTGTAAAGCTCGCTAGGTGTTGGGTAGTCAAATAAATCTCGATTGGTGGAAATTTTAGTGTATGCGAATATGATTTCCCGATATGAGAAGTAGTGTTTGATAGATAGTATTAGGTTAAATAGTCTAGCGTAGGATGATTGAGGGATTTAGTCATGGCCATGCGCCCATAACTTGGTGGATTTGGTGCAATTACCAGATTGATTGTATGTATGAAAGATAGTGAGTCCGGACATTATTTGATGGGTTGAATGCCTTGATTATGGCTTAGTGCATGTTAGTATATGATTTAGATCGAGATACAAGGATATGATCAGAGAGTGTTATGTATGTGATTGGATTCAACACCGGAGAATCGATTAAGTATATGATCATAAGAAGATTAGATTTATCGGTAGATCTTTTCCTTTAGGAAATAACTGGAAAAGAGAAGAAAATATGTAGGACCCACTTGCCATGGCAGACGCTAGGTCAGCCTATGTATAAAAATTATTTATTGCGATAGAAATCTCAGAAGAGAATAATTTTTACACTAGAAATTGAATTAACTTTAAAAATTCATAGAAAATTTATTTGAACTCCAAATAGGGTGATTCAATTTTTATTGATCATAACCTTTTATTATCTTTCATGCCATGTAAAGCTTATTTCCACCACTATTCTACAAATTTTCATGAAATAATTAAATTCGGATGAACAAGAACCGAACCATGATTTTTCAGCATTTTTCAGAAATCTGATTTTAAAACTACTATAACTCTCTCATATAAACTCCAAATGGAATAATTTTTGTACCTAAATTCATCTAAAATCGTAATCTAGCTACTGTATAAATTTCTTGTATTTTTGAGCAATTTGAGTTTTTGGCTATTTCTCGGTGTTTATTCAATGTCGTTATTTTCTTAGAGTCCGAATTGCTGCAAGCAAGCGATTATACAAATGAGAGTGAAAAATTGGAATATCATCCAGGCAAGTATCATTTGAACTTTCTTTTGCATCATATTAATCCCAGTTTTTAATAAGTTAGTGTTTGAAATGCAATGATATTGCTTGCATGCTATTTTTGTATATCGCTATGTTATGAGTAGTTAGTTATGTCCTACACTTGCTGGTTATCCTTGATTATTCCATTATACATGTGCTTAAGATAGATGCCAGGGATAATTTTTTTTATATATTCTGTGTTGAGTGCTTAGCCATTGTAAGTCTAGTAGACGTAGTAGATCAATTGCCGGGATTAGCTCGTCGATTATGGAAAGCACATAACAATTATCATTTTTATTTTTGCCCATATTGTTGCATCTGGTTTCTAAGTCAAAAACTTTGTTATTTCAAAGGGTTTTTGGTCTGGACAAGTGATTGTTAGTGTGGGTACTATTACGCACGAGACTCGGGTATGTGGTTGTCTTGTCCGGACCATTAAGGACCGAACTTTGGGCTGTCGTTTCCAAGCACCCTTCATATTTCCACACGTGGGTTGGGAGCCATTTGTTCAAGTAAGGGGAGGGTTTTATTGAATTAAGTTCCAAGTGGTGTGAAGACACTTATGTTTGATCATTTGTCCGTAAGAGCCGATGTAATTTTCTATAGTGTGCATGGTCGCACCATTTTTTCGTTATTTACATTACATTGGTATTTCCAACACAACTTACATGCTCGCTTAGTAAGTGCTATCCGTAGCTTGTACTATGTATGAGGTTCATCTCGTAAGAGGGACTTATCTCAATAGGATTTTCTTGCTGAAAAATACCGAATCTCGATCTACCCGGCCGGCATACCTAAGGAAGTGTGCTATTATCCAGAGGCTTATGGGAAGGAGTTGTGCCGTGTGGGTAAAGTAGTACACCTCTGCAGAGTTTAAAATCTATTTGAATAGTCGTGTCCATGGTTATAGACAACACTTGGTTACGAATGACACCATTAGTAGACTAATTAAAAATTAATTGATGTGGTTACAACTTGGTTTCAGCATGAATGGAATATTCATGCATCTTAGTTTATCAAAGTGGGCAGCCACTTTGGTATTGTTTGATCTATATAATTAACTATGTCTTGTGAAATTCTTTTATTAAACAATGGTTTACAAAATAGCTTTTGAACGCTAGAAGGTCTAGGAATAAAAATTGTTGCGTTTTCTGTAAAACTAAGCTATTAATGCCATTATTTTGATATACTCTATGCATAAATACTTTTAATTTGTGCAACACTTGCGAGTACAGTTGTACTCAACCTGGCTCTGTAAATTCAGGTGAGGAAGACTTCGCGCCCGAGGAACTCGTTAGTGCCGATTTAGGCGATGCTGATGAGTAGTGCTATTATTTAACTCCCAGTCGATTGCCATGGGTTATGGGATACACTTGCTAGACCTTTTGGCTTATTTACATTGCTTCCACTGGTACTTAATGTTTTTATTTGAATTTGACCTGGTCAGCCGCTTTGTAATAGTTGCAGACTTAACTATTATGTTGTATGTCTTTTGATTATCAATGTATGAATATTGTATAGATGTGATTGACATTGAATGAGGGTATGAGCATGTTGGTCGTTGATCCTGGGAGCCAACACGGTCTCATGCTCGCTATTTTTGAATTCTATTTTAACTCATTAAGTGTGGACTTGGACTGTTTAGAGAACCGATCATCATGTAGTACTTGCAGAGGAGCAGTACACATGATCACCGGAGCTTTAGTTTCAGTTAGGCCTCTCACTTAGATGGAGTTCACTTGGAATTCATTTGCTTGAGGCCCAGAGTTATCTCCATAAGACCGAGAAGGCCTCGGTCTTGCGGAAATAACACGGGGGTCCTCACAATAGTTCTGTTGGACAGATGGCTTGAACCTGAATGCTCTTGGTTAGGTGTTGGCTTGTTGATTTGTAATCTTGTTCACTAGATAGTGTGTGACCGTATTGCTGAACCTGGAACATTTGGTGTCTTGTATTGTCGAACCTGGCTTGGTCATGATTTGTGTCATGTAGGCTTGGCTGTATTGTTGAATCTGGCCTTCGATTAAGTGCGAGTTAGTTGTTGACTTGTTTGCTCTTCATTGGCTAGAGGCTTTGTATTATTGAATCTGGAACTTGGAAACTTTTGGCTCTTTGCTATAGGTTGTCAAACTTGTTAATGTCTAATACACTCAAAAATTGACCTTGTATTTCACCGAGCCACCGCGAGCTAGCTAGTTTCTGGCTTGTGCTCGAGCTTTATCACGAGCCGAGCCAAGCCTCCCTTCTGGCTCGTTTTGGAATGAGCTGAGCCGAGCCTACTATTTACTTGAGCCAAAACGAGCCTGCTGAAGGCGTGTAGCCTGCGTCCATCCAAGTATCTCGCAATGGCAAGCAATGGCAACTACTGAAGGTGTGCAGCCTGCGTCCATCCAGATATCTCGCAATGGCAACTAACAACGTTTTTTTTATGAACTGCTTAGATCTTGCAAATTGGATGACTCAAATTTCACAGTTTGGAAAAGAAAATCATATTTTTACTTCTGCTGAAAACATTGATTATGTAATAGACAAAAACGAATCGGAAGAGCCAGAAAAAATGCCACTGTTGAGGAAAAATAAAATTATGCAGAAGAATATAAAAATTAGACAAGGGATAAAAGGGCTCACATTTTTATGTTGGGACCAATGATTGATTTTTTATCTGCTGAGATGAAGGTGAACGGAATGCGTGAAAGATAATACGTAATCTGGAATAAGATTTTGGTGAGGTATATCTTATTCTTAATCCTGTTAATCATTTTTCTCCACCAAGATGTATGATAACACTTCAATTAATGAGCATCTCAATAAACTCTGTATTTTAGCAGAGAAATTAAAAAATATTGGTTATCTTTTTTTTTTCCTGAAGAAGTGCATATCATGATTGTTCTAAACTCTTTGCCAAATTCATGGGAACAATTTAAGATATCTTTCTGTCATTCTAAAATGATACTCAATATGCGCACTTTGAGGCATCATTTGCCTATGGAAGAAGATAGAAAACTCTCTCAAGGAAAAGAAATAAATACTCACAATTCTGAGTTACACCTTGGAGAGGAAAAATATACTAATAAAAGGAATTGGCAAAAGAGGAAGCTTAATGGTGATTTGAGAGAAAAGCTAAACAAGAAACGCAGTCGGGATGATCGTGAAAATTATAGCTCAGTTCTTAGGAATGATAAGCACAAAAATTTCAAGTGTCACAACTGTGGTCAGTATGGGTATTTCAGAGCTAATTGCAGGAAAAGGAAGAAACAGAATGAGCAAAAGAATCAAAATAAGCAACCAGTTGAGTGTAAAGACGATTCATCACCTAACGGTATGTCTAATATTTCTTTATGCACTGAATCTTTATTTACTACTACTTTTCCAAATAGTTGGGTTGTTGATTCTAGTGCCACATCTCATATTACTAAAGATAATAGAGCTTTTACTTCTATTCGAACAATTTCAAAGGGAAATATATATATTTATTTGGGCACTAATGCCAAAGCTGATGTACTTGAAATTGAAAATTATGTCCTATAACTCCCCGATGGAGGAAAATTATTATTACAGAACACTTTATATTCACCTAGCATGAGAAGGAATTTAATCTCTATTGCTCAGTTAGAATCTATTGGTTATAATATACTATTTGGAAAAGGAAGAGTTAGAATATTGCTCAATGGAAAATTAGTGTATACTGAAATTCATCATGAAAGCCTTTACTTTCTTGATGAACTATCAAATGATGACAATATTGATTGTTTGGTTGGTGAAAATAACTCCATAGTGAGAAATACTAATGATATGAACACAAGCTTGGAATCTTATTTATGGCATTTACGACTTGGTCACATATCTAAAATAGAATTAAGAGGCTTATTAATTCGGGAATTCTGCACTTTAAGTGAGAGAATTTTGGTATTTTGTGAGGCATGTATAATGGATAAGATGACCCATGCGCCTTTTTCAAAGGTAGAAAGAACTAATGAGCCTCTTGCCAATATTTATTCTAATATTTATGGTGAGATGTCTACTCCCACTAGAGGACAAAAGATTCATTTTATCACATTCATTGATGATTATTCTAGATTTGGTTATGTGTATAAGTCAGAAGTTTATGATATATACAAGACATTTAAAACTGAAGTGGAAAATTAATTGAAAAGAAAGATCAAAGTTTTCAGAATAGGTCATGGAGGAGAATACACTTCAGCAATATTAAATGATTTTTGTAAAGAGCATGAAATTATTCATTATTATATCATACCTTACACTCTGCAACAAATGACATTACTAAGCGAAGGAATAGAACACTCATAGATATGGTTAGGTCTATGATGGCTTATTCATATCTTCCTTTATCTTTTTATTGGTTCAAAGAACGCTAGGAATTTTTTATTGGTTATTCTTTGGAATCAAAATGGTACAAGTTTTATAATTAGGAAAATTATAAACTGGTGGAAAGCAGAGATGCAATATTTTTAGATCCAAACACACCTCGCTGTGCTAAGCAGGCGAGGGTGAAATTATTAGCAACTCCAGTAGAAACACAAATGGATACATCTGGTATTAACCCTCACAATGAAGGAGGTTCAACTCCTAAAGAAAATACAAATCAAACTCCCAACACTAACATGCTTAGGAGAAGTGGGAGGAATCCTGCACACCCCAATATCTAGATAATTATTACTTTTTTTTGGGGGGGGGGGAACCAAAATTTATAAAGAAACAATAAGTTGTTTACATTCAAAACTATGGGTGGAAGTAACGCGGGAAGAATTAAACTCGATGAAAAGGAATAAAGTTTATGAACTTGTTGATCTACCAAACAACCGTAAACCCATAGGTTGTAAATGGATTTTTAAAAGGAAATTGAATGCAGTAGGTTTAGTAGAAAAATATAAGGTTAGACTTGTTGCTAAAGGCTTTACATAAAGGGAAGGTATTGATTTTGTGGAAACTTTTTCTCCTGTTGCAAAGTTTACTTCAATTTGTATTATTAGTGCTTTGATGGCTTATTATGATGTTAAACTCCACCAAATGGATGTTAAAACTATTTTCCTTAATATTATTTTGGAGGAGGAAATATATATATGAAACAACCTGATGGTTTTGGAGAAAAAAGAAATGAAAATAAGGTTTGCAAGTTGAATAGATCAATTTATGGTCTTAAACAAGCTTCACGTCAATGATATATTCTTTTTGATAATGCTATCACGTCATATAGTTTTTCAATGACGGAAGGTGATCATTGCATATATATAAAAGTTATGGGTAATTATTTTGTCTTATTATCTTTATATGTTGATGATATTCTCATTGCTTCTAATGATAAAAATGCATTGATGGAAGTGAAAACTTGGTTGTCTTCTAAATTTGATATAAAAGATATAGGAGAAGCTTTCTATGTTTTAGGAGTTGAAATGCATAGAAATCGAAATAAAATGATTCTTGGGTTGTCCTAAAAGGCATACATTCGAAGTATTTTAAAACGATTTTCTATAGAAAACAGCAAGTCTGGTAATGTACCTAGTGTGGAGGGAACTAAACTTAGTGAGGGATTATGTCCAAAAACTCCTAAGAAAAAAGCTAGAATGAATGGCATTCCTTATTCTTCAGCTTTGGGATGTCTTATGTTTGCTATGTTATTTACACGACCTGACCTCAGCCATGTCATTAGAATTCTTAGTAGATATTAAAAAAATCCTAGGGAAGCGCACTGGAAACAAATCAAATATATACCGCGTTATGCCAAAAGAATTATGAATTATTCATTATGTTTTAATGGTCATAAACTTCAGCTGCAAGGGTTATACTGATGCTATTAGCAATGGGACCCAGATGATCGAAAATCAACTTCTGGTTATCTATTTACTTTGGCAGAAGGTGTTATTTCTTGGTGTAGCAGGAAACATAATTCAGTTGCTCTTTCCTCCATGGAAACTGAATACATTGCTGCATCTGAAGCAGCAAAGGAAGGTGTATGGTTGAGGGAATTTCTTGCATCACTTAAGGTCGTGGAAAGTGCATCACAACCTACCACTATTTTCTGTGATAATCAGGCAGCGATCAAGGTCTCGAAGGATCCTAAATTTCACAGTAAAAATAAACACATTAAAGAAAGATCCACTGACTAAGCCAGTTAGACAAGAATTATTTTTTAAGCATGTTAAAAACATGGGACTTCAGTTTATTGATTAAAATATTTCAGCCAAGTGGGAGATGTTGGATTTTTATATAGCTTTCAACATTTATTGTGGTTATTATCTGTTTTAACTCAATGTGGAATTGTTCATATTATTGATGTATGTGATGTCGAATAATCTGATGCGGAATTTAACTCGAGAAATTAATACTCGAGATGCTAAGGACGGTTGTACTGGAATATGATAGATATATTTATTGAGATTGAGTCTACTAGAATTTAATATGCATGTGTACGATCAATTCGGATAGAACACGACGAAATAGCTGGGTTTGTTTTGCAGGATCGTTTCTGCAGGCTTTGGCCCCATACGGTCATATTGGAATTGATCTCGTAAACAATCTGATCATGATGTATGACTCACACATGTATATTAGGGACTAATATATTTTAAACTAATAAAATTGGTCTATCTGATCGTGGTTGGTGATATAGTTCAGGAATCTCACGGTGTACCGAAAATATATAGGTCACTTCGAGTTTCTACCCTCTAACCTCATTATGTCATTATAAACGGCACTACAAAAAAGATAGAGGAACACATGATAGACCCTAAAAAATCAATCTAAGGTTTCATAAAAACCTAACAATACCGACCCTAAAAAACTCTGAAGCATAAAAGAGGGGCTCCACTTAGTATATAATTTCAACTTTTTTTCTGGATGGATAAAACAATGATGGAATTGGACAGTTGAGAGGTATTTATGGCTCTTCTGTTTAACTTGCATTGTACTTTTTGCTTCTTCAGACGTCCTACTGGATGCAGTATGCCTGCATTGGACTTCGTGCAGATGTTAGTATTCAATGCTCGTACTAAAGCAGCTATTGGGAGTTTCGAGAGCCCGAGGCTCCTTCCCCATCCTTCATCAAGTTTCGGCCTCTGAGAGGCACGTAGATCTTTTATAACAGTTTATATCATTTTTTATTAAAAGATTAACATATTATTATTTAGATGATATAGATGACAGAAGGTAAACTTGTTTCTAGATGAAGAAACAAACGAGTTATTGGTATCAAAACATAAGAAATAACAAAATAACTATTGAAAACTTACTTATTATCTAAAAATTTATTTTATAAGTAGCAATTAATGTCTTAGATACAAACTAAAGAAATAATCTATTAAAATGTTTGTTTTGTTTTATTGGATTAAGATATCTTTTTTCTTCTAGTAATAAGTTAAAAAATAAAGTATGGTAGATGCTCTAGTGTGGATAAAGAAGCTGCAGGAGCATTCGCTGTTCTCCTACAGAAACCATTTCTGCTGTGCTGCGTTCCCCATATATCCGGTAATTTCACTGTAATATCTCCCAGTCTATTGGTGAGTTATTATGCCTGTGTTTAGCTGGACTTGATTCTCGAGACTCTCCAGAAGGTTTGATCAATAAGCTATCCACTCAAGATTGTGCTTTCCATTTCTTCCTTAGCTTCCCCTCTTTCTGTCTTTCACGGTCATGATCATATATGTCCTTTTATTTCCTGTATAGGAGTAATGCAGTGAAGTTCCATAATAAGGAGTTCAAATAGGATTTACCAGAACATGTACCCCAAAAGTTTAACAAAAAAGTTCTAGTTTTTTTCACCTTTCCCTGTTAGCTAGAATTCTCCAACTTATAGTTCTAGTAGGCTAAATTTTTGGATGTAGGTGTGGTTATAAGATGAGCAAGCCTTGTGAGAGATGCAAGGAGGATGGATATTACTACTGCAATCACACAGATAAGCAAGACAAGCATTTCTTTAAAGTTATGATTGGTGATTTTCGTGAAAGAATGGTAAGCTATTTTCAACTGCACTGTATTCTTGGATTTATTTTCTGCAAGTTTTGGATCCATTACTTGCTCTCAAGTGGAGAACATCTGTTAGCATTTCTATCATCTTCATTCTGTATTCATTGACTCCAAAACCAAGTTCCTAAAGCAAGTTAAAACCAAACGACAAATGATTTTAAATCCATGCAGTCAAACTTTTATAAATTTGACCTAACATTTGCAAAATTGGCTACATTGGTCACATGAAAACTGTATCATTAGGTTTCTTGTTAAAAAACACTTTCATAGTATTGTAGTTTTTCTAATTTATATTTGTATCATGCTGTTGAAATTAAAACTAACGGTGAAAGTTCTATCTCGCTGACCGCTGACTGTGAAAAGTCGATAACATCACTTTATAAAGAATGAAGGGAGTATTGTGCACCATGAGGTGATGAGAAAATATTTCCTGGTTCTCCAAAATAATTTACAGCATTAATCTAATAAAAGAACTTACAGGAATGAAACTGAATTAATTAGTTAGATTTGGGCAACTCTGTGCACTCTTAATTACTCTGTGTTTGGCATCTTAAATGAATTTAGTTCTGCACAATGATGTGGTGTGCTTCATTTTCTTGTAAGACATGAACTTTGATCATATCAACCATACTATGGATATAGAAAAATCCTTTCTACTTCTTCCTCACATCATAAGAGCTGTGTTTTGTATTTATCTTGTTTCTGCAGACCATACCAGATAAATTTTTGCGGCATTTCAGGGGGAAATTGGCAAGAAATATTAAGCTGGAATCACGCAATGGTTGCACTTTCGATGTTCAAGTTACCAAGAATTTGGACAAACTAGTCCTTCAATCTGGATGGAAGGCGTTTGTTAGTGCTCATGACTTGAAAATGGGTGACTTCCTGTTATTCAAGTACAATGGGATCTCTCAATTGAAGGTTCTAATCTTTGATCCGAGTGGTTGCGAGAAAGTAACGTCATGTCTTGTCATGAAAAATGCTACTCATGGTCAAGAACCTGTTGATATTTCAAGCAGTTGTCATGATACTCCCATGAAATCGCCAACAAGTGAAAGGAAAGCTTGGAAGCAAAGGGATAACTCAAACCAGGGGAATAAGATTGTGTATATCAGTTCATCGAGCTCTCCATTCGACTCATCAGGTTATAAGTCATAATGTCAAATCTACAAGCATTGTATATCATTTAGACTTCATTTACATCACATTTTAAGTTTTTCGGTATAGATTGTGTTTCATCTTCAGAAGATGATCTGGAAGCGCATTTTATGCCGAGCTACATCCTTCCTAGAGGCACCCGTCTTACTGGTGCACAGAAGAAGAAACTGAAAGAAAAAGTTCAAGCTATCCATTCTGAAACCCCCATCTATGGGTACGTCATGAACAAAAGCAGTATTTATGGACACCCTTGTACTGTGGTGAGTTAAAATCTCTGTTCTTGAATGGGTATTCTATTTTATTTGCGCGTCCTTCGGCAAGTAGGCTGTTTAGCTTTGTAATTGGGTTGCAAAAAAAAACACTGTTTCCTATTCCTCAATTTGTTTCAATTGTTAATGTATTGCATTCTTGATGGAATTTCTATTCGAGTCATGCACCCCTTGGGACAGGATTATGTAATGTATAGTCATAATTAACTTTGCAACTAGACTGCAAATAGACTATTTTTCGGGAACTTTATAGATTGTAAATTGTTTGGAAGTAGATGGTCCATTTTTACCAGTACGTTATTTTGTTTGAATTGCCATCATTAAATACCCTTTCCCTCTTTAATTAGGAATTATGTAGAAAATATGCTGATCTGTACCTTCCATTTGAGGATCAAACACTGACGCTTCAACGTCATGGCAAGAGTTGGGAGGTGCGGTGTCGCATTAAGGAGGGCAAATGTAAAAGGTTTTTAAAAGGGTGGAAACGGTTTGCACATGACAACAACTTACACCTGGGAGATATATGCCTGTTCGAGCTGCTGAAAAAGAAGAAGAATGCAATGAATGTCCATATCATTGGCAAAAAATGAAATCTGATGTCTTTTCTGCTATTGGTGCCAACTTTTGCAATGCTGATAATGTTTTTCTGTCTGATAAGCGTCTAGCTTACTCTGCTGACACACTATCTAGGAGTTATGATCTATCCATTGCTTGATTGGTTTGCAATGGTGATAAATGCTTCTATGTAGTGGCTTGTGTTTTGATAAGATGGAATTGGCTTCTGTAACATGTAGTATTGCTGCTATCTGTTTGTTGTGGTCCGTCCTGTGACTCCTGTCATACGGTGAAGCCATGACTTGTTCACTGTGAAGTTTACTTGAGCTCATTTGTCTCCAGCGAAGCAAGGAAAAAAATAGTGGGGGGTGCTCCAGGTCCTAAGGTAACATGAGACAAATGTACACAAAATACTTACAATAGTCTGGTGCGATTCAGATTTGATCATACATAAATAGAAGAAAACAAAATGAAGATACAAAATATAATAAATGCAGTACCTTGCTAATGTCCAATGAGCTAGGAATGCCCATAAATCTATGAGTAAGTCAACAAGAAACAAATCAAACTTCTGCGAGTTCTTAAAAAAAGAACAAATCAAACAGAATTAACAATTGCCAAATTAAATATATGAACTGCATCCTGCTTGCAGCCCCTGTTCGGCTGCTCTACCGCGGGCACTCGGCTGACGGATGGCCTGCCACCCTGCTCCCTTGCGCTGCGCCGCCCACCCGAAGCCTTGTTGTAACGTCGAGTCCAGATTTACATCACATCTAGATTCTCTGTGTATTTCAAGCTAATCTCATTATCTGCAACTAGCTCACACAGTATAATTATCAATGAATATCACATCTATACAAACGTATAAGTAAACGAGCACTTAATATCACAGAAACATTGTAAATAGGTCTTAACGGGAAGTGTTTACATAACATGCCGATGGGCCTAGGAGCTCAGAGAGTAAATAGTAGTGGAATATAAATAAACCAAAAGAAATGGGCCTCTACGAGTTTGTCATATGCAATCGACTGGGGTTAGGACCTAGTTATCACCACCCTCTTTGTTTCCATAGCCGGATGCATAGAAATATCCATATACCGGGTCTTCAGCTTCACAGTCTGAATCCACATATTTAAGCAACAATAAGTACGAAGATATTTAGCAAGCCTTCACAACATAATACAATTATATGGATGCAAGGCTTACCAAAAGAAGGATCTTATGGTTATTTAGCACAAAGCAAGTTTTGCTAAGATACTATAACTATTTTCCAAACATATGACTTTGCTTTTTTAACTTCAAAACCAAAGTTTTATTTGTGTAAGAAATTCTTATCTCGATAAAGTTCCATCCACATACGTTTGCTCATAAGGTTCCATCCACCTATATTTTCTCATAACGTTCCACCCACCTACATTATCACTACAACCAGTTTTTCGTTAACATGTCTCAGTTCACATTTTATTAAAACTAACCAAGTGTGGTTTTCTACACAATGCTCATAACCGTGGGTACATCTATTCTAATAGATTATACACTCTACAGAGGTTGTACAACTTTACCCACAAGATATGATCAACTCATAATATCGGCTATGACACGCTTTCTTAGGTGTGCTTGTTTGAATTTAAAATACAAACAAAACTTGTGAGCGGAGATAATCATAACAAGGTCTTTTGAATACCTAGTGAAATAATTTATTTAAATCCGACACTCGACCCGATCCGACTATTCCTTGGGGGAACCACTCAACTCGCGAGACAATCGGACCTTCCGAGCGCAACTCTCCATCTCAACCATTCATTTGGAAACCGACGCCCGGATTAAGTGACCGCTCCGCCCGTTATAAAACCCAACCCAGCCTTCCTTGTGCCGCCGGCTGATGGGTCCCGCCGCCTCTTGTCTTCTTCTTCGCGGACGCCGCCTCGCCACCGCGACTCGCGCTTCTGCTGTTCGCCTCCTCCGCGACCGCCATGCTCCTTTCACCTCACCTCAACTCCTTGTCGCCCGAGCGCCACCGCTTTGGCCCCGCTGCCATCGCTTCTCCTCCTCCTCGCCATCCTCTCGCCTTTGTCCCCGCGACGCGGACTGGGAGCATCACCGCCATGCCGCCGCTCGCTTCCGCCGCCCGCGGCGCCCTTGTAGACCACCGAGGAGCCGCCTCGACGCCTTTTTTCTACCCGCCACTCGCCTCCATTTCTCTCCTCGAGCCCCATTCGACCCAAGCCCGAATGTCGAACAGAGCCGCCGCCGCCTCCAAGCTCCTCCGCCGCCTCCGGCGAGCTCCCAGCCAACCCCGACAGGCCGCCACGGGCGAGCAGCTACCCCGAGGGGCAAACCCCTGGCCGATTTTGGGATTTACCTCACCAAGCCTCGCGCATCACCGCCTTCATCAACACCGCCGAACCGCCATTTTCACCGCCGCACCTTCTCCGGCGAACCTCCTCCAATTCCTCTCCATGAGTATCACTTGAGCTCCTCTACTTGTCCCTACCACTCACTTGTGCCTCACTTCTCCCTGTGTCGTCGCCGCCTGGACCTCCCCGTGCCACCATCGGCTGCCGCCGGCTCAACTCCCGCCACCTCGCTCCTCCAACCACTCCATCGTGCTCCCGAACCCCAGGTATGCCCATGCTCCTCTATTTTTGCTTCAACTCCACCCGCGCCGCTGCCCTCCTTTCACCCCCATAGCCGATCGCCGCCGCTTGGCGCACCGCCACGTAACCTCTCGAGTCGCGCCGCCGCCACCCTAGCCTCCTTCTACCCGGTGATCCATTTTGCTAGTCCCTTTCACCTCCCACCACTCAACCGCCGGGCGACATGCGCGCCCCTGCCACAAAGCAGCTGCCCGCTTGTCCTGTAGCTTCATTTTTTAAAATTTGGCTTTGTAATCGATCAAAGTAGAACCCATTTGTAATCTCAACTCTTTGAACTACCCAATTTGTGTATTTCATCTGGGCACTCTAATTTAAATGACCATTGAATGATTGAATTAGTGCTAGATTAGTTTCTTAACTATAAAAGTCTTTTGGTGAACTGGAAAGTAGAGAAGAGATGATAAGATAAAAGTTGTTTTGTAAGTGTTTGACTCGACAAGATGAGCTAAGGTCAGTATGGTTTTGGCAAGGAGCCACCCATTAGGTTCACCCAAATGCTAGGAGGTTTCCTATTTGCAAGTTCCTAATAATAGCTAAATCAAGTGGTTAAAGAAGTCATTGATTTTAGTAGCCATGCTGTAATAGATCCAATGAGTGAGAAGTTTAGTTAAACATTACCCCTGTAAGCAACTCACCTCAACAATTCAAGCCATCCAACATGAATAGTAAGAAGGTAAATGAATTTACAAGAAGCCACTCTCCTTTCTAATAAAAGGCACCTAGGAAGTCATGGGTCAAATTAGCCCTTTTCTAAGTGTTGTGATTAACAAATTGAACACCTAACTATAGTTGGCATTTGATAATTAAGTTAGTAGTAAGAGTTGTTGTCAAACCTCAGAGATGTTCTTTGAAGGATCCATGATCGAGAAGGTGTTGTAAAATGTTGTGTTGCTAATAAAATTCATATACAAAAACCGTTGTCTTTCGCCAAATATTGAAAAGGTTAATTAAACCACCCATTGAATCAAGAAATTGGAAGTTTGAATTGGTAGCACTTATTTCGTAATAAAGATGCTGATTGTAGGGTGGTTGAATAGAAAAGAAAAAGTAGATTTGTGTTTGACTAGAATAGTCAAGAAGACTAATAGCTAATGAGGATTTCTAAAGGTTCAAACCACTTGGTGTAGTAAGTCCAAAGAATCGAATATTGTTAGCAATACTTAGAAGTAGCCCTTCTCACCTTTTGAACCTAGAAACAAGAATCAGAATCTCCATTAGAATCGTGGTTCACTTTATAACAACTAATTCCTAGAGGGCAAGAATTAAAATAGGAGGCATGGTAGGAGGGCAAGATCTGTGTTGTCTGGAAGTTTGCACCGATCTAATGCCAAAGTAAATGGTTTAGGAAATATAACTCTAACTTTTCGCATCTAGTCTAAGGAGTAAAGGTTATCTTGAGTCAAAATTTGAATATTTGACTTAGCTAATCGACAAAGAGAATTTATGCTTTCATTTCCATTTCTATAACTCATAACTAATTCAAACCAACTCCAACTCCAATGATATGTGTTCCTAAAGTTATCAAAAACCATTATCTACCTTCTGTTTTAACTTCTTTAGTTTGAGACTTTTTGGGTTTTGGAGTTTATTCGATATTTTTGCTTTGTTGATTCTTTTCGTTAGATGACGATGACTCGGGAGTGCAACCGAAATGATCGTGAGAATGTCCGAATTCCCAAGAAAGCAAAGGCAAGCAGATGTAACATCATTTGATCATATTGCTCCCATTACTTTTAAAGTCTAATATCTTGTTTGCAAAACCTAAATATGCATGCTTCTTTGTGTCAAGATTAATTTTGTCGATTAGAGGTAGTTATCCCATTGCATTGTTTTCAAATTATTCACCCCGCCATCGCTATAGGTTATTATCCTCACCGTGAATTAGAGCCCTGAATGATTTATGGTCTTTTATTGTCTTTACGATATGATGCTTAGCAATGCTTAGTTACCTAGACTGGGCGTTATCGACTTGTCGATAACCTTGATCACACAAAATTATTATAACTTGATATTCCAGATTTTTGCTATATTTAATTGTGAAAACTAAAACGAAAACAAAATGATTTCGACTTGGGCACAATGGTAAGATGGTGTGAATTTGGGTGTGATCGAATGGTGCCCGAGTCAATTAAGGACCGAACATCTTGTGAGTACCGTTATCCAGCAATTTGTGCGCATAACCACACTAGAGGGAAATGGGACCTCTCTTGACTAAGTACTTTGGGGTGTTAATTAATGAGTCATGGTGGGCTGCATATGGAATATATGCAACATGGACGTGTTTGTGGGAGGGGAGCACCCGCGAGGTCGGTGTCTCCTACTCCACGTATGGGTCCTTGTGATCCATATTTCGCTCGCAGATCACTAAGGGTTAACCCCATACGCATGCTCTTGATTAGCATTTTCCATTGAAAGCGCCTCAGAGGACTTAGCCGTGTCAAGATACCAAAGGAAGTGTGCTTCATCTAGTGGCAAAAGGCGGTCCAAGTGTGGTACATTGGTACACCCGCAGGTTAAAACTATTCGAATAGCCTCGCCCCAGGTTATGGACACGCTTGGGCAAGCTTTTCAAGAGTCGACTACAACCTTTAAATTAAAACTTGACATGAGATCTCCAGGTTGTCTTTATGTTATTACTTATTGAGTGACCATTATGGGGCACTTGCCCCTTTGAGCCTTCTCCTTGATTAAAGCTCGCATGTATGCTCTGTACTATGGGAAATATTTTCAACAAGGACCCTCCATTGTTAGTTGGCCCTTTGTGTCGCTTGTAAGTTCAATATGTTGTACTTATGAAGTTTTGTTATTGTCGATTTCTTGATTTTGTAACGGGTGTGTAAACCTGGAAGCCACTATGCGGAGTTTATGCTCATATGGGAAATATTTTCAACAAGGGACCCTCCATTGTTAGGGAGTCGCCGCTTTCTCGAGCAAATTCATTGGCAAATTCATTGGTGTATCCCATAGTAGACTTGTGGTTGCACGATTTATTAATTTAGAAATGCAGCGCATGATTCGGACCTTAATTGACTCAACGAGACAATTCACAAACTCAACTCTCGTGCATTCCTCTACACCGATCTCATACTAATCACTCGCCTAAGTCTCCACCATTATAAATAACATTTTTCTGTTTCCAGTGGTAACCCACGTTACCACACTACGATTAAAAATGTCTTAAGTTTTGTAATGGCAATGTTTGTGTCATATTCAATTCAATCACTAAGCAGTGTCTAAGCACAACTAATAGTCATTATTGATTAACCAAGAGCAGTTTACTAATGTAATAATTAACCCAGGGTGACAAGGTATAAGGGGTTATCAACCATCAAGGAGGGGAATAGTAATAACAACATTTGGCATAGCTAGGTACCAACCTTTAATATAGCATTTCATAAATACTATTAATCATGCTAGTAATACTTTGAAAAATAATAATTTGAATTTGAAAAGTAGGTTCAACATGATCAATTGAAAGGACATGCCTTACTCAACTGTGGACATTATTGGGTCTTGGTCTTGTCCTGAAGCAGCAGCGAAGTCTTCGGTGATGTTGGAATCTATTTAAGCGCAAAATGACAACTCGAATAAATGCACATAGCTCAAATAAATTCCAATAGAATTAAAATGAACTCCAAAAATTAGTATTTTGGTATTGATGGAAAGATCTTGAATTTAGAAACAAAAATCAAATTATTTGGATTTAAAATAAGGAGAACGAGCTCTCCAAAGTTTGACCTGATAGAAATTCTAGAAAATCTAAATTTTTTGACAGGTGAGTACGGTTGGATTTTCAATTTCCTAGTTTTATTAAGAAAATTCTCTATGATCGACAGGTGGGGTCTACTAGGTTTTAATTTCTTTTCTATTTATGTTTATTTGGGAAAATCAAAGAGACTAACAGGTGGGACCGCGGTCCATATGGACTCAATCCACCCGACGGTGCACAGGGTCAAGGGACCCACACGTCAGCGGCTTAGTCTACGATAGAGAAAGTAAGGGTGGCACCCGTATGTCATAGACTCATACTTTAACTTACGGTTTATTGGTTTTCCTAATTACCGAGGGCCCACATGTCATACATACAATACCTAATTATTTAACGTTAAGTAATTACAGTTAATCTAGTCACTTGGTCCACGTGTCAGCACCACTGTTGTCATCTTCGCAACAAAGGACAGAACAGGGGCTCAAGGCCGCGCGAAGGGGACTTCAGCGACCACCTGCAACTGGCAAAATGGAACGTAGGGTCTGCGGTGACTTTGACGGTTATGGCGGCGTGGCAATAGATGGGCCGATGCGGCGGTGCGACAACGATGTCCTCAACAATGCTACTGTGCACATTGGCACCTACCGAACAAGGTTACAAACTACAAATTGGAGCTCAGGTAAGCATCTACAGGTTCAAATGAAACTAAGGGTGCTCTCGGTGCTCCATGGGAGGTGGCGCATTGAGCTCTCCATGACAGCTTGCGGTGGCGCGGTGAGGTGCTACGGTGCTGCTACTCTACGATCATCTATGTGGTGCATCGACTAGCCTAACAAGTTTGAGAGAAAAAGAAGTCTACTCGAACGAGGGAGCTCACTTGGAAAACAAGCGAGGAAGGAGATCGGGTGTAATGGCGGCGTTTCATGCTTTGGGCCGGCGATGGGTACAAAGGGTTTGTCGGCATCTCTAGTACACAGAACAGAAAAAGGAGGCACAAATTAGAGAGAGGAGGTCAAGACGACCAAGAACGTAAGATGTATGAGGTGATGGAGGCAAAAGCTCACCGGGCAAGGCAGGAGGAGATGGCGATGGTGCGATGCACTTCGGATAGTCCATGGATGGTGATGGCTCCCTTCTTCTCTATGAGGAAATAAGCACAGAGGAAGCGAGCGTGATGAATCGGGAGTCAAGGCGACCACAATGCGCAAGAAGATGAAGATGAAGGCTCATCCTGGTGATCAGGATTGAATGGCGGAGCTGGCAGCCAGAATTGGGGAAGACGGGGGATTCGTGTCCACTAGACACAGAGCGGAGGGGAAAAGTGGGGAGCATGAAGTGAAGAGGTTTGTGAGCATGGTGACGCACTCAGCCCGGGCTTAAATAGCGAGGAGCGGTAGGAACGGGTGAGGGAGACCATGGCATGGTGCGGGCACTTCAGCAGATCGGTGTGCAAGGCTTGGTGCATGGATGGGACAAGGTTGTGGCATTGTGAAAGAGAGCGAGAGACTCGAGGCATGGCTACAATACTCAAGGTGAGTTAATGTGACTCTATGGTGTGTGTATGGCGCAAGGAGCAAGCGAGCTGGCACACGGGGAAGTAGCACAATGCTCTCCCCAACAACCTGATAGGTGGGGCCAAGGCCCACGTGTCAGTGGGAAAGAGCAAGAGAGGGAGGGAGAAGGCTGGGCTAGTGGACTGTCGAACCCGGGAACGAAGGATCCCGAATTCTCTGTGTTCAAACACCTGTCCAGGATTTTCAGCATACACAGTCTCTCAAAATGGATATCACATTCATATCACGAAAGCGTAAATGACATTAAATAAATAATTGTTTAATACAACTGAGTTCTGAACAACAGTATCAAATATCAAATAATAAACACAGCAGTAAATAAGATAATGGAGGTGAGCACACGATGCGCCACGTGCAATAAATGCTGGTCAAGGCCTACTCGTCCGGATCCTCACCGTCGGGAAGAAATCTTCTCTGAATAAGATTTATTCAGAAGGATGAGCACAACTCCGTGCTCGCAAGTTACACCCAATATTGAATTTAAATGCATGCATAAGGTAACAAGTGAGTATGGCGGGGTTGTTTTGCATAAACAAGATTTTCGTGATAAATAACCATAGTAATTTCTAAGGTAGTTTATATTAATACTAAAACCATAATTTAAAATGACAATATTACAATGTGGATAACCTCCAATGATTTAGTGAAGGATCCCCTCCTAACACTTGGCTTCCCGCCCAATTTTTCATAAGGATCATCCATCCTCAGATTTAATAAAACATTTAAAACCAAAAACAATTCTAACTTTAAGTGGCCCCGCTAGCATGTCCATGACCGCGACGCGCTATTCGAATAGTTTCTACTCGCAGAGTTGGTACAACTTTACCCACATGAGGTGACATGCTCGTTATGTCGCCAATTCACGCTCCGTAGGCGTGTGGTCGAGCAATTACCATGAGGTCTTTACAATGTTCTCGCCCTAATATATTCATGTCCGCTAAGGTTTCGCCCCTTTGACTAACCGCCCTCAGGAAGCCCTCTGCGCCAAGTGGGAATAAAACGTCTAACCGACACCCACATAATCACATGACATAAATACACTAGAACATCACAAATTAATTAGCCAAATCCTGCCCATACAGGACATGTGGTAGTACGATATGGCTTAGCAATAAGCGGCTCAAAGACCGGTCCTCAATTGACTTGGGCGTCATTCCTACAAACCATGGGCCTTAATCTTAACCAGATCAATCCCGTGCATAAACCTGCACCCACCATTCCGACCATTTCGCCCAAGACCAAACCCATTTTTGATTTTATTTTGAATAAAACTCCATTTATAAACCCATGTGGTAAGACAATACCACAATATCAAGTTTGAAACAAATTTATAGAAATTTGGTGTAAACCCTCCCAAATTCTGTAAGTGTGAACTAAGCTTGGCTAAGCATATATTTAATTTTGGTAATATCTTGCCTATAGTATCAAGGTAGTCAGACACAACATTCAAATTGGCCATACAATAACACATGGAATTAACTATATGTAAAACATGATATTAAAATATTTATAACAACATATGCATGCGATAAAGAATTTAAAAACGAAAATAACTTAAAATATCGGGGCAATATGGTCAATGGTGTAACTTGCCTTGGTCGATGTCTTGGAATTCTAAATCTTCATTTGATCGAACTCTCGAGTCGTCGAATTCTATACGTAAAATACGACAAATTCAATATTCAAATTCAAATAAATTCAAAACATAGTTCAAATTAACTCCAAATTGAAATATTTTGGTTTAGTTAGCTAGATTATAATTTTATATAAATTTTGCAATTTGAATCACTCAATTTGGAGTTCATATGCAAAAGTTATGAATTTTAGAAGTTTTAAACATAATTAAATTTAATTGAATTTCCCGAATTATTCTTCATCTTGAAAAATCTATTTATTGCGCAATCTGACGCCAAAGAATGAATTTCGGAATTTAAAAGAATTAAAACTAATTCGACGGTGGGCCCTCGTGTCGCTGACTCGGCCACGGAGACTGGGTCTCTGAGCCGAGTGGACCCGTGTGGTGGATCACCCACGTGGGCGCACGTGGCGGTGATCGGCGCCACTGCGCGCCACGCCCAGAGGCGAGTGAGGTGGCGCCAGGTGGCATCACCACGTCGGCGGCGGGCGGCGCGAGGACCAAGGTCGCGCGGCGCTACGGCACGCGGCGGCGCGCGAGGCACTAGAGGAGAGAGGAGGTGTGGCTATGCTATTGCGCTCACCCGCACGGCGAATAGACGACGGAGGCGGCCGGCGGCGAGACGAAGGCGGCGGCGAGGTACGGGCGACGACGAGAAGGGCTCTCCGGGGGTCCTCTGGCGACGAGGTGGTGCGCACCGTGTTCGCGGCGACTCGGTGAAGGCGACGGTGGTGGCGGCGTGGACGCGGCGGCGGTGACGGAGGCGCTAGAGGCGGCGAAGAGCTTCACGGTCGGCGACAAGAGATCAGCGATTCCGGCGATCTCACGGCGTTAGGGGGCAAGTGGATGGTGGCTTCGGAATCGGTGTGAAGAGGGGCTCCCGGTGCTCCCTTTTATAGGGGCCGGGGGTGGCCGGGTGGTGGAGAACGTGCACGCGGGCTCGGCGGCGGCGGTTGGGGCGCGCGGGCGAATCGGGGGAAACCGGCGCGAGGAGAGGGGAAGAGGGTGGGATCGTGGGCGGTTGAGCACGCCGGTTCGTGTGCGCACGTGCACGAGGGAAGCGGAGGTAAGGAGCGGCGGTTCGGCGCGCGCGAGAAGGGCGGAGGAGCGGCGGCGCGAGGAAGAAGGGCGCGAGGAAGAAGAAAGGTGTGGGCCTCTGGATCTTGATCCGACGGTCGGGAGGAGTGGGTGGCGTGGGGCGTTGATGGCCGTTGGATGAAGATCGGGTGGCGGAAGAGAGGGAGGAGAGGGCGCGGCGCGGGCGGGCTGAAATGGGCCGCACGCTGGAGGTTTTGGGCCGAGGCCGTTGGGTTTCGACCCAAAGCCATTTTTGGTTTTTCTTTTGCTTTTCTATTTGTTTAAATTCTGATAATTCATTTAGGCTTTAGAAAATAGTAAAATAATTCAAAAATTATGGAAAAATTCACAGAAATTCCCATACTTATTCTGGACTTAATAAAATTATTTCCAACTTTATGTTGGCTTTTAATTTTGCAAATAAATTTGTTTTGACTTTAAAATACTTATAAAAAGCTTTTAAAATTTCAGAAAATTCCACAAACATAAATAAATTTTAAATTTTTACTGAAATTTGAAATTTGGGCTGTTACAAACCTACCCCCCTCAAGGGAATCTCGACCCGAGATTCAGGCTTGGTCAGCAAACAAGTCGGGGTAGTTGGTCTTGAGGTCCTCTTCTTTTTCCCATGTGGCTTCACTCTTCGGGTGATGACTCCACTGCACCTTGTATGATCTGATGATTCTGCTTCTGGTGACACGCTCGGTGACATCCAGAATTTTAATTGGTCGCTCCACGTAGGTGAGATCTTCAAGATCGAAGCTTTCAGAAGGTATGGTCTTCGCGCTGTGCATTTCCTCAACCGGGAAACATGGAAGACATCGTGCATCGCCGACAAGGCTTACGCACTCAAGCCGATATGCCACTTCACCTCTTTTGGCTAGAATTTTGTATGGTCCCACAAATCTGGGCGCGAGTTTTCCTTTTGTCCGGAATCTTCTTACTCCTCTGAGTGGCGTGACTCTGAGATAGACCAAGTCTCCTACCTCAAAGCTTAAATCCCTCCGTCGGTTATCAGTATAACTCTTTTGTCGTGTTTGTGCCACTCTCAGATGCTCCTTTATGGCTTTTACCTTACTTTCAGCATCTTTGATTAGCTCAGGTCCAAAGAGCTGATGTTCTCCGGACCCCCCCTCTTCCTCCCCGCACGACCGTGCGTAGCACGCCGCCGCAATTCTCGCCGACCCCGCATCCTCCCTCGCCTGGCCCTAGCGCGACTGACCCCGCGTGGGCACTGGCGTGGCCGAGCCACGTGGCGCCCAGTCAGTGCCACCGAGGCACCCCGTCAGCCGTCTTGTCTACGTGGCAGCCACGTGGCTGCTGACGTGGCAATTTCTTTTGTTTCCCGTTGAAAAATAATTTGGCCGAAAATTAAAATCCCCTCGCTGATGTCAGCTGGCGCAGTAATTTGAATTTCCTTTGGAAAAATAAATCAGAAATTGAGGAAAATCCAATTTTCTTCATTTTATGTATTTTCCAACTTCGGAAGGCTATAACTTCTTCGTTCGAACTCCGATTTGAGTGATTCAAATTTCTAAATTCATCTAAAATCCACCTCTTGCTGTTAGTGCTAATTTGGTATTTATTTGGAATTTATTTGGAGTTGTTTTATTTATTTTCTATTTTCGCACGTGTAGAAACCAGCTTTTCGGAAGATTTCTCGGATCCGACGACCGAAGCACCTCAACTCTTCAACGAAGGTAAGTCATAGACCTTTGATCATATTGAAACCATCTTTATAAAACTATATTGTTTTATATATACATGCATCGCTAGTTTTATATTAAATTGTTTCTGGAGTAGATAATTGCCTAATTGATGTATGCCTCCTTGATAAATTGCTATCGACATGTGAATGACATGAACCCTTGGACACCTTAGGAGGGTTTATATTAGTTGAACATTGATAAATTACCAACACGAGTATCTTATCATGCTTAGCCATGCTTTAGTTGTACATCGGGACTCAGGATCATATGCTCGTATGAATAAACATGACTTAATGAATTATGGAATTGTGGCGCGGCCACTGTTGTTAAAAGATATTGTGCCAAGGCTAGGGTGGTCTTCGGCCGGGTTGAACCGAAAATGCTTTATGCTCGGGCGAGTGGGCGGTGGTGAGTGTGGGTGCCGTAACACACATTGGGACGTCGATCAGTCTCGCCTGAGCAGCCAACTAAGGACTTAACCTTGAACCATTGATCTGGGTCATACCGTGCAACCACATGTCTAGACTGGGATAGACCTGGCCAACTAATTAGCAATGTCTTGGGTCGGTTTTGTTTTGGATGAGAATGGCGCAAGAGGGGGCATGAATCTGGCGGGAGTAACCCGTCAGAAGTGAATCCTTAGCGAGCAGAACCGAGTCAAGATAGAACTTTGTAAAGGCCTTGTCACGTGCTCTAGACCGCTTACCCAAGGTAGTGAGCGGTGGCATAGATATATGCCGGACAAACTAGAGAATTCGTGTCTTGTGGGTAAAGCTGTACAACCTCTGCAGAGTGTATAAAAACTATTCGAATAGCCGTGTCCCCGGTTATGGACATGCCCGGAGATTTCACGCAAGGGGTAGAGTTTTAATAAAAAATGGTGGGATTGATGGTCTGGGTGGAATGGTTGGGATGATCTCTAGTTGTTTCAAATAACTGAATTACTTATGTATTAATCTTTTAAAACTGTGCTTTCAATCTACTTACTGTATTTACTGTTAAATGTTGCTTTCTGCAAAAGTAAACATAAAGTCATCCTTGTCAAGCCTAGCATGAATAATAATTGCATACTATTCCCTATGACTTGCTGAGAACATTCAAAGTACTCACGGCTTGCGCCCTGTGTGATTAATCCCCACAGAAGAACCCGAAAACTCAGAGTATTATGAAGAGGAGTATCCCGAAGACTTTGCGAACTAGGTCGCGTCCTCCACTTGATTTCCTGTGGGCATGTCACGTGGCCACCATGAGTTATTATGTTTCCGCTGCAAGTTGTATTTTGTTGCTAAGCCCTACGTGGCGCACTCTGTAAGACTTGACCATAAGGTCCCTTTTGCTACTAAGTAATATTAATTTGTCCGCTTCATCGTCATTTTGTTGTATGGTTGTGATTACACCGATGTTGTAACTGTGCGAGCTAGCTACTGATTTGGGACTAGTTCAGAATGCACAGAGGGTCCTGGGGTTTACCTGGGGTCCCGACAAGAGGTGGTATCAGAGCCATATCGACTGTAGGACGTAACCTTAGTTAGCATGGTCGTCTAGTCAAAACCTCAAAATTTATTTTCTAAATCAAAGCAACCAATTAACTTGAATAGTTATTCTTCTCTTACCTAACCCTATTCTTTTCTCATCTTATTCTTAGGTTCCTACCTCTTCTCTATTCTGAGACTTGGTTTTCAAATCCAAATTGATCCCTCTTACCTCAGTAATTTCTAAAGGATCGAGCCTTGTTTTGGTCGACTATCCCAAATAAGTTAGATTAGAAGTGTTTTAGCAAGGCTACCCTCCTAGTTGTAGTATCGTTTAGTAAGGTCGTTAGGCTCGAGTTTTGGTTGCTTCTTGGTAGCTTTCCGGCTATCCGTTCCTCGGGTTTAACCGAACATCCCCAATTAGGTTTCTCTATCTTTTCCCCCTGCTCTCCCTCGTCTTTTGTCCTTTTCCCTCTTATCTATCGTGCTTTCTCCCTCTCGTCTATTAAACCTAGAAAGATTTGTGCAGATGGTTCAGACCCGCAACACTGCAAGCCAAGTTGACCCTATGGACTCAATACCCCGCCACCACCACCTCCTCCAGCAACCATGGCAGATCAAGGTCTGGGTCAGTTCATGGTAGCCTGACCACGGTGATGAGCTCAATGATGCGAATATGAACGGATGATGACTCACAGAGCGGCATCGCCGCTACCCTTCTCGCCATAATGAACCAAAACAGTCAAGCCACTGCCGCAACACTGCCACCACCACCAGCTTTCCCTCAATCTAGGCTGGCAGAGTTCATGAGGACTCATCCACCTACATTCTCGAGCTCCTCCGAGCCACTGGATGCAGATGACTTGCTGCGCTCAACTGAAAAGAAGCTTGCCATTACCCGATGTGATGACCGTGAGAAAGTTCTGTATGCTGCACACCAACTTGAAGGTACTGCCGCAGAATAGTGGGAGAACTATTGTGCCGCCCATGAGAACCACCAGAACATTGGTTGGGCCGAGTTCTCTGAAGCTTTCCGCCATTCCCACATCCCTGATGGAAAAGTGGAAATGAAGAAGAATGAATTTCGCGAGCTGATGCAAGGAAACATGTCCGTGAGTGAGTATCTCAATAAGTTCACTCAACTCTCGCGATATGCTTAAGAGGACGTCGCCAAAGATGATGCACGTCAGAAGCGTTTCAAGCGAGGACTCAACCCTAGCTTGAAGGTTCAAGTCATTGGCAATGACTATGCAGATTTCCAGCATCTGGTGAACAAGGCTATGCTCATAGAAGAGTCTCGCCGTGAGCTGGCAGAGTCTCAGAAGAGGAAGATGATGCAGCATGGTGCTCATCAAGGTCATTCGCAGAGAGCCAAAACAAATGTGCAACACCCTACCCGTTTTGCTCCTCCTGTCATGTTCAAGACTCAAAGAATGACACTCGCTCGATCGCACTGGGTTTCGCAACCCTAACAACAATATCAACAACCAGCCTCCAAGGAACACCAATCCAGCCGCAGGAGTCACCTGTTTCAACTGTCAGCAATTGGGACACTACGCCAGTAACTGCCTGTAACACCCCAACTAACATTGAGCCTGGAATGCTACTGGAATTAAATTAAACTAGAATAAATTACAAATTTTCGGCAGAACCTCCTTTGTATAGTCAACTATACCGAGGTTCCAACAATTAATCATGGCATTTATCAATATCTTCATAATCAAGACTTGCAATTCTCATTATTACAATTAATCTGATACTCAAACAAAAACCATCCATGCGTGATTCCCAAGCAGTTTACTTATTCTGAAATGAAACTAAATGGCAAACGCCTTAAGGTTGTGAGGTAGTGAGTGCATCCAACATCTACTCCCTCCCATGCATGTCATTCCTGCCAGTTGTACCTAAAACATATCAAAGCAAGAGTGAGCCCAAAGACTCATCAAGTATCAACAAGGCTAAAACAAGTACACAGTCATAGCATCATTAATCCACAATAACATTACACTAATCATAGCTTTCATACTTATGGCATGCGACCAATGCAATGCACCTTTTGAACTTTATCTCTTTTCGCATTTTACCGGTAATGCGGGGTATACATCCGTCGATGAATACCCTTACCTGTGCCCTCTGGCACAGGGACCAAGAGCCTATACACCACATGTATAGGGACTTTTGCCCATCACCTTTATGATAGGGACCTCTTTACTCACTGCCCACATTCCACGAATGTGGGGACCTCAAGCCCGTCATTGCATGACGGGATCTCAACTATTTATACTTGGTCACCACATAACCAAGTCTCAAACATGCTCAAAACATGCATATGCGCTATGACATCATCTTTCATACATAGGAATACAACGTGTACACAATAACATGTAAGCATTAACAACATACGAAGGAAACTTTAACCATAACTTGCAGTCATCAAGATAGATGGAAGCTCATCTCATTAACATCTATGCATGGCTATTACGAGCAAGACACAACACAATCTCAGCATGCAGACATAAATATGCTATAGCCCGAATACTTGCCTCAACCGTGCAAGAACGGTGGACGCGAAGAGGGTGCTGCCCCTGGAATCACGCTCCCACCTGAACATAAAGATAACCCCAATCTAAGACCAACATACTGGACCAAAAGCATAAGTAACAATACAATTGAACTCGCTAAACTCCCAAGCGTTTCCAATCTTCTAATTTCTAGCGATCGATTTGGTGTTCACTGCGGACAGTCAACTTCTAAAATACATAACTTTCTGCTCAGGAGTCCAAATAAGATGTTCTTGGACTTTATGTAAAGGTAATTAAATTACCTAAATAAACTTAGTTGGGGAGCCCTTTTGATTCTGCGAAATATTGCCTCTACCAAGCCAAACTACAGAACATCAATTATCACGTCGGTTTCTTTGGATAGTACACTAAAACCACCATAACTTTTGCTACGGAAGTCCAAATATTGTGTTATTTATCTCTATGAAAAGGTATGGAAATTACCTACATTTTTCGTTATATTGAGATCCCCTGATTTTCCCTTTAATTAACAGTTTTATCCAGTTTTCTACACACTGTTCAAATGCTGACAGATCAGCAGGACAGCGATACTAAAAACTTCATAACTCCCTGACCGTTAATTAGATTTGAGCGTTCTTGGTGGCCATTGAAAGCTAAGAACATAATCTACATAACTCTAGGAGATCAAAACTCCTAATTAGGCCTCTAATCACACTAAACTAACCGTGCAACAATCTGGACAAAACTGCAACTTTAGCAGATAGACTTCAAAGTAGCCAAAACTAATCGGTTCCGCTTCTACGACTAACCACACAATGACAAACGACATTAGTTACCCTTGGATCAGCTGAAGATCGCGAGCTCCTGCTGGTGATCCCTTTTTCCTTCTCTTCTCCCCTCTCCCTTCCCTCTTTTCTTCCTTCTTGGCCGGCCACCGCAAAGGAGATCCCTTCTTCTTCTCTTGGCCGGCAGCAATGGGGGAACTAGGGGAGGAGAAAGAGAGAGGGGGCTCAAGGGGGAGGTAGCCAGGGAGGGGAGGTTGGGGCGCAAGGTGAAGGAGGGGAAGGGTGAGGGAGAGTGGCGGCCACAATGAGGGGAGGGGTGGGAGAGTGGGGTCCGGCTAGGGTTTTGGGGGGGGGGAAGTGGCGCCCCCCCCCCTTTGGCCGGCCACCTCAAGCCCTCATGGGCCGGGGCCCAAGCCCAGGTTGAGTTAAAACAGCGAATTCCCCCCTCTTTAACTGTTGAATTGAGTATTTTCCAGTTGGTCCTTCCCGTAAATCCATTTAATTCTCTTCCGAATAATTAATCTCTGCCGACTATTTGCTTATCACACTTTCGGGGTATTACATTGTACCCCCTTAACAGGATTCGACCCCGAATCTAAACGCCAAACTTCAGGAGATAAAACCGAGACTGAAAACTTAACAACAAAGAATACGTACCTGTTGTGAATAAGTCTGGATATAGCTCGCGCATGCAAGACTCCAGTTCCCAAGTGGCCTCTCTCTCAGTCTGCTGCGACCAAAGCACCTTAACGTACTTCAGGGTTTTGTTCCTCAAGGCTTTTTCTGATCTTTCCAGAATTTGCACTGGCTTGGACTCAAAGGTCAGATCTTGCTCAATGATTAGAGGTTCTAGTGAAACATGATGCTCCGGATCTCGCAGGTACTTCCTTAACATAGACACGTGAAAAACGTTGTGAACTCCGCGCATTGATTCTGGTAGGTCCAATCGGTATGCCAACTTCCCGATCCGAGCCAAGACCGAGAACAGCCCAACGTACCTCGGGCTAAGCTTCCTCCGTACCGAACCTCACCACACCTTTTGTGGGGGATACTCTCAAGAGCACCTGATCTCCCACTTCAAATTTCAAGTCCTTCCTCCTCACATCTGCATAACTTTTCTGTCTGCTCTGGGCTGCTAATAGGTTCTGTCTCACCAACGCCACTCGTTCAACAGTCTTCTGTACCCAATCCGGACCCAAGACTGCCTTCTCACCCACTGCTTCCCAGCAAAGGGGTGACCTGCATTTACGCCCATACAAAACCTCAAACGGTGCAGCCTTGATACTTGAATGGTAGCTGTTATTGTAAGCAAATTCCGCCAATGGCAACTGATCCTCCCAACTGCCCTTCCAGGACAGAACACAGGATCGCAACATGTCTTCCAAGGTCTGAATGGTGCGCTCTGTCTGCCCATCTGTCTGTGGGTGAAACGCTGTACTGAGACGGAGTTGTGTGCTCAGTGCACTTTGCAAACTTTCCCGAAACTTGGAGACAAACTTGGCATCCCTGTCGAAAATGATGGTCTTTGGCACACCATGTAATCTCATAATTTCCCGCACATAGATAGCGGCCAAGTCACTAGCTGAGTTGGTCGTGCGGATGGGAATAAAATGTGTGGATTTGCTGAATCGATCCACTATAACCCAAACTGCATCCTTACCTCGCGGTGAACGAGGCAACGCAACAACAAAGTCCATAGAGATATCATCCCATGGCCATTGGGGGACCTCTAATGGCTGCAATAACCCTGCAGGACGCTTATGTTCTGCCTTCACTTGCTGACGCACGCCACAAGTGGCCACATTATTAGCAATATCCACCTTCATTCTTTTCCACCAGAAATTCTGCTTCAGATCACGATACATCTTTGTCTCACCCGGATGAACAATATACGGAGTGCGATGTGCCTCCCTTAGGATGTCATCCTTAACCCCTGCCTTCTGTGGCACACACAGGCGACCTTTAAATCGCAATGCCCCGAACCCATCCAAACTGAAATTCCCTTCCTTTCTCAAATCCAGACACTTCCTGACCCTCTGCAATAATTGGTCACTCTGTTGCGCTTCCCGCACACGCTCTGGAATGGCTGACTCTAAAATCAACTGTGTTTCGGCCTGAGCAGTGCTTGCATAGCAATAAGATATCCCTATGCGGTCAAAATCCGCAATTAAACAATCCAGAGTAGCAGGCGTAGCCTTGCGACTAAGAGCATCAGCCACCACATTGGCTTTGCCTGGATGGTACCGAATCGTGAGATCATAATCCTTGATCAGCTCCAACCATCTGCGCTGCCTTAGATTCAGGTCCCTCTGTGTAAATATGTACTTAAGACTTTTGTGATCAGTAAAGACATCACAAGATTCACCATAAAGATAATGTCTCCAAAGTTTCAAGGCGAACACTACCGTAGCCAACTCTAAATCATGTGTTGGGTAGTTCTGCTCATGCTTCTTCAGCTGCATTGATACATAAGCTATAACCTTTCCCTCCTGTATGAGGACACAACCCAAACCAATCTGAGACGCATCATAGTACACCGTAAATCGCTTCCCCAGCTCGGGAAGAGTAAGGACAGGAGCAGTCACCAGCTTTTCTTTAAGGGTTTGGAAGCTACGCTCGCAATCGTCATCCCATCTAAACTTCACATCCTTCTGTGTAAGTCTGGACAAGGGCTTGGCAATAACGGAGAAATCCTGCACAAAACGCCGATAATATCCCGCCATGCCCAGAAAGCTTCTCACTTCTTTGACATTAGTCGGCCTTCCCCATTCTACTACTGAAGAAATCTTACTTGGGTCGACTGATATTCCCTTATCATTGATGACATGTCCCAAAAATCCCACTTCAGACATCCAAAACTCGCACTTTTTCAACTTAGCATAAAACTTATTCTCTCTTAGCGTCTCCAACACCAGCCTCAGGTGACGCCCATGATCTGACTCAGTCTTTGAGTAAATCAAAATATCATCAATAAAGACCACAACAAAATCATCCAGGTAGTCATGTAACATCCTGTTCATTGTCTCCATGAAAGCAGCAGGGGCATTCATTAGTCCAAAAGACATAACTTTAAATTCAAAGTGCTCATACCTTGTAGAGAACGCCGTTTTCTCGATATCCTCCTTCCGGACAGGAATCTGATTATATCCCGATTGAAGGTCAATCTTTGAGAACACTTTGGCCCCCCTCAACTGATCAAATAAATCTTCTATGCGAGGCAAAGGATATTTATTTTTAATGGTTAGCTGGTTGAGGGCACGGTAATCGATACACATGCGCCAACTACCATCCTTCTTCTTGGTAAAAAGAACAGGAGCTCCCCACGGAGACACACTAGGGCGGATAAGATCTTTCGCCTTTAAATCATCCAACTGCTTCTTTAGTTCCTCCTGGAAGGGACGGGCCAAACGGTAAGGGGTCATGGAGACCGGTCGAGCACCTGGTACCAAATCAATTCTGAACTCCACTGGACGAGGCGGAGGTATCCCGGGCAACTCCCCTGGAAAAACATCCAGAAATTCCCGAACCACCGGAATACTTCCTGCAGTCAAAGATATACTCGGCTGTTCCACCAGAGACAAAAAGAATCCATTTTCGCTGGTCGACTACCAAGAAACAAACTAGCCAGCACGCAAAGGGAGTAAGAGGGGGCACTACCCTGAAAAACTACCTCAAGCCCAGACGGTGCCTGCAGGGTTACTGTCTTCCAGAAGCATGATATAACCGCTCGATAACTATGCAACCAGTCCATACCCAGAATAACATCAAACGGCTCCATCTTCATGACCATCAGATTAGCAATAAAATCTTCCCCATCTAAGGAGATCACACAACCAGGACTGACTATGGAGCTAGAAAGGATTCCCCCAGGAGAATTAACTAGAACTGACTGAGCTATAGACTGCAAACTCAAATTGGCCCGGCTAGCAAACTCTAACGATACAAAAGAGAAAGTAGCACCTGAATCAAAAAGAACAAATGCCTCCACTGAGTCCACTAAGAGCGTACCTGTCACCACATCGGGACGACCTGCCGACTCTGCCGTCGGCATGGCATAGGAAACTACTACTGGGGCGGTAGGAGCTCCGACACCCTGGTATGGGGGTGCAGCAACTGCTGGAGGTACTCAAGGCGCCACAACTGGAAGTGGTGCTGCAGGAACCGGTGGCCAAAAGTACCCCAGCGGTGGGATCCCTCCAGGAAACGGAAGGTGAGGCTGAGGCTGACCCCAAGACTGAGTAGGAGTGGCCGCCAACATCTGCACAGATCCTCAAGATGAAGCTGCTTGCTCTGGTGCTGACGCCGGGTCTGGCTCCCACTTGATTATACTGGCGGGATTCCGCCGACAAACCAATGCCTTGTGGCCCTCCCGACCACAGTGGCGACAAGATCCAGACCAAGAACCCTCTGAAGTATGATGCTCATTGCCACACTTGAAGCACTTCATACCTTGCCCTGGGACCGGACGCAATCTAGGAACACTCACTGATGGTCGAGAAGTGGAGGATGATTGTGGCCTTGTGGACCTGGACTTGAAGGAATTGTGCGGGCCCTTGAACTTCTTGGAAACTGGCTTCAGAGATGACCCACTCCCTCCTCCAAAACTCTTCTTTGATCGCCACCAAGACTCTCCGTAACCATGGTACCTCCTGCACTGCAATCGCTCCCCTGCCGCATCTCTAGTTCCATGCCTCTGGCTTGCTCTACCAGGGAGCTAAAGTCGCGCAGTTCTAGTGCCCCCAATACCTGGTGAAACTCCCGTATGAGCCCTCTGCGAAACCTCTTAGCCTTCTCCGCCTCATCTGTAGCCACCGCCAGAACAAAGCGGATCAGGTTGTTAAAACCCGCCTCATATTCCGCCACTGTCATCTTGCCTTGCTTGTAACCCTGCAATGAGACTTCCATTCTCTCCACAAAAGATGTTGGGTAAAACCTCCTCCGAAATTGCTCCACGAACAACTCCCAAGTAACTGGGCCATGGGCAGCGGTCCTAGCTGTCAAAACTCCCTACCACCAGATGTCCGCTTGCCCCTTAAGCTGGAAGGCCACAAACTGTGCCCTCATCTCAGATGTCATCCCCAGTGCTCCGAAGTGTCTCTCCATGTGACGCAGCCAGTTGGTAGCATCCACTAGCGTGCCCAACCCATCGAAGGTATCAAGGCGCAGGGCGCTCCACTGATGCAATCCCATAGTAACTGTCGTGGGTACCACCGCGGGGGCCACCAATGGAGCGACAACAGGTACAGCCGGTGGAGCCTGATTCTCTTGAACTGCTGAAGCGACCTCTTCTCGACCCGCAGACTAGCTTCCCGACTACTGAGTTCGAAGCTCGCGGGCGTTGCACTGCCTCGCCGACACCCTGCCGGCCATGACCACGACCTCCGCCTCTTGCCATCTCTAAACATCACAACAAGAACAAAGTTAACTAGTAACTACAACACAAGAGTAGTCATAAATTCGACAGTAGCGTAGCGCAATGCAAAAAGAAACCCAACCCCACCTACTGTGCTTAGTGTGTCAAAATTAATATTTCATTACCCACGGATCTATAGCCCGCTCTGATACCAACTGTACACCCCAACTCACATTGAGCCTGGAATGCTACTGGAATTAAATTAAACTAGAACAAACTACAAATTTTCGGCAGAACCTCCTTTGTATAGTCAACTATACCGAGGTTCCAACAATTAATTATGGCATTTATCAATATCTCCATAATCAAGACTTGCAATTCTCATTATTACAATTAATCTGATACTCAAACAAAAACCATCCATGTGTGATTCTCAAGCAGTTTACTTATTCCTGAAATGAAACTAAATGGCAAACGCCTTAAGGTTGTGAGGTAGTGAGTGCATCCAACATCTACTCCCTCCCATGCATGTCGTTACTGCCAGTTGTACCTAAAACATATCAAAGCAAGAGTGAGCCCAAAGACTCAGCAAGTATCAACAAGGCTAAAACAAGTACACAGTCATAGAACCACTAATCCACAATAACATTAGACTAATCATAGCTTTCATACTTATGCCATGCGACCAATGCAATGCACCTTTTGAACTTTATCTCTTTTCGCATTTTACCGGTAATGCGGGGTATACATCCGTCGATTAATACCCTTGCCTGTGCCCTCTGGCACAGGGACCAAGAGCCTATACACCACATGTATAGGGACTTTTGCCCATCACCTTTATGATAGGGACCTCTTTACTCACTGCCCACATTCCACGAATGTGGGGACCTCAAGCCCATCATTGCATGACGGGGATCTCAACTATTTATACTTGGTCACCACATAACTAAGTCTCAAACATGCTCAAAACATGCATATGCGCTATGACATCATCTTTCATACATAGGAATACAACGTGTACACAATAACATGTAAGCATTAACAACATACGAAGGAAAATTTAACCATAACTTGCAGTCATCAAGATAGATGGAAGATCATATCATTAACATCTATGCATGGCTATTACGATCAAGACACAACACAATCTCAGCATGCAAACATAAATATGCTATAACCCGAATACTTGCCTCAACCGTGCGAGAACGGTGGACGCGAAGAGGGTGCTGCCCCTGGAATCATGCTCCCACCTGAACATAAAGATAACCCCAATCTAATACCAACATACTGGACCAAAAGCATCAGTAACAACACAATTGAACTCGCTAAACTCCCAAGCGTTTCCAATCTTCTAATTTCTAGCGATCGATTTGGTGTTCACTACGGACAGTCAACTTCTAAAATACATAACTTTCTTCTCATGAGTCCAAATAAGATGTTCTTGGACTTTCTGGAAAGTTAATTAAATTAACTAAATAAACTTAGTTGGGGAGCCCTTTTGATTCTGCCAAATACTGCCTCTACCAAGCCAAACTACAGAACATCAATTATCACGTCAGTTTCTCTGGACAGTACACTAAAACCACCAGAACTTTTGATGCGGAAGTCCAAATCTTGCGTTATTTATCTCTATGAGAAGGTATAGGAATTACCTACATTTTTCGTTATATTGAGATCCCCTGATTGTCCCTTTAACTAACAGTTTTATCCACTTTTCTACAGACTATTCAAATGCTGACAGATCAGCAGGACAGCGATACTAAAAAATTCATAACTCCCTGACCGTTAATCGAATTTGAGCGTTCTTGGTGGCCATTGAAAGCTAAGAACATAATCTACATAACTCTAGGAGATCAAAACTCCTAATTTGGCATCTAAACACACGAAACTAACCGCGCAACAATCTGGACAAAACTGCAACTTTAGCAGACAGACTTCAAACTAGCCAAAACTAATCGGTTCCGCTTCTACGACTAACCACACAATGACAAATGACATTAGTTACCCTTGGAGCAGCTGAAGATCGCGAGCTCCTGCTGGTGATCCCTTTTTCCTTCTCTTCTCCCCTCTCCCTTCCCTCTTTTCTTCCTTCTTGGCCGGCCACCGCAAAGGAGATCCCTTCTTCTTCTCTTGGCCGGCAGCAATGGGGGAACTAGGGGAGGAGCAAGAGAGAGGGGGCGCAAGGGGGAGGTAGCCAGGGAGGGGAGGTTAGGGCACAAGGTGGAGGAGGGGAGGGGTGAGGGAGAGAGGTGGCCACAATGAGGGGGAGGGGTGAGAGAGTGGGGTGCGGCTAGGGTTTGGGGGGGAAGTGGCCCCCTTTGGCCGGCCACCCCCTAGCCCTCATGGGCCGGGTCCCAAGCCCAGGTTGGGTTAAAACAGCGAATTCCCCCCTCTGTAACTGTTGAATTGAGCTTTTTCCCGTTGGTCCTTCCCGTAAATCCATTTAATTCTCTTCCGAATAATTAATCTCTCCCGACTATTTGCTTATCACACTTTCGGGGTATTACACTGCCCACAGAAGCAAGGCCCCTCACCTGTCAGATTCAACTTGGGAGCTACTCCAATCAGAACCCCCATGCCCGGAGCCGGACGTGGAGCACCTCAGACTCCAACTGCACCAGCTAAGACCCCTCAGCCTTATGGAAGAGGCCGTGTGAACCACATCACCATGGAGGAAGCCTAGATAGCCCCAGACGTCGTGTTGGGTAAGTTCCTAGTAAATTCAGTACCTGCTACAGTTTTATTTGATTCTAGAGCTTCGCATTCGTTTGTTTCGCGGATTTTTGCCGCAAAGCATCGCTAAAGGTTTCAAACCTAAGTCCGCCTTTGTTGGTTCAATCCCTGTTCGAGTTAAGCGCGAACCAGGGTTGCCCACAAGTTAAGATGATCATAGAAGGGGTAGAATTCCTAGCCAACCTGATAATCATTGACACCAAATCCCTAGATGTGATTTTGGGTATGGATTGGCTTATTGAACACCAAGCAGTTTTGGATTGTGGTGGCAGAAGTATCACCCTAGTCAGTCCAGTTGGGACTAAAGTAAAATTTGAAGTCCCCATGAAGAAGCATGATGGAGCTTTAGTCTGCAGTGTCAAGACCCTATCCTTGGAAGATGTACCGGTAGTCAGAGAATTTCAGATGTCTTTCCTGATGAATTACCTGGAATGCCGCCAGACAGGGACCTAGAGTTTGTCATCAACCTAGTTCCAGGGACCGCACCAATTTCTAAGAGAGCCTACCGCCTGCCTATTGATGATTTGGTCGAGCTGAAGAAGCAAATCGAAGAGATGCAAGAAAAAGGATTTGTCCGACCAAGTTCCTCACCTTGGGGAGCCCCGGTTTTGTTTGTTACAAAGAAAGATGGCACCCAAAGGATGTGTGTGGATTACCGCTCACTCAACGAAGTCACCATCAAGAATAAGTACCCTCTACCTAGGATTGATGATTTGTTTGACCAGCTGAAGGGAGCCGGAGTGTTCTCTAAGATAGATTTAAGGTCAGGATACCATCAGTTGAAGATCCGCCAAGAGGATATACCCAAGACAACTTTCTCAACCCGATATGGACTGTATGAGTTCACGGTCATGTCTTTTGGATTGACCAATGCCCCTACTTACTTTATGAACTTGATGAATAAAGTATTCATGGAGTATTTGGATAAGTTCGTTATTTTCTTTATTGACGACATTCTAGTATATTCCAAGAGTGAAGAAGAGCATGAAGAGCACATTCGCTTGGTTCTGACTAGGCTTAGAGATCATCAACTCTATGTCAAATTCAGCAAGTGTGAGTTTTGGATGAAGGAAGTTACTTTTCTGGGACATGTCATGTCTGTAGAAGGAGTTGCCGTCAACCCCAGTAAAGTCAAGGATGTACTCAATTGGGAGTCACCTAAGTCAGTACCTCAGATCAGAAGTTTCCTTGGTATGGCAGGATATTACCGCCGGTTTATAGAAGGTTTCTCCAAGATAGCAAGACCCCTCACCCAGTTGTTAAAGAAGGAAAAGAAATTTGTCCGACGCCAGAATGTGAGCAAAGTTTTCAAGAATTGAAGAAGCGCTTGACCACCGCTCCAGTGTTGACTTTGCCAGATGTCCGAAAGGATTTTGAGATTTACTGTGATGCATCGCGACAAGGTCTCGGTTGTGTTCTGATACAAGAAAGAAAGGTAGTAGCATATGCTTCACGTCAGTTGAGGCCGCATGAAGTAAATTACCCCACCCATGACCTAGAATTAGCTGCAGTAGTGCATGCTTTGAAGATATGGCGTCATTACCTCATCGGTAATCGCTGTGAAGACACTGACCATAAGAGCTTGAAGTACATCTTCACCCAAGCTGATCTCAATATGAGGCAAAAAAAGATGGTTGAAATTGATCAAAGATTACAACGTCGGAATCCATTACCACCCCGCCAAAGCTAATGTTGTAGCAGATGCTCTAAGTAGAAAGGTCTATTCCAATACTCTGATGATCAAGGAAAGTCAGCCAGCACTACATGAAGAATTTCAGAAGCTCAGGTTTGAATTAGTTGAAGAAGGTTATTTGGCTGCATTGGAAGTGCAACTAACTCTACAGAGTCAGATCAAGGAAGCCCAGATCAAAGATGCAGATATCAAATAGATCAAGAGTAACATGAAGAAGGGTAAATCCCTAAGGTTTACAGAAGATGAGCAAGGAACCATTTGGTTCGATAAGCGTATCTGTGTACCGGTACCGGACCAAAAAGAGCTCAAGCAGTTGATACTCAAGGAAGCTCATGAAACCTTGTATTCCATTCACCCTCGAAGTGCTAAAATCTCTCAAGATCTTAAGGAAATGTATTGGTGGCCTAGTATGAAGCGAGAAATAGCTGAATACATAGCACAGTATGATGTTTGCCAGCGAGTTAACGATGAGCACCAGAGACCTGCTGGACTCCTACAACCCTTGCAGATCCCTGAATGGAAATGGAAAGAAATTGACATGGACTTCATCACCGGTCTGCCAAGAACAAGAGCTGGATATGATTCTATTTGGGTCATTGTAGATCGCCTGACAAAAGTTGCCCACTTTATCCCAATCAAGATCACCTACTCACGAGACAGACTTGCAGAATTGTACATGGCAAAGATAGTATGTCAGCATGGAGTGCCGAAAAAGATTGTGTCGGATCGAGGATCCCAATTCACCTCAAGATTTTGGCAGAAGCTGCACAGCGTTTTGGGCACTAATTTGAATTTCAGTACACCCTACCATCCTTAGACAGATGGACAAACAGAAAGAGTGAATCAAATCCTAGAAGATATGTTAAGAGCCTGCGCTCTAGAGAACCAAACCAGTTGGGATCAGATGCTACCTTATGCAGAGTTTTCATATAACAACAGTCATCAATCAAGTCTACAAATGTCCCTGTTTGAAGCCCTTTACGGGAGAAAGTGCATAACACCCCTGTATTGGACTGAAATAGGAGAATGACAAGTACTTGGGCCAGATATCCTGAAGGAAGCCGAAGATCAAGTTCGGGCAATCAGGGATAGGCTAAGAACAGCTCAAACTAGGCAGAAAAGCTATACTGATAATCGTCGTCGGGATTTAGCTTTTGCGCTAGGAGATCATGTGTATCTGAAGGTCTCACCTCTCAAAGGAATGCGTCGTTTCAGAGTAAGCGGGAAGCTTGCACCAAGATACATTGGACCTTTCCCAATCCTCGCTAGAAGAGGAGAAGTTGCTTACCAATTGGAGCTCCCATCTCAGCTGTCAGATGTGCATAGCGTCTTCCATGTGTCTCAATTAAAGAAGTGTCTGCGCGCTAGAAGAGCAAATGCCGCTAGAAGCAGTTGACCTGCAAGAAGATCTCACCTACAAGGAGCAACCCATCAAGATTCTGGAAGTGTCCGAGTGTGTAACAAGAAGCAAGATCCTTCATTTCAACAAAGTTCAGTGGAGCAACCATACTGAAGAAGAAGCCACCTGGGAGCGTGAAGAGGACCTGAAGGCCGAGTTTCCGCACCTATTCTCTAGTCAGCCTGAATCTCGGCGTTGAGATTCCCTTTAAGGGGTGTAGGTTTGTAACATCCCTAATTTGCGAGTTTTTGAAATTTTCAAAAGTTTTAAAAGTAACCATTTGGTTTAAGTTGCAGAAAGCTTAAAATTGAAATTTAGAAATCAAAAACTCTTTAAATGGAATTAATCCAACTTCAATTAAATTAAAAAGTTAGTTTATTGAAGTTTTCTGGATTTTATTTGGATTTTAAGCTTTTATTGCATTTTATGGATTTTAATTTGGCTTTTCCTTTTTGTTTGAAGACAAAACCTATTTTGTTTGCAAAATTTAAAACTAAAGTATAGCTAAAAGCATTTTTATTAAGTTCTAAATAATTCAAGGATCTTCTGTGAATTTTCCTAGAATTTTTGAATTGCTTTAGGTATTTTCTAAAAGGTTTTGCTTTTCTGGTATTTTCTAAAATAAAAAATCCTTTGAAAAATCCCCCTCCGGTCTGTGGGCCGAATCTCTTCGGCCCACTCCACCCCCTCCTCCTCGCGCGGCCCGCGCCGGCCCGCAGCACCCTCTCCCCCCTTGATCGGGCACCGTCCGATCTGGATCGGACGGCTGCCGGCCGCGCCTCCCCGCTCTCGTTTCCCTCTCTCTGTCGCGTGGGCCCCGCCTATCAGGGTCGTCGTCCTCCCCGGACCCCCCCTCTTCCTCCCCGCGCGGCTGTGCGCAGCACACCGCCGTAATTCTCGCCAACCCCACCTCCTCACTCGCCTGGCCCTAGCGCCTGTCGCGCGCCATCCGCCCCCGCCTCCACCGCGCTCATGCGCTCCGCCTTTTCTCCCCCATTTCCCCCTGCTCCGCGCGGACGAGCCGCCACCACCGCCATTGCCGCCGGACACCCTCCCCTCCTCCTCTGTCTCTGGGCCTCCTCGAGCCCTTTAAAGGAGAGCCCCGGGATCGCCTCCCCCTCCTCTCCCGATTCCCCCTTCTCCCTCCCCTCTCGCCCACCTTCGCCCCCTTTTCGCGAAATCTCGCCGTCGGTCGAGCTCCGCCTCCCCGCCTTTTTGCGTCGCCTCCAACCCCGCCGTCAGTATCGCCGCACTGAGGAGCACCTCGTGCGCGCCTCCCCGTCCCCGAACCGACCCCGGAGCACCATCGCCGCCGTAGCCCTCTTCCCGCCGCCGTCTTCTTCTCCGTTGCCGGCAGCCCCGCTTCAAGCCGCCGGCAGGTGAGCAACGAGCTCACCGTGAGCTCCTCTTTGCGTCCGTGCCCTCGCCACCAGCCAAAGCCAGCGTGCGGCGGCCGCCGGGCCGGCCCCGAGCGCGCGGCCGGGTGCCGACGTGGCCGCCACTTGGCGCCACGTACGCGCCACCTCAGTGCCTTGAGCCCGCGTGGCTGCCACCTCCGCAGCCGTGTGTGCGCACGCGTGGGCACTGGCGTGGCCGAGCCACGTGGCTCCCAGTCAGCGCCACCGAGGCGCCCCGTCAGCCGTCTTGTCTACGTGGCAACCACGTGGCTGCTGACGTGGCAATTTCTTTTATTTCCCGTTGAAAAATAATTCGGCCGGAAATTAAAATCCCCTCGCTGACGTCAGCTGGCGCAGCAAATTGAATTTCCTTTGGAAAAATAAATCAAAAATTGAGGAAAATCCAATTTTCTTCATTTTATTTGTTTTCCAACTTCGGAAGGCCATTACTTCTTCGTTCGAACTCCGATTTGAGTGATTCAAATTTCTAAATTCATCTAAAATCCCCCTCTTGCTGTTAGTGCTAATTTGGTATTTATTTGGAATTTATTTGGAGTTATTTTATTTATTTTGCTCTTTTCGTACGTGTAGAAACCAGCTTTTCGGAAGATTTCTCGGATCCGACGACCGAAGCACCTCAACTCTTCAACGAAGGAAAGTCATAGACCTTTGATCATATTGAAACCATCTTTATAAAACTATATTGTTTTATATATACATGCATCGCTAGTTTTATATTAAATTGTTTCGGGAGTAGATAATTGCCTAATTGATGTATGCCTCCTTGATAAATTGCTATCGACATGTATCCTTGAATGACATGAACCCTTGGACACCTTACGAGGGTTTATATTAGTTGGACATTGATAAATTACAAACACAGTATCGTATCATGCTTGGCCATGCTTTAGTTGTACGTCGGGACTCAGGATCACATGCTCGTATGAATAAACATGACTTAATGAATTATGGAATCGTGGCGTGGCCATTGTTGTTAAAAGATGTTGTGCCAAGGCTAGGGTGGTCTTCGGCCGGGTTGAACAGAAAATGTTTTATGCTCGGGCGAGTGGGCGGTGGTGAGTGTGGGTGCCGTAACACACATTGGGACGTGAATCAGTCTCGCCTGAGCAGCCAACTAAGGACTTAACCTTGAACCATTGATCTGGGTCATACCGTGCAACCACATGTCTAGACTGGGATAGACTTGACCAACTAATTAGCAATGTCTTGGGTCGGTTCTGTTTTGGATGAGAACGGCGCAAGAGGGGGCATGAATCTGGCGGGAGTAACCCGTCAGAAGCGAATCCTTAGCGAGTAGAACCGAGTCAAGACAGAACTTTGTAAAGGCCTTGTCACATGCTCTAGACCGCTTACCCAAGGTAGTGAGCGGTGACATAGATATATGCCAGACAAACTAGAGAATTCGTGTCTTGTGGGTAAAGCTGTACAACCTCTGCAGAGTGTATAAAAACTATTCGAATAGCCGTGTCCCGGTTATGGACATGCCCGGAGATTTCACGCAAGGGGTAGAGTTTTAATTAAAAAAATGGTGGGATTGATGGTCTAGGTGGAATGATTGGGATGATCTCTAGTTGTTTCAAAGAACTGAATTACTTATGTATTAATCTTTTAAAATTGTGCTTTAAATCTACTTACTGTATTTACTGTTAAATGTTGCTTTCTGCAAAAGTAAACATAAAGTCATCCTTGTCAAGCCTAGCATGAATAATAATTGCATATTGTTCCCTATGACTTGCTGAGTACATTCAAAGTACTCACGGCTTGCGCCCTATGTGATTAATCCCCACAGAAGAACCCGGAAACTCATAGTATTATGAAGAGGAGTATCCCAAAACTTTGCGAACTAGGTCGCGTCCTCCACTTGATTGCCTGTGGGCATGTCCCGTGGCCACCACGAGTTATTATGTTTCCGCT
Source organism: Ampelocalamus luodianensis (assembly GCA_036346255.1). Taxonomy (NCBI): domain Eukaryota; kingdom Viridiplantae; phylum Streptophyta; class Magnoliopsida; order Poales; family Poaceae; genus Ampelocalamus; species Ampelocalamus luodianensis. The sequence continues at coordinate 78,437,655 of CM070621.1, forward strand.
GCAAGTTGTATTTTGTTGCTAAGCCCTGTGTGGTGCACTCTGTAAGACTTGACCATAAGGTCCTTTTTGCTACTAAGTAATATTAATTTGTCCGCTTCATCGTCATTTTGTTGTATGGTTGTGATTACATCGATGTTGTAACTGTGCGAGCTAGCTACTGATCTGGGACTAGTTCAGAATGCACAAAGGGTCCTGGGGTTGTATACCCGGGGTCCCGACAGGATCGGTGTCGTAGGGGTGGCCCACCGGCCCCAACGACTTGACGAAGGCCCCAAAAGGATCTTCAAGGAGCACCAAAGGAGGCAAGCCAAGAGTGCGCCTCGGCTAGAATGGAGGCCAACAAGGTACCCCTCGCACAGACAGGAGGGGTGTGCTGGATACCTCAAGGGTGACAAGACGAGAGGGTACCGCAACCGCTGACGAAGGGTGCCTCGGGTACCCTCGCATAGAGCAAAGGGCGCACGAAGGATGCCGAGGGTGCCCGGTCGGTGGACAATGCACCCCGAGGTAGGGACCATGAGGCCCTCGGCCCTAACCACCTTGTCAGAGGCGAGGGGGCCTGATGGGCCCCCGCTCCGAAGTTCCCCAACTAGAGGCGAGGGGGTGCCACTAGACTATCAATGGACTGGAAAAAGCACAGGTGCCATGGGCCCGGTCCAAGAAGGATTACCGTGCACCAGGAGCTACACCTAGGAGGGCCTAAAGACCCTGCAACCCCTGCGCCTAGGGGGCATTTGTAGTGAGAGAATCATAATATCCTATACCCTCCTTTGTGACTGTATAAATAGGGCTTTGCACCATATAATAAAGGGAGACTTTTTTAAGGCAATAAAGGCACATTAATACACTCTTAGCACCGGTCCCCTCTGCTAAGGATCCCTTGGTCTCCCCCTTTGCATCCGTGGGATACCCGGGGTCCTCTTTTCTCTACTATCTAATTCCGTTGCTATGACAATCGGCAAGACGAAGGAAGATGGAAGAGGAAAGAGAAGGAAAAGCTAGGGTTTCGTGCTCTACCATCGATTGTCATCAACTTTCTAACGATCTGATCAACCTTATATTTATCTTACATTGATGTTTATTCATGTTGTAGATTGGTTTGGTCGCGGGAGTTAGGCGTTTTGTAATGCCCTAGTTCGTTAAATTGTACTATAGAATATTATTGGGCATTTTGAGGTATCTTCATCTAGAATCATGTTTTTGTATGGTTAGAAAAGTTGTAGATAATTGTCTTAGATTTCCAGAGAGTCATAGATCATTGAATTTGGGGAAGTGAGTAAAACATTATGGCATCAGGAGTACTGTTGTCCAGAACTCCGTCGCCAATGACAACAGTTGTGAAGTTTGTGTAAATACGGGTATTAATTGTGGGAATTAAATTATGGTCATAACTAGGATTAGCTAGAGAATTTTATGTATATTTCATACATAGTATGGTTTGCTATTTTTCATGTTGTAGAATAATAGTTATGAAAAAGTGAAGTTTGTTGTTCTATTAACTTCCAGAATGGCCTTCAGGGTTGGAAACGGGGATCTAGATGGTAAAATCAGAAGTTTTGCATGACTAAAATATTGTGTGGAATTTCGTGTAGCTTCTAGAGAGTATAAAGTTTACTATATTTAGAGTTCAAAACAAAAGTTATTAATGTTTGATCACTTGCACATCGGGTATGTCGTCTTGTGAAGTTGAGTTAAGTGCGTTGGATTTGCGTGTAGGCGCGATAGCATTTTGGTTCATGATTGTGCACTATTGTGGCATGTTTTGAGTGTATTATTTATGTTTGTACATGGAGTTTCACTTCGAGTTCGGTGCCGCTGCTGGTGCATCGTCCCGACTTTCGTGGCTAAAAGGTAAGTGCATGGTAGAATGGTAGACAATGGATTGTTTACCGTTGTCTTTGATATTACACTATCATGTTATTTATTTACGCTTTCATTAAGATTATTTACATGCCTTCATATTATGATGAAGATGATTTATTGAGTTTATGACATGATATATTCATGAAATGAAATGACATGATAATGGATAATTGTAGTGGTTAACGAACAATGTTACATAATGTGCATTCATCATGACAGGATTGCACGAGCCAGGGTGGTGAGCACTGTTACATGATTATTCTGGAGATCTCTAAATAAAAACCTACTTCAGTGGGGACTTGACGGGAGTGAAGGATAGAGTAGTTCATCAACGAGTGATCGCTCCTCTATACCAGTATGAGTTGATTTGAGTTGCATATGAGCATGAGCATAATGGAGCATTGTAGACATGAGAAGTTAATTGTGCTAATTAACTACATGAGAAATGGTTTGATTAATTGAGTATGAGCATGACAATAAATAAATGATTGATGGTGATATTATCGAGTATGGTTGATGAACTATTGTTTATGGTTTTATTATGTATTTGTTGAGTCTTGGACTCACTCTTGCTTTGTTGTTACTTTTAGGTGACCGTTGATGGCGACATGCATGAGATAGAGTAACACACGATCATCACATGCATCAATCACACAAACATTATCAATTACTTTTCTTTATTTACAATCTAGTGACATGATTATTCCCTTTAGGACTTATTCATGTTTGGACTTGATTATCATTGAGATGATACTTAGAATTTTGGTTGATTCATTAATTATAAGTTCAATTTAGTTTGATCTATTAATTGCTTAGCTTATTGATTGGGTTCTTATTCACTTTAATAGTAGTCACTTATTATTAATTGCTACCATCCTATGTACCGGGAGTATGGTCCCAGCGTTCCTTAGGTGCAGGTATTCTAAGTGTTTCTCGAGTGCATGTATCTCTAGTGTTTCTCAAGTGCGTGTGTCCTGAGCCTTCTTGGTACATGTTACCAAGTTGTTAACTTTTATTCTTATGCTGTTACCTTGAGTTAATTGTATCTCTCGTGACCCATTGATGAGATTTTTATTGTGTCCATGTTTGCTAGACTTTATTGTTAATTAAGGTTCAAATTGGTAACTAGAGTAGTTTAAGTGATATTCTGAGCTCAGTGTTGGACCGAGTGTTACACAATATTACTATGGGAATCACACAGATAATCAAGCTAAGCATTTCTTCAAGGTTATGATTGGTGATTTTCGTGAAAGAATGGTAAGTTGTTTTCAATTGTGCTATGCTCTTGGGTAGTTCCTCTGAAGTGGACAACGTGTCCGAAGAATTCCCTTATCCTTCTTATGTATTCATACCACTCCAAAGCAAAATTTGCAAAGAAATTTAAAACCAAAAGACTATTGTATCGTACCTATATAAGTAGTTTTGTAGGAATGCTTGTGCACCATGAGATGAGGAGAAAATATGTTGTTTGTTCTCCAAAATAATTGGCAGCAATCATCTAATAAAACAACCTTCAGGAATGAAACTGCGTTGCATTAGGTACAACTTTTCAATTACTCTCAGTTTGCCATCAGAAATGAAGTTATTTCATGTTCTTGTAAAGACGATGAACTTTGACCGCATTAGCAAAACCTTTCATATAGCAAAATCCTCTTTATTTCATGTCCTTTCATCAACAAGAGCTGTAATTTTAGACCAATGTTTTTGTTTGTATTTGTGCGGCATTTCATGGGGAAATTAACAAGAACTATTGTCGTAACAGTGCCCCACCCCTAGGTTCATCGGGAATACTCAGTATGTCTTTCGGGAATATGAGAATGTACATAGGCTAAACATATAGCTATAGCTACAGAAAATGTATCAAAATACCTCTTTTTCTATCACTGCAAAGGAGGGGCAAGAAGGGAATATATATATATATATATATATATATATATATATATATATATATAGGGGACGTATCTAGTGCAAATGGGTATTTGAGTGCTAAGGTGCAAATGCCAACTAGGAGCGTTGGATCTAGATTGAATAGCCCAGATTTGGGTGCTAATCCCACCTCCAATCCACTTAACCTTTTTGCACTAAACCCCCTACTGCCCCTTCATTTCACATTGCCAATCCTACCCTTCCCCCTCCCGGCTCCTGCCCTTCCTCTCACCCAGACGAACCACTGTCGCCGCACCTCCTTGGCCCCTGGCGCCGCCCTCCTCCCCCTCCCAGTTGCCGCGCTTTGCCTCCCTGGCACCTAGCGCCACCATCCCCCCTCCCGGCTGCCGCGCCGCCCTCAATCCCCTTTTCCCTCGCATCCATCCCCACCCTCCTCCTCGCCTCCATCTGCCTCCTCGCCACCGCCCTCGTAGGCCTCCTCCCGCCGGAGCTCAAGGCATCTGGCACGTCCCACGTGGTCACGCAGCACATCCACCTCAGCAGCCGAAGGCCACCTCGAAGCACCCCTCGGGTCCCCTCGCGCCCGAGCCAGAGCGCCTCCTCCGGCCGCCCAAAGCCCACCGTGAAGCACCTCTCGAGCCCGAGCTTCGTGTCACGTCTGAGCAGGCGAGGTCGCCTCCGCTTCCCTGGGCTTGGAGCACCCTTCACGCCGCACCCTCATATCCCGCCTCATCGCTCCCCCGCGCGTCCTCCGGCCGCCCGAAGCCCACCGCGAAGCACCCCTCGGGTCTAAGCTCCGCGTCGCGTCCGAGCGGGCGAGGTCACCTCTGCTAGGGTGGGGTGCAACCGGGAGGGGGAAGGGCAGCGGCGGCGCCAGGAGGAGGCCACGCCTGTGGAGGGAGAGAGGTCGGAGGCGCCATGGAGAGGGAGCGCGCGGGGCCGGGTGCTAGGGCGGCGGCACCCTAGGGAGGTGGCACCAGGAGAGTAGGGACGGCAACGCCATGGAGCAGGAGGAGAGGAAGAAGGGTAGAAGTTGGAGAAGAGGGAGCAGCCGGGTTGGGTCAGGCACCAGGGAAGGCCAGGTAAATGTGAAATGAAGGGGCAGTAGGGGGTTTAGTGAAAAAAGGTTAAGTGGATTGGAGGTGGGATTAGCCTCCAAATCTGGGTTGTTCAATCTAGATCCAACGCTCATAGTTGGCATTTGCACCTTAGCACTCAAATACCCATTTGCACTATATATATATATGAAAATAGTATAGTACTCGTGGGAGTACGTACTCACACTTCTCATATACCACTTAAATCGTATGATGATACATCTTTATCAATTTGAGCATACTCTAGTAATGATTATAAGATACCCCAAAGTAAGTTCCATGAAAAAATTCATTAAAGTCCAAAAAGGTATATAGCAAAATAAATGGTTCAAATGAAAATTTTCAATCAAATCACATTGGAGTATCTTATAATTGGTATTTAAGTATACTGAAAATGGTAAAAAAGTATAATACATTCGCTTAAGTTGTACATTTGAAGTGGGAGTATATATATATATATATATATATAGAAAAAAATACTATCTACTCCCAGGTGTAGTTACTCCCTCTCCATCCACCATGTAATCCTTGATGAGATCTGTACATCATTCCGAGCCTAACGGGCTTGTAAATAACGGATAGGGGAGAGACCGATCCAATATTTATCTCACAGCAAGCATAAGGTATTCCTTCGACATGGCCCTTGCCGTTCGCGCAGTTCATTCACGCGCTAGGCAAGAAGGTATCACCGAGCTAGCAGTTGGCGGTTGTCGTTGCGAATGAGTAGATGCAAAAAAAAAAGGTATGGAATATACTACATTTTTTAGGGATCTATTGATTTGCAACTGGTGACCTAGCTACATGCCTCCTCGAACTGGAGATCTGCCATCACATTGGATCGTCCATACCACCAACGTCACTAGTAGTATATACTACATACTACTTTGATATATCCAAGGAAGACAGTGCCGCCACAACATGCTTGAACTGGTATCGTTGTAGTGCTATGTGTAAGCATCACATACATCTACGCCAATTTTCTTGATGCACTGAGATCTCATTGTGATTCTGGTGTTCTAGTGCAGGAAAGCAAACTCGGTCGCCTGTACATGAGGCTCCTGTCGGTGGGTGCCCGCCGCCACGATGAGATGGCCCAAGGTGTAGGTGCCATGATGACGAATCGCCCCAAGCGTGCAATCGACGAGGTCTATGGCCACGAGAGACTAGGCTACGATGAACTGCTATAGTTTCGACATCTATGATGTGATTAGGTTGTCTAATTTTCAAGGACATAGAATTAATAAAAAAAATAATGCATATGGACGAGAGCGTCGCATATACCAATCAACATACTCCATAAAGTACATTCATACGTGAAATACTCTCTTCCCAAATCCATATACAGATGTACTAATATACTATCATAGGTATATATACTCCCTAATTACATGTACTAGCATACTCCCGAGGTATACATACTACCTAAGTACATGTACTAAAATACTCCCTTAGGTATACATACTACCTAATTAAGTACATGTAATAAAATACTCCCATAGGTATACATACTACCTAAGTACATGTACTAAAATACTTCCTTAGGTATACATACTACCTAATTAAGTACATGTACTAATATACTCCCTTAGGTATATATATATATATATACTACCTAAGTACATGTACAAAAATACTCCCTTAGGTATATACATGCTTCCTAAGTACATGATTAAAATACCACCTCTCTAGAGTATAGAATATACTATATTTTTTAGGTATGGAATATACTACATTTTTAAGTATGAATGCTGTTCACGCCGTTCATTCAAGCGCTAGGCAGGAAGGTATTGCCGACGTTTACCGGAGCGGATGCTTACCAACATCAAAAGGCAATTACGTAGTATACGGGATTCAGATATTAATTTTGATTATTTTTTGAAAGACAATAAATTACGTAGAATGTTAGCGGGTTGCTAGCAATTATTGTGGAGTGGTATCCGACCCAATAATCTAACTAAGCATGTGGTATCCTAAGGCCATAGATATAATAAGAAGAGTAACTACACCTGGGATAAATATAATAAGAGTAACTAAACTGGGAGTAGCACATAGACTTCCTATATATATATATATATATATATATATATATATATATATATATATATATATATATATATATATATATATAGCCCTAAGGCCATGTAAGAAGAGACTCTTTCCTTCTCTCAGTCAAAATACAACACACTGACATCTCATTCCTTCGACTCCTCCCTTGCTCAGTGCTCTCATGACACAGGATATTATATATCCACTCTCATGAGGAGTTAAAATCTCTGTTCTTGAATGGATATTCCATTGTAACCGTGCACCCTTTCACAAGCAGGTTGTTTAGCTTTGCAATTGACTTGCTTATATACTGTTTTTCCATTCTTCAATTTGTTTCAGTTGTTAATTAACTTTGCATCTGGGCCGCAGATACAAAGTTATAGGTTGTAAACTGTTTGGAGTAGACAGTCCATTTTTACTAGTAGCTTAGTTTGTTTAAATTGTCATTATTAAAAGACCATTTCCCTCCTGTAATTAGGACTTTTCTAGAAAATATGCCGATGTATATCTTCCATTCGAGGAGCAAACACTGATGCTTCGACGTCATGGCAAGTTTTGGGAAGATCGGTGTCGCGTTACCAAGCACAAATATAAAAGGCTTTTGAAAGGATGGAAACAGTTTGCACATGACAACAATTTGCAGCTGAGGATATTTGTCTCTTCGAGCTACTGAAAAACAACGAGTACACGGTGAATGTTCATATCAGTCGCTAGAAATGAAATTTCACGGCCTCTTCTTCTATTCGTGCCAACTTCTGCAATGGTGGATTGATGGTGGTAAAGGTCGCCAAATGGGCCATGCTAGCCAGATCGACTCGAATCACACCACTGTTGGTATAGTCTAAGCACAACATGGCCCACAATCTAAACGGGTTGTGCCGGTCCGGCCCAACACACCGTGTTGTGCTTGGGTCGTGACCTCAGACCGGCTCGGCCTTGCACGAATAGTACCGAGCCTGGCACGGCATGGCCTAGCTCGTTAGGCCTTTTTTATTTTTAATATTTATATAATTTTACTTTGTATTTTTTGAATTTTATATAGTTTATTTTATAAGTATATATAAATTTATTTTGTGTTTTTTAAAATTTATATATTTCTATGATTTTTAACACCTTTTTAAATTTTTCATGCCAGATGAGCTAAATGGGCTGACACTAGCCTAACGGGCTAACTGTGCCTGGGCTAACTCGACACAACCTATGAGGCTATCGTGTCAGTGCTTACGGGCTAGACCCATCGTAACATCCCCATTTTGGCTTGTGTTTCAAATGTAATAAAATGAGGGTAAATTGCTTCATCCTTTACTTTTGAAACCTTCGAAATTCTTGTAAAAGAATTTTGAAAATTAAAAATCAAAGGCCTCATTTATGTCAACAACCTCCTTGGTCAAATCTTTGTCAAATCCTTGGAAATAATTTTCCTGGTTCTAAGGTTGCTTAGTAACACCTCTTCGAGCGGTGGGCGATGTGCGCGGCTGTTTGACTCGATCGCACAGGCGTCGTTGGATGCGAATCGGACGGCTGGCCATCGTCGTCCTCCTCTCGCTCGCGCGGCGCTGCGCCATGGCGGAGCCGAGCGTGGGTGCGCAGTGTCCTGTCACCTCCGTCGTCGTCAACGGCTCTCTGCTGGCGCATTAAATGCCCGTCACTCCACCGCCCCGTTTAGTCGTCGTCTCACCTGCTCCCGTCGCTCACGGCGACCGCAGCGGCAGCGGGAACCCGAGGCGGAGCAACGGCGCTTTCTTGCTTCTCAGGCCTACTTAAGCTCCCGGGTCACCCCCTTCGGCTTCCTTTCCTCTCCCCGCAGCTCCCTCTTGCATTCACTAAGCACGAGCGAGCCCATACCACCCCAGCGCCCATTTCCGCCATTGCCGAGCTTGGAGCTCCTGTCGCCGACGGTGCTCCAGTGGTTCTTTGGCTCCCTTCTTGCTCCTGCACCTTCCTCTCACCTCGGTGGTGCTTAACCCCCACTCCATTTCAGGTTGCTTCAACGGGAGCGCCGGGATTTTGGAGTTCCCCCAATTCGGCCGCGAGCGCCCCTCTTCGTCTCCAGTGCCGGTGAGTCCATCTCCCCTCAATTCTTTTCTCTGGGAGCACCAGTGTGGCACGTGGGACCTATTTTGATGATGCGGTCGCTCTCTAGTTGTCCAGGACAGCTTCCCCTCGTTGCCGCCATTGTTGCCGTCGCGAGCTTTGTCGCGGAGCTACTCCGACCACCTCTGCTTCCGCGTCCGTCGGGTAGCCCTCGATAGTCCTAGATGCTCGGGCACCGCTTGAATGGGCGATGCGGAGCTCTTTTGCCGCTTATCGTCGTGCGTCATCTTTGCCGTGGCCGCCTCTCCGTCGCGTCGCCGCTCGGTCCACCACCGCGGTGTGAGTGGTGCGGAGGGTGCGCAATGCTATTGCGCACCCGTTGCTAGCATCCTCTCGCGCCGTCGTTCCTTTGGTCGCCGGCGATTGGCCGGCGAAGCTTCGGTCGCGTTGTTCGGACGCCGTCGCGGTCGCGACGTGGCCCAACGTGGCGCCGCCCATCCTTAGATCTGCGGTCGAGATTTCGTGTGTTAATGCGGTGTCTTTGTGTAGCGTTGATTGTGAGCCGTCCATCTCACGATCGACGGTCCACACCATTGTTCCGCCGCCGCCGCGCGCGTTTTCAAACGCGTCGGCGTGGTTCAATCTGGATCGTTGGATCGAAGATCAACGGCTGGGATTGCGAAGGCATTCGTTCGGTCCGAATGCCATCATCGTTTGGACCGTTGGATCTTGATCCAACGGTGAGCCTCGGTGAGCGTGTGGTGTGTCTTTGTCGCGCGCATGCGCGTGGGCCGTCCGATCCAGGATCGACGGTCCCTATTCAGCCACGTCGTAATAGCCTTTATGAGTTTCCCGAAAGCTTTATTTGCAAACTGAAAAAGGTATTAAACTTCAAAAATACATAACTAATTCATTTTAAACCCAAATCGGTTGATTCAAATTTTTTTAGCTTTAGATTGAGTTGTACTTTAATTTAAAAATGAATAGAAGTTTAGTTCGGCTCCAGAAAATAGATTTTAAAATTTGTTTAAGAAATAGGTTCTACTTATTATTCTAAAATTGGCAATTAACTTGTAAATTGCATGACTAATTCTCTGAAAATCAAATTTTAGTGAAACCAATTTTGTTAGCTTCCCCTAATATAGTAATAAATGATAAAATTGGTTTTAGGCATGTTACTGTGTTTAACAAGGTTTCACATGCAATTTAAATTGGTTCATTTTCATGACTTGAAAAATCATAGCTCTTTAAATATAACTCCAAATGACCTGAAATTTTATATGGGTTACCACTATACCAGTAGGTAGCTACCATAAAAATTTCAGCTTCAAAACCTTTCTAGAAAATATTTTGCTACAGTGCTATTTAAGTGTAGTATTTTGGCCGAAAATAGGTTTTAGGGAATATCTTTTGCACCACAAATCCAAATTAGGTTTTCCAGTTCCTATGTCTAGGTATATTCCTATTATACCTTGTGTATAATTTTCGCAGATTTGGATAATTTTGCTTGCTCTTTTGTTTAAGTGTTGCTCGTCTTATTGGTCGTTTTAGCTCTTTCGCTTAGGATTCGATATTTGCGGTAACCCGAGAACGACCCTCGCAACAAATTGAGCAACAACAAGCGAGCAAGCAGTTTGATCATTTCCCATTGATCCCTTTACTTTTAAAGTCTAATATTTTGTTTAACTTCTATGTATGCATTGCTATTTTGTTGTTAAATTGATTAGTTAGAACTCTAGTTGCATAATCTGTAGGTAAATGGTTATCCTCTACTACGAGCCTAGGTTATTTGTGTGGTTAGAGTTCGATGGATGAACTCTTATCACTTAGTAGATTACGAATGAATATTGCTTAGCCATGCCTAGTTATCGGTAGTATTGGGCGATCATCGACTTAGTCGGTGATCTTGATCACACAACTACTTATACTACTCCATTATGTCCAACCCTTGTGTTTTATTGATTTACAAATCAAAAACTGAAAACAAAACTATATCTTGACTTGGGCACAATGGTATGTTGATGTGATCTGTTGGGTGTGTGGAATGGTGCCTAAGTCCCCAAGGACCGAGTTACTTGTGTCACTAAGCCAGCGCTTATTGCGTGCTAACCACACGAGGGGATATGGAACCTCTCTTGACTAAGTACTTTGGGAGGTGCTAATTATGAGCCGGTCGGTGGGTGTGTTCTTGTGTGTGTGTTTTGGAGGAGCATTAGCGCACCTGTTAGGCATCTAATGTGTCCTTCTCCCGTGGGTTGCGGCTCTTAATTAGCATCGTCCATCGGAAGCGTCTTGTTAGACTTAGCCATGCACGCATACCAAAGGAAGTGTGCTAACCGTGGTGGTGGAAAGGCGGTCTATCGTGTGGGTACATTGGTACACCCCTGCGGAGGATAAAACTATTGAATAGCCTCGTCCTAGGTTATGGACATGCTTGGTAAGGTCGTGCAAGAACTAGACTACAACCTTTTAAAAACTTAAACTTGACATGGGTGGTATGAAGGGTACTTCATACTATTGTTGTGGTGACTATGGGTTAGTCACTTCTAGGTTGGTGTTGTTCTCTATATATTGTTATAATCTGTCTCTCTTTATTTGAACAATAAAAGTTAATTGCAAACTTGCTTTGAATCTATTACCTTATTGCAATTGAAAACTTGCTTTATCTTTGAAAATAAGTCGAGCCTCATCCACTTAAATAAAGCCTTGCATGTAGATAATTATAGTTACGTTATCTCACACGTCTGTCTTTATGAGTACAAAAACAATTTTTGTACTCGGATGCTATGCTTAATTGTTGTTGCAGAGGAAGAAGGTGAGCCCAAGGGCCTCACTTTTGTGAGTGTGTTATGCGCTGTTTGGGACGATTAGCTTCAGCGTCCGGTTGGTTGCCTTGTGGGTGAAAGGCACACCGATTGGCTTTGTTATTGCCATCTTGTAACGTCCCAAAATTTGGCTTTTCAAAAATCTTTTGAGTAGTTTAGGTCCCTGAAAATTTCACCAATTTTATTTGAATTAATAAAGCTTAATTGGAATTTTCCTAAATTAAAATATTTAATTTGACTAATATAAACGTTAATTAAATAAAACCTGTGTTATTTGGCTTCCTTGTGTTTCAAGGAATTTTTGGGTATTTTCTGAGATTTTTTCGGATTTGTTTGCTATTTTATTTGACCTCCTTGATTTTGGGATTTCTTTTAATTCCGAAAATCCAGATTTTCTCCTGCCGATGCTACAGTAATCGCGAAACACTGTTCATCTTCCAGAACCGAAGCAGCAACGAGTCCAGTACGCATACGTGTTGAACTCAAAATTCAAATTTCCATATCTTTCTCTACGGTGCATATAAAGCGAGCCGTTTGCGCTCACGCGTCCGTGTTGATCCCCTCTTCCAATCCCCTGATTTGGTTTCCTCCAAACCGATCTATTTTCGCCGCAATCTCCAGAAAACCGAGCTCCAACCGAAGGTCTTCTCCGGCGAACTGCGCCTTCGTCCGACGTCCGTTGGCCGAACCGTCTGCGGCGTTGGCTTCGCGTCGTCGCCCTCTACGTCATGGTTCCATCCACTTCGCCCGAAGATCGCCGGAGCACCGTCGGCCATTAGAGCCCAACCGTGTTCTTCGCGTTCGTCGCTTCCTCGACGCCGAAGTCCCGGAGTCGTCCGAAGGAGCTGAAGATCAAGCAAGTAGAAGATTGAAGATAAAATAAGATCATCATTGTTATAGCAAGGCAAGTTATACCTTTGATCATATTGAATCCCAGTTTTAAAATTACTTTGATTCAAATTATTGCATTTACTTTAAGTAATTATTTAAATGCTTTTGGGTTTAGCTATTAATCCAATTTGTTATATCCACTTTGTCTATTGTATGTCATAATCTTTTGTCACCCTAGATTGGTTCATATTTAGTTGGTGCTATGGTATTACCAACGTGGGTTGGTTAGTACGAGTAGATTGCTTAGCCATGCAACGAGTCATCATCATAACTCGAGTTGCAATTATAAAGTTGACTATGTGATTATGGAACTTTGTGTAAAGCGTGTGCTACGTGTTATTACTTCGTGATGGCATGTGTTGCACTAAAACCAGCCCAGGTGGTAAAGGATTTGGGTGAGGCAAGTGGTGGAGCGTGTGACATGGTGGACTATGTGATGGGAATGATAATCTTTGTGATCTAGTTAGAAAATGGAAGTCTTGCCTTGGTCAATTAAGGACTTAACTTTGTGCGCCATTGAACCGAGCCTTACTGATGCACCACATGCCCGTATGGGACGGGCCTAACTTAGTAGGTTATGGATTCTTGGCATTGATTACTCAGTGTAGGTTAGGCTATGTGCCGGGGTGGAGGTGTGTTTGACCTCGGTGGCGGTTCACATCACGGGAGGATTCGTCTTCCTGTCCAACGATGTGTTATGCCAAAGCACCGTTAGGGTTGGCATAGCGGTTTGTAAGCACATCGAGTGTCAATGTTGAGATGAAGTTTCGAAAGGTTTTGTTGTGATCAGCTCTGATCCGCTTGATTGCATCTTGTGGGTAAAGTGTACAACCTCTGCAGAGTGTTAAACAATCTATTCGAATAACGCGTCCATGGTCATGGACATGCTCGGGATTTCACACGAGGGGTAGATTTTCATAAAACCTTTGGGAAGGGATAGTGTGTGATTTAAGTCATATGGTTGTGTGAAAGAATTTGATTAGGCTATGTGTCTTTGTGAAAACAAGCATTAAATTAATATTGTCTATTTGTTTTGAATTATGCTTTCAATCTATTATTTGTATTCAATTGCAAATGTTGCATTTACGCAAAATAACCACGAAGCCATTTCCTTTGGAATAAGCCCGCATCTATACATTGCATTCGTGGTATGACTTGCGAGTACGGTTGTGTACTCACGCTTGTTGTAAAACTTGCGCCCAAACCTACAGAGTGAAGGAATCGTCGGTCAACAAGGTCTACTTCAAGGATCGAGAAGAACTAGGTCGCGCACTTGGGATTGCTGTGGGCATATGGATGGGCTTCATTGAGTTATTCCGCTTCGTTCATTGCGACTTCATTGTGCTATTCGCCTCCGAGGCATTAATTGTAAGCTTTGACCTTAAGGTCTTTACTCGATATTTATTGTTATTTGCCTATTTATTAGTCATCTTTGTATATGGAAATGATATTTCATCGATGTTACCACTTTGTGTGCACTAGCGTGATCATGGACTAGTGCGGTATACGAGGGTCGAGTGTATTTTGGGTCCGGCGGAGGTGGTATCGAGCTATATCGACTGTAGGTCGTGACCTTAGTTAGAATTGTCGTTGTAAGGAAAACTTCAAAACTTATTTTACAAATGGAAAATCTTAACGATGTGCTATTCTCATCTTGTCTAGTTTCTATACTCTTCCATTCTATTTCTTTCTCATCTATATTCGTCCTCACCGTTTTGAGTATTAAATTGGACTCTCTCCTCTCATAACTTCTATAGTCATCGTTATCCATGTCAAATGTCTTGGTGGATGCCCAAGAGCTGTTTTGAGCAACTGTTTGAAGACCATGCAACCAACAACAACGTATCGACATCTCCCCAAGTGTTCAAGACAAGTGCGTCACAAGAATTCAAGACTAAGAAGAAGTTGTACGTCGCTTCCATCTTTCTCCAAGCTTCGCCTCCAAGGATCGCAAGCAATCAACGTTTGATGAAGACCGTTCTCAGATTGAGTTTTCTTCAGACCAACCATATAGGATAAATCAGTGTAGGTTCCTCCCGTGTGTTGAACCAAGTCGCCCTGTTAAGTTAGAGTTTAATCGACTAGACGATTAGATCTTTGTTTTCTTTCTTCAGTGTAGTTTGGCTGTGAGTTTTATGCTTCTTAATAGCTTTCCGGCTATTTGTGTGTTCCTTGGTGTTCTTTGGGTTAAACCTGCTCCCCTTAGTAGATTCTCTTCCCTTACCTTGTGCTTTTCCCTCGCATCTATTAGCCCTGGTCAGCCAGCAGATGGAGAACCCCATGAAGCCGACCTTGTCGGTAATCTTGAGGCGATGCAGCACCAGCTCGAGACCTGTCAATCCCGGTGGGCGGTTGTCGATACGGAGTAGCAGATCCAGTCATGGAACAATTCTTGGTAGCTCAGACTCAACTCATGAATGCGATGATGCAGAACATCAACAACAGGATGACCCAGCAGAATAAGACCACCGCTACTTTAGTCAATTTGTTGAATCAGAATAATCAAACGAGTCGTCGCACCATCGCCAGTGTCAGCACCAGAGCAGACAATGACCAACAACTATCTCCAGTGCCAGTAGTGACACATCAGAACCCGAGCCAGTTCCCTGCAGCCTGGAATCAGATCATGCAAGTGACGATGCAACCATTAGACAATATTAATGTTTGCAATGATGCGCAACTCGTTGCCATCCCAACGACGCGCCCTCAGTTCAAGTTTGCAAAGTTCTTAAGGACCAAGCTGCCTATCTTTGAAGGTTCAACCACACTCAAGGATGCAGAATCTTGGATTCGCACAATAAAAGAAAAGCTAGCTGTTGTGCAATGCAATGATAATGAAAAAGTTTGCTATGCTACTCATCATTTAGAAGGAGTTGCATTAGATTGGTGGGAAAAATTTCGCGCCGCCCATCAGGACAAGAAGACCATCACTTGGGCAGAGTTCGCCACCACTTTGTGCCAACAGCATACGATATCAAGCATAGGTGATCAAGAGAAACCTGCTATTTCGATATCCTACGCAAAATCTAACCGTTGTCAGTTGAAATGCTGCCAACCAGATAAGTCAGAAGATTGTGCATGTACCCACTGTGGAGAAATAGGCCATAGTGCTGATGAGCACAATATCAATTGTTCCAGTTGCGAAGGAAACCATTCCGTTGGAAAATGTCCCATGATCAAGATCACATGTTTCTTATGTGAAGGCAATGATCATTGTCCGAGCCGATGCCTATGTATTCGTGTTGACTTCTCGCAATGCAACGTCGGCGAAAAGTTTGAGCCTCTTTGTCGAGAACATTAGCAAAAGAAGGCAAACCATTACCAATACAAGATATGTCAGCTAAAGAATCACAAAAGCAGAATATTGACCTCAGCAGCCCACCTCAAAAGAGAAACAAGCCAGTATCGTCAGGAGATTGTTTGAGTGTAGTAAGCAAGACCACTATGCCAAGAGATGCTCGCAAGCGTTAAACTTCAACCTTCAAGAAGATTAGTCGTTCGGTGCAATATCACGGGCAAGCCACAATGTCATAGCGTGTATGTTACGATTGTCGCAAAGAAGGTCACTACATCATCGGTGTCCTCGGTGGAACCGATCACTAACTCTAGATGCAAGAATACTAGAAGTCGGTTCGGTCAAGATTTTAACTCCGAGGCGGTGGTAACGCGGCAAGATCCGTTTGCCCAACGGCGATCAAAGAAGATGCGTTTGAATAGCGATGTTACTAAGAAAGTCTAGATTGGTGATACGGATCATGCGATATCATGCCTCACGTTAGTAGCGATAAAATCGAGGAATCATTGTAACCTTTCCTTTGTTAGAAAGCAAAAATGTGGACATCTTTGCATGCAAGTTACGGAGAAAAAGAAATTATTGGATATTAAATCATTGGATACCTTTCCAAGAGTCTGCCTTTGCAAGTTGAGTAATCAAGCGTTAAGTCATGATGATTGAAGGCCGTAGAGCCGTAACTATGGAATGTGATGTTGAATTCCAACTCATCATTTTGCATAGCAGTGAGACAATGGTAAATGATTGAAGAATCTAATCATTGGATAATGTCCGTATCTGCAAGAGAATATGCAATTGTCATTGCAAGTGACCTATGCAACATGCAACCGCATTCAAAGTCAAGTTCGTCTCTGACTTGGTACCAGGATCAGCCAATTCTAGAAGGAATTACGTCACAGATGAATTATGATAAAAGTTGCCAACGAGTTTGCCAAAAACGATAGAGTAGATCAGATGACTTTATCAGATAAATGCAGTGGCAAGTCAAACCCGTCAGCTTTCAAGTGTCAGTTGAATACCAGTGAAGCAGTCGTTTCGAGACAGTGTTAGTTGAAGATCAATGAGACAGTCAATTCAAGTTAGCCAAGACCCCTCACCTGTTGTAAGAAGAGAAGTCGCCCAGACCGCTAGAAGTGAACTGAGTTTGTACGAATTTCAGAAGAGATTAATCGCAACTCCAGTGTTTGTATTGCCAGATACCAAAAAAAAACCTTGATAGCTTTTATCACGGAACATCCAAGAATTGGTGTGTTAAGAAGTTTCAGGTGGGAATTTTCTTAGTCATAATTCGAAGTTGCCACCATGGAGCAACAAAGATGGTTATTGGATTGAGAACCTCGAGATTGAAATCCATTCTCTCAGGCCAGACCAGTACAGCGGTAGATACTTTGAAACAGAAGAGCTACTGTAAGAATCTGTTGACTAGTCAGCTAAAGTTACTTGTGAAAGTCGGAAGTTGAGTCTTGAGTCAGTTGCAAGGATATCTGTTGAAACCCAGAATTTGAACTGATGCTAGAAATCAGTGCTGACCAGAAAGTGAGATGACAGTTTTGTGAAGAAAATTCGTCCTCACGTAAGGCCAAGGAAAGCGTGAGAACCCGCTGAAGGCGAACAGAAATGATGCACAAATCAATGAGCATATCTGCATATCTAATGAGAAGAAATTCAAGTAGTGATGCTCAAACCAACATTGAGTGCAAGTATTCCAGTTTCCCTGAAAGTACCAAGGCGTACAAAGATCTCGAAGTTGAATCGTGATGATCCAAAATAAAGAGAAACATCAGAATGGGTTACCCTTAGGTATGTCGGAAAGTTAGCCAACATGTCGGAGGCTAGTCGTGGTACTCCTATCATCGAGAATTCAGATATGGAATCTCCCAAGATCAATCGGGATATAATTTCTTGAAGGGTGGTTGTTGATCATTTGTGAAATTTATCGCTTCATTCTGTCAATATCACCTAGTTTGAGATCGTCTAGCGAGTGGTATCTGACGAGAGGTTGTATCTGACAGAGATGGTATTCGTCGGCATGAGTGCGGTGTTAGATCTACAAAGATGGTCAATTTGCACGGCGTGTCGAGAAGTTAGTATCGGACCAAGGATCGGCTTATCTTGTATTAGCGACGAGTCTATTTGATGCCCGGATGGTCATTTGATTCGAAGATGTGTATCACCCGAATCGATGAGACGATTGAAAAGGATTAATGAGTTATGCCTTAACTCATAGTACCAAGTCGAGCAAGTAAGTGTTATGTGCGAGTTTCCTACAACCGGATGTCGACCAATCGCGATTGTCACCATCCGAAATTCACAGTGGTTGATTGTGTAAGTCATCGCTCGACTAGGAGCGAATCAAATTACAAAGTATGTGGATGTTGCATTAATCATGAAGCGAAGACCAAGGATCCTTAATCTTAAATGGAATTTAAGCGGCTTGGTTCAAGCGAGAAAAGCTATGCAGATTATACTGATTATTACCTTTGCGCCATGTCTATCTTCAAAATACCGTTGAAGTTACGTGCTAACAATTGTGCGGCCGGTTGATGTAAATGTGTCGATTAGTTCGATTCGGCGCGGAAGAAGAGATAGTTGCCAACCCGAGTTACGATCAGTGACAAGATTTTCTCTACTCGAAGTGCCTTCAAGCCGATCAAGCGGCCGTTAGATGCAATCGAGTTTCAAGATGCCTTCGGCCAAGAGCCGGTTTGTCAAGTTTTCGTGACGAGAAGTTTAGCAAAAGCAAGGCGTTGTTCTGTAAGTGTTCAGAAGAGCGATTCTGTCAAAGTCAAAGCAATTTGAAAGTAAGAAGTGAACCCCAAGGCTGAATTCCTTATCCTATTCTATAGCCAGCCTGAATCTCGGGGACGAGATTCCTTTAAGGGGGGGAGGTTTGTAACGTCCCAAAATTTGGGTTTTCAAAATCTTTTGAGTAGTTTAGGTCCCTGGAAAATTTCACCAATTTTATTTGAATTAATAAAGCTTAATTGGAATTTTCCTAAATTAAAAATATTTAATTTGACTAATATAAACGTTAATTAAATAAAAACCTGTGTTATTTGGCTTCCTTGTGTTTCAAGGAATTTTTGGGTATTTTCTGAGATTTTTCCGGATTTGTTTGCTATTTTATTTGACCTCCTTGATTTTTGGGATTTCTTTTAATTCCGAAAATCCAGATTTTCTCTCTCCTGCCGATGCTACAGTAATCGCGAAACACTGTTCATCTTCTAGAACCGAAGCAGCAACGAGTCCAGTACGCATACGTGTTGAACTCAAAAATTCAAATTTCCATATCTTTCTCTCGGTGCATATAAAGCGAGCCGTTTACGCTCGCGCGTCCGTGTTGATCCTCTTCCAATCCCTGATTTGGTTTCCTCCAAACCGATCTATTTTCGCCGCAATCTCCAGAAAACCGAGCTCCAACGAAGGTCTTCTCGGCGAACTGCGCTTCGTCCGGCGTCCGTTGGCGAACCGTCTGCGGCGTTGGCCAGCGTCGTCGCCTCTACGTCATGGTTCCATCCACCGCCCGAAGATCGCCGAGCACCGTCGGCCATTAGAGCCCAACCGTGTTCTTGGCGTTAAATCGCTTCCTCGACGCGAAGTCCGGAGTCGTCAGAAGGAGTGAAGATCAAGCAAGTAGAAGATTGAAGATAAAATAAGATCATCATTGTTATAGCAAGGCAAGTTATACCTTTGATCATATTGAATCCAGTTTAAAATTACTTTGATTCAAATTATTGCATTTACTTTAAGTAATTATTTAAATGCTTTTGGGTTTAGCTATTAATCCAATTTGTTATATCCACTTTGTCTATTGTATGTCATAATCTTTGTCACCCTAGATTGGTTCATATTTAGTTGGTGCTATGGTATTACCAACGTGGGTTGGTTAGTACAGTAGATTGCTTAGCCATGCAACGAGTCATCATCATAACTGAGTTGCAATTATAAAGTTGACTATGTGATTATGGAACTTTGTGTAAAAGCGTGTGCTACGTGTTATTACTTCGTGATGGCATGTGTTGCACTAAAACCAACCGGGTGGTAAAGGATTTGGGTGAGGCAAGTGGTGGAGCGTGTGACATGGTGGACTATGTGATGGGAATGATAATCTTTGTGATCTAGTTAGAAAATGGAAGTCTTGCCTTGGTCAATTAAGGACTTAACTTTGTGCGCCATTGGCCCGAGCCTACAGACGCGACCACATGCGGTATGGGACGGGCCTAACTTAGTAGGTTATGGATTCTTGGCATTGATTACTCAGGCTGTAGGTTAGGCTATGTGCCAGGGTGGAGGTGTGTTTCAGCCTCAGTGGCGGTTCACATCACGGGAGGATTCGTCTTCCCTGTCCAACGATGTGTGTTATGCCAAAGCACCGTTAGGGTTGGCATAGCGGTTTGTAAGCACATCGGGAGTGTCAATGTTGAGATGAAGTTTCTGAAAGGTTTTGTTGTGATCAGCTCTGATCCAGTTGATTGCATCTTGTGGGTAAAGTGTACAACCTCTGCAGAGTGTTAAACAATCTATTCGAATAGCGCGTCATGATCATGGACATGCTCAGGGATTTCACACGAGGGTAGATTTTCATAAAACCTTTGGGAAGGGATAATTGTGTGATTTAAGTCATATGGTGTGTGAAAGAATTTGATTAGGCTATGTGTCTTTGTGAAAACAAGCTGTTAAATTAATATTGTCTATTTGTTTTGAATTATGCTTTCAATCTATTATTTGTATTCAATTGCAAATGTTGCATTTGCAAAATAACCACGAAGCCATTTCCTTTGGAATAAGCTCGCATCTATACATTGCATTCGTGGTATGACTTGCGAAGTACGGTTGTGTACTCACGCTTGTTGTAAAACTTGCGCCCAAACCTCAGAGTGAAGGAATCGTCGGTCAACAAGGTCTACTTCAAGGATCGAGAAGAACTAGGTCGCGCACCCAACCGATTGCTGTGGGCATATGGATGGGCTTCACCGAGTTATTCCGCTTGCGTTCGCGGCTGACTTCATTGTGCTATTAAGCCTTCCGAGGCATTAATTGTAAGCTTTGACCTTAAGGTCTTTACTCGATATTTATTGTTATTTGCCTATTTATTAGTCATCTTTGTATATGGAAATGATATTTCATCGATGTTACCACTTGTGTGCACTAGCGTGATCTGGACTAGTGCGGTATACAGAGGGTCCGAGTGTATTTTGGGTCCCGACACATCTTATGGCCATTTTGCTTCGCTAGTGTATTTGCTTATTTGTATGACTTTTGGCGGTCGGCCTCTCTTTGTATTAACTCTTTATATGTTAAGTATGTCGTTCGGTTTGTGTTTTAGCTTGACTCTATGTGTATGAATGGAATTGATGCATGATTTTGTAACGAGGTGTGTATACTGCATTTTGGAAGTATACATATCTCGAGGCTTAGTTTATTTGATTTGTCTTGTTAGGACCAAGTGGATGGTTAAACAAAGACAAGCCAATAAAACCGGGGTCCTCACAAAGTTGGTATCAGAGCCATTCCGACCGTAGTAACCCAAGCTTGGTCGTCCTTAGGATATTTTGGAAACCTTATTTTCAAAGTATCAAATGAGTTATGAAAGCTTAAGTAAGTTCTCAGATTTTATTCCTTACCTATCTTAGCTTTCTATCTCATCTTGCTCTAATTTGAGTTTTAAAAGTTGTTCTCCTTTCCTTCTCTCAAAAGATAGTCATTATCGTTTAAATGGGGTTTTGGGAACCAATGAGTTTGGCAAATTGAAGTGTTAGCTGTTCTTTACAAGGTTTTGAAGCTTCCGAAGTTGAAGATTTCGGCTTAGGAGCTTGGATGCAAAATCTGGACAGCGATCATTCAGTTTCCGGACAGCAAGCTCAAAGGTTTCTAAATAAGGTAGAAAATGAGAGGTTAATCAATTAAAACTTGTGGGAATAAAAGGGTAAGATGTGATACTAGTTAGCTAAGTATCTAACGTATGTTTATCGCTTTAACCTTGCTCATAAGTACTGTTAAACTTGTTGCAGTGCGCTGAAATTTTTATCTTCTCACACTATTACTCGTTCATTCAATACGGGTTAATGGCATTGAGAAGTTGAGCTTGGTTTGGAGTTTCCTTGCTGATTTGGAGCTTCTTTGGAAACATTTAAAGTTGTTTACTTGCTGTTTTTGGCTTTCGGTTAGGGTGATATTTCATTCCCCTAATCGTTAGCTTTTCGCTTTCATCAACTTCTAGTATTAGTGCTTTGGTTTCTAACCTAAATTTCTTGAACTAGGATGGTGGAGGTACTCGTAGCGGCGTGGTCGAAATGTTTGGATGAGGAGCTCCCGCCTCCTCCAACCATGGTGAGGTCCTTCTTCGATCGGCGCAACCGTTCAGAGGGCGGGAGGTCTGCTGGATGTTGTGCGCGCAACACCTCCGCCCTGCCGGTGCCTCGGGATCTGGCGGCGGTGGACATCGCCTCGTGGGGTTTGGCTGAGTTTCTTCGCACTCAACCCCCACGTTTTCTGTGTCCGAGGACCCTTTGGACGCGGATGACCGGCTGCGTCGAGTTGAGCGTAGGCTCGGCGTTGCTCGTGCTGAACCAGACAAGGCACTCTTGCCTCCCATCGATTGCGAGGAGCAGACTCTCTGGTGGGAGAACTTCTTGGCCATGCATCCGCGGCCACACTGTCTCTTGGGATGAGTTCGGACGGCGTTCGTCGAGCTCACATCCTGCCGCTTGATGAAGGCGAAGAAGAAGGAGTTTCTCGCGCTCAAGCAGGCGTAAGTCGGTGATGGAGTATCATGCGAATTCAACCACTTGGCTCGTTATGCTCCATCCGAGGTGGCCACCGATGAGGCCAAGCAGGAGAAGTTCATGGAGGGCTTGTCTGAGGAGCTGCAAGACAAGCTCTCCATTGTGGACTTTGCTGACTTTCAGGTTTTGGTGGACAAGGCCATTGTTGCTGAGCACAAGGCGAGGGCGCTGGCGAGTCCCATAGCGCAAGTGGGAGGCCCGATGCCGCACAGGCCGGCCTCTCGTCCTCGTGTCGGGCCTACTCCGAGGCCCGCTTGCGTAGCCGCTACCACCGAGGCCTCGGCACCAGCCTCGTCCTCCGCAGCCGTGCCCCGATCCACGTGCGCTGCGAACCAGCAGGTGGCCCCGCAATCCAGTGCGCCGGTCACTTGCTTTTCATGCAACCGAAGGGCATTATGCCAATAGTTGCCCTAACGGGTGAGCGGCCTCGTCCTAATGGAGGACGGGCGGGAGGTGGTTCTCCCGGATCGAAGGTTGTCCCGCTACCTAGGCGTGGGTAGTGGCGCGTCAACCTCATCTCTGCGGAGGAGGCACAGAGGCACCGACGTCGTGTTGGGTACCCTTCCGGTTAACTCTTTCCTCGCTCTGATTTTGTTTGATTCAGGCGCATCTCATTCATTTGTTTCTGAGTCTTTTGCTGCTGTGGGAGGTCTTCTTTTTACTCCATTGTTGGTCCCGCTGCTCATCCGCTCTCCCGGTTCGGAGTTGAGGGCTGAGTCCGAGTGTAGGGATGTCCCTGTTGAGATAGAAGGGGTAGGATTCTTGGCAACCCTTATCCTCCTTCGATCGGTGAGCTTAGATGTAATCCTAGGCATGGATTGGTTGTCTCAGCACATGGGACAAATTGATTGCGCTAGGAGGCTCATCTACCTCGCGATCCGTCCGCGAGTTCGCTTTCGCCGAAGTGCGCAGGTCGCATCTCTTCGCGCTCGGCGAAGCCACTCTGGATATTAGTGAAGTCCAGTGGTATGTGACTTTGTGGATGTCTTCCCGACGACCTTCGGGGATGCGCCGATTCGAGACCTCGAGTTCGTCATTGAGTTGGTTCCGCATGCGCCCGATTTGAAGAGGCCTTCGGATGGACCCAATTGAGTTGGTGGAGTTGAAGAAGCGGTGGGTGAGCTTCAAGAGAAGGGTTTCATCCGCCTAGCTCATCTCCTTGGGGATGCTCAGCAATCTTTGTCCCAAAAAGGACAAGACTGCGCATGCGTTGATTACCGTCCACTTAATGAAGTAGCGGAAGAACAAGTACCCTTTGCCCCAGATCGATGACCTTTCGATCAATTAAGCGGAGCTCAGTTTTCTCCAAGATTGATCGAGAGTGGGATATCATCGAGTTGGATTCGACGAGGATATTCCAAAGACGGCTTTTTCTACTCGTTATGGCTTGCGAGTATACCGTCATGTCATTCTACAACCAATGCTCGGCCTTGTTCATGAACCTCATGAATTCGGTGTTCATGGAGTATTTGGATAGGTTCGTTGTGGTCTTCATCGATGATATCCTTATCTACTCCAAGAGCGATGAGGAACACACCGAGCATTTGAGGCTTGTGTTGGGCAAGCCGTGAGCACCGGTGTATCACGAAGTTCGACAAGTGTGCATTCGGTTGAAGGAAGTAGCCTTCTTAGGCCATATTCTTTCGGCGGGAGGCGTGGTGTGGATCCTAGCAAGATCGGTGGCGTGCTTTCTCGAGTCACCCACCGGCCACCGAAGTTCGGAGTTTTCTTGGTTTAGCGGGATATTATCGTCGCTTTATCGAGAACTTCTCCAAGATAGCGGCCGGCGACGGAGTTACTCAAGAAGGACAAGAAGTTCTCGTGGTCCGCTGATTGCGAGAAAGTTTCCAAGCACTTAGCGGCGATTGACCACTTGCTCCCGTTCTGGTTCTCCCGATGTCCGTCGAAGCTTCGATATCTTTGTGACGCTTCTCGTCGAGGCCTCGGTGTGTCCTTATGCAAGAAGGCAAGGTAGTGGCCTATGCATCAAGGCAATTGAGACCTCATGAACTCAACTACCCTACCCATGACTTGAGTTGGCGGCGTGATCCATGCACTTAAGATTTGGCGACATTACCTAATCGGTAATCGTTGTGAAGTGTATTCGGATCACAAAAGCTTAAGTATTTGTTCACCCAACCAGATCGAACCTCGGGCAAAGGAGATGGTTGGAGTTGATCAAGGACTATGACATGGGTATTCACTACCATCGGGCAAGGCCAATGTCGTTGCGGATGCGCTTAGTCGCATAAGCGCATTGCAATGCATTGTTGCTTCAGAGCATCGACCCCTCTTCTAGAGGAGTTTGCGTCTCAACTTGGGTTTGGTTGAGCATGGTTCCCTCACCGCCTTGGTTGTCTGACCAACCTTGGTGGATCGGATCAAGTGCGCTTTCGTGATCGGATGTTGGAGTGAACGCATCAAGGAAAATGTCAAGAATGGAATAGCCAAGTGCTTCTCCGTAGATGAGCTTGGTGTCGTGAGGTTCGCAACGCCTCGTGGTTCCAAAGGACATGGAGTTGCGGGATTTGATCCTCGCGCGGCCCACGATTCTCCGTTATCCATTCATCCGGGGCCACGAAGATGTATCATGATCTCCGGCGAGATTTTGGTGGACCGAATGAAGAGGAGATCGCAAGGTTCGTTGCGAGTGCGACATGTGTCGTCGTGTCAAGGCGAACATCGTCCGCCGATCGCTTGACCCTTACCAATTCCGGAGTGGAAGTGGGATTCGGTCGGGATGGACTTTATCACTGGTCTACCCGGTCCCCAAAGAGGAATGATGCCATCCGGGTCGTCATCGATCGATTGACTAAGGTGGCTCATTTTCTTCTATCAAGACCGACCTTGAGTAGGTCTTCGCGGATCTCTACATAGCCCGCATCGTGAGTTTGCATGGTGTGCCAAAGACGATTGTGTCGGATCGTGGTTCATTATTCACGTCTCGATTTTGGCATAGCTCGCAAGAGGCTATGGAACTCGCCTTTCTTTCACTCGACTTTTCACCCCAAGCGGATGGTCGGAATGAGAGGTCAACCAAGTTTTGGAGGACATCTTTGCGAGCTTGTGTCCTTTCCTATGGGAAGCATTGGGAGAAGTGCTTGCCATTCGCCGAGTTTTCTTATAACAACGACTTCCAAGCGGCCTCGGCATGGCACCATTTGAGGCCTTATACGGAGAAAGTGTAGAACCCGTTGAACTGTGCGAGACCGGTGAGAGACCTTTCTTTGCCCGGACTCGATTAATGAGGCCGAGGGCAAGTCCGACTCATTCGTGATCGCTTACGCACGGCTCAATCCGGGCAAAAGAGCTATGCGGATCGCCGTCGACGTGAGTTGAGCTTTGAGCCCAATGACCGTTTATCTCAAGGTTTCTCCTCCGAAGGGTCACGGCGTTTTGGTGTCAAGGGCAAGTTAGCTCCTCGATATGCCGGTCCCTACCGTATTATCGAGAAGAAAGGAGCCGTCGCCTACAAGTTGGAATTGCTGCTTGCACTTGCGGGGTACATGATGTTTTCCATGTGTCCCACTAAAGAAGTGCCTCCGTGTTCCAACAGAGAAACTCCGTTGGAAACTCTTGATGTTCGGGAGGATTTGACCTATCGCGAGCACCTGTTCGCATACTCGAGGAGGCCGAGCGAAGAACAAGGAACAAGACCATCAAGTTCCTTAAAGTTGATGGTCAAACCATTCCGAGAACGAGGCTACTTGGGAGTGAGAAGATCGTCTCCGTCTGAGACTTCCTCTTTCTTTTCTCCGAGTGAACCAAATCTCGGGACGAGATTTTTGTAAGGGGGGGAGGTTTGTAACATCCCCATTTTGGCTTGTGTTTCAAATGTAATAAAATGAGGGTAAATTGAAACTTTTCCTTCATCCTTTTACTTTTGAAACTTTTCTGAAATTCTTGTAAAAGAATTTTGGAAAATTAAAAATCAAAGGCCTCATTTATCAAGTCAACAACCTCCTTGGTCAAATCTTTGTCAAATCCTTGGAAATAATTTTCCCTGGTTCTAAGGTTGCTTGGTAACACCTCTGAATTATTTCATAATTTTTGGAAATTATTTGAAATATTTTAGAGGCAAGTCAAACCTTGGTCAAACCTCTGTCTTAACCTACTGAAATTTTGGGAAAATTCCAGTGCACAAAAATCTCTGGAAATTTTATGGAAGGTTAACCCTAAGGTCAGGAAGCTCAAGTTAAAATTTCATAAATTTTGAAGTTGATTTGATGCCTCAATTAAATCCCCAAAAGTTTCAGCTCAAAATCAAATTCTAATGGGTTTGCATCGTTCCTCGGGCGCGGTCGGACTCGGGCTCGAGCCAACCGACTTCGGTCGAGTCAACTAAGCTATCTGCGCGTGATCGATCGGCGCGCGCTCTGGACCGTTGGATCTCAATCGGACGGCTCGCGTTCGTGTATGCATTCGGACAACTCCGGTTGCCTTCTATTTCTCGACCGTTGGATGTCCATCGAACGGTGGACGATTGTGCGCATTGTTTGACTCGATCGCCACAGCGTCGTTGGATGCGATCGGACGGCCGCCATCGCCGTCCTCCTCTCGCTCGCGCGGCGCGCGCCATGGCGGGCCGAACGTGGAGTGCGCAGTGTGTCCGTCACCTCCGTCGTCGTCAACGGCTCTTTGGCGCATTAAATGCCCGCTCACTCCACCGCCCGTTTAGTCGTCGTCTCACTGCTCCGTCGCTCGCGCGGCGATCGCAGTGGCAGCGGAACCCGAGGCGAGCAACGCGCTTTCTTGCTTCTCGAGCCTACTTAAGCTCCCGGTCACCCCCTTGGCTTCCTTTCCTCTCCCCGCAGCTCCCTCTTGCATTCACTAAGCACGAGCGAGCCCATACCACCTCAGCGCCCATTTCCGCCATTGCCGAGCTTGGAGCTCCTGCCGCCGACGGTGCTCCAGTGGTTCTTTGGCTCCCTTCTTGCTCCTGCACCTTCCTCTCACCTCGGTGGTGCTTAACCCCCACTCCATTTCAGGTTGCTTCAACGGGAGCGCCGGGATTTTGGAGTTCCCCAGTCGCCGCGGCGCCTCTTCGTCTCGGTCTTGGGTGAGTCCATCTCCCTCAATTCTTTTCTCTGGGAGCACCGGTGGCACGTGGGACCTATTTTGATGATGCGGTCGCTCTCTAGTTGTCCAGCGGCTTCCTCGTTGCCGCCATTGTTGCCGTCGCGAGCTTTGTCGCGGAGCTACTCCGACCGCCTCTGCACTTCGCGTCCGCGGTAGCCCCGATAGTCCCTAGATGCTCGGGCACCGCTTGAATGGGCGATCGCGGGCTCTTTTTGTCGCTATCGTCGTCGTCATCTTTGCCGTGACCGCCTCTCCGTCGCGTCGCCGCTCGGTCCACCACCGCGGTGTGAGTGGTGCGGAGGGTGCGCAATGCTATTGCGCACCGTTGCTAGCATCCTCTCGCGCCGCCGTTCCTTTGGTCGCCGGGCGATTGGCGGCGAAGCTCGGTCGCGTTGTCCGGACGCGCGTCGTGCGATCGCGGACGTGGCCCAACGTGCGCCGTCCATCCTTAGATCTGCGGTCGAGATTTCGTGTGTTCATGCGGTGTCTTGTGTAGCGTTGATTGTGAGCCGTCCATCTCACGATCGGCGGTCCACACCATTGTTCCGCGCGCTGCAGCGCGCGTTTTCAAGCGCGTCGGCGTGGTTCAATCTGGATCGTTGGATCGAAGATCAACGGCGGGATTGCGGCGCATTCGTTCGGTCCGAATGCCATCATCGTTTGGACCGTTGGATCTTGATCCAACGGTGAGCCTCGGTGAGCGCTGTGGGTGTGTGCTGTGCGCGCCGTACGCGTGGGCCGTCCGATCCAGGATCGACGGTCCCTATTCAGCCACGTCGTAATAGCCTTTATGAGTTTCCCGAAAGCTTTATTTGCAAACTGAAAAAGGTATTAAACTTCAAAAATACATAACTAATTCATTTTAAACCCAAATCGGTTGATTCAAAAAAAATTTAGCTTTAGATTGAGTTGTACTTTAATTTAAAAATGAATAGAAGTTTAGTTCGGCTCCAGAAAACAGATTTTAAAATTTGTTTAAGAAATAGGTTCTACTTATTATTCTAAAATTGGCAATTAACTTGTAAATTGCATGACTAATTCTCTGAAAATCAAATTTTAGTGAAACCAATTTTGTTAGCTTCCCTAATACAGTACTAAATGATAAAATTGGTTTTAGGCATGTTCTTTGTGTTTAACAAGGTTTCACATGCAATTTAAATTGGTTCATTTTCATGACTTGAAAAATCATAGCTCTTTAAATATAACTCCAAATGACCTGAAATTTTATATGGGTTACCACTATACCAGTAGGTAGCTACCATAAAATTTCAGCTTCAAAACCTTTCTAGAAAATATTTTTGCTACAGTGCTATTTAAGTGTAGCATTTTGGCCGAAAATAGGTTTTAGGGAATATCTTTTGCACCACAAATCCAAATTAGGTTTTTCCAGTTCCTATGTCTAGGTATATTCCTATTATACCTTGTGTATAATTTTAAATCGCATTTGGATAATTTTTGCTTGCTCTTTTGTTTAAGTGTTGCTCGTCTTATTGGTCGTTTCGCTCTTTCGCTTAGGATTCGATATTTGCGGTAACCCGAGAACGACCCTCCGCAACAAATTGAGCAACAGCAAGCGAGGCAAGCAGTTTGATCATTTCCCATTGATCCCTTTACTTTTAAAGTCTAATATTTTGTTTAACTTCTATGTATGCATTGCTATTTTGTTGTTAAATTGATTAGTTAGAACTCTAGTTGCATAATCAGAGGTAAATGGTTATCCTCTACTACCGAGCCTAGGTTATTTCTTTGTGGTTAGAGTTCGATGGATGAACTCTTATCACTTAGTAGATTACGAATGAATATTGCTTAGCCATGCCTAGTTATCGGTAGTATTGGGCGATCATCGACTTAGTCGGTGATCTTGATCACACAACTACTTATACTACTCCATTATGTCCAACCCTTGTGTTTTATTGATTTACAAATCAAAAACTGAAAACAAAACTATATCTTGACTTGGGCACAATGGTATGTTGATGTGATCTGTTGGGTGTGTGGAATGGTGCCTAAGTCCCCAAGGACCGAGTTACTTGTGTCACTAAGCCAAGCGCTTATTGCGTGCTAACCACACGAGGGGGATATGGAACCTCTCTTGACTAAGTACTTTGGGAGGTGCTAATTATGAGCTGGTCGGTGGGTGTGTTCTTGTGTGTGTGTTTTGGAGGGAGCATTAGCGGACCGGTTAGGGCCGTCTAATGTGTCCTTCTCCGTGGGTTGCGGCTCTTAATTAGCATCGTCCATCGGAAAGCGTCTTGTTAGACTCCGCCATGCCCGCATACCAAAGGAAGTGTGCTAACCGTGGTGGTGGAAAGGCGGTCTATCGTGTGGGTACATTGGTACACCTGCAGGATAAAACTATTCGAATAGCCTCGCCCTAGGTTATGGACATGCTTGGTAAGGTCGTGCAAGAACTAGACTACAACCTTTTAAAAACTTAAACTTGACATGGGTGGTATGAAGGGTACTTCATACTATTGTTGTGGTGACTATGGGTTAGTCACTTCTAGGTTGGTGTTGTTCTCTATATATTGTTATAATCTGTCTCTCTTTATTTGAACAATAAAAGTTAATTGCAAACTTGCTTTGAATCTATTACCTTATTGCAATTGAAAACTTGCTTTATCTTTGAAAATAAGTCCAGAGCCTCATCCACTTAAATAAAGCACGCATGTAGATAATTATAGTTCTGTTATCTCACACGTCAGTCTTGCAGTACAAAAACAATTTTTGTACTCGGATGCTATGCTTAATTGTTGTTGCAGAGGAAGAAGGTGAGCCCCAAGGGCCTCACTTTTGTGAGTCATGTTATGTATTGTTTGGGACGATTAGCTTGGCGGTCCGGTTGGTTGCCTTGTGGGTGAAAGGCACACCGATTGGCTTTTGTTATTGCCATCTTATGGCCATTTTGCTTCCGCTGTATTTGCTTATTTGTATGACTTTTGGCGGTCGGCCTCTCTTTGTATTAACTCTTTATATGTTAAGTATGTCGTTCAGTTTGTGTTTTAGCTTGGCTCTATGTGTATGAATGGAATTGATGCATGATTTTGTAACGAGGTGTGTATCTTGCATTTCGGAAGTATACATATCTCGAGGCTTGGTTTATTTGATTTGTACTGTTAGGACCAAGTGGATGGTTAAACAGTACAAGCCAAATAAACCGGGGTCCTCACACCATCTAAGTAACACACCAAACAAGCCCATGTCTAAATGGACCATACCTACATGGGCTCGTGCCGGGCCGGACCGTCCATTTGGCCACCTCTAGGTGGTAGTGCTTACATGTTCGATTCATGCTAGTGCGTCTAGGTTACTCTGCTGATACACTATATGTGATCTATCATCTATTTTCTATCCAAACCTTGAATAGTTTGCTTGTAGTGTCCCAAGTTCATGCACTAACCAATTCACCCAGAAGATTAAGCTGATGAAGAAAGATAGACAATATACTTCAACACTCTCCATCACATTTAGGCTCCTCGAGGTCTAAGACGTGCCATAGAAGTGAGCTATAAATTTTTTTTCAAGCTCTTTTACGGTACTCTCAAATGAATATGAGTTGTTCATTCATTCTTTCTTTTTTTTTTTATCAAATGACTAAGATTAATTATACTACAGCCGGGTAGAACGAGTACCGTAATCGTGAAAGAGATAAAATTGCCAAGGGGACGCATGGCACCAAAGTAATTTCGGCAACCTCATTGAGCTAAATTTGGGGCATGCTCATATTAGGCCGCGGTCGAGAGACTGGAGCCATCAGGGCAGTAAATTGACTGGCCCATACGGGAAATACTGGACCTGGTTGCTGGTAGGGTTAGGGCAAGACAGAGGGGTGGGGATCGAGGATGGGCCGGCTTGATGAGGGGTCAGGGCGGCGCCGTGAGGAGCGTGGAGATGCGGCGTGATCAGGGGGCGGCGCCGCAGTGGGGTTGGCATCGGCCGGTGGTGGTGGTGTCCGCCTCTTTTGCGGCGCTTGACGTGCGGTTCGTGGCACCAGGGAACACCGGCATGGCCTCCGGGTGCGAGCAGCCATGGGAACCCTCCCGGCGGCTCCCTTCTCCCCTTCCTCGCAATCGCCATCTTCCCTGTTCCTCAACCCCAACTCGTGCTGCTGGAGGGTGGCGCCAAGAGCTGCCGTCCACGCATCGGTGGCGGCGGA
Source organism: Ampelocalamus luodianensis (assembly GCA_036346255.1). Lineage (NCBI taxonomy): Eukaryota > Viridiplantae > Streptophyta > Magnoliopsida > Poales > Poaceae > Ampelocalamus > Ampelocalamus luodianensis. The sequence continues at coordinate 78,469,610 of CM070621.1, forward strand.
CGATCTCCTACGGGTGGGACCTGTCCGCGCTATTGGCGGCTAGGAAGGCGCCCCTCGAGGAGATGGACACCACTAACATGTTCCCGCGCAAGCGCATCATCTTCCTGAGTGGGCTCCCGGTAAGCATTTTTCTTTTTTTTCCCTTCCCCCCAAATCCCACTGCATGCATGTTTTTACTGGTCTTGGATTTCTTTGTTAAATTGGTATATACAGTAGTGTCGTTATTATATGCTACACTCAGGAAAGCTAAATAGTCTGAAGTGAATTTTATGGCTTAAACAAGTGAAGCTTGCTTGTTTTAGAACTGGATCTTTGGTGTAATTTCTTTTCTTTCCAGTGGCCAGATGACTGAATTTTGTTTCTTTAGTGTGCAAATGCAAATTTCAGTGATTGCCGAATGCAAATTCCAGTGTCGTATCTATTGAATGCAGTACTTTTCTTAGTCAGTTTTTTTTTGGTAGCACAGCGACCGCGGCGGCTACCACCGAGGCGACGGCGACGGCGACGGCTGTCCAATCTGGCGCTGATGCGCGTATCCACCCCGGGCGGCGCTGCCCCCATCCGGAGGCTCCATAGCAGGCTGGCGGCGGCGCCTGTCATCCTCTCTCCTCCAGAACTTGATGTGAAGCGATCCAATGCAAAGGAGGCAAAGCTAGCAATTTTGCATGATTCTTATTTTGTTTCAGTCAAGAAGGTTGCTTGTTTTGCAACTGGGACCTGCAAATGGATGTATGTGTGCGCACAATTGAAACGAAAATTTGGTGTAAAAATGATATTGTTCAGTGATCAGATGACTAACTCTTTTTTTCTGCAGTGGATCCAACTGTAAATTTGAGTGAAAGTTGAATGCAAAACCCAGTGTCACTTATTGCATGCAGATGCAATTACAAATGTCCTTGTGTTGTATGCTCCTTAACAAGCACGTGAATAGAGCTCAGTTGTGTCAGTTTTGGCCTGAACCTTCAGAAAGTAAATAACCAGATAACACGACTGACTTATGTCAATGGTCATGTACTCCTCAATACTAACTGATGCAACTATAACTAAGGAATGAATTGTGGCATTGCTAAGTAATTTCTGTTATGCTGCCAAATAATAGTACTCTTTGTAAGCAAATTCACTCATAATTCAGTTAAGCTGATACCGTAACTACATGGAAATGCTTTTTTGCACTTACAGAAGAAACCACTAATGATAATGGACTTGTGTTTGGTAAAAGCACTACAGAAACTCACGGCAGAAGAATCTAGAAATAACTCTTGCTGCAGCAACAACAATCTTAGTAGCAGATTGGATCACCCATCTTGAATCTGCTTTGTCTGCATTAATGCTAAGCAAGTCTGAATCAGAGCTTATGGATAATACTATTGTCGTAGGGGCGGCCCACCGGCCCCCGCGGCCAGGCAAGCGCCCGAACGTGCTGACCCCGCCAAAAGGCCGGAGGGGGTTGAAAGGACCCGAAGGAAAAGACCCTACAGTCCCTACTTAGATGAGGCTTTGTAGGGGGTAAACTTGTAATCTCACATACCGGGAGGAATGGTTATAAGTAGCCATCCCCATATGTAAAAGGGTGTGGTCTTTTTGGTTGAGAAAAAATATACCCAATTCATTTCCTGACAGCTGGTCCTCTGTCTAGGATACTCCGGTCCCCTGTGGATGCCGGGGTTCCCCTTCTTTTACTGTTTAGCCTTTTTCTACTACGACAACTATTAATTATGGACCTAGAGCATTCTGGATAGTTAATACATCACTTTTTATACATCAAGCACCAGGAATACATCCAGTATTAGTTCATTCATACATATACAATACAAGATCATTGCTGCACTTCGAAAAACATTTCCAGACCCTCAGAAACTGAAAATCTCACTATTATTCAAGCTACTATAGGCAGTACAATGGCCAAGACCGATGTTGGCTTTCTTGCTGTTCTTCTCCTACAGAAACAAAAGGATGCTACAATGAGAACAAATATTGCAGCTACTATAGGCAGTACAATAGCCAAGACCCGTCCTGTCCTATGTCTTGCTCTTCCTGCAAACAGATGATATCAAATTCAGACGGGACACAACTTAATAAGAACTCCAACCAAATCTAATATAGCCAACATAAGTGATTCTGTGTCAGAAACTCTTCTTCTCCGGCCGCCACTGGCGTCACGTTCACTGTTGCCTGTGCAGCAGCGGCGCGGGCGGCTCCGGGACCTTCAGCAGTGGGCGGCCGGAGAAGAAAGGATACGTCTCGAAACGGAAGTTGCACCGCACGCCAAAGACTTTTCCGCCCGGCTTCCCGACGAAATAATTGGGCGTCGCCCTCCCGATTATGTCCTCGACTCCTCGAGGCAGCTCTGGCAGTCAGTCGCCGTTGTGGGGGCAACGGCGTCTCCTACGTGGGCAACGGCGGCGCGCATACGAGACAGACGCGGCGGCTCTCCTTCCTCGGCGGCGGCGGCGGCGACGGGGAGGTGCAGCGGGGCTCGTACGATACACGGCCGGTGGCGCCAGGGAAATGGCCGGGAAAGGGTTAACAGTAAGTTTAGTAAAAAGTGGACCCTCACGAAAAAAATATAATTATATAAAAAAAATCTATTATGTTCTTAACCATTCAACCGTCAAATTTAATTTCTACTGTCAATACCTTGGTAGGAGATGTAACGTAAAACTTCCATTTCCAAACAAACAATTTCAATAAAATCTTTCGATTTCTTATTTATTTGTTAGTAAATTCGTTTTAGTGCGCCATAACTTTCAGTTTTAGTTTTTCCAGGTAGCTTATTAGCGGTAGTATTAGATAAATGGGTATAAATTACAGCTCAAGTCACAAAGAGTGATGTTTTGGCCATAACATGGGTACCCAAAACACGATTATATCCACAAATTTATATTAGTTGAAATATATTATAAAACATACTAAAAGTTATAATATTATAGAAGTATTTTTTAGACAAATCTACTTACATCAATTTTTCATATGATCGATATTGGTTACGTGAAGATATTGTTGGTGAAAGATAAAATAGTTTGACGGCATGTATTTTAGATGTCACTTGCTGTTGACTTGAGGAAGTAGACATGCCATGTCACAACGAAAAGTATTTTCTTCCTTTTCTATGTGCGTAGTGCTAAACTATTTGAGTGAGAGGATTTTTCTTGGAAGTGGGAAAAATTGGCTAGCGTAGTCATCTTAATATTACATTAGATCACACTAATAACTCATCCAATCACGAAGGTGGGAAATGAATTCTAGTTATCATTGCTCCGAAAAGTTGTTTATTTTTTTATGCCTTATAAAACTAATTTTTCTTGATTGCATTTAGAGCTATCCAAATAGACGGCACGACCAGCCGCGCGACGCAAAAGCCCGATTAGGCATGGCACGATCGCCTGACTAGGTCACCAGGCTGTGTTGTGCTGGCTTGTAGGCTTGGTCACCGATCCAGACACAGCACACTGAGTGCACAGACCGTGTTGAGTCGACCCATACATGGTTAGACTGTCGGATTGGTGTCGACTCATTTAGCCCATATAATATAAATAATTAAAATTTTAACTAACAGTATCGTACTCGGACCGATCAAGCGGACGTGACCAATTTGGCCACGTGTAACTGCATGTCAGTTATGCACTATAAATCTATATAATCCATAGAAGAGGGAGACAAGATGAAAAATCCACAAAATTTGTACTGTTTTGCATGTGTGTTAGCAAACAATGACATGTGGCGTCCTAGTTAGCCTTTTAATGCCCCCCAAAACATCGCATTGGAACTGCAAAAAGCAGCAGCGTGGCATCCGATGTATACAGAAAATGAAACCCATGCAAATATACACTTCGGGTGGCACGTCATCAAAAAATAGTACAACCGCACGAGATCTACAGTCGATCGGGTCGCACGTCGGCACGTTATCAAGGTAGTACAACCTCTTGCCCATAGGAAGCATCGCAGTGCCAAGTAGAACCTGAAACTTCCGAGTTCTCTTTCACTACACACCTTCTATCTCTCCTTGTTTGTTTCTACCCTTCCTGATCTCAAGAACTTGCATAAAATGGGCAAGAATTGCAAGATCTGCATGGAGTGGCAAAAACACTGCTACTGGAGCCACATGGCTGATGAGAATAAGCACTTCTTCAAGCTTATGGTTGGGGACTTCACCGAAAGCTTGGTGAGAATTTTTCTCAAACTTCTTCAAGGCATGGAGTCAGTTTGGGTGACATGCATCTGTATGAATTGTTGGTATGAGCATGCGCGATTTAAGAAGAACATAGTGACTTTTCTTCTAAATGCTATAGTAATAATGAATAAATCTGAAGTCTGCAGAGCTTTTTGTCATACATGTAGGTAACCAAATGAATATTGCTGTTCCTCCATTTACTCTGTACACAAGATTTTCACTACTCCCCCTAAGGTTTCTTCTTGCATGTCTTACCATTGTAAACTCAAGCATGGATCTCTACTTATATCAATATATACATTGAGAAAAAAAGAAAGAAATATGACAAATAAAAACTGTTCTTGTTGTAGAGCATACCTGATAGATTTGCAAACAATTTCAACGGGCACATCTCTGAAGACGTCAATTTGAAGTCCCCTAGTGGCAAAACATGGAGCATTGGAGTAGCCAATGATACCGACGAAGTAGTCCTCCGGTCTGGCTGGAATGAGTTTGTCAGTGCTCACAGCATAGAGGAAGGAGACTACCTGCTCTTCAAATATAGTGGAGCATCCTCCTTTGATGTCCTGATGTTCGATCCAAACGGCTGCGAGAAAACGTCTCCACATTTTGTCAACAATCATGGATATGAAAGACTCGAGAACTCTGCCGGAGTTGAAGGAGTGCGATGTGGCTGCCGCAATTTTGAAAGAACTCAAGACCGCACACCGCAATCGCCTCCGATCGACAATGATAATGCTCATCTGGAGATGACACTTCACAGAAGCACTGGCAAGAGCATCTCCAGAGCATGTAAACGAGACCTATATTATGATATTGGTATGTCAAACTACAGCATTTGAGTGTATAGATTGGCATTCACGGTGAAATGTCAATGTAATTAATGATGTACCTGCAGAGCAAGCTCACTGCGAAGTTAAAGATGATGAAGATCTTGAGCTAGATGATAAGGCTGGGTACTACTTCTGCAAGAACGGACCGGTGAGCGAGTACCATCTGACGGAAGAAGATAAGGAGGAGATATCAAGCATTCGCGTCCCAGTTCAGCCGAGAAACCCGGTGTTCGTGCAGGTGATGCACCCGAGCCATGTCCGTGGCAAAAGTTCCAGTGTCGTAGTAAGTGACCTTCCTTCTAAAAACCAGTACTACCAATGGCACTACATTTTCAGTGCCAATACTTTGCAGTTACATTGATTGAACTTTGTCATATCTTACAGTATGGAATGGGAAAACCATGTTATGTTTCCTGCAAAATTACGCTAAGACAGTATGATTCTTCGCTATTTAGCGGAAACCGTTCATCGTTCTGTTATTTTTGTTTTCGCAGGGAGTGTCTTCAGAATTTGCAGGCAAGTACTTGGGAACAATCGGCAAAGAGATCATTCTTCAGAGAGCCAGCAGGAGGGGGACGTGGCACGTCCCCTACGCGAGCCGAGACTACTGCCGTGGCCTGTGCGGCCGCGGCTGGTGCGACTTCGCCCGCGACAACAGCCTCGTCAGCCACGATGTCTGCCTCTTCGAGCTGATCAAGGGCAAGCGGCGGCCGACGATGGCCGTGCACGTCCTCCGGAGGCTGCGCGGCCGCTTCGCCCTGCTGCGCTGAGTGCTCTCCTGTGTTTGGAGCCAAACTGAACTGAAACTGTGTTAAGAGACTGTAACGCTGCAGGAAGTGCTCCTCTTCCTGGTGGTAGTGTATGTATGTACCTGAGTGCTGCAGGAACTTTTGCGCTTGGTGGTGGCCGTAGAGCTTGTAGCTCTGGTCTGATGGATTGGAATAATGCTGGACGTACGTTGTCTTGGTGTGTTTGATCTCGATGAAGATCAATTGCATTATCGGCGCTGAACACTAGTTTGCATTCAGACATGTCCAGGCCTGATGTTGTCATCTCTTCTGCTGTCTCCCCTGACGCTCCAACTTTGCTTCAATTGTTACCACCAAATGAAGAGGGGAAGATCAGGATTCCGGACCTTAATGAAGCCCCACTATATGTGCTTGAACGCAACAACAACAAAAAAGACAATTTGCGGGTTTATGTCCAAAGAAGTCCTAGAATTCACAAGGCATATGACGGGGAGCATGTCACCTCAGTTGAAAGGGCCAGTCGCCGATTGGCCGCTGCTACTCCAACCTCCTTCGGCGGCTCGACGTCTTTGTCTGGGAGCCGCGGTCGAGCCGCCGTAGAGGCCGCCCTAAAACAAAGAGGATTGAGGATATCAAAGTGAGACCTGGGCCGACACCCAAGTCTAAAATCAGAGATCTAGCAGAACTTTGTGGGGTCAATGCAGTGGACACATTTAGAGAGGTGGGCCTCTCGGAGAAGTTGGCAGCTTCAGATGGTAACGCCTTCCCTAATGTGTGACTCTGCTTTCGTGGTTCCTGATCCAGAACATGCACCCAATCCTACGTTGTCTTTTGTAACTGTGCTTTTGTCTATCTTGATCCCCTCGGTCCTGTATTCTTCTGCGTACTTTGGATCGATTTGGCTTGTTGTAATCCCAGCTTCTACCCTTGCTCCTCTTGGATTAGGTCTATCTCTTAATCCTTTTATTACCTGTTGCCTGTTTTGGGTGGTCTTATTCTGGTTTTCTGTCATTACTTGCCTCCTGTTCATTTTCTTGTGTTTTCATTTTTGTTTTTTAGTCTGTCAACCTAAACCTGCTACTGGAACTAGCTGGTGCTTGAGCCTTGGGCGGGGTATGGCCCGGCCGACTTCTGCCTCTCTGGGGGAGGGATGTTTCCCATCATGCAGATTATAACTTGGAATGTACGTGGATTGGGTGACGTTTTAAAGACAACTCTAGTTTACCAGACTCTGTTAAAACTGAAACCGAACATTGTTTGTTTACAAGAAACAAAACTCACAAACATTGACAATTTCAAGGCTCGCGGCATCCTACCAACAAATCTGAGAAGTTACCATTACCAACCATCTTCAGGATCTTCGGGTGTACTCCTTACAGCTTGGTGCAATTCCAAATTTGCTGCAAGCCTTCTGAATTCTGATATCTCTTCTCTTTCGGTTCGGTTCGAGTCAACCAGAGACAACCTGGAATTTTGCATCACAAACATTTATGCACCCTTTCAGGGTCAGAGCCGTCAACCATTATTTAACTCATTAACAAATCTCCGATTAAGCATATCAAGGCCGCGGATGGTTCTTGGAGATTTTAACATATACAGATATGCTCATGAAAAGAACAATGGACAGTTAAATTGGACTGGTATGAATACCTTCAACGACTGGATCCGCGAGCAGGGCCTCATAGATGTGGATATCCCGAATAGAAAATATACTTGGACAAATAAAAGAAAGATCCCGACTCTAGTCAAGCTGGATAGGATTTTAGTGGACATTGAGTGGAGTCAGATGTTCCTAGGTATATCAGCAAAGGCTGAGACAGCCATCACCTCAGATCACTGCCCAATCACTACGGAGTTGACTACCAACACTTCCCGTTCCAGAATTTTCAGGTTTGAGAACTATTGGTTGTCTATGCCAGAGGTTCATAATTTGGTAACACATAATTGGGCAAAAGGAACACGAAACTTGGCCAGCATATCTGTCATAAACCTAAAGGTGCGTAGACTTCGTGCAAAGTTAAAAGCCTGGTGCAAACATAGGCAGAGCTTACCTAATTTGCTAAGTAATAACAAGCACTCTTTGGAATATATGGACAGCATTGAAGAATGGAGACCTCTTACCATTTTAGAGTTCATTTTTAGAAAGAATATCCGAGACAACTTGCAAAGGTTAATCAAGTTTTCAGCTGCGAAAGGGAGACAATGAACAAAAATCAACTGGTGCAAACTAGGAGATGAGAATACACGTTTCTCTCATACTGCTGCTACGATCCACCAGAGGAGAAATAACCTAAAAGTTCTAATTAGTAATGGAATTGAGCACTATGATGGAACATCAAAACTGCATATTGCCACTGAACACTTCAGGGATATTTATAGCGCGACAATGCAATGGTCAACTAATATTTGTTGATTTGTGATCCAAATTCTATACATCAATTAGGCCAGCTTCTGGACGGAGCGTAGCGGAGGCCCGTCGCCGGAGGCTCCCAAGGCCCGTGCACCCAGGGACGCCTGGGGGGGCGAAACCCCCCCGCGGTATGGATCCTAGTCGAATTAGGGTTTCCCTGATATATATATATCCTGTAAGCCACCGTTTGAGATAAGACAATCAGAGTTGTAATCCCCGACGTTGTAACCTCACCTCGATATAGTGAAGATTGTTGCTGGCTGGCGTCCGTGGTTTTTCCCTCTCGCATTGGGAGGGTTTTCCACGTTAAATCTCGTGTCTCTCTGCGATTGATCTTGTTTACTTCGTCGTTCCTCAGCCGTCACGTTGTAACAATATTGATCTTGAAGAGATATACCCTGAGGAACATAGCCTACATTCACTATCTGCAAACTTCACTTGGGACGAAATATCAAAGGTGCTGCTGTTATTTCAGGATTTTTGGACAAATCAACTTGATATATCGGGAGTTAACATTTCGTATATCACCTTGATACCAAAGCTGGAAACGCCAACAGACATTAAGGACTTCATGCCAATATCTCTCTTACACATTATACCTAAGCTGATTAGTAAGGTTTTGGCCTTAAGACTCAAACCAAAAATACCTGACCTAATTGATCAAATGCAATCTGGGTTTATTGCCAAAAGATCAATAACGGAGAATTTCCTACTAGCATCTGAATTAGTACAGTGCGCTTTGAAAAGGAAAAAAACCAATGATAGTGCTCAAGCTAGACTTCTATAAAGCGTTTGACACGATCAACTAGAAGTGTCTGCTGTATGTCTTACAACACAGAGGATTTGATAACAGATGGATTGAATGGATACACAGTATATGTCAACCAGCAAGACACATATACTCATCAACGGTGCAGTAGGTGACCAAATTCAATACAAACGAGTAGTGCGGCAGGGTGACCCACTATCCCCATATCTCTTCATCATAGTAGCTGATGCTTTACAAAGATTAATAAAGCGGGCTGGAAGCAATGGCATAGTCTCACATCCACTAGACATACAAGGATATCCGCCAATCCTACAGTATGCATATGACACTCTTATTTTGCTGAAAGGTACATTACAACAAGTGACGACTTTAAAGGAATTACTGGACACATTCGCCTATTTCTCAGGTTTGAAGATTAATTATCATAAAAGTACAATGATACCAATTCATATGTCAAATGAGGATGCCAATGCGGCGGCTACCTCCTTACAATGTCCTATCAGCTCTCTGCCATGTAACTATCTAGGCCTACCCCTCGCCACAAGTAAGATTCTCCACAACCTACTTCAACCGATCATTGACAAAGTGGAGAGAAAACTGGCTGGATGGATCCTTGGCCTTTTGTCGTGGGGGCGAGTGACAATGATAAACGCAGTGTTATCATCTATCCCAACATACTACATGAGCTGCATTAAGTGGCCGGGACGTAGCATTGAAGCCATTGAGAAAATCCGAAGATCCTTTCTTTGGCGTGGATATAGGGAAATACATGGAGGTCAATGCCTTGTTGCCTGGACGACAGTCATTCTGCCAAAGGAACAGGGGGGATTGGGAATAAGGAATCTAAGACTTCATAACCAAGCCTTATTTATGAAATCTGCCGCTAAAGTCCTCTTTAATCACAATGATCCTTGCTTCCAATGGTTAAGAACACAATATATTCATAATGACATTCCAACACAACCTCGACAGAGAGACACAACAATTTGGAGAACAATATCGTCAGTAATACAAGTGACAGTACAAATGACAAAAGTGATCATTGGCGATGGAGCAAATACTATGTTCTGGAAGGACAACTGGACTACATTGGGACGATTCCAACTCAGTCTACCAACCCTGTTCACCTTCGCAACTCATCCAAACTGTATAGTCCAATCGCAATATAGGGATGGCAATTGGGGGATATCATTACAACTGGTACTATCGCGGCAAGCTTCTCCAGAATACCAAGTCCTGCGTGATTTCCTGTCTAGTCAACAACTGCAGTCGGATTCTCTAGATCAGAGGGTATGCATGTCACCTATGGCCGCCCCAACCACGTCAGCTTTTACAAAATGCTGTCTTTTCATGGCCTAATTTGGCCTGCAATGGATTACATTTGGAATCAACCGATACCATATAGCTGTCAAATCTTCCTATGGGCGGTTAAACACCAGAGATAACATGACGACCAAATATTGGACAACAGACCCGCACTGTGATATATGCCCTGCAATTGAAACAATTGAGCACATTATCTTGCGTTGCAAGGCGGCATACTACCTTTGGAGGAAATTGGGACTCTCATAGGATGCAAACTCTTCTCAGAACATACTACCATTTCTGGAAAATACAATGAGGGGGAATGAAAATTTCCGAAAAATTTGGCCAATTTGCTTCGCGGCCTGCGCTTGTACATTATGGATTTCGAGAAATAAGCGTGTGTTCCAACATTCTGAAGACATTTTTTTTCAGCTAAGCCATCAAATTCAAAACTTGCTTGATCTTTGGATACACCGGTCAAAGCTCAAATTTCGGAATTGTCTTCGTCAGTGGAGTCAGCTCTTATCTTAGTCTTAGTCGGTCTTCCTTTTCTTTCTTTTCTTTTCTCTTCCTTTCCCTTTTTTTATTTTTTCTTTTCTCTTCTTTGTTTTTCATTTTCTTCTTTTCTCATTTGTATTTCTCAGTTGACTACCATCTTTAATACAATGGTTATCATAAGGTAGAAAATTCTCTACCTTCTTCCGTAAAAAAAAAAAAGATCAATTGCATTGTGTTAGCTCTACTTTATGTATGCTTGGTTCAGTTTATGCTTAACCACATCTTATTTCAAGAGTCCTTAGATGATGACTGTTTTAAGTAACAAGAAGATGCTGTTCGAGATATATGTATAGTTGTTATTCCCCATTGTTATGAGGGGTTCTTTGCATATTTACCACCTGTACCTTGTGTATATATACTGGCCCATTGGCCTCATATGAATACAAGCACTATTCATAACATGGTATCAGAGCCAAAACTAGGGTTTTGACTTACCTAGGGTTCGCGCGCTCGTGTGCCGCCTCCGCCGACTCCGGCCCCGCTGCCGCCGTCTCGCGCTCCCCGCCGCATGCGCCGCCTCTGCCGCCGGCCGCCCGACTCCACCGCGCTTCCGCCGCCGCTGCCGCCTCGCCGCCGTCTGCCCCGCCCGACTCCACCGACTCGTCCTCCGTTTCGACCTCTCCCGGACGCCGCCGCTTTCCCGCCGCGCCGCCCGCCGGGCCGCCGTTGGTGAGGCGCGCCGTCAGGGGCGCCTCAGTCGCCGGCTCCCGCGTGAGGCCACCGCTCACGCACCGCCGGCGCCGCCGCCGCTTCCGCCGTTGTCCGCTCCCACGCGCACGCGCCACCGCTCACGCGCCCGCCGCTCGCGCCGCCGCTCCCAGCGCGCCGGCAGCTCGCGCCGCCGCTCCACGCGCGCGCCAGCGCAGCCGCGTGGGCCGCCTGGCGCGCTTCCGCGCCGCCAACGCCGCCGCCTCGCGTGTGCGTGTGCGTGTGTTAGCTAACGGCCGAAGGCCCGCGCTTTAGGTTAGAAAAACGTTGTTCTAACCGCCGCGCGCCCGGGCCGCTAGTTTCGTTGTCTTGGTCGCCGCGCCGCCCGGCCACGCTACCAATGGGTACCATTTCCTCCTCGTTCGGTGATTTTCGATGGTGTTAATTACACCGACTTCGTGTCTCACATGCGCATCCACATGCGTGGTCTTCGTCTCTGGGGCGTCCTCTCTGGCGATGTTACCTGTCCGCCTTGCCCTACACCTCCGACGGAGCCTACGCCTATTGAGCTATCCCCAACAGCCGACAAGGTTGCTGCTGAGACCGCTCGCCTTGCTGATGATGAGGCTATCTCTGCCTACCAGGAGGCTCTGGACTTCTACAAGGATCGCCTGACCGCCTACACTCAGTGGTACGACGACGACGCCGCCGCTGCTGCTGTCCTCATCGCCGATATCACCTCGTTCTCTCGAGGTTGTGGGACTACCATCGCTTCCGGATGTGGACTCACCTTCGCGCCGCACGAGCCCTCCGTGATGCTCTCTACCGTCCGTGGTCCGCCAGAGCACTCTCGCAGCAGGTGATGCTATCGTTGACGCTTTTACGCCGTAGCTCTGCATCGGCGTCGCTGGACTCTCTCCGCATCGCCGGCCGCCGCTCTCTGCCGCTTTGCCTAGGCATGCGTCTGACCGATTTTCAGTGGATCTACGAGTTCCTCACTCGTCTCGCCCGAAGTTCGAGCAATGGCGCGCCCAGCTCCTTGCACGCCACCCTCGTGTCACTCTCCTAGAGGCCCTTACTGAGATACGAGCAGAGGAGACTCGCCTGAGTGGTGCTGGCCTGCTACCACTCCCCTCCGTGCTCGCCGCCCGCCCACCTGCTACACCGACGGCTCCACGCGTCAGCACACTGCCTCCTCCAGCAGCTGCCACAGGTGGTGGTGGCCGCCCTGGCGGTGGTGGTCGTCCTCACTGCTCCTACTGCAATAAGGTCGGCCACATTGAGTCCCAGTGCTATAAGAAGCAGCGGCATCTTTCTCGCCGTTCTTCTACTAGCACCGCACCGTGCTTCGCGATCGACTTCTTGGCGTTTTCTTTCATCGAGCAGAGATAGCCGGACTTCGACGCCGCTTGCGCCGTGTTCTCCTCGCGTGTTCGCAGTTCGCGCATCGACTCTTCTGCACCGAGACCACCTCCTACATCAGTACCTCCGTGGATTCTTGATTCTGGAGCATCTTTTCACACGACTCCTGATCTTTCCACTCTGTCTTCTATTACACCTCTTGATTCACCTGTCAATGTTCTTACTGTTGATGGTACATCTCTTTCTGTCTCTGGTAGAGGATCTCTTAGCAACTCATCCTTTCATGTTTCTTCGTTGCTCATGTTCCTCGCCTTACCATGCGCTTCTTTCTCTGGGATGACATCGACCTTGGTTATCGGGTCATTCTCGACTCGACTCTTGTTGTGTTCGGGATCGCCACACGGAGCTCGGTTGGTTCGCCCTCGCGCGTGACTCACGCGTCTCTCGGGAGCTTGACTGGCTTCATCTTCCTTCACGCCACCACCGCCGGTTTCTCCGCTTCGCCACTCGTCACCGGCTCTTTCCAGCAGTGGCATCACCGTCTTGGTCATCTGTGTGGATCTCGTCTGTCATCTTTAGTTCGCCGTGGTCTTCGGGTGGTCTCAGAGACGTGTCTTTAGATTGTCGAGTGTAAGTTAGGTAAACAGATTCACTTCCTTATCCTCATAGTGAGTCCGTGTCTGGCGCCCTTTGATCTTGTTCATTCAGATGTTTGGGGTCCGCTCCTTCGTTTGAAAGGGTCATCGATATTATATCATTTTTATAGATGATTTTTCTCGCCATACTTGGATATATTTCATGTCTCTCGTAGTGAGGCCTTGTCTATCTATAAAAATTTGCCACTATGATTCACACACGCTTCTCCACTCCTATTCGTGTCTTCGTGGCCGATTCTCACTGGCGAGTACTCTCTCGTTACTGCGCAGCCTTCCTTCGAGCAGGGCACTCGCCGTTCTCTTGTCCCGGTGCTCATGCTCGAATGGTGTCGCCGAGCGCAAGCATCGTCACCTCCTTGAGACGGCTCGTGCTCGATGATCGCCACCTCTATTCCACCTCACTTTTGGGCCGAGGTCGTTTCCATCGCCACCTATCTCGCCAACATCCACCTCTTTCGCTTCTTCGGAGCGATCCTCGTTGAGCGTCTCGTGGTCTTCTTCCCGACTACTCTACCTTCATCTGCTTGGTTGCGTTTGCTATGTTCTCTCGCCTCGAACGCACCAAACCGACCGCTCACCGTTGAGTGTGTCTTTCTCGATACTGATGCCGAGCACAAGGGCTATCGTCTTTGGGATCTCGCTGGTCGTCGGATGCGGGTTTTCGGGATGTGACTTTCGACGAGTCTCGTCCATTCTACCCGTCCCGCCTCTCCTTGGCTTCCTGTGGAGTCTCGTCTTTCTTGACCTTTCCGGATACACCTATATCTGCTTTGCCCTTGTCCACCGTCCCACCGAGTCTCCACATATTCCCCGTGGCCTCTCCGCTGTTGTCGCCGCTGTGTCGCCTTCACGACTCCGCAGCTCCTCCCACTACATACCTTCTCCTTATCTTCTACACTCGTCGACCTCGATTGAGGATCTTCCGGATGAGCCATCTTCTCCCGATGGTCCATCTTCTCCCGATGCTCCATCTTCTCCCGATGGGTCATCTTCTCCTCGCACGCTCTTTGCGATCGCGATCGATTCGGCCTCCGCCTGCTTTTGCCTTCACGCGCAGCTACTCGTGAGCCCTGTCTCCACCGGATGCTGTTACTCATCCTGAGTGGCAGCTTGCCATGGCCGAGGAGATTGCTGCCTCGAGCGGAACTGGTACTTGGGATCTTGTTCCTTTTCCATCTCATTCTCATCCCATCACCTGTAAGTGGGTCTATAAGATTAAGACTCGCTCTGATGGCTCTCTTGAGCGCTATAAGTCGCGCTTGTTGCTCGTATTTCCAAAGCAGAGCATGGTGTTGACTACGACGAGACTTTTGCTCCTGTGGCCCACATGACCACTGTTCGCACTCTTCTTTCGGTGGCGTCTGTTCGCCACTGGTCTGTTTCTCAACTTGATGTCAAGAATGCCTTTCTTAATGGCGAGTTGCGTGAGGAGGTCTACATGCATCCGCCACCTGGGTATTCTGTTCCTGAGGGCATGGTCTGTCGCCTTCGTCGCTCTCTCTATGGCCTTAAGCAAGCCCCTCGTGCTTGGTTTGAGCGCTTCTCCTCTGTGGTCACTGCTGCTGGTTTTTCAGCTAGTGATCATGATCCTGCGCTCTTTGTCCACACTTCGTCTCGTGGTCGGACTCTTCTTCTCCTGTATGTTGATGATATGATCATTACGGGAGATGATTCTGAGTACATTGCCTTTGTTAAGGCTCGTCTTAGTGAGCAGTTCCTTATGTCGGATCTTGGTCCTCTTCGGTATTTCCTTGGGATTGAAGTTACTTCCACTCCAGATGGTTTCTTTATGTCCCAAGAGAAATATATTCAGGATCTTCTTGATCGCGCCTCTCTCACTGATCAGCGTACTGTTGAGACTCCCATGGAGCTCAATGTTCACCTCCGACTCTCTGATGGCGAGCCTCTTTCTGATCCGACTCGCTATCGTCATCTTGTTGGGAGTCTTGTCTACCTTGCTGTTACTCGTCCGGATATTACTTATCCGGTTCATATTCTGAGTCAGTTTGTTTCAGCTCCCACTCAGGTCCACTACAGCCACCTTCTTCGAGTTCTGCGATACCTTCGCGGGACTATCTCTCGCCGTCTCTTCTTTCCACGCCGGCTCATTCCTTCAGCTTATTCGGATGCTACTTGGCGTGGCGATCCTCCGATCGCGGTCTATCTCGCATCGTGTTTTTCTTGGTGGTTCTCTTATTGCACGAAGACGAAGAAACAGACTGCAGTGTCCCGTTCGAGTGCAGAGGCTGAGTTGCGAGCTATGGCTCTCTTGACAGCGGAGATTACTTGGCTACGGTGGTTACTTGAGGATTTTGGTGTTTCTGTCACTACACCAACCCCTCTCTTGTCAGACAGTACAGGTGCTATCAGTATTGCTCGTGATCCTGTGAAGCATGAGCTCACCAAGCATATTGGTGTTGATGCTTCTTTCACGAGGACTTGTGTGCATGATCAGGTGATTACTCTTCAGTATGTGCCTTCGGAGCTTCAGATAGCGGATTTCTTCACGAAGGCCCAGACTCGAGCACAGCACAGCTTCTACCTCTCCAAACTCAGTGTTGTTGATCCACCATGAGTTTGAGGGGGGGTGTTAGAGATATATGTATAGTTGTTATTCCCCATTGTTATGAGGGGTTCTTTGCATATTTACCACCTGTACCTTGTGTATATATACTGGCCCATTGGCCTCATATGAATACAAGCACTATTCATAACAGATGCGTCCTCTTTCACAGAGTCCAGAAAACGGGGAGAGATTGAGCGTTTTGTGCTGTTTTGAGCGCTGTTTGCACTGTTCACCTCTGCCTTAATTGGGACAGCCTGGGAGACGCAGAAACTTTCTTAAGGGAAAAGATTCGGGCTAGAACACAGGAGAAATTTATCAACATGGTCAGCCAAAAATCAGAACTGTGTAACAAGCCAGTTTACAAATCAAAAACAAAATAGTTACGATTAGCCAGGCACCACCCAGAGTAATCTGCATACCAGCCTAGTAGCAATTTTTTTTTCTGTTTGATCATTAACGATAGTACTCTACTCACAAATCACAATCCGGGATTATCGAATAGGATTTTCGATTTGGATTCACAAATTTGGTCGGAACGAATACTCGTGCGAAATAAAAAAACAAACATGAAATCATGGAAAGAATTTTTCTAACGCATCCGTACATATTAAACTTTGCAAAATAAAAACATTCATTCCAACGGAACTGATCAATGATTCAGTCCCTGTTTTTTAACAGAGTGAAATAATGAGTAGCTGATTAACAGGGGATTATTTTACATAGAGTGCCCATCTGTCTAGGAGACATACGTACTACTATGGAGTTTCTTAACTTTGCAGAATGCAGAAAAAGGAACACAAGCCAGAAGAGCTTCCAAGAGATGCACCCCAAAAGAATTGAATCCTTGCAGCGAAGGACAACAACTCTTAAGCTTTAAGTACCTGCAAAATAAAGTTGTGTATGCCAGGTAGGTTCGACATGAAAATCAAACAAAATTATCGCGGTAGAAGAGCAGGTTAAGTAATAAAATTCATAGCACAGAGAAGCATGACATAAAATTCCCCAGCATATTGACAATATGTTAAGCGGTAGGTCTTAACAGGTCGTTGGGTTCTCAAATTCCTAATGCGCGATAATCTGGAGGACTCTATGCAGTAGTGAAAGAGCATCATGTTGGAAAAAGGCTGTATTATTGAAATAAACCGAATTGGAAAACATTGACATGGACATAATAGGGTATCGATGTCAATCGTCAAGTAAGGAAGGCATGGAACTTTTAACTAGAAATAAGCCCCTAATAATGAAAATAAGTGGGTAGAATATAGCATCTCTAGGTTACACAATTCTTTTTGTAGCCGGAGTGAATATATGATAGTCTCTGATCATTAAGAATATTCATGTTTAAAAAATTCAGAGCGATTTTCAGTTTCCCATAATAGAGAGGACTGTTGATAGCCCAAATGTCGCACATTATTTACACGAGACATGATGAAGCACTTGGTGCTAAAACCTAGCATTTTCACTGCTGAGTCTTATTATCCGATCTGTCATTTCATTTCAGCTATTGAATTTGGATCAATCAACTTCTTAGAGAGTCAAAGACTGACAAAATAACAAAAGTACATTGCTTCAACATCAGCACCTTCACTATGCTTTAAATTGGCCTCCCATGCGTCATGTAATGCATCATGTCCATTTCCTAACAGATCCCAACCACAGAAATCCTCAAATCAAGCAAACTTTCATTATTACATTGCTTCAACATCAGCACCTTCACTATGCTCTAAATTGGCCTCCCATGCGTCATGTAATGCATCATGTCCATTTCCTAACAGATCCCAACCACAGAAATCCTCAAATCAACCAAACTTTCATTATTGCAGAATGAATCGTTAGAAATGAGTGTGTGGATAATTTGTTAGAAAAGGAGTTGATTGCACATTAGAGAGTCTAAATTGATCAGAAGTGCAGTGTGCAAGAATTGGGACCCATTACAAACTGGTGTACACTTGTACTGTACATGAGTACAGAGTTCACAATCAAAGATGAAGGAAATCATAATGCAAGGGCTGATGCATGAATACATCATGGCACTATTTTGGAGTTTTGGTGGTAGTGAACCATTTAAAATCATGGCACTATTTTGGAGTTTTGGTGGTAGTGAACCATTTAAATGATACTGATAACAAGTTAACAACCAAGAAAGAAGCACCCTATCACCCAGTATTAACAGGTTACAAATTTATTCCCATGATAATAAATACAGATATTGGATGTGCAGTAGTACTGTTTGCACTTAGAATCTTTAGATATGGGGTAAACATACCAAATAATACATTCAGGTCACATGTATTGTGTGTTAAAATTATAGATTTAATTTCGCAGTTACAATTAACACATAACTCTGTTTGACATATTAGCATTTTGGGGGAATGCATAATAATTGGTAACAGCTCTAATTGCAAATAAGTTTGCAAAAAGTATTTGTATCTCTGAATTTGTTTTGAGAACAAATTACCACAGGTTTCTCCAGGAAAACTAGCCTGCTGCTTATACCCACTTCAAGCAGTAAACCCAATGTACCAGTAGGGCCCAGAATTGTACACTTGTGATACAACTATTTCTTAAGAGTCATGGACTCATGGTCATCCTTAATACACAATCCCTTTAATTTGTTGATAGCAAAAATAACATTCAGGGAAAAGTGGAGACCTACATCATCTTAGGGAATGGGATCCCAAGTCATTCTGTTTGTCCTCTGCATCAACCATCTTTCCATTTTCCCCTATAAAATCCCAATTTTGATGTCCTTATATTAGTTCTAATACAACTTCATCAAAAGAGCAAATAAAGGATACATCATAGGACAAACCCCACTCCCTGTTATAATTTCACTTTGGTCATAAAACGGCAAAATTATAGGCAGGGAAACCATCTTTCATCTCATGCTGCTAGTAGACCATATAGTCAAAATCTGCCAAAGGTTAAAAAACAGCACCAGTAGGAATTATCTGTATCTTCGCAAAACCAACCCAATGATGATGCTCTGCATTACTTCAACTAAGACAGTGCGTGTCACCACCTGCTAAGAGCTGTCTGATCGAAAAATAGATGCAAAAGAATACATCAAAGCTCCGTTTGGTCAACGAAGCTATCCTACTTAAGGTTAGCTAACGTAGTTATTTTAACCCCAAACAAAACACAGCCTTAGAGATGGTTCCACAAGATTGCCAATTCTCAATTTGTCATGATCCTAAGATTCGCTTCCGATCAAACGGCTCCTAACGTGTAGCAATGTGCGCGCGCCAACTCTTAAAACATCGCAAAGGATCCACTTTGTAGACCACCCTACATGTTGGCACAAAGACACCATGCATTTCCAACCATTGAATCCACTAGGGAAAATCTTCACTCCCAGTGATCCCAGTGCTGATTTATATTATCGTGTACTACAGTTCGGTAAGAAATTTTCAGATAGTCACGAAATAATCAAATAAGAAGCACATTGTACCTAGACATACTTCGAATCAAGATCTCATGTGAAAATGCATTCATGGCAGCAGCAATTCGCTAAAATTCTTGAAACAGCCCCAATAACCCAACAACCCATGTGAAATTCAAAATTTTCTAGGATGGTTTATCATGCACATTATGTGTAATACTATGGCTGCTCGTAGTGCGGCCTATGTGGCCCACATGGAGTTGTGTGGTGGGATTAGTGTTGGATATTTTGAGGGCATTTTGGTTTTGGATATTTTGAGGGCATTTTGGTAATTTCTCAATTAGAGAAAAGAAGAAAATGAAAAGAAAAGGAAAAGAGATGGGGCCCACCTGTCAGCGTGTTGGGGAGAGGGATAAGGTCTCCAACCCTAAGCTGAGCAAAGCAAAGGGCTTCGGTGCCTTTGGTGGCGGTGGCACGGGCATTGCGGGTTCGGGCGCGAGGCGCGGTGTCCGTTGGAGCGGCATCCCGGGGCCACCTCCTCCTCTCCTTTCCTTCTTCAAAAGGGAGTCTCCTCTCGTCTTCCGATTCAACCCCCTAAAAATTTGAGTGAGCTTTCCCTAATCTTGGTTCCTCTTCTTCCTGATTTGGTTTGGCTTTTTGAGTCTGGATGCTGCTACGTTGCTGGGATTGACTTGGCGCTGTCGGTGGTGAGGTCCATAACTATCTTCCTTGCGCATCCGATCGGTTCTCTTCTTGCGCCCTCTGTTGGGTGTTCTGTAAGTGAACTTGATACATGCGCATTGGTTGCTTTGTTCGGTGTTGGCTCTGGCTTGGTCGGTGGTGAGGAAGAAGGATTCGGTTTTCCTGGTGGTTGGTGCTCTATGGTTGCATTCGGCCGGTGCATTGTGTTTGGTCTTGTGCAGCATCTCTGTACCTCGACTTTGTGATTTTGGTGTGTCCTGAAATTGCGAATTGGCATTGTATCTCCAACGACCTCGTCCGTTCTTCGCGGCACAGCAGAGCAATTGGTTTTCTGAGACAACGCAATTCATCGTGCCTTGCCCAGTTTGCTACTCGGTGGTTTTGAGTGCCATCCGCATCATATCGTTTATTTCAATTTTCGTATTACTGAGCATTGTGTGTTGTACTAGTTAATTACATTCTGTAAGTTTGTCTAGTACCGAGAGACTTTGCAAGTAATGATTGTGGGCTCGGTTAATGCTCGATGATGATTATTGTCATATATGAAATTGGATTAACAATGTTAATTATAAATTAGACTTGAGCTAGCTGTTTGCATACTGTTGTTGATTTATCTCTAGAAGTCCAGCTTTCTGTTTTGTCATCAGTTCTTTTTGCTCTTATGCCTACTGAACCTGATTACTTTGTGTACTGTGAATCTCATGTTCCTCTGTTAGTCGAAAGCAGTGAAGGTTGGTTTGTGATTTCAGTTTTGCACTGTGATTTACTGCTTCCTCTGTTGGACTAAAGTACTAAGTGCTGACTGTTAATTATGAGATAGTTTATTTTTGACATAATAGTAAGACATTCATTTCAACTCAAAGTCTGATTTATTTTGTGTCATATTCAATTTGTGATTATACTTTGACATAAGTGTTGCGAGGGCCAAGATTTCATCTTGAGCAACTCAACATCTGAAAGCATATAAATAAACATTCAAATCTGCGTATTATGCTGATTTTGGTTGTCCACATGTTCTATGTTTTGAGCATATTATCCTGTTTAAATAACATGGAGGATTTACATGTTTATATGTTGTAATTATGATTAATGCTGCTGGAATTAATTCTAAATATTTGCTAAAACTGCCAATTTTACAACAATTAATCTCACGTTGCTTGTCTAAAGTGAGTTGTAGTAGTATATAATTCATGTTGAGTCCAAACATAGCACCTTCAGGTTAATCCTTTTACATAAAGTAAGGATGAAAGTATAAGTGAGGTGCTATGTGTGCGTGGATCCACCCTACGATGGGCTTAAGCATTGAGCGGATTTTAGGCCAGGGTGTTACAGATGGTATAAGAGCATCAACCTTGGCTGGATGGGCACGTACGGACAGCGGCGCAAGCATATAGCACATGGCGTGTGTGCGCTCGGAGTGGACACACAGCATGGCATATATATCGCCGTGTTGGCACTGGACGCACTGACATGTACCGAGGAGTGGTTTTGGGCATTTTCGCGTATATAGTATGCTATCGAGGGCGTCAGCCCTTAAGCGGGTGAATGTAATGCCACAATATGCTCGTACTACGGCCTATGTAGTCCATGTGGAGCTGTTTAGTGGGATTAGTGCCACATTACTTGTATAGTGAGTTGTAGTAATATATAATGTATGTTGGGTTTAAACGTAGCACCTCAGGTTAACTCTTTTACACGAAACGAAAACAGAGGTGTAAGTGAAGTGATGTGCGCAAGTCTGCCCCACAGTGGGTTGGGCAATGGGCAGATTTTAGATCAGAACGTTACATTATGAATCGAACAAAGACATAAATTACACATCTCGAATGAAAGAAGCAATCTTTGATGCAAACCGATAAGATTATTGTAAGATGACGGATGAATACAATATCACGATTCATGACCACTAGCATGTTAGCGATCCTGACAAGTGTGGAAGAAGGGGGTACCCTGGGAGAGCTCACAGCACGCCCGCGCGCTCGCCGCCGGGTGGCCGGTCAACCTCGCCGTCTCCGCCGCCGGCGACCCCATCAACGCCGCCAACGGCCTGCACGGACCAAAACCACCGGTTACCATCACATCGCATCATCCAACGTCTAGGGTACCGGGAGAGGGGCGTTTCGTCTCGATTACCTTGCAGCGGCGCCAGGGGAGGAGGAAAAGGCGAAGGCGGGGGTGCGGCAGCGAGGGGCGGAGGGGAGTGGGGCCGCGCGGAGGCGCGTGGCGTCGGAGGCGGTGCGGCCGCGGACAGCGGCGAGGAGGGAGCGGGAGGCGGCGCCGTGCCGCGCCACGCCATGTCTAGGGTTTCGTCGGAGGAGGCGGGGATTGCGGTCGCAGGGAACGGTGAATGGCGGAGGCGCAGGCGAGGTTTAGGGTTTTAGATCGCGATACAGTAATGGGCTTTAGCCTTCAAGAGGCCCATGAACTTATAAAACAATTTGGGCTGGACCTAAAATTATTTTCGACAACTATGACAATTCACATGCCATTTCATAGAGACCAACCAATACAGGCCTCCAATTGCCTATTTTGCAAGTGCATCATATCTCTCTCAAAAAAAAAAAGAAAGAAAAGAAAAGAAAGAATATGTGCATTGAACAAGCATGTATGATGCATCCAGCACAACTTATCATGGCTCTGCCATTAAGAACCAAAGTTTAGATGCCAGAAAAGAACAAATCAATAAACCATCATGCATGCATGCATGTCCCTTGGAATCTTGCTCCCAACCATTTTGTTCCTGTCTAAATGCAAGAAAGAATTTGCAATTAATAACCAAAGTTTGGACGTCCATTTGCAACCTCGACAGGACTATTCAAACGCATATGGACAATTTGTCCGACAGGAGGGTTGGGACATCTTTTCTTCTTTTTGTTCCTTTGATTGCAAAGAACCAAATGCATGAAAGCCCTTCCAATCAAATCCACAGGGACTATTCAACCATACATAGTGCATCTCAGCTACCTTTCCTCTCCAAATGTTGCATGCACCTTGACTTGTCTGTTCATTTCGTGAGTTACATGAGTCAGATGTAGCACTTGTGACTTGACAGAGATGCCCTCCAAAATTTCACCTCTTGTAGATGTCAGTTAAGTAGTATATTTAAAAGAATGTTTACAAAAAAAATTCGATCACAAACACATACGCAGAATCAGACAACCCAGAATTGGGAGGTGCTAGGGTGCCCAACTGAAGAGTAAAATCCACAAATTTTAAAAGCGTAAGGGTCTGATTTGCAACCATGGAGACACTACTTCACTGCAAACAATAGCTTAAAGATTCATGTAATTTATTTTTTGAGAGCATACAAGCAAACATGGCTATGAGGTGTTTCTTTCTTTCTTCTATATATTGACAAAACTAATACCAAAACACCATTAAAAAAAGCAAAATTGAGCACACTTAAGATTCTTCACAAAAAATGTCCATCTCAATCAGACATGCTCATAGGCTGGGCAGGGCTTGGCTCTATTTTTCTAGGCTTGGGCTAGGTTGGGCCAGGCTCGAGCCTAGTTTTTTTGCCCATAAAATAAAACAATATTTTATTCTAGAGAATAATATAAAATAATGTGTTAATTCAGAAAATAGTAAACACATTTTTTTATTCAGAAAACTTTTTCGGGCTTCAGGCCCGGATCGAGCTTTGGCATAACCTTTCAAAGTAAGGCTTTTCAAGGCCCGACCCGAAGCCTGGCTCGGCCCGGACTGTGAACAGGCCAGTGTTGGACAAAATAGGGTCACCAAGATTACAAAGATTATTCAAATGTAAAATTAAAAGAGTAAACTGCATTTTGGCACCCGGTAAGTGGTCCTGATTTCCAGGGAACATTGGGATTGTTAATAGTTTTACATAACACCAGCTTCAATTTCAAGAAAAGTTTGTTGCAGAAAACCTCACGCCCCGTTATTCTGGGGCTTAAAGGAGAGGTAGGAGCAGCGGCGATGCGTGCATGCGGGCTTGACGGCAGCGTTGCACTGGGGCATGCACAAAGCGTGCGAGAGGGAAGATCGGTGCTCATGAGTGCTCCTAGCCGTTTGTCAGGGTGTCGTCTTGTGTTGCTCGTGTATGCTTCCGGCCGCCACCGCGACGATGCCGAAGGTTGCAAGTGCATCGTCGGCGCCTCAGCTTCACTGCCTCGTTCGCTACCGTCATCCATGTCAATAGAGTTAGGGAGATAGAGATAGAGGGTAGAAGTGATGTTCACTCACTAGCATATATGTAAGATCCACCAAGGACGTACGACATCCGTTGTCTCACTGACAAGTGGGACCCATGGTGTAGTTTCGTGCGTAAGAGCGGTGAGTGACGGAACCTGATCATGTGTTATGCAATTTGTCTTGTGCGAAAGTATTTACAAAACCTGGAGTTTCATAGCATTCGGTGCATTTGGATCTACAGCAAGGGCAATCCTAGCCTTGCCTAGCAAGGACGGGCGTTTGGTAGAAGCGAAAAGGTCTTGCTTTCAATGGCAATCTCGTCTGCAACTGCAACGAAAAGCTTGCCGCAGACGGAGAGCGAAATCGGCTCTCCCGCGACGGCAAGCGGGCGACGCGCACGAAAATTCGTTCGCAACCGTTCAAACCATCACCGAGCCTAGCTAGAGTTAATGCAACCAAACAGTGAGCCTTGCCTGTGGTGGGTTATAGCTCAAATGGGCTTATCTGAAGATAGGCTAGCTAGGCAAAGTGAGCAAATAATCCAAACATTACTTGCTGCCAAATGCAATTTGGGATGCAGCCTCACTTCCTGCTTGTTGCATGTGTAACCTGCCACACCGTGCGTAACGAGAGGAGACCGATGAGCAGACGGATTGACATGCATGCATGGCCCTCGACGCACGCGTGCTTCTTCGATGTATGTATTACATGTGCAGCTAGCTAGCTAGCACGTTCTATCTTCTAACACATCTCTCTCTAGATCTGTCTCTCTCATCCTTTTCGATCAGGGAAGCGACCAATTAACTTTTGAGCTCTTCGTGCTGTTCCTTTCTACCAGCTTCTCACACTTCTATTCCTTCGTTAGTTACCTCGGACTTGGAGCTCATCGATCGATCTGCCTAATTAACCACCTGTTTGCATGCAAATATGCCCTACGTACGTAGGGACGCTTGGGAAGTGCATGGCGTGCACGCCGGCCAGCACGCGGCTGCCGATAAGTAGGGCTCTCTCTCTCTCTCTCTCTCTCTCTCTCTCTCTCTCGTACCTTGCATGTCTTTGTCCTTTGAGATCTCACCTCTGGCCTTCTCTCGTTTTGGAAAAGCTAGCTAGTACTGGCCTGACAGTCATATAATCGATGATTGAGATAATTATTAAGGGATCATCAGACGCAAAACCCCTTTCTTGACGCCAATTAACATTTATTTGAAGTCCACGGGGAACATGAGAATGAATCATGCTGGATTTGACCATGGGAGCAATCGTTGCTAGCTTCCTAAGAACAACCGGCCAAAATTAATTAATCCCCTCGCGCGTATCAACAGTCACGTTGGAGTTCACATGCCACGGAGAGTGTGATTATCAGTTTGCACAAGCCGATACATCATACATCCCCGAATTATTGTGCTAAATTTTTTTTGCATTTTTGTTCTGTACGACCTATTTTAGCGAGAAATTAAACTAAACTCGCATTGTGCCCGATCGAGGTATGTTTTGTACCAGCATTTCTACCATGCCGGCCAGATGGTAGTACACTCGAGCCAGCTGCGCTCTAGATTGAAATAGATAGTAAAGGTCGTCCTCTGCATGCAATGGAAGAAATTAAACCCAATGAGCTAGAGGATCCTAGGCAGCGGCTTGGGAAATGTGTTAGCTAAGAAACCAAAAGCCAGCAGATAATGACCACAGCTGCACGCACAGGCACAGCATGCAGTCGTCCCGGCCCATATGGAGGAGTCGTCAGTCGATCGCCAGCACGCATGTTTTTTTGCCCCCACATATGCAATTTACTGATCATGCATGCCTGCCTCCTGCATGGCCATGCATTGCATTGCATGCAACAAAAGGACTTACCCTGCTGTGTGTGCTGGCTAGTAATATTCTTGCTTATACCTGGAAATTAATAAGCTGGCTAGCTACAAGTCCCCTTAGGCCTTCTACAATTAATTTACAGCTGCAAGTTAGGCCAGGTGAAGTTGATTTTTCTGACACCCAACAGATGATTTAACTGGTTGTCGGTACAATTATGCAGCTGGAGTGTACATACATATAGGCAATTAATTAACTGGCATAAGTGTACCAATATTTTTGTAAAGGCAAACACGTAGTACGAGTTCACTTGAGAGAGAACAATGCATGTTGCCTCATCTAATGTCCATGCTGGCTAGCTTCATCCATGATCAATGCTTTGTTGGACCATGGTCGACCTGTTAGTCGTAGCAACAAGAAAAGTATACACATCATCTTGTTCCTTTGATCCCTTGCTATGATGAGATTAAGAATGTTTTCGTCTTCCTTTGGAGGCAGAAAGGTTGCTAGCATAGCTATCCAGCTTAGAGGGCCTACCGGACTGCATGTGTCAACCGGCCAGCAGAGAGTAGAAATATGTTTTTGCATAGAGAGAAAAAGCAAGATACTGCACACACCCTGTCTGGAAGACTGATGCAGTTATATGATATTGGTCCTGCTCTCATGTGGACCATCTAAGTGAAAAGTGTTCAAACTAGCCATCATGATGCATACCACTACGCCATATTGGTTTTATGGCTGCCTGGAGTGGTGCCGGCTGGCCTTTATATATATATATATATATATATATATTATATATATATATATATATATATATATATATATATATATATATATATATATATATATATATAGAAAAATACTTTCTACCCTCAGGAGTAGTTACTCCCACTTCAGAAATACCACCTAAAAGAGCTTGAAATACTCTATAATCACTTTGGGTATACTTATATACTAATTATAAGATACTTCAATGTGAATTACACAAAAAAAATTGCAAGAGAGTATATAGTTTTTAGCATATTTTGTAAATACCTTCATATTCGCACATAAAAAGGAGTATATCTAAAAAATTATACATACCACCTCTAAAAAGGTGTAAATACCACCTATATGGTCTTATATACTCGTATACTACACATACATACTCTCGGTTGCGTAAGATACTTCCTACATTGTGAGATATATGAGATACAAAAATAGGGAGTAACTACTCCGAGAGTAGGGAAAAGGCTTATATATATATATATATATATATATATATATATATATATATATATATATATATATATATATATATATATATATATATATATATATATATATATATATATCAGACTCCCAATTGGTAGGATATCCATAACTCGTTTAAAATCTCAAATGTGAATCATTTATTTATACATATGTGTGTGTTAGAGCACTCCCAAATAGTGCAAACCAGTTGTTACCAAGCCCATACCACGTCAGAATTGGGATGACATAGAAGAGAGAGAGAGGGAGAGGAAAGAGATAGAACTTGCTGCTTGTATGAATAACAAGCTAGACACTCAGACCAAAAAAATGTAAGGGTAGGTGAGGAGGTGGGAGAGAGGAAAGGAAAAGAAGAGAGAGGATGACAGAGGGATCCCATGCAATAATTAATTCATTGTGTGATCCTTTAGAAACAAGCTCAGTAACAAGATATTAGAGTGCTTGTATCTAAAAACTAATCTAAACACTCTACTTTAGTACTCCCTCCGGTTCACAAAAATAAGTTATTTTGGATATCGATACGATCATCAAAATACAACTTTTACCACTAATTACTATTGTAATATATTTTTAAAATCCAACAAAATTACAATATTATGAAAGTACTTTTCGAGACGAATCTGAACATATGATTTTTCATATATCGAATTTAAATATTTAAAAAGATATCATCAATAATCAAAATTTTAAAATTTTGACTGCACACATTCTAAAACGACTTGTTTTTTTAAACCGGGGGAGTAACAAGTTACTTGGAATGCCCTTGTGTTTAGCTCCTTTACATTAATTTCACAGACAAACATCATTAATTGATCAACTTATCATATTGGGTGGTAGTGTCTGCTTAAATAGGCTGTGGATTTAAAGGCTTGGTCCAATTGCTGAG
Organism: Ampelocalamus luodianensis; assembly: GCA_036346255.1. Lineage (NCBI taxonomy): Eukaryota > Viridiplantae > Streptophyta > Magnoliopsida > Poales > Poaceae > Ampelocalamus > Ampelocalamus luodianensis. The sequence continues at coordinate 78,497,822 of CM070621.1, forward strand.
TTAATAGAAATTCATGGCATGATCGGCTGGATTCAATGAAACACGTACTAGTACTAATATGTTGGAGCTGGGAGATTCAGAAAGACAATGCACCAATAAATTTGGGGAAGTTACTTCTTTCAAAAGATAACTTTGGAAACTACTCCTAAAAACAGTCCGGCATCTTCAGTAAATTCCTTCCTTCAAAAGAGCTTTGGGAGCTACTCCTAAATACAGTGCTGTCCTCTTCAAGTAAAGTTGAAGAAATGATGGCGTGCAGTTTCCTAGGACCCTTATCTTCTAGGGTTAAAAAAAGATGATTGAGAATGTTCTAAGATACCTTGTGACAGTACCACAAGTACCACAGTCCGGTTCGTTCTCTTGATGGCCTGGGAAAAGAAAACAAGAGAGGATAATTGTTCTAGTGCATGAATGTTCCACTGTTCTTGGCACTTTCCAGCGAGTGAATGAATGAATTTGTCCAAGATCGAGATCCAGGGTTCCTAAGCTTACTGAAAAATAATATGAGTGCACAATCAAAATATGCAGACTTTTATTGCTGTGGACACAATGAGAATACAGTGAGAATGAGTTTGGGATTATAAGAGATCATGATATATCATAATTGTAATGGATTACAGAGATCATAGAGAGTTACTATGTCCTATTTGTAATTACAAAGGCTGCCCCCTGTTATAGCTATTGATGGGTGGCAGTTAATGCCGCTAAAGACGTATTATATCTTCACACACGTTTCTTTGTTGAGTCTTGAATCGTCACATCTTTTAATCAATTGTCGTAAGTTATCAAATACGCCAATAACCACTCCCACGTTAGTCATGTGGAAAACTGCCATGTCTTCCGACCAGCTTGCTGGTCAGGGATGGCCCAAACCATATAGCTGCTTGTGTATTGTCCATGACTAGTCGTCTTATGACTCAAACTGGTCTACAATTAGTTTGGCCATAGTAAAAGAGATTAGATTTTCTTTTAATATTGGTCGTAAGTTCATAACCGTTATAAAGTGAGCCCTTAATATGTGGGCCTGCTTTCATAGATATTTTGACTTTGACCAAAAAATATTGATCTGGTTAAGAATCTTCATCAGCTAGCCCCAAGGCTTAAGAAAATAAGAAATATTTACTTAAGACTTTCTTGCCTTGAAACGTACATCAAGAAGATTTTCTCCTTCACAATCATTCCAAACATTTAAAGAGAATGTGGGAGAGAGGAAAATATATCTGTTTTCTTGGTATCCGCATCCGAAGATTGTGGCAAGTGGGTGAATAGTTACGGTAAAAAAAAGGATAAAAAAAGACTCATTTTACCTTTACCTTTACCATGTTCTCATCACAATCTCCATCTTCAAGCCTCCCGCATTTGAACTCTTCGTCTCCAACTCTTTCTTTATTTGATTTTATGCATTTTTTACTTAGATAAATGTCTGTATTTGTATCAGCCCCGACCACTTCTTCTCATCCACTTGTTGGAGTTGAAGAAGTTAAAAAGACCATTGCCTGCTCTTGTGGCCGAGTTGGCTCAGATTAGCTTGGAGGAGACATCATTGTCCTTGGTGAAGGCAGAGGAAGTGGCCAGGAATGCTTTGACCTCCCCAAGACAAGTACATGCAGGAGAAGAAATCGAGTAGGCATCGATTACTTCAGAAGAGGTGGTCGAGCAGATCCCACCAACAAAAGAGGAGACGAGGCAAACTGAAGTGGTCGTTGTGCAGTCTTCGACCACTGAAGTTTTGCTTGTCATAGAAGAAAGAGCTAAAGTTGTGCCCCACCAGGATATTGGCTAGGATTCAACTCTTCAGTCACTCGGTCAAGAAAGTATTCTTTACCTTGTCAATATGTTATGACTGAGAAAGTGCCTTATTCTTTTTAATTATTTTACCTTGGTTCTTGAATAGGAAAACATTCCTCCTCCAAGAAAAACTCTTACTTCTGAGCCAGGTTCTATGGTGGCATGAAGAACACATTTTGAACCAAGACATGCTTCGACTAGTCCTACAGAAGTAAGGGTCGACCAGTCTACTATACTACAAGATTCTGGGTATAGTGAATTAGAGAATCAACTTAAGGACTTGAATAACAAGGTAATAATCTCTTGACTTAAACCATTTTATATCTTGATTGAATAGTAGAGAATTCTGACTTCTTACTATCATGTTTTATAGAAAAACAATTGAAATGCTTCACATATTCAAGGCTTTCATGGATAATTCGGCCATAGAAGATATATCTAAGGATGTAGAGATTACAAGACTGAAAGAGTAAGTTAAAGAAACTCTTGTTTTAACTACTTGAGTAATGCTTGTCTTTCGAACTGTGTTATTTCAGTCAACTCAAAAAAGATAAACAAATCTTCTGATCGAATTATTCAAGACCATGAGAACAAGCTGATCCACGTTGCCAATGATTTTAAGTTCCAACTTGTACTAAAAAATAGAAGCCTTAAAGAGAAGGATGAAAGTCTCAAGGAGGCTGCCACAAAACGCAAGCGCCATGAAGAACTTAATATCACTACTACACAAAGGGTCATCACAGATGGTTCTAAACCGTCATCACAGAAGGTTTCTGAATCGTCTGAATTTATATGTCTGTGATAACAGACGGTTATCACAGACGGTTTGTGAGCCGTCTGTGATAAGTCACAGCACAGACAGTTTTTGGTGGAAGCTATCTGTGAAGGCCTACTATCACATACGGCTTCTACCAAAAAAACGTATGTGATACATCAGCCATCACAAATGGTTATATGTACCAACTGTCTGTGATTAGAGATGTATCGCAGACGGCTAGTAAAAAGAACCATCTGTGATATTCGACATATCATAGACAGTTATTGGTGGTAGCCGTCTGTGATGGTAGGACTTCATAGATGGTTTATACCATAAAACCGTCTGTGATAGTTTGTTCTATACCTAAATATTTTTTCTGTTTTTTGGCTAGCCTAAAAAAATGCTAGCCATACCCTCTGAAAATAAACAAGCAGAAAATAGATAAATCACAGATAAGTGAATTACAACTCAAAGTGATTTACAACTCAAAATCAATTACAAAAGAATGTTCATGTATTGTCGCTAGAGTTACAATTGAATTACAACTTAAAGTTAATTACAATTGAATCAATTGTTTGAACATGTATTAAGCGGTGCCGCCGGATACGGAGTGAAACTCTCCTTTCGAGTCAATGATCTCCGTCATGATGAAGGTGGAGAGCCATCCTAAAACGTCTGAGAGTTCATTCAGATCGAATGTACTTGATTTGATTGTCATGCCCTATTGCTAGGAGGAGTAAAGTAGTAAACATATATATTTATATATTTATTTAAATTGATAATTAGAAAATAATTATTGCGAGATTGACAAACATCTGGATCATTCGTCTTAGCACTCATGATTTTCTGCATATGACGGCAAACGTAGAATGCACATAGGTTGCCTTGTAGTTGCTGGTGGCACTGCAAAAATAGAATTACATATATAGGTATAGTCAGTTCGAGATGCATTATTATGAAGTGTGATATAGGATTATTATGTTAGAGCGGGTACCAAAAATTGCGTATTGTGTTGCAGTGTGGCACTCGATTCCTTGTGTCTCCCTCCCCTAGCAACATAGGCGCTGAACGACCTACGTGATTCTAAAAAGTTTTCCTCAGCCATTTCAAACGAAGAAAGACTACAATAGAGTTATGTATGGAGAAAGTGAGCATACCTGTTGAGTATTTCTTGCACAAGGGTGAAGTCGTGGTTGTTGTTGAGTAGGGAATCAAGGTATATTACTATGTTCCACTTTGGTATAATGACTATAAGGATCCAGTGCCACCTACTCATGTATGTCGCTATAGTCATTAAACCTAAGTTCGTGTTGCATATAAAATATGTAGTCCTTGTTGCCTTGAGCAAGCAATCCTATCGTTATGTAATTTTTGACGTAGGATGCGTCTTGGGTGATGCATTGCTCAGAGATCAACTGTGGGTCGAGGAAACCCACCAGTTCTCGCGATCCCTGGGCTTCTTTCATCATGTATCTATACATAAGCAATGAGTTATGATATTTATCGATATTACATGAATGTAGAACTTGATTATACACACTTACAGTGTCCAGCATCGTAGAAGTGAGGCATCGAGGGCGTCGAGGTTGAATAGTTCGAATAAGTCTTGGAAGGCTACGATGAAGAAGCCCTGTGGGTGGAGGAAATACCTCTCCATGTATCTGACGGTGATTCCAGTAGGCCAATTTGTCCTTCACTCGTTGGTTCTCCTCATGTACCAGGCATGCAAACCCTCACAACCCATTCCAAGGCGGGCTAATAGTGTGTCGGGAACCAACGGCCTTCCGATGGAGAACGTCCAAAGCTTGCGAAGCACCTTAATGTTCTTCGATTTGGCCTTAGCACCTCACCTACTATACGTCATCCCGGGAGACGACACGGCATGCTTTTCTTGTTTCTTCAGCGTCGTCTCCACGGGAGATGACTCGGTACGCTTTTCTTATTTCTTTGGCATCGCCTCCACGGGAGACGATACGACGGCCTTCTAAAGCGGAGGTTCAGGTGGAGTCATTGATGATTCTATTGGAGAGGCACGGTCATGTGGAGATCACGGCACTGCAGGGTCTAGGGTGATGTCCCTCTTGGGATACTGGATAAAAGTGTGCACGACATCCCCTAGTGTTATGATATCTTCATTCGGGGGCTTCTCTAGCGAGATGGTCATGAAAGTGTCATGTACCATGTCCACCTGGACCTTGGTGTAACCCTGCGCCAGCTGGGCACCGTGTATCATTGTCTCTTCATGGCATGAAAATGCCATCCCCAACTCAGCTTCAATAGAAATGTACCCAACCAGTCTCACTTGGAGCTTGCAGGGCGTGGGCTCTTACAAAACGATACACAATTAGCTAAGATGTCCTTAAGTCTATCTTTGGAGCATTCGAGAGATGTACATTACCTGGATGTCATCGATAGTTAATAGGGCGTCGCTGTGTTCAGAAAGTGGCATGGACGCGCAGCTACTTCGAAGTTGAGGGGGACTGGCTCTGTGACAAGCGTGCTCTTGAAGGTCTTCCATACTTTTCCACCGCGAGGAACACCTGCTGCCACACGAGTCCGTGGACTTCTGCTGGGATCTCGAACGACCTTAAAATTTCATCCCACAACTACTCTTTCTCTTCTTCCGTCAAAGACTTCTAACTTGGTGTGGTGATGGGGACCCGTTTCCTTGCAACTATCCCGCAGGTGGTCTAGAATGTTGCCGCGGCTTTCTTGGGATGCAGAGGGACCCCAACGGGACTGACATCTATGATGGTCATTCAGCCCACAAGCCTTTCCGATATTCCTCTACCATCTCACTTAGGTACCCCTTTCATCGGAGCGCCAGACGCATTCGGCGACGTCGATAACGGCGACAAAGACTGTGCAGATGCCATCCCGTTTACTTGCTATCTATGGAAACTTTTCAGCAAAAGACAAAAGAAATTTGATTGATTGAAAATTTTCTTGTCTAAAACTAGGAATGTAATGCAACTAAACATAGGAATACCAACAAAAAATATATAATTTCATATAATTATTTCTAAGGTAAATCACCCACCTTTCCAATGTCCCATATCCCAACCTATTCCACTTAATCAACCTTCCACAATCCCTCATTATTTTACTTACAATGACAAAGAAGTACATAATCTCCACTAAAAAATTGTGAGACACATTTGTTCATGAACCATCTGGCATGAATCATAATAGCACTGAGTCCTACACATACTCATGGCATAAATCCAAAAATTGTTGATCTGTGCAAATCCAAACTAGGACCAAATCCTAACAAATCACAACAAAAAATATAAGTCTAACTCCTCCTCCGTACAAGGTAAGTTCTACAGCAGACTGTAATATCAGACTGAGAAATGATGGGTCATTGTCCACTTATTATCTTGTGACAAAAAGGTAGAAGAGAAAAGGATCAAGCATATCATTTTCAGCAGTGGCACTCATCATTAGAAATAACGATAAATTAATGATCTGTCTGGTAAAAAAGCTAAATGTTGAGTAACCGTTCCATCACACATTTATTTAGCACAATGCAGTCTCACTCGCTCATCTCGACGACAAGATGTCAACTGAAGAGAAGTTAGAATATTTAAGTGCATGTGAGCAAAGCTTATGCTTAATCACAAGAATAACATATCATGCATGTATATACTCATAAATAAAGTCTTGTTATGTATATTCCTCACATTAACAAAAATGTGTACACCACAACCACATTCCTACAGACTAACAGATAAAGAATCTACAGAAAGACTAACAGATGCACCTGGCTCCGGGAGCAAAGGAGATTCGGGGTCAGAGGACATGTGGCGGCCGGCGATGACGAAGATCGGGGGAGGAGGAGGAGGAAGTCAATGAGGTCGATCCCGATGACTTCACTGACTCTCGCGGCATGGAACACATCTACGGAGGGCGCACGGGCGCGGCACCAAGCGTGAGGGAGGCTGGGAGCTATGGAGGGAGCCGAGAGGGGCAGTGGGCGGGTGAGGTCACGAGGGCACCGAGGGCGTGGTCGTGTGGAGGAAGGGCGTGGTCAGTGGATGAGTGAGGAGTAAGAGCACAAACCCTAGCGGGGCCCTACTTATAAGAGGAATATCACAGACGGTTCTATTCGAGAACCATTTGTGATAAGTATCACAGATTATTTTTAATATATAATCGTATGTGTTATGCGACCATATCACATATGGTTATATTTTAAAAACAGTCTGTGATATGCAACCATATCATAGACGGTTTGTTCCACTAAACCACCTGTGATATTTTCTTCTATAGCTAAAAAATATTCTATTTTTTGGCTAGCCTTAGGAAATGCTAGTCATACCCTCTGAAAAATAAGAAAGCAGGTACAATAACAGATGGAATAATTTCTTGATTACTGAATCAATTACAATAGAATAATTTCTTAATTACGTGCCGAGTTTCTTAATTACAATGGAACAATTTTCAAATATGTGTTCACCATGTGGAATCATTCCACTTGGCTATTTCCTTTTAAAAATAGCCTTCAAGATGATCGACACGTATATAGCTGGCTTCCTCACTGGATTCTCCTCGAGCCTGATGTCGTCTCCGAAAGGAGGCAACTCGTCAAATTGATTATACTCTTCCTCATCTACGACATTCTCAACTCCAACAATCCTTCTTTTTCCATGAAGAACTACGTGGTGGTTCTTATTTGCTAGATCCATTACATAAAAAAAACTTAAACAACTTGCTTGGCAAGTATAAATGGTTCATCCTTGCATTCGACATGTTCGAGGTCCACAGTAGTGATGCCGTACTTATCGACCTTCACACCATGTGGAAGTTTGACCCAATGGCACCGAAACAGGGGGATCTTGAAAAGTACATAGTCGAGCTTCCAAATCTCCTCTATGAACCCATAGTAGGATCTCAACCCACATTTCATTATGTTTGGCCCAGCGGTATTGAACTTATCGTGAAACGCATCTATGTGGACATCGCTGTTCTGGACTGTGCTCTTCCTATCCTGAGCTATCGTATACAATATGTACCCATTTATGTCATATCCTTACCATGTCACAATTGTAAATTTTGGCCCTTTTGCCAACCATCGTAGCATCATCACTTGATGACCTCCCAGTGAATCGCACCTCTAACCATGCATTGAACCAATGGTTGTGCTCTCTCATGATCTAAAATTTCGACTAGCCTGGATTCTATTGGCGTACCATGTCTTTGTGCTCGTCGATGTATGGGGACACTTCGGTTATGTGTTACAAGATCGTGAAATGGGCTTGAGCGTACGTATCTGGATCGGAAGTGATTGCTTTCCTTGTGATGGTCCCGATACCCTCTAGCTTCCCCTCATGACGAGATAGAGGCACACCTATCGGTTCCACCTGAGCCATGTAGTTGACGCAGAACTCAATGACCTCTTTGGTTGCATAACCTTCGATGATGCTGTCCTCCGGTCGAGATCGATTTCATACATAGGACTTGAGAATTCCCATATACATCTCGAACGGGTACATATGATGTAGGAACACAGGGCTGGATATCTTTATCTCTTTCACAAGGTGAACAATGAGATGGACCATGATATCAAAAAATGAGAGAGGAAAATACATCTCAAGATGACATAGAGTCGTCACCACCTCGGCCTGCAGAGCATCTAGTCTTTCAGGATCGATGACCTTCTGGGCAATTAAGTTAAAGAAATAACACAGCCTCATGATTGCCACTCGGACATTGCTTGGCAAAATACTTCTAATTGCAACAAGAAGTATTTGTGTCATCAGCACATGACAATCATGAGACTTCATACCAATTAATTTCAAATCTTCCATAGAAACAAGTTTGTTCATGCTGGCGGAGTAACCGGATGGAACTTTCACATCATACAAGCTCTAGCATAGTTAATTTCTCTTGGCCTTAGAAAGAGTGTAGCAAGCTAGGGGAAGGTACGTTCGGCATTTATTGTCTCTTTTAGAGCTAACTCGGTTCTTATGTTCATATCAACCAAGTCACGCCGTGCGTTGACATCATCCTTTGTTTTGTCACGAATGTTCGATAAGAGATCAATCAAGCTATCACATACATTATTCTCCACGTGCATGATGTCGATGCAGTGGCGAACTTCTAAGTGCTCTCAATAAGGTAAGTCCCAAAAAATTGATTGCTTCTTCCAGATGTTCTTCTGACGGCTCCTCAATTTATGTCCCTTTTCAAGCACAACATCGATATCCTTAACCATATCATAGACCTCTTTCCCTGTAAAAGCACTTGGAGCTGAACTGTCCTCCTTATTTCCGTTGAATTGTTTTCACATCTTGCGGTATGGGTGATACTTAGGAAGGAACCTACGGTAATGCATGTACACAATTTTGCGCGAGTTGTTCAACCACACACTCTCGGTATCACGTAAGCAGTGCAGACAGGCTTTGACTCCTTTTGTACTAAACCTCGACAGGTTACCGAGGGCAAAAAAATCATTGATGGTGCAGAACAACATGGCACGTAAAGTTAAGTTCTCTCATTTGTACGTATCCCATACCTATACCCCTTCGTTCCACAGTGTTACAAGACCTTCCAGCAATGGTGCTAGTTACACATCAATATCGTCCTCAAGATACTTCGACCCTTGGATAAGTAGTGATATCAAAATGTACTTTCGCTTCATACACAGCCGAGGAGGAAGGTTGTACATATATAGATTCATGAGTCAGGTGCTATGTCGACTACTCATGTTACCAAAAGGATTCATCCTATCTGTACTCAACCCAAACCTTATATTCCTCGATTCCACACCGAAGTCTTCGAAGCTCCTATCGAAGTTTCTCCACTGGGCAGAATCAACAGGGTGCTTAGCCTCCCATCTTTCTTACGCTCCTCTGAGTGCCAACGCAACAATCTTACCTCCTTTTGATTCGCAAATAAATGCCTCAAACGGGAAATTACAGGCAGATACCACAACACCTTAGAAGGAGGTCCTTGCTTCATCTCGATGCACTCGTCGTCATCGGAGTGATTCTTACGCTTGTATCAGGATGCTTTGCACACTAGACATACGTGCATGTCTGCATACTCTTTACGGTAGAGGATACAATCGTTCGGAAATGCATGTATTCTTTCTACTTTCATTCTCAATGGACAAAGAACTTTATTGGCTTGGTAGGTGGTTCTAGGCAACACGTTTCCCTTCGGAAGGATGTTCGCTAGGAGACCTAACAATACTGTGAAACTCTTGTCGGACCAACCATTGCTTGCCTTCAATTTCAGCAGTTCAAACACGGATGACAACCTCATCGAAAGAACAATCCAAATCCGGCATATCATTGTCTCCCTCAGCGATGTTACTACCTTCAGGTACAATCTGCTCTTCACCGTGACTGGTCCAACATGTATACTCCTCTTTGAAACCCTTTTGAATCAAGTGTGTTTCGATTTGCACTGGGTTGGTAAACATCTTCAGATTATCGCAATCAATGCATGAACAGTACATAAATTTTATCCCCTTCTTCAACATATCCTACTCGGCAGCTCTTCTAAAAGCAGACACGCCATCAATGTACTCTTCACTCACACGGTTGTCAACGTATATCCAGTTTCGGTCCATCTACACTGCGCATATAACAAATTAGTATTAAATTAGATTAATGCTCCTAAAGTATATATATATACACACATAAAGCAAGAATATATTGAAGTAGACAAGGAGTACTGAGACCCATTCTTAAATTTCAGCAAACTACCAAAATTAGTGCTAAATTAGATTAATGCTCCTAAAGTAGCTAGCTAGGAAATATTCATGAAGCATATATATATATATATATATATATATATATATATATATATATATATATATATATATATATATATAAGCAAGGATATATATATTGAAGTAGTCAAAGAGTAGTGAGCCCCATTCTAAAATTTCAGCAAACTACCAACCTAGATCTAAACCTAGCTATTATCTCTCTAGATTATAACGCATATAATTAGAAGTAAATACTAACCTTAGATCACTAAGAACAAATAGATCTACAAGCACACTTGCAAATATGCGGAATTTCTTTCACCAAATGCCCCAAAGCCAGCCGCCTCCTTCAAAGTAGCCGCATATCACAGATTGATCTCACTACAGACAGAACTATCAGGATGGCTGGGTATTTAATGGTGCCTATCACAGACGGTTCTTGTTAATAATCGTCTGTGATAATCAAAAAATCACAGACCGTTTGTATTCAGAATCGTCTGTGATGCTTCACCAGACAGTTATTAACAAGAACCATCTGTGATAATTACGTCTCACAGGTGGTTCTATTTTAGTAGGATCTGTGCATTATCACAGATGGTTCTTATTAAAAAAAATAGCCTATGATATGCGACCATATTACAAACGGTTGTATTTTAGAACCATATGTGATACATATCACAAACAGTTTGTTCCACTAAACTACATGTGATAGTTCCATCTATAGCTAAAAAATGTTCAATAAACATGTTCAACGTAGACAGTAACTTCAACTCTAAACTGGATTTTTAATTTTCGTATTATATATATATATATATATATATATATATATATATATATATATATATATATATATATATATATATATATATATATATATATATTGCCAAACAACATGGCCAATGTTTCTTACAAAAGTTTCTCTTAAAAATATAGAGATAAAAAAGATCAACTTTTTCTAGCAGCCCAAGTAGCCTGGTATCTCCATCTTCAATTCTTCGTAAGCGACGTAGTCGGCATCGGAGGGTTCGGGATCAATGTAGGTTCTCCAAACCACGTTCACCCGTTGACGCGCTCATTCGAGAGTATCCCAAAGATGCTCCGACTCAAGGACCAAGTCGAAATGCGCCCAGAGGCTCTCTTATCTTGCTCAAGGGGTCTCGGTTTGGTAGACTCAATCACCCGCCACCTCGATGTAGCACTCGATGCAACGGTAATCCTCTTGGAGACATGCAATGTTGTTCTGGAGGACTACGTCGATGGCGAGGTTATCTCGCTGGAAGCTGGAGATCACCCGGAAGTAACAACGGAGGAGGTCATCTAGACAGTGGAATATCACCGTCATGTGCCCTGGCATAACCTCCGGCGAAGGAGGGAGGACACTGTGCCCTTTCGCAGCATCTGCTAGCGTACGACCGGCGTGGTGCTCGAATAAAATGGCTAGGTAGGCCATCAACGCCGACGTTAGGGGAGAAGAGTGGGAAGCCATTTTTTAATTGCTATTCGTTTGTGCTTGAGAGTAGAGCGATGTTGGGATTCATCTTCAGTGGCGGATGATCATTTTTATAAAACAAGGAATAAATTCGGCACGTAAGACAAAGATACAACGCATCAGGGACGAGACGAAGAGATGCATCGGGGAGCCGAAGCGGCATTGAGGGTTTAAGAGATACATATCACAAACACTTTCAACCACAAACTGTCTGTGTTACAAAATCACAGACGGTTCAGATTAAAAACTGTCTGTGACGCCTATAATTATCACAGACGGTTCTTTTTAAGAACCGTGTTTGAATTATCACAGATGGTTCATATTAAAAACTGTATGTAACATCCGCAATTATCACAGACGGACCTTATTAAGAACTGTTTGTGACAATTACGTATCACAGATGGTTCTAGCCATTGCTAGTAACATAGACGGTCACGCTTGTAAAATCGTCTGTGATAATTACATCACTGACGTTTCTGGGGAGCCATCTGTGCTAAGGCATCCAGTATAGCCTATTCTGTAGTAGTGTATGATGTTTTTAGTTGATCTAAAGGAGCATGAAGTGGTATGAAAAAAAATCATACTTCTTTGCAAATATAAGGAAGATACATAAGGTAAAAATCTCAATCTTATATTATATCAAGCACAAATAACTCATACATATTTAGATTTACATAAACAATTGAGAGACCAGAGCGAAGGGATACATGTAGGCTACACTAGCTGGCAATTCAAAAATTCTACCACGTAAATCAGGAAGCCATGCAAGTAAGAGACCATAGATCATTACCACTAGACACGCAGTGCAGCGGAAGAAGACTTGGAGCAGCCTGATCCAACGTCGAGCGCGTCGATGTAGTGGTCGTAGTCGATCGTCCAAAGTCCTTGATACCGATGGTCTCTTCCAGCAACCTATCATGTTTCTTGCATAGGTCGTGGATCATCCTCAATCAGCACAGTAGCAACCGCAACAGCGCCTCTACGGTATTCACACGTCCAGGGGTGGAACGCCGTATGCCAGTGTGCTAGCACCAGCATGCACGGTAGTGCCTTCGAGAAGATGGCTACTAGGGTTTCGGTGGGGCAACCCATATAAAGAGCCGATAACGGATCCTATCCGAACTCGTTTGTTCTAACTCGTTAAGTGTGCGACCCTACAGGTTCATGTGTAATCGGTTGTAACTCAAAAACTCATTTCCGACCACAGGTTGTTAGCAGTTCCTAGCAGGACATAACGATTCCCGAACACATATAAATATTATACCGAACAAACCTTATGCAATATGATATACGACTAGGTCCTTATCACTTATGACCAACTCGTATCTCTATACAACCAGTTTCTATTTAGTCACGACCAGTTCATCAACCAATTAGTGATTATGTTCGACCAGTTTATGCCTAGTCCGTATCACCATACGACCAATTCATATTTGGTCAGACTGAATGACCTGCTTGTGCATTCTCCCCTTGCCTCACGATATCTGATTGAACTCCAAGTGAGATATTTTGTCAGCCATGGACTGCTCAATACTTTCTCAATCAAGTGATGGATAACTTCATGTGGTTGACTCTTCGACCACTAGTGGCATGACTAGACACTTTTTTTATCTGACCACATCGAGGGGCTCAGAGATATCTCTCCTGTTATATTAAGAAGGGCAAATCTCATATCCGACCAGTCATATCCCTCCGCATATTTTATAGCATACCTGAAAGCTACCTTTATAACTACCTAATTACGAAGTAGCGTTTGGCAACCCCTAAGTGTACTATTACATATGTAGAAAATCATGCTGATCTCAGGTCTAAGGATTATACATCATCATTGCTTGAGACCAACTGATGACACATAAAATCATAACAATCTCAATAGTGTCTCAAGGTGGGTCAACCCAACACCATGTTCTCTAACATGTGTTCATATTATTGATTCGATATCCCCATATCCATGATCAGTGAAACATGGTCATCAATCAATGCATGTGCTGGTCGATAAGTCACTAGTATTCCAACTAGTAACATCTGACCAGGGATACAGTTAGAATGACATCATATAAGTTAAATAGCTTCACAAACAAGTCACATACTTGTTAATCTTTATAAATGATAATTCATCTAAGGAACATAATATCATTTATTCTATAACTTATGAACATAGACGTGATACAATCATCTATATGATTGCCTCTAGGGCATATCACCAACACAAAAGAGGGTCCACACGCAAAACATTATATGAGTTAAGAGAAGTAGATAAACTTCGCTATGATCTTCATGAGAAAAGCGAAAAGCTTGAAAAGGAAAAGAAGACTCTCATAAAAGCAATTGAGAACAATAAAGAAGTCAACTCTACAACTCTGACTTTTATTTTCACATAGCTGAAAGCAATTGCTGTAAAAATAAAGTGCACGGAGATTGAACTTACAAAGAATGAGCCATCTATTTAAGAGCAGGTCGATGGCATCAAAGCTCAAGTGAAGCATATTGTCAACCACCTCAAGAAAATGGCCCAATCTATATATGAAGACTTCACTCTAGTCTGTAATAGCTGTTAACAGGCACCTTGTTCATCAAGTTGAAGCACTTCGACAAGAATGCACTGGACTTGGAGACGCTAATTCCTAATCTGCGTTTGAGCTATACAGAAGAAATTTAGAAGAAAAGAAAAAAAATAGGAAGTAGCTTCTCTTGTAACTGAATACACGAAAAATGTAAAATTCCAGTTTAAGGAAAACTGAATGATTTGACATTATTATAATGATGAATATTTTTATCTTGTAATTCTATTAGTTTGTTGTTGATGTTTCTGGTATGTTAATAAGTCGATTGGGTACACCAAAACAAGTCACTATATTTTTCATAAAGAATTTTTTAGCTATTAATGCAGTAATAATAGTGACGGGTTCAGCTTCAATCCATTTAGTAAATGTATCAATAGCCAATAATAGTAAATTGTATTTGTCATAGGTAAAGGTCCAACTATATCAATTCCCTATGTCAAAAATAGTAATGACAGTGAAATTATTTGCAATTGATTTGGTGGTTGGTGTACTTGTCAAGCGTGAAATTAACATTGCTCACATATCTCAGAGTAGATGTTCTAGAGATGATTCTGCCATAACCTCAACATTGACACTATCAATGAGATCATCATCAGTTGCCATGGTATTGGCATCGTGGTCACTTGTCTCTCCAGTTGAGACAAAAGTAGGAATGTACTCGCCCTTCGAATTGCTTAGGGGCGACAGTGGCATCTCTGTCATGTCAGTCCCAATGGGTTGGGTTGAGAGCGGTGAAGATTCTCCCTCGAGAACGTACTCGAGGTAGAAATCACACTTGCATGCCTCCTCAGGGACATAGTCCTCGTCCATGAGGTCGGTGCAGTTGGCAAGATGAACGATGTTCTCCTCGTCCGTTGGTAAGGACGTGAGAACATCACGGCAATGATATCTAGCTTGATGGTGCCCTCGGGTCCCTTAATCGAGCTTACTGGAGAAATAATATGAGAGCACAATCGAAATATGAAGATCTTTATTGTCGTGGACACAATGAGAATGAGATTGGTATTACAAGATATCGTGATTGATCATAATTGTAATGGATTCCAGAGATTGTGGAGAGTTATTTCATCCTACTGGTAATTACATAGTATCCCCCTTTATAGTTATTGAAGTGGTGATAGTTAATACCGCTAAAGGCATCTTATGTCTTTACGCACGTTCCTTCGTTGAGTCTTCAACCCTCACGTCTTTTAGTCAACTGTTGTAAAGTTGACAGATGCGCTAACAACCGCTCTCACGTTCGTCACATGGAAAATTGTCATGTCTCCCGACCAGTTTGCTGGTCGTGGATGGAACAAACCACATAGCTGGTTGTGCAGTATCCATGACCAGTTGTCTTATGACTCAAACTGATCTGCGACCAGTTTGGCCATAATAAAATGGATTAGACTTTCTTTTAATACTGGTCGTAAGTAAATAACCGTTATAAAAGTGAGCTCTTAATATATGGACTTGTTTTCACAGATATTTTGAGTTTGCCAAAAAAAAAATGTTAAACTCGTCGAGAATCCTCGTTGGAATTTGATATAGCATTTGCACACTGGAAACATTGTAGCACGCACTACCATGCACACGCAGACAACAGACATTTGTGCAAGCTCCACTTGTGACAAGCAAGCAAAAGGGAAAAGCTAGCTGCGTGTAGTGTAACTATGCATGCAGTTGGTCCATCTATTTATCTGTCTGTCTATCTATCTTTTTTGGCTGTCTCTCTAGCTAGCTTATATGCTTGGTCAAGCTATGCAGCTAATCATCTCAACACGTTTTCCAGAGCAATAATTGACACAAGGAATTGTCACAAAGTTTGTCTTCAATCATGGTTGGATCGATGCCGGACTTAGTGTGCATAGTGTGCGACCACCAACTGTGCTCGATGAGAGCAATATATATGCATGCCTGTTGGTGATTCTTATGTCTCACAGATAAATTATCTGGAAGCGCACGAAATTCGTCACATCATTTCACCTTGGAGTATTCCAGGGTATCATATATTTTTCTCAGGGAAGCTATAGGTGCAGGAATATCAAGTTCACCGAGTATCTAAACATCATCCGGGCTTTCCAAGGGGAAAATGGTAAGATAATTTTCACACACCAGTCTCGATCCAAATTGAAGTAGGTAGCTATCCGATTTAGTAGCTTGATATGGATAAGAGAGAGCTAGGTTCTTGTTTAGCGATCTTTTCTCTCTTTTCTATAAGGTACCGGCAACCTATTGTCAAATAGTGGAAGCGAAATGTATCAAACTAATACCGCTTGCGCGGAAGCCAGGCTAAGCGATGTCACCAACTTAGCCCAACTCTCAGGGATGCAGCTGGACGTGTCCCTGAGGAGCTCTAAATAACACCTTATAGTCGTGCACTAGTATAAGAGTATAAGTTCCACATGCATATGTTTAAAATTGGAGAATCAAGATAAATGCACTAGTAGCAAAGCCTGCTAGTATGCATGCCCCTGGTAATATTTGGGGCGATCATGCAACGAGAGCACTTGTCCTAGGCCCGAGTTTGTTAACCCTGCACCAACAGGAATGTACTAAATACTAGTAGTCGGGTCCTATGTTAACCCGCAACAAGACAATAAAGAGTGAATGAAAATGATCACTTCATTGATAAGATAAATTCTCGTACAAGGTAAAGTTGGTACATGGAGCTCGACACATACCAAATCACCGAGAGAGAGAGCTTCGGAATCGATGGTTCGCAACCCAGCTCTTTTCACTACTACACAAAGGGTCATCACAACTAGTTCTAAACCGTCATCATAGACGATTTCTGAACCGTCTGAATTTATATGTCTATGATAACAGACGGTTATCATAGACGGTTTGTGAGCCATCTGTGATAAGTCACAACACAGATAGTTTTTAGGTCGAAGTCGTCTGTGAAGCCATACTATCACAGACGGCTTCTACCAAAAACAGTTTGTGCTACGTTGGCTATATCACAGACAGTTATACGTATTAACCATCTGTGATTGGAGACATATCACAGATGGCTAGTAAAAATAGCTATTTGTGATATCCGACATATCACAGACGGTTGTTAGTGGTAGCCGTCTGTGATAGTTTGTTCTATACCTAATTTTTTTTTGTTTTCCGACTAGCCTCAAGAAATGCTAGCCATGCCCTCTGAAAACAAGCAAGTAGAAGACAGATAAATCACAGATAAGTGAATTACAACTCAAAATCAATTACAAAAGAATGTTCATGTATTGTCGCTAGAGTTATAATTGAATTACAACTCAAAGTGAATTACAATTGAATCACCTGTTTATCACATGTATTAGCAGTACTGTCGGGGGAGTGAAACTTTCTTTTCGGGTTAATGATCTCTGTCACGATGAAGGCCGAGAGCTATCCTCGAACGTCTGAGAGTTCGTCCAGATCGAATGTACTTGATTTGATTGTTATGCCCTATTGCTAGGAGTAAAGTAGTAAGCATATATATTTAAATTGATAATTAGAAAATAATTATTGTGAGATTGATAAACCTCTGGATCATTTGTCTTAGTACTCATGATTTCTTGCATATAACGGCAAACATAGAATGCACATACGTTGCCTTGTAGTTGTTGGTTGCACTACAAAAATAGAATTGCATATATAGGTATAGTCAGTTCGAGAGACATTATTACGAAGTGTGATATAGGATTATTGTGTTGTAGCGGGTACCGAAAATTGCATCCTGTGTTGTAGTGTGGGTGTAGCGCTCGATTCCATGTGTCTCCCTCCCCTGGCAACATAGGCGTTGAATGATCTATGTGATTCTAAAAAGTTATCATCGGTCATTTCAAACAAAGGAAGACTACAACAGAGTAATGTATGAAGGAAATGAGCATACCTGTTGAGTAATTCTTGCATAAGGGTGAAGTTATGATTGTTCTTGAGTAGGGAATCAAGGTATATTACCTTGTTCCACTTTGTTACAATGACTATAAGGATCCAGTGCTACCTACTCATGTATGTCGCTATAGTCATTAAACCTAAGTTCGTGTTGCGTATAAAGTACACATAAAATTTGTATAGCAAGTAGTGAAGCACTTACCTCTGGTTGTAGGGCACCAGTATGTAGGTCTTGTTGCCCTGAGCAAGCAATCCCGTCATTATGTAATTCTCGACGTAGGATGCGTCTTCGGTGATGCTTTGCTCATTGATGAACCGTGGGTCGAGGAAACCCACTGGTTCTCACGATCACTGGGCTTCTTGCATCATGTATCTATACATAAACGATGAGTTATGATATTTATCGGTATTACGTGAATGTGGAACTTGATTGTACATACTTACAATGTCCAGTATTGTAGAAGTGAGGTGTTGAGGGCGTCGAGGTTGAACAGTTTGAATAAGTCTTTGAAGCCCACAACGAATAAACCGGCTGGTCGAGGAAAATGCTCTCTGTGTATCTGACGGTGATTCCGGTAGGCTAGTTTGTCCTTCGCTCATTGGTCCTTTGCATGTACCAGGCGTGCAATCTCTCGCAACCCATTCCAAGGTGGTCTAATTGTGCGTCGGTGACCAACAGCATTCTGAAGGAGAACGTACTGGCCTTAGTGTTCTTCGATTTGGCCTTAATGTTCTTCGAATTGGCCTTAGTGCGCCGCCTGCCATACGTCTTCTCAGGAGACGACTTGGCACGCTTTTCTTGTATCTTTGGTGTCGTCTCCAGGGGATCCGATGCGACGGCCTTCTGAAGTGGAGGTTGAGGTGGAGTCATCGAGGGTTCTATTGGAGAGGCATGGTCGTGTTCCAATCGTGGCACTGCAGGGTCTAGGGCGATGTCCCTCTTTCGCCATTGCACAAAAGTGTGCACGGCATCCCCTAGTGTTATGATGTCTTCGTTCGGGGGCTTCTCCAGTGGGATTGCCATGAAATTATCATGTACCATGTCCACTTGGACCATGGCGTAACCCTGCACCAGCTGGGCACTATGCAACACTGTCCCTTCCTGGCATGGAAACGTCATCCCCCGCCTAGCCTCAATAGAAATAGATCCAACCAGCCTCACATGGAGCTTGCAGGACATGGGCTCCTACAAAACGATACACAATTAGCTAAGGTGTCCTACAGGTCTATCTTTAGAGCATTCCAGTGATGTACATTATCTTAATATCGTCGATAGGTAACTGGACGTCGCCATGTTCATAAATTAGCATGGAAGCGCAGCTACTCCGACGTTGAGGGGGACTGGCTCCCAAAATAACAAGGGTAGCCCACGACTTGTTGAGGACTTGATTCATTTGTTCCCGCAATGATTTTATTTGTCCTCGAAATTCTGCACTAATCTCCGCATGAATCTCTTCTTTCAACCGTTCCTCATGCTCGGTCTTGGATCTCTTCTAACTCCTATACGCCTTGGAGTCATGTAGGAATTCATGCATCCAAGGTACGTAAACCCCAAGGCCTCGCGTGCGACCCGAGTGCTCCTTGTTTCCTAGGGCCATGGATAGCATATCCCTCTCCCTGACTACCTCGAAGGAGCCTTGGGAAGATTGGGTACTCAATGTTCGCTGTAAGAGGTCATCATATTATTTTAGACCCTACGAAGTTATAGACTTATTAACAACTAGGTAGTTCGACATATCTTACCAGACATTGGGACACTCCCTCATCTACCAGGTTTTTGAAAGAGATGGCGCCCACAGACGTGCTTGATGACCTCGCTCTTATCTAGTTTCAGACGCGCTTGTCTATGATCCTGGCAAATGGTGGGGAGGCCTCCCACTGGATTGCCTCCTCGTCCTTCCTCGTCCACTGTGGGATTTTTTCCATGTACCCAGCGGTGCCGAGTCTGTGGGGGTGAGTGTTTTGTGTCTGGATAGCCTTGTGCGCTGCACTTTGCTACTGAAATTCGGTCGTCGTCGTCATCCGCACAAAGATGTCCCATATATCCGCCGACATGAATTGATACTTCGTGAAGGGCATCCGATCCTTATTCACGTACTTTATGACAAGCATGCTCTCGAATGTCTTCCACGTTTTTCCGATCGTGAGCAATGCCTACCATCGCACGAGTCCCTAGACTTCTGCTAGAATCTCGAACGAGCTTGAAATTTCAGCCCAAAAATGCTCTTTCTCTTCGTCCATCATAAACTTTCAGCTTGGTGTGGTGATGGGACCCGTTCCCTTCCAACTATCCCGCAGGTGGTCCGGAATGTTGTCACTGCTTTCTTGGGATGCAGAGGGACCCTAATGGGACTAACATCCACGTTGGTCATTTGGCCCTCAGGCCTTTTCGATATTCTCCTGCCATCTCGCCTAAGTGTCCCTTTCTTCGGAGCGCCAGGCGCATTCGGCGATGTCGATGATGGCGGTGAAGACTGTGCAGACGCCATCTCGCTTACTTGCTATCTATGGAAACCTTTCAGCAAAAGACAAAAGAATGCGATCTTATGATCCGTAACTAAAAGTATGGCAGAACAAGGCTATTACATCCCAAAATATGGGCTTGTGTTTCAAATGTATAAAAATATGATCTTTTTAAAACTGTTGGTGCATTTTATTGTCATTTGAATTCTCTAGATTTCAATTCAAAGGTTTTGTTGATTTTAAAACCTAAAGCACCAATTTTGGAAACATAACCCTAATGGATAAATAAAACAAAGTGAAAATAAGGTTGATAATTAAAAATCCAAACCTAGCAAAATTATATTGCATATAAAATGGGGAATTATTTAAAGCATGCTTTGCAATTCCCCTCACGTAAAATATTGAAAGTGCAAGCAAAATAGAAACTAAAAAGATTTTTATAGAAAAATATATAATAAATAAAACCCTGGAAAATTTACAAAATAATCCTCACTATATTCTCAGCCTCCACAAAAATTTTCATCATTTTTGGAGCTTGTCAACTATAGTTAAAAAATTCCGTCATCTCAACCATTTTTTGAAAATAGGAAACCTAATTTTTATTTCCCTCTTCTCACTGACCTGTAGGCCCCACCCGCAAGCTTTCTTCTCCACGTGACCTACGAGCTGTGCCAGCTCGCCCGCGCCATTGCCAGTGCGCCACCGGCTCACCCCCGATTTTGACCACGCGCCACTGGTTTCCCTCGCCCTCGGCTGCATCAGCCGCGCCTTAACTACCGATCAAGTCACTCAACCGTCCCGGCATCACCCATGCCATGCAGCACTGCATCTGAGCTCAATGCCGCTGGGATTCCCACAAGTGCTCCCTCGCGTTCTGTCCACCCCAGCACCTATACGAAGCCACCCAAGCCCTCTGCAGTCTCTCTTCACCACCCTAGTCCCTCTCCTATCTTCCTCACTCTTCCACCAAGCTCAAACCTGAGGTAAAGCACAAGCTCCCATTTTTGGCTGAGACGCCGCCACGACACCGCCAGTGTTCTCGTGGACCACTTTCTTCCCCACCCATGTCATATTGTGTTCCAGCCACTAAGAATCTATTCCCCTCAATTGATTTTAGTTTTCATCCACAGGATGCATCGGATTTGGGTTTCTTCTCCATCTCTCGCCAACACCGCTCCTTCCTCTGCCACACTGTCTTCGATGAGCCCATCTGCAATTGATTCCTCTATGAGCATCTACTTGACCTACTCGAGGTTCCCCAACCTCTCTTTTCCCTCCTCTTTGCGCAGGGCATTGCCGCAAAAGGGGAGCTCCCCTCGCCGCCGCTGTCCACCGCTACTAGCTCATTCCCGACCATCTTCATTGCTCCGGTAGGTTCCTAGTAGCCCCTAGTCACTCATGCTCGTGCTAATCAGCTCAATGCATCGCTGGTTTTGTCGTAGCCATTTTTGGCCAAGTGCACCCGCCGCCAAATATCATTACGCCGCTGCTACGCGCTGCCGGCACCGGCAGGTGCACGAGTGTGTGGGCATTCCATTTTGGCCAGCCACCCGTATCGCCGTGGACGGAATCATCAACGACAAGCGTGGCCAATAGCTCCCCAGAACTCCCGTGTTGTGTCTGAATTCGGACCGGTACTGTAGCCCAATCATTAGCTCAAATCTTTGTCGGTTAGTGTTAAGTGTTGATTACTATAGGCTAATTAAAGGCGCCCGGTGTCACTGACCCGCGGGCCCGCGAACAGAAAACAAGAAAGCTAATGTGATGGTTTCCACGCTGAGATGTTGACACGCGGCCCCAAAGAAATTAATTGCACAGTGACCCACTGCATGAACCGATGTACTGTTCTCATGGACTGATGGTCCATGCACTGTTTGGTGAACTGTATCACTGACAATGGGTCCCACCTAGAATAGATTTCATTTAGAGATTTAATTGGAAAAGAAAATAAAATCCATAGGGCCCACCTGTCATACATTGAGCTTTTCGGTTAGAAAAATAAATCAAAAAGAAAAAGAAAAGGCTGCGAGTCCCACCTGTCAGAGAGAGGTTTCACTCTCCCTTTTCTTTTTTTGGAATTTCCAATCCGACTCAACTTCAAACCTTAATAACTTTTGCTAAAAAAAAACTCCAAATTCAATGATTTTTGTCTATAAATTCATCTAAAATCATGCTCTACCTGAATATCCAAAAATATTTGGATTTTGCTACTGTTGAATTTATTTGGTATTATTTAATTGATTTCTGCTCTTTTTGAAATAGACGTTGATTATTCGAACGACACTTTTGACGGCCAACCGACCTCCTACTCAGAACAAGAGAAAGGCAAGCACCCCCTTTGACCATATTACTCCCACTATTTTAATTATTGTAATTTGTTTAGAGAAATCTATTATTGCATGAGTGTATGTTCAATATTAAACTGCTATGTTGGGATGTTGGTAGTTGTAAATCATATTCGATGCACGAATTCCCTTGATATGTTGATGTCCTTACTATTGTAACCATTAGGATATGGTTTAGACAATAAATAATGTCAAGTTGGGAGTTCTGAGTGCGAATATCGCACAAATGCTAATTAGAACAGTAGTTGTTCCTAAAGGTTATTAAAGGACAATATGATGAACATGAATTTGGGAGGTTTATGAAAAATATCCAGATGAGTGTGCCTCTATTATTTTGTATAAGAGTAAAATGAAAAAAAAAACCTAGTTTTCGACGCGAGCGAGTTATATTATATTATGAGAAAGTGGGAAAGGAGTCTCACTAGTAGATAGGGGGAGATTCTCGCCTAGGTCAATTAAGGACCGAATGCCAGCAACTCCAATCTAAGCCTAAGCTTACAACCACATATGCTGCACTGGGACGATCTTAGCTAATTAAGTCATTGAAAACTAGCCTTGCACGTAGGTAGGCTGTAGAGTGCGGATAGAGCCAGATGACCAGCATGTCCGAAGAGGCCCCCTTCTTCGAGGCATTGGGACAAAGCCTTCTGACACAACTGCGAATGCCTCACTCCAAGGGAGTTCCCCAGGTGATGTGAGGATAAACATTTGCTGGGCTAGTGTAAGGGTAGGACTTCATGATGTAAAGGCTTCGACACGTGCCCTAGACTACTTACCTAAGATAGTGAGCGGTGATATTGATGGATACCGAACAAACGAGGGAAGTCATGTTATGTGGGTAAAGTTGTACACCTCTATAGAGTGTAAATCTATTATAATAGCCATACTCGCAGTCATGAGCACGCTTAAATTGTCGATTTAATGGGTATAGTTTTGATTTTCACAAAAACCATCTTATCGAAAAAAACACGGGAATGGTTGTATGATTTATTCGAGTTAACTACCATGTTGTGGCTGAACATGAAATGTTGCTCACAGCCGAGGAGGGTTGCGAGTTGTTATTATTATTATTATTGATTCATTCAATTACTTATTACTGTTCAGTATCTATTTAACTGCTCTTTCAAATTTCGTTGCAAAGTACTACTTATGAATATTACAAACAAAATATGCTTAGTGCAAAATGACTTGTAGCATAGAGCCTCGTCTTTGATTAGCTTTGCATCTATATAAATTTTGCGATACACTACAAGTCTTGCTGAGCACACAATGTACTCAATCTTGCTTATATTGTTATTCAGAGTATGAGGAAGAGCCAGCGCCAAACGACGCTTTCTTCGCACCCGGAACCGGAGGGTTCGGTGATGGGTCTATCTAGGATTTATTCCTTGTCGGTTGCCTTTGGGTTTTGGATGGGCTCACCACTGGAACTTGTTTACTTTACCACTTTAACTTCCACTGCTATTTTGTACTCTGCTAATACATGTTTCCATTCGGTCGGTTGGCCAGTGATGTAATAACTGCAATTGCTTAAGTTAAGTACCCTTTTGTTTTGTATATGTGAATGTATGGATGTGAATACCAAATGTTGTGATTGTGTATACTAGCCACTGATCATGGGACAGGTATGATACACACATAAGGTTCTCGGGTATTCCACGCTCAGGGGTCTAACAAAGGCTCACTAGTCAAGGCCAAATCAATTCAAAACCATTTTATCTCCTAGTAAACCACCCCAAACTCAGTCACCAAGATGAAAATAAAACCCCTAATTCATGTGATCCATCAAAAGTTGCAAATAAAGCGATTTTAGCAAATATTCAAAATTAATTCCACCATATTTAATAGACATTACAACATAATTCCAGCAGTATTTAAATGACCAAATTAACATACACACATGTAATTTCTCCAAGTCATTTAAAATGAATAATATGCTCAATACATACATCATGTGTACAAATAAAAGCAACATAAAGCTGAGATTTAAAAGATTGTTTATTGCTCTCAAAGGCTAGTTGCACAAGATATAATCTTGGCCATCACAGCACTTTAGTCTACACTCTTCACAAATTGGATAAGATAACTAGAAATCAGACTTTGAACTCTAAATAATGCTTTACTAATCTGTCAATTAATCTCATGCACAATAGTCAAAACTTACACTTTCGGTCAACAGAAGATCATCAAAGGATCACAGAATTCACTACTTCAGTCTAAAAGCTAGCAGACCACTAGAGTGAAAGAAAATCACAATGTTCAGCACTAAAGCCTTTCGGCTAACAGAAGAACCAGCAGGATTACCATCCAAGTTGATCAGTTTAAGCACCACAGAAAGTAACAGAATCACTAGAGATAATGTGACAACAGCAAGCAACTCAATTAGAGCTCAAGACTGAACTATCTATCTATCAAATTAACGGTGAGGTGACGGGGACGGCTGGGCAGCTGAAAAAACAGGGGCGGTGCGGCGAAACTGCGAGCGCACAGCGATGCTCTAGCGTGGTGAGTACAAGGTGGACAAAGGAACCCGCCGATGGGGTCCACCGGTTAGAGAGAGAGAGAGAGAGTGAGAGGGAAATAGGTTAGGGTTTTGGATTTTTGGCTGATTTGTTTCGCTGAAATTTTGTACCCAGCAAACGACCTCAGAATTTTATGAAACTTTTTGTGAGGGCACCTAACCTAATTTAGTTCCTTATGTAACTTTTTGAGAAGTTTATCTCATTTGTGATTTTCTCTAAAATTCTTACAAATTTATGTTTTTATGTATTTGTATTTGTTATTCATAACAAAGTTTCACATAAGTTGTTTAATAAATTTTTCCTGGGAGATTATGCCCAAGATAATTCTCTCACTTATTATTTTTATTTTGTTTTATCTAATTTCTTTTAAGTGCATGTTTGTTTGTATTTCATAATTTGCTTTTAAACAAAAATTCAAATTTCAAACATGGGTATATTTTCATATGCAAAATGATCAAAGTATTTTTCCTAATGCATTTCTATTAAGCTGTCGGGACCCCGGGTATGCAACCCTAGGACCCTCTGTGCATCCTGAACTAGTCCCAGATCAGTAGCTAGCTCGCACAGTTACAACATCGGTGTAATCACAACCATACAACAAAATAACGATGAAGCGGACAAATTAATATTAAAAGGTAGAAAAAGGGACCTTATGGCCAAGTCTTACAAAGTGTGCCACACAGAGCTTAGCAACAAAACACAGCTTGCAGCGGAAACATAATTTCTCGTGGTGGCCACACGACATGCCCACAGGCAATCGAGTGGAGGACGCGATCTAGTTCGCAAAGTCTTCAGGATACTCCTCTTCATAAAACTCTGAATTCCCTGGGTCTTCTGTGGGGATTAACCACACAGGGCGCAAGCCGTGAGTACTTTGAATGTACTCAGTAAGTCATAGGGAAATGTATGCAATTATTATTCATGCGAGGTTACACAGGGATAGCTGTATGGCTATTTTGCGGAAAGCAATATTGACAGTAAATAAAATAAGTAGGTTAAAAGCACATTTTAAAAGATTAATACATAAGTAATTTAGTTCTTTGAAACAACAAGAAATCAACCCAACCATTGCATCCAAACCATTAAGTCCACCATTTTTAAGAAAAGCATCTACCCCTTGCGTGAAATCTCCGGGCATATCCATAACCGGGGACACGGTTATTCGAATAGTTTTTATATACTCTGCAAAGGTTGTACAGCTTTACGCACAAGAGATAATCATCTTATACTGTCAGGCGTTTCACGCTTCCGAAAGCGTGTGACTAAGAGATTATCACAAGACCGTTACAAAGCTTTGAACTGGCTAAGAGCTGCCCGCTAAGGTTTCGCTTCTAACGAGCTTCGCACCCGCTAGATTCGTGCCCCCTCTTGCGCCAAATAATCAAGACGCTCCACCGCAACAGAACCTAGCCAGCTCATTGCTAATTATTAGGCCAGGTCCACCCCATCCTGGACATGTGGTTGCACGATGTGACCCATATCAATGGTTCAAGGTTAAGTCCTTAGTTGGCTGCTCAGGAGAGACTAATCCACGTCCCAATGTGCGTTACGGCACCCACACTTACCACCATCCACTCGCCCGACCATAAAACATTTTTGGTTCGACCTGGCTGAAGAACACCCTAGCCTTGGTACAACATCTTTTGACAACAGTGGCTACGCCACAATTCATTTAGCCAAGTTTATTCATATGAGCATGCGATCATGAGTCCCAACGTACAACTATAGCATGGCTAAGCATAATACGATACCCGTGTTGGTAATTTATCAAAGTCCAACTAATATAAACCCTCCTAAGGTGTCCAAGGGTTCATGTCATTCAAGGGCACATGTCGTTTGCAATTTATCAAGGAGGTATACATCAATTAGGCATTTATCTACTCCCGAAATAATTTAATATATAAATTAGCAATGCATGCTTATATAAAATAATATAGTTTTATAAATATGGGTTCAATATGATCAAAGGTCTATGACTTGCCTTCGTTGAAGAGTTGAGATGCTTCGATCGTCGGGTCCGAGAAATCTTCCGAAAAGCCAGTTTCTACACGTGCGAAAAGAACAAAATAAATAAAACAACTCCAAATAAATACCAAATTAGCACTAACAGCAATAGGAGGATTTTAGATGAATTTAGAAATTTGAATCACTTGAATCGGAGATTGAACGAAGAAGTTATGGCCTTCCGAAGTTGGAAAACACATGAAATGATGGATTTGGAGATTTTTCTGATTTTCTGGAATTATTCTTCTAAAGGAAAATCGAATTAATGCACCAGCTGACGTCAGCGAGGGGAATTTGATTTTTTGGTCGAATTATTTTTCAAGGGGAAAACCCGGATAAGCCATGTGGCACTGACTGGGCTGCCACATCAGCGGAGGGCTGACGTGGCCCGTGACGTGGCGCCGAGGTGGCGGCCACCCAGGCTACCACGTCGGACCCGAGCGACGGCGCTCGGGGCCCGATGGCTCGCCGGCGTTTGGCTGGACGGCGGCCGGCGGCGAGGGCACCAGCGCGAAGAGGACGACACGGTGAACCTAATGCTCACCGGTCCGAGGACGCGGCGTCACCGGAAGGTCAGCGGCGAGCGAGAAAAGCGGCGGCGAGGAGTGGGCTTTGGCGGCGACGGCGCTCCGGTGGGTTCCCAGGGTCGGGGAGGCGCGCACCAGGTGCTCCTCGGTGCGGCGATGCCGGAGGTGGAGCCGGCAGCGGTCGAGGGTGCTCGGAGGCGGCGTTAGAGGCGACAGCGACCTTTGATGGCCGGCGGCTTCGAGCTCGAAATACGGTGAGCTCGGAGGGGGAGAGGGGGAGTGAGAAGGGGGAAATGAGGGAGGAGGGGGAGGCGATCCCAGTGCTCACTTTTAAATGGCTTGGGGAGGCCCAGAGGAGGAGGAAGGGGGAAAGGTGTCGGCGGCCTTTAATGGCGGACGACGGCGGCAAAGGCGACGTGGGGAAAAAGGGCGATGGAATGGGGAATGGTGGCGGCAGCGGGCGTGGCGGAGGCAGCGGGGAAACAGGGGGGCAACAAGAAGACGCGGGGCGACGGGGATCGGCGGGATTCGCGGCGGCATGTCGCGCACGGCCGCGAAAGGAAGAAGGAGGGGGGTCTAGAGGAGGACGACGAGCGAGGGCCGTCCGATTTCGATCGAACGGTCGGAGGTGAAGGAAGGCATGGCGGAATGGATGCCATCCGATTTCTATCGGACGGTTCACAAGGAATGGGGCGTTCGGCTCTCCCGAAAGGGTCATGCGATCGGGACCGTGCGATTTTGATCGAACGGCTGGGGCGTGGGAGCACGCGGAGGTTTGGGGGCCGTCCGATTTTGATCGGACGGTGCCCGAGGGAGGGGCGCGGGCGCGCGCGGGAAGTGGGCCGAAGAAGCGGGCCGAGGAGTGAATTCGGTCCAAAGGCCTGAGGGGGATTTTAAATAGATTTCCGATTAAAGAAATCCTGAAAAAGCAAAAACACTTTTAGAAATTAGCTAAAGCAGTCCAAAAATTCTTGGAAAATTCACAGAAGATCCTTGAATTATATGGAACTTAATAAAAATACTTTTAGCTATACTTTAGTTTTAAATTTTGCAAACAAAATAGATTTGGCTTCAAACAAAAAGGAAAATCCAAATTAAAATCCAGAAAATGCAATAAAGGCTTAAAATCCAAATAAAATCCAGGAATCTCCAATAAACTAACTTTTTGGTTTAATTGAAGTTGGATTTACTCAATTTAAATGGTTTTTGATTTTTAAATTTCAATTTAAGCTTTTTGCAACTTAAACCAAATGGTTACGTTTAAACTTTTGAAAATTTTCAAAAACTAAGCAAATTAGGGATGTTACATAAGCATTCCCAAAATATGGATTTTGGGATGTTACATACATGAATGAAATCAATATCGCATATTACAATTTAGAAATGCATGCATTCAAAATTTTATTTTTTTGCTATTGATAAAAAATATTTACAGTAGTCATGAAATTAATATTATTAAACTTCTCGATAAAAAGTACTTCCATAATATTTCATTCTTCTGATTTTTGCTAACACTAATTAGGTGCTCGTGTGTTGCAATGAAAAAACCAACCTTTATACTAATTATTTTGTTGTAGATATACATTCTTGCTCAAAGGAATAGAAGTGTGTTGCTACTTGATTATGTCCACTAAAAACAATCGAGAGCCTTGATTAAAACAATGGCCAAAATACTAATTAACGAACAATTGGGATCCACACGCAAGAAAAGGAAGTACATTTCATATGTATACACATGCTATCTTTTACAATTCTCAAGCTCCAAACAAATATAAGTTCTCAAGCTCCAAACAAATATAAGTTAAGCTTTTCTTTGTGAGGTGTACAAAATGCCTATCAAAGTGATAGCCTGATGCTACTATAATCGACATAGTAGGACAATCTCTCCGTGGAAACTAGGAGTTGACTCCCAAATTTTGCAATGTTTGTTGCTCTCTATCTCTGGTATCACCATCTATGCATTGACTCAACTAAGTGCCATTGATTCCCCTTTGGCGCCTGAAAACCATGGCCAAGCAGAATTACTACAACAAGCTGCATGTTTTTCTCTTCAAAAGGTTCACCCTACCCATAATTGATTTTCTCTATGATATGACCAAACTGTGTGAAGAAACAACCAATTACTTCAATGAAGATAAATCTCAAGACTTAGTAAGCAAAAAACCTTCAAGCATCATAGGTACGTAGAAATAAAACATTGAGAAAAAAAGGAATGGTGTTTTGGAGTGAAGGACGTAAATCATTAATCATCGAATATTTCTTTCTTTTTCTTTTTTCTTTTTTTAGATGAAAAATATTCCTTTAATTGTTTTCCAAGTCTGTGAACGTATTTATCCTGTTTATGAGCTCAATTTTGTATTAGCCCTTGAAATGAAGTCAAAACGAATGCTAGACTTGAACTGAAACACCACAAGTCTACCACTATTGATGATTTTAAAGAGAGCAAGAATGAAAGAAAGTAGGATCTTTCTTGCCTCAATTCTTGTAAGAAGTCCACCGGGGTTTCACTTGTAAAATTTGAACTCGATTGGCTCGTCAAGTTGCATAAAATATATCTAACAACAACACATGAATCACTGCATCAATGTTTGATACTTTCATATTCCCCACACTAACAACGGAGCAATGCACTCAGACTAAACAAATGTTAGATGGAAGAGGACACTACGAGGACTAACGTGCATGACGTGATTCGACGCTGGGCATCGGAAGAATTGCCTCACCGATAGCAACGGCTGGTCGCTCAGCGTGTGTCCAAGCACCTCTGCGAACATCACCGTGCCGGGCGCCACCGGTGCCTTGCCCTTGGGTTTATGCTTCTGGGCTTCCTTGTCTACAGAGGAGGGGCCCGCCATAATGCCCATGCTCCCCGACCGAGGCAAAGATGCTTCAGCACTGCCGGCGAGGAGCTCGGCAAGGAAGGCAGGAGCTCCTTGGCGAGGAGTGCGGTGAGGTGGTTGGCGCCGATGGCGAGGAGTGTGGTGAGGTGGTTGGCGCCGATGACGACATCGAGGTGGGCCTCAGCGCTGGAGATGACGACCTGGACAGCTAAATCCCCCAGCTTGGGGTCGTAGTACCGTCACCACGGTCCGCATCCTCCTGGCCGGTGTTGAGGAGGCATTAGCACAAAATCAACCTAAACAAATAAAGATTCATCCATGCATGAGCACCCTCGTACATCATGAACAAAAAACATAGAAATAACCTACCAGATCCGAGTGCCCCTCTCGCAAATCCAAGTCAAATCGAATATGAGTTCGATCAGCATGATCACCAATGCACAACACAAAGAACAAACACAATTGATTATTGTACCAATCGTTCTTACCGTGCCAAGAATTTAGAATATATCGAGGTTGCCAGTGTCCGCGCAGCACTGCAAATCCCGGTGCATGACATCCAACCATCCCTTGGGTCGGACAACGATTCACCGCGTGGATGCCTCACAAGCACCACCCTATTCTGCCCCAGCTCCATGAATCTTATGCATCTACATGCACATCCAGACAACACCTCCGTGAGAACTTCCACCACAACAACTATCTCTTTCTTGATTCTTGCCAATCTGAAGAAACCAGGGGTTAATGGGCATGCATGTGAGCATAGCATTGGCCAGGTGGGCTAGTGACCCGGCGGATGCCTCTACATCAGCTAGTATGGACACCAACAGCAGACCATGTCTCTGCCTCTTCGCTGGTAAGTCTAAGGCCCCTCGGCTACCACCGGACTGGACGTGTAGTACATGCGGCCCCTCGTCCTCATGTCTCCTTGATGCGGAGTCGCTACCTTCTTGCGGCGAGTAGTTACATCTCTTGGATGGAGATAGAAAGAGAGAAGGGGTGAGATAGTGGGAACGGTTGCAAAATACCAAAAGACATGGGAGGATGAAGCCACCGACGGTTTGGTTTTTGGGGCAATGATGAGTTCGCGATAGCTTTTGACGAGGCGGCTTGCGGACGACCGTGTGGCACATCTAAGAAGAGAGGTGAGACGATCATCGTCCCGCTGTGCAAGAGTAAACTCAATCTTTTATCAGTGGAGACATTAATACATGTGAAAACCAATGAGCAGAACTTTTATATCTAAAGTGACACTTGTTTGGAAGCATAGAAAAAGAAGTAATAAACATCACATCACTTCAAATCAGCATGCATGAGGTTAATTGGCTGCTAGCTAGCTGGATCAGTAGTGGTCTCACTCTCAGCTAGCCTAGCTAGCTCACTCCAGGGTGAGAACAATGCACGGCACATGCACGCGAGAGAAACAAGGGCACAAAGTCCCATTAATCGACAAGGTGATCAAGGTTGTTCGATGGGGATAGTAACAACGGTGGAGGATGTCCATGCCCAGCCCATGTGTGTCCGGCCAGTACTACGATCTAGCAGCTAGCTAGGGCACTTATATTAACTATTGGACGCATTAGTGACGCGACGTCGTTATACATGGGGCTAACACTTGTTTGGCGGGGGGAATTTGTATGCACGCACGTACCTAGTATGCCCTACACAGAACATGCATGGATGGGCACGTTGTCCTATACCATCAGGGCAGAGCCAGCGAAGGACCCTGCCCTCTGTGGTCTAAGTTTTCTATAATTTTTTTTTATATTTTTTGGCAATTCCTTAAAATGATTTCTATAATTTTTTGGTCTTAGGTCTTAGGTCTTAGGATATAATCTACCTAGCTTGAGACATAGATCCGCCGCTGAATACCACTGTGTACATCGGCAGTACGTACACCCCTTAATTTCATTGTTGCTACTTGTCCATCGTCTTCTCTTGCTGTGCATATACGTACAATGTAGATGCAGGTCCCCGGCCGGCCGGATCGATCGACATCATGCGTGTGATGCATCCATCCATGCATGCGTATACGGACTAGCTAGCCAGGGAGCTACAAAGCCAATACTACTAGGTAATTATCCTGCCGCTGGATCCAGGGTTGTACTTCTCGTTAGGTCTGAATCTTGCCACAATGCTGGCTCCGGTTTTTCTTGCTGGTTACTGGCGATGACCGCTTAAAATCCGTCCATACAATTATTCAGATTTTGAATTTTCACTTGGAAACCAGGCGAAACTTGGTCAAACTCGACGAAAACTGGCCAAATTAGAAAAATGAAAGTACATAAATTTATTTCTAAAATTTACATTTTCCAAATTTAGGCAGTGTGGAAATTAGGGTATGCACCACAAGTTTCTTGAACCCCGGCCGGCTGGATCTCATCGCCCATTCCCTTTGCTTTATCTCTTTCCACCTTGCAATGCTTCGAGCCGTACGTCCGATTAACTCACATCATCCATCGCCCATTCTCTTTTGCTTTGTCTATTTCCACCCTTGCAACGCATTATCTAAGGCGAACAACGACGACCGACGGTTGATAACATACATTGATGTCATCGACCTGGATTGGGATCATCTACGTTGATCTACGGCAGGGTTTTCAATACCGGAAACTTTTTTTTAACACGGGGCGGTAAGGCCGAAAATTAAAAAATTTCAGCCAAAATTTTCAAAAACAAATTTAAATTTTTGGATTTTAAATTTAAAAAAATCAAATTTAAGTAAAATTCAAGCAAATTTGATTTTTTGACAAAATTCAAGCAAACCAAAATTTTTGAACTCGGTTTGGATTCCTACAACCCCTTGGTAGAACCAAAAATTCTGATTTTCAGACGAAATTCGGAACACTGATTTAGGGTGCATGGCATTAGGAGCGATCTTCACTATCCAATCAAAAATCAAAGATTGAGATCAATAGCTGCAGTGTTTACTGTAGAGCACTGTTCGCACACCCACAAAACGTTGTTCATATAGTGAACCTATGCAGTAATGCAGATGATCCGAATCCCATCGATCTTTGCCTCCCTCCCCAACTTCCACCTCTCGGCGCCTTTGATCCTATCATCATCCCCACACGCTGCCTCCTCCTCCGCCAAGCATACCACCCCGAATCCCACCCCCTCCGGCTCCAACGTTGTCATGCCCTCGCCTATTCAGCAAGAAAGATAAACAAAATGTAATATGTTGGTTTTTCCTAAATTTGAGATCTGATTGAAGTTGAAAGTTCTTAAATTTAATTCAAAATCCACCTTTCTTTTTCAGTTGAAAACTTCAATACTATATACCCAGCTAGCCACCGTTATCCTCAACCCTAGCCACCTCAAACCCACCAATATATGGCCACTCACAACGTATATATATCAACCCTCGTCTAAATCTAATATTAACAAAACTTTACGAGCTTTGCAACAATCACTCCGTAATTTCAACAACTTCGATGTAAACACTGGATCTACGTGGGGATGCAGTCGGAGGGGGAGGCGGTGCTGGATCTATGTGGAGAAGCAGTTGGATAAGGCAACGATGGTGGACAGAGGCCACCGGGTGGCACATGACGCGGCGGAGGCGGTGAGGACTGTCGGAGATGAGGTGGAGGTGGCCGGAGATGGGTGGAAGCGCCAGATTTAGAGTGTGATGGATTTGAGGTTGGAGCGGTGGAGGGTGTTTTGGGGAGACGAGGAGTGCGTCAGGTTAGGGATTTCGGGGCGCTGGGCTGGTGTACATCGCTAAGAAGTCTCCCGTCCGTTAAAAAAGCCGACATGGTAATATATTTTTGTGACAGTTATTTCCATTACCGTCAGTAAAATTGATGATTTTTCTGACGGCGTTATAAGTCATCGGGAAAATAAATCACCATCACGCTTGCTTCAAAGTCTGGTAGTGTTAAAATAATATTTAAGTTCATGTTTCTTATCATGACAATCTACTCATTTCTTGCTGGCCAGGGTGCAGGGGGTTTTGTCTTGTCATGTCAGACATGGATACATTTAGTAAAACAAAATTAGAGATAAATTTTGAATTATATATTTTTGTTATATTTGCCCGTTTTGTTCTCCCACCTCCATGCATTTATCACAGATAGTAACATATATAATGTATAGCTAATTACTAAGTATGGGACGTATATACAGTAGTAGCTAGCCTCCATTTACATGTGACAATGGCAAATATATATTAGCATGAGGTAGCAAAGGGCCGGGAAGATACAAAGCTGAGATCGACAACCTAATAATGGTTGATGTGGATGGTAACGGACAGTGGCAGAGGATGTTTGCTAGTGGCATTTGGACACATATATGACGCCCACATGGTAATCTTCAGATCGATCAACAGGCGCTGCACACAATACTTCCAACCTATATTATCAGCAAAGATACACACGGTACATGTACGTCCTACATATTGGACCTGCTATATATGTGCGTCGTCGTCTTCTTGTACAGGTCCCCCTTGCATATTGTGAGACAAAAATAAATTCTTAAGGGGGAGGTTTCAGGAGAGATCCTATGCATCTGCCATCCATCAAGAGAGAGAAAGAGAGGGGAAGAAAATCTGACGGTGGGGGGTTGTGAGACAAAGCAGCTAGGTCTTTGGATTGGAGGCACATTTTACTGAGATTCAAGTCGAAAAATAGTTCAAGGAGCTAGGTACCTCAATTGCATGGTGAACTACATAGACGTCAAAATAATAAGGGCCTAATTGGAACACGGTAATAGAAAAAGCACGACAAAAATGTAGTAGAGGTGTAGAAAGAAAAAATGCATGAATTGCAGTATAAGCTCTTGCTTTATTTCGTATAAATCCTACAGGAATATATAGACACGGTTCCAAAGTGTTGGAGTTGTGTTTTCCTTTTAATCAAAACGGTCATACAGGGGGAAGAATTTCATATAGAAAACCAATTTCTTCAACAACAAAAAAAAACCTTTGAAATTTCTTGATCGAAAGGTACCCTAATCTTCTGTAGCCAACCGATCGAGATAAAACTAGCTACGACTGTTGTTTGTCCACAAAATAACAAAATGTATTTCTCTTTGGAATATCCGACATATATTCCACAACTAGGGGTGTCAAACGAATTCAGATAATACATTTTTATCCGGTATCCAAATTCGGATAGTTGAGAATGTGGTAAGCAAAACTACATCCGTATTGTAAAACAAATACAAATCCGGATAATATCTGGTTTGTTTTGCCGAATACGATTACAAACATGGTATACCAAATAGGTGTCAAATCGAATACGAGTACGGATAATATTCGGATTCTAATAGCATCAGCTAACTAGCTACCATGTATCTTTTGTATCTGACATCCAAACTAGGCATATTATATATGCATTTCAATCGTGTCGATCAGGCTGTTATCATGGTGGTCTCCGATTTGGCATTTGATGTTGTTCATTTTGGCATACCCCAATGAAGCTCTTTGCATGCCCTGTTTAACTGAATTCACTATGTTCATTTTGGCACATCCACAAATGATACAAATGATTACGCGATAAACCGAAGAAAATTGGGCATAAATATTACTAAAAAACTGGCATGAACAAACTCTTTTCATTAAACTACAGTACACTGTAGGATATTCGGATTCGACT
The DNA here is from genome assembly GCA_036346255.1 of Ampelocalamus luodianensis. Lineage (NCBI taxonomy): Eukaryota > Viridiplantae > Streptophyta > Magnoliopsida > Poales > Poaceae > Ampelocalamus > Ampelocalamus luodianensis. Next base: position 78,534,284 of record CM070621.1, read on the forward strand.
GAATTGAGTAGGTATTCGATTCTTATTCGTATCTGTTACAACATTCGATTTGTATTTGTATTCGTATTCGAGTATATCCGAATTTGTATTTGTATTCATTTTAAAAATATGAATACAAATGTGGGAAGACCACTATTCGATTTGATCCGTTGACACCCCTACCCACAACTACTTGTGATTTGGAACTTAAACCTAACCTTAAAAAAAGATGTATCATGTGAAACAGTGGCAAAGCCAGGATGAAAAATAGAGGTTGTGCTCATGTGTCTAAAATAACATAAGATAATCATATCAACGATACATCTACCGGTCTTTTGCCATCGAAATTCATACATATATAGGAAGAAAACAAAGTTAAATATGCAAAATATAATAAAGGTAGTACCTCACTAATGGAAAGTGTGATCCAAATGCCTGTAAATATGTGAGTATTGACATGTAGATAAAAAATATCAAATTTAGTGATACAATAGTAAATTGTGAAACTTAGAAACATTAAAAATAAAACGTAACAAACCACTAAGGCACTACATCTAATTAAGAGAAACTTCACTCTATGACTTTTTATGTCTTGAAAGTATTGAATGATTTTTTTATTAAGGCTTTTAAATATCTCTCGTTCAATGTAACACATCATCAAGTCATTGGGTCATTTATCTACTATCTTGTTGCTTAAACCTGTCTTAATAATCTTCATTGCTGAGAAGATTATTTCAAATGATGCCTTTGCTAGTGGAAAGATCAATGTGTGCTCAATGAGGTGATAGACCAATGCGAAAGTTCTACCTTTTTCAGTTTCAGCCATCTTTTGAGTAAACTTTGAAAGATCACGACATCCACAAAATTCTTCACTTCTCCTAATATTGAGAATGGAGGTTTGAAACTGATTCTTTAACAATAAACGACCACTATGGTGAAATTAAAATCATAAATCTCAACAAGTCGAACAAGCTTATCCACATCAAACTTGGAGGAGTTTCTTGGATCAAGACAAGACATGCAAACCAATAACTCTGAAGAAACTTCATTGAAGCGACGATCCATCTCTACCAAGGTTGTTAGAATCGTGATTCTGAATCGGATCGAAGACACTCCGGTAGGATCAAATCGTAGAATCTAAGATTCTACTTGGTTCTACCAAAAATACACTTTTTTCACTATGTCGTGTATTCCAAGAGTGATATGAGTGTTTATTTGGTCATTTGACATCTAATTTGATTGATAAATGTCTAAATCGTAGTTTAGATTTCATATCATCTAGAGCTACAACTAAAATATTGATTTTAACAACCTTGCCATTACCTGAACATTTTACATAAAAAGTAAAATAAATAAATAAAATAATTTTTATTATTCCAAACCTCCAAATCTTAATGTCTAACCTACTAATTACTTAGTACTTATCATACAACTTGAATTGAGGGATATGACAGAACCAAACACCTAAATCTTTTATAATTTGAGGTGATGCGTGATTCTACCCAATTATACCGTGATTCTACCATGATTCTACCTGATTTTACGACTAGGATCATGATTCTACCACGATTCTATACTATGTGTGACTCTAGGTGCGATTTGGATCATATTGGTGTTTCTAGACTAGACTCGTGATTTTAACAACCTTGATCTCTGCCATAATAGCATCAAGAGCAAAATTAAAAATGTCAACATGATAATAGTGAAGGTTAGTCACCTGATTCTTCTAGCGTGCAGATTTCACGAGTTCCTTCTGTATATTTGAAGAAATCATCAAACAATTGTGCACACCCTCAAATTCAAATGCCTCCTTCACATCCGCCCTCTTATCTCTGTACCACTCCACCAACTCTCTAAAATTGCCTTTGTTCATGGAAGTAGTAGATCAATCATGTCCATGAAAAGCTTCACTTTGCATCATAAAATATCTTGTACAATCTAAAAAAGCAGTCAAACGAATCTTGTATGCAATTTTGAACTCCATGCTATAAGTATTTAATTTTTGTTCTACACTTGCTCTTTGATTACAAAAATCTTCACAATCTAGCCTCGCAATGTTGTGGGCACTACTAGGTCCACCAACATGTGCATTGAAAGACTGCATAGCACCGCGCCAATTCACATACTCAACTTTTGTAAAAACATCTCTCCCAAAGTGAGTAGGATGTGCCAGTTTCTTAAAAAGAAAGCTATGGAAACAACAGACGACATCCTTTTTTCACACTATATTCCAACCAAACGAACTACTTATATCATGATTCTCGAAAGGATATACAAATTGAACCTTGCCATTTTGTTGGAAAATCATGATCAATTGGTTGAGTTAGACCCTTCAACAAATATGCCCTCCTTACTTGATCTCTAATCTCATTGGGATAATCTTAAATTGGTTTCCGACATGCTGGATCAGCAATAATTTCATCTGGATTAAATTCATGCCGAGCAATCTTTGCTTGAGTTGTTCTCTCTACGGTTCAAGGAGATTGCCACTAGTTGAATTATTTGCGAAATAATTGTCCAAAGTTTGCTTCTCCATTTTTGCAAATCTATGAACAAATCAACAATCACCAATCAAACAAAATGGCTATTGTCTATTCACTCTATTTGACACATTCACACCTGACCAAAAAATTCAGTGAGAAGTGAGAAGCTCACATTTGGGAATTGCAATTTGCCCTCCTATGCCGGTGATGCACTCCTGCGGTAAACGGTGCTTCCTCTTGCCCTTGACGGCTGTCGCACTGCCGCATTGACCTTTGAGGTACCACACCGGTGCCAGCGTGCCATGCCATGCCACCACCTCACTTGTGCGGGGCGCCCAGCCCCCCATTCCTAGGCCGTGCCCAACCGTTGAGGGCGAGCCATGACACGACACCTCGATTCCAAGCCGTGCTGGCACACCCTCCGCGCCTCCTGCCTAGTCACCGTTGGTCGCCACCACCGCCGTGTGCCCGTGTCAGTCTAATTCTCTAGGGTTTGGTAGATTGGCGCTTGGCCGCTTGCCTCTGGTAGTCTAGCTCCCTCTAGCTTTTTTTGCTAGATGCTAATGGGCCTCCAACAAGCACTAGCAGGCTAGCAGCCAGCTGCCCGCCGCCAGCCCAAGGTGGCCTAGCAGCCCAGGAGACGTCTTCTTCCACCTCTAGTGCAACATTAACTTCTTCTTCTCCCAAGTGGCCGCCATGCTTGACCAACTAGTGATGTGCCGCCTAAGGGCCACCAAATCCTAAGTCGGTGGTAAGGGGGTTCGAGGGATACGACAGGGGAGCCCATGCTGGAGAACATAAAAGCACGGATGGTGGCTCTGCCCCTGATGTGAGAACCACCATTTTTGTGAACGTCTGTAATAATAACTTTAATTTTATACAAGTTAATACCTCACAGATTGTTAATATAAGCAAATGTCATATGATGATGTAGCATACCACATAGTATATACAGCTAAGTCATAGGAGGGCTTTAGGCTTGGGTCTAGTTTCAAAGGCACACATAATACCTTTTTCAAGTTCTTGTGACCTCGTCTCCTCGTTGGCACTGACTAAGGGTGATGTCAGCTTTGGTCATCCTCAATTTCTTGTTTCACCATTACTAGAACTTGGTGATGTAGCCAACATGACAATCCATATAGCATGCCACATCACCTGGAAAGCCTACCTATTATGGCAGGACATATCGCTTCTTATGTTACTCTTAATTGATAGATGGTTAGAATGGCATGACTAAAATAAGAATGTTAAAGTTGATGGACAAAGACTAGTGCTTTTAGAAACTTAGTGTAACTAACTAGCTATTATGAGAAAATTTTGTCACCGCCACTACTAATGTGCGCCATCTTGGTTCTACCATCGAAAGATCTTGTCTTTCATTTTTTCCACTTCAAGTTTGCATTACAGTTACATATCATCTTACCACTACCGTCAAACTCCATTAGTTGAATGGCGCTACTGAGGTGTTTGACTTAATTTTAATGTCAAATTTTATTAGAAAGACCATGTTCCTATCAAGATGTGGGTGCTATTTGTCAGCTCTTTCATCTCTTTATTCTTTCTCCCCATCTCTCTCACTGGCTGTGCCGCCGGAACCCGATGAATCATAACTTGATCCTTGTCTTCCTTTAACTAGAACATAGCTAGAAGGACCTAGTGTGCATCCCAACTAGTTACCGGCCCTAGTCCAAACTAAGCTTAAACTACTAGCCTTCGACCCCCTTAATAGTATGGCCAAAGCAAAAACAAAATATATCACTAAAATGATCCATACCCAACTCATTGGATCATTTTTAGTCATAAGGTTCTTAATCTTCATGAAAATCCTGGCCTTGCCATCATTTGAACACTTGAGGTCAACACATAGCCATATAATCAATCCACACCATCATCGGGACCTAACCAATTTTGAACCTTGAAACAAATGTTAGTCCTAATGATTTATGAGCCATTAATCACCAAAGCATGATAACCAACAAATTCAGGGCCTTGATGCTTACAAACAAGCTCTCGCAAACCAACCTGATCTCGCCCATTGAAACTCTGAATTCTACTAGCGTCAAAATGTGTTCCACCATGAAATCAACCTTTCCCCAAAATTAATTGGATTTATTTGCTAGCAGATGCCCGAATCGGGCACTTCTTCTTCTCTGCCTCATGTCAACTTCGTCGCCGCCGTCCATCGACATCGGTGAGCTTCAGTCCAATTAATTTGTGCCCGAGCACCTCCTCCTCTTCCTCGTCATTTTAACAAGCTCGGTTTCGCTTCTCATCAACCGGGAAAGCCACCGTCATGTATGCATGAAATGTCATAGCTACCCCACTCAAATGTCGACTAGTCACTGGCTTGCCTCTCCCTAGACAACGAGGTGGCGACGTGGGATAGATCTGGGCGGCGGCGGCAATGACGCACTGGGTGGGCGAGCACACTAGGCACACTACACCATGACATAGAATTAAGGGCAATATACTGCTGGGGAAAAATTCGATTAGTGGCAAAACATGTGCCGGTAATATCCAAGAGATTAAGGGTTCCGTTATCTGCCGGAAATAATTATTATGTAGAACAATTTATCTGTCGGCAATATTTTTATGTTAGCAACAATGCATCTGCCTTAAAAAACTCCACAAGGTCAACCTATCTGCCGGGGATAAGAGCACACCCCTTGGGCGCGAAAATGAAAAATAAAGATAGTGAGGCGCGAAGACCATAGCTCTGAAACCTTATCCCCAAATTCCCCAATTCCTTCCAGCACTTTCTCCTTTCCCCGACCACCCACCTCCCCGGCTGCCCGACCTCCCAGTGTCGCCCTCCTCCTCGGCCGCCCTCCTCCCAGCGCCGCTTGACCTCCCAGTGCCGCCCCTTCCTCCCAGTGCTGCCATCCTCCCTGAACATGTTCCTGACAATCCTTGATCTTTTGCAATTGTTTGCCTCTTGTGGCTTCCTCATTGCCGCTATTCTCCTCCTGGCTGGCGTGGTGTGGGCATCGAACGAGGAAGGGGACGCGCTATACGTGCTGCGGATGCATCTGTTGGACCCCAACGGTGTGCTGCAGAGCTGGGCCCCCACCCTCGTCAACCCCCACACCTGGTTCCACATCACCTGCGACCACGCCAATCGTGTCGTCCGATAGTGAGTTCCCCCCCTACATGCCGCCGCCGTCTCACCTTCCTCCCCCTTTTCAAGATTTTCATTTGCTCCCTCCCTGCTTGATTTCTTTTTACCTTCAACTCTATTTGCCTTCTAGTTCTTGGTCGGTTCGAGGGTTTCCACGTGCTTGATCAGATTACTCCAAAAATCAAGTTCTCTATTTCGAGTGTTACGAAAATTGCTTCTTGAATATTGGAGCTATTAGCTGTGCATGCTATGATTAATTATTTTGTACTACCCTATGGTTATCTTGCGTCTGTGAACTTGTGTTTTTGTAAATTGCCCTAGTTCATAGATCATGTAGGGAACCATTTGGCGCTAGCGATCGAAGATTCGTTGGTTTCTTTGTTCATGAAATTGTATGACATCGAGGAACGTGTCAAAATCAAATCTTGGTTCCAAGATCTCGACGCACTAAAATCAAATCGTATGACATCCAGTACCTATATGTGCCCATACCTTGAATTCTTTTCCCCCCTATTATTCGAACAAAAAATAGGTCATTCGATTTTGATTTGCTCTATGGAAATTGAATTTGATTTGCAGGCAGCTATACAGGAACAATCTTGACAATGAGATCCCCAAAGAACTTGGCAATCTAAAGAATTTGATCAGCTTGGATTTGTATGCCAACAGGCTCACTAGAGGAATCCCCAAGTCACTTTCCAAGCTCAACTCACTAAGGTTCATGTATGTATCGTCTTCTAACTACAATTGATTGCTACTACAAAGTCATGGCATCTTTAGTCTTTCAAATATATGTCTTAGTTCATTTCATTTTTGACATGGTTAAGTGGTAATTCATCTTTATTGGTATTTTACATGTATATTCCTAGGTGCCAAATCTGCTGGGAATCATGCCAATGCTGTCAATATATCTGTCGGAGAAAACAGACAATTGAGGGTAGTAAACTGCTGGCAATACAAATAACTGCAGAGGAAAACCAACTTATCTAGGGTACTTAACTGCCGGCGAAAACAGACAATCGAGGGCAGTTAACTTCCGGCAATACATCTAACTGCCGGGGAAACTCCAACTACCGAGAAACAACTAACTGCCGGGAGAAACCAACTTATCTAGGGCACTTAACTGCCGGGAATCCACATATCTGCCAGGGAATGTCTTTCCTAGCAGCACTTTACCGGGCAGACAATAAGTTCCGAGGAAACACATTCCCAGCAGATAAATTGCTTTTCAATGCAGTTTTTACCGGCAGTTTGATTGCCCTTAATTATATGTCATGGTGTAGTGGCATGAGACGTGGTGGTGCGATTGCTGCTACTTGAGCGCACAAGGTATGGCGGGCTGGGCCGACCATGTCAGCGTCGTCCTCGACTGGGGTGATGAATGGGGCATTAGGTTGCTATAACGTGGCTTCGACATGTTCATGGGTGAGAGAGAGGGGGTAGAGTGGATAAGGTTCAAGGAAGAAGGGGTACGATGGTCTTTTACCATGCTCGTTAGTTTTGACCGTGACTTCGATCGACGGAAATGGAAAAAATGATATGTAGCGCAAACTTGGAGTGGCAAAAACGAAGACACGATCTTTTGATGACAGAACCAAGATGGCACACATTAAGAGTGGCAAGAACAAAATTTTCCCAATTATTATATTTTTCGGATTCAATTATAAGCCCCCTCCCTGCGTACGTTTTCAATCCAATTCTTCTTGCCATCCAAAATATGACTAGAAAATTAGAGTAGTAGTACATATGCATTCACAATTTTTATTGGGTTGCAGTTTAAGCTGGCATATGTATCACATTTGTTCCTTTTGCATCGTAGAATAGATAGGGCCTAGGGAGAGAAGGGTCCAAATTAAACTCACGTGGCTTGGCAGGTCCGATGCCGGCGGACATCCCAGCCAGATGTCAGAAAATGGGGTTCGGTCGGTAATCTATCACTGTCCTCCGGTCTTAATTCCTGATCATCTATACATAGCCACGTACGTAGCGACGTTATAATTAACTAGCTATCTAGCCAGCTCAGTTAATAGTGCACGAGCGACCCGCCGGTAAAACTTGGAACTGTCCAGTAGCATAATTTGCGCGGCGGGATGCTCCACAGTACCCGCACAGGTACTGTAGCAGGTCAAGTGCTACAGTTCTATGCGGCGGCACTGTATATGGTACTGCATGAACAGTGCATTTCAGTGAACACAGAAAAACACTGCAGCTGTTTCACTGATTTTTCATTGTACACCATTGATCTGAGACATTCTCTAGCGATCGGACGGTGCAGAAGAGGCATAATACCACTTAACTGTGTGCCTCTGCCGTACCTAGTCGCTAGGCAGAGGATCCGCTTCCATAATTTGTATCCAGGGGCGATTCCAACGGGGAGGCTTCATCAGGCTTCAGCCTACCCTCTCCGCTGGCGCCAACACCCCCATCCCAAGCTCCGGCCGGCCGGCCGGAGGCCATACCACAAGAAGAAGCAAGGTCGCGGAGAAGGAGGCGGCCGTGAATGAATCAAGAGCCAACAAAAAGGCGCACGGCAGAGGAGAGGAGCGCATGGCCGAGCGCACGGGCCATCGAGCCGCTGCAGCACACGGGCGGGGGAAATAGAGGCGCAGGGAGGTAGTTAGCAGGCCGGAGAGGAGGAGCCGGGCCCAGAGAGCGGCCAAGGGACGGCGAGCCGTAGGAGGCGCGCGGGGGCAGGCGGTGCAAGGGGCCGGTGGCGTCATGGAACCAGAGAGCCACCAAACCCAAGAGAGAGAGGAAGAAATTCATGCTAGCAGCATGCACCGAAAGAAACATCAGGAGGAAGCAAGGAAGAGAAATGAGGAATGGGAAGGAAAGAAGAAACAAGAGAATGAAGCCTGGGAGCTTCTCTCGGTTGGAATAGATAAGAGAGAGAGAGTCAGTGGAAGAAATGAGAAAGAAGAAGGAACCTGGAAGCTTTCGGCCATATAGCACAAGAAGAAGCAAGGTCCTGGTAAAATGATTTTATCATAGAGTTAGTAATTTTAAGTCATGGTAAAATCAGAGTGTTAAGCATTTCTTCAAGCTATGGTAAAATCGGATAAAATCACAGAGTTAGGAATTTCTTCAAGCCATGGTAAAATCAGAGAGTTAGGCATTTCAAGTTATGATAAAATCAAAAAAATACTTATCATAGACCGTTTTTGTTCAGAACCGTCTGTGATATTACCGTCTGTGAGGCGTTCAATATTAGCCTTTTGTAGTAATGTGAGGTTGGGAACTGAGAGTTTGAGACAGAGGGATCTGGCCATCTATTAAATTGAAGACTTGACCTTCACGATTTGATGCAGTGATACTGGTATATACTCAACTACTCGTAACTTATTACTCAATATCTCAATTACCACTGGAATCATATTTATATATTTTGAAGATGCGTTTTTTATTAACGAGGTACCTTAAATGTATTTTTTTCAATTTACTTTGCTTTTATTCATGTTTGAATTTGATTGCACAAGAATACAAGACTACGTTTGTCTTAAATTAGCTTAGTCATTTGAAACTTTGAGCCCACCCTTCATTTTCATCCTGGATTCGCCACTGTTTGTACCCCGTTTGTTCTGTGACAAATCCAACTGAGATCTTACTTTATTATGAAGTACAAAAAACAACTTTGGCAAGGGCTCTCCTTAAACCTTTAACCCAGCAAATTCTAGAGCTGTCAGATTAATAATTGAAATCATGGATGAAGATGAGTTTCCATAACAAACTCTTTCACACTTCCTTGATAGCTTCGCGAAAATTGATCAATAAGGTATTGTTATGGGCTTATGAGATTATTACATAAAGATTACTAGTCGGCACTGCGTATACGGGCAATATCTTCTATACTCTAGACTAAAATTCCGTTGAAAACAATAGGGGTTAAACTAAATACAATAATTAGTGTACATTATCTCATCAGTATGGGCCAACAATTGTACCCCACAAATGGGCACGAGAGGTTTCTCATTAATTGTGGTATTTCTTCCAATTGATACTTTAATTATTGGCATGAACTGTTTGGATAATATCTTTAGAGGCCATCCAACTGTTTGGAAATTTCATGGGACTGTATGTCGAGCTGGCTTTCTCGTATAACGCTTAACCTGACGCTGCGCCATATATTCTTCATTGTTCTTGTGTGCACTGCGATGGGCACGGGGTGCTTCCAAGTAGGGTTCCTGTGACTAGGGTGTAAACGGTGCGGATAATTTTCAACCATTTGTCTATCCAAATAAGTTAGGATCTTTTTTTTTTTTGAAAAAGAAACAAATCCCAGCTTTTAAAAGCATATAACAGTTTTACAAAAGATGAAACAAGAATCTAGGGACACCAGATTTGCGCTACAAGTTCCAGCTTCTAAAGATAAGCAAACACCATACAAACGCCAACAGGCAAGACTGAACAAACTTCCCAAGCACCAACCTGAGGACAAACAACAGAATTACAGAGATCCAGAGACAATTCTGTCCAAAATACAAAAGTTCCTAGACCACTCTTCAATGCTCTTCATGAAATTGTCCAGTTTAGTACGATCAACCCCGATGATGAGAATTCGCCATCACTGCAAACAAGATAGAAATTTGTATATCACATCCATAGGTTGCCGAAGATAAACCCCCTCAAATGCCACCCTGTTTCTAACATTCCAGAGAATCCAAGCGGAAGCTGCAAAACTAAACAAAATAACATTGTAATCAGTAGCCCCCCTCCTATCTAGCCAATTCAACTGAAAATCACTACTACAAAACAGGCTATAGTAGACACCCCATCACAGACGGGTTCATTTGGAACCGTCTATGTTGGGTCTGTTGGGACGCGGCATTTGTACTGCCGGCCTATCACAGACGGTTCTTATTAGTAACCGTCTGTGATATATGCATATCACAGACGGTTCATAAATAGAACCGTCTGTGAAATATCACAGCCGATTCTATTAATAAACCGTCTGTGATACGGGCCCGTATCACAGACGGTTTCTAAATAGAATCGGCTGTGAAATATCACAGACGGTTCTGTTTAGAAACCGTCTGTGATAATCTCCCGTATCACAGACGATTTAGAAATAGAACCATCTGTGATTAATCATCGACAGAAACTGGAACACGGTTCCACTCAAGTGATTCTTTGAGACAAAACCAAAAAAACTTAGCAGTAATGCAGTTGAACAGAATATGATCCATATTTTCTATACAACCACAAAGATTGCAATTCAGACCCCCTTTCCACCCCCTTTTGCTAATTTGTTCTAAAGGTTGAACTTTATTATGATAGCATTGCCACACAAAGATTTTAACTTTCAAAGGGATTTTGCATTTCCAAAGTTTTTGCAATTTACTACAGACCACACCCCCAAAGAGAATCTGTCTATATAAAGATTTGATTGAGAACAACCCATAATTTTCTAAACACCAGCAGCCTCATCAACATTATTGTTAAGGCTTACTTCAGTTAAAATTTCTTTCAAACTCTCCCACTGAATGGTCTCCTTAACCCCCAGACATCTCTTAAAGGTAATATTCCAATTGTTACTAAACAAACCTTCTGCCACACTCATTTCAGGAAAGCGACAAATGTTATATAAGATATTAAATTTGACCCTAAAAGGGCAGTCACCATTCCAAATATCACCCCAAAAGGAAACACTAATACAACTTCTAAGCTTATATTTGACACCCCTGTCGAAGTAAGATTTAGCTTTGATCAGCTGCTTCCAAAACTATGAGCCTCTATGAGGGATAAGAGCTTCTCTGAAATTGCTTCTAGGAAAATATTTAGCTTAAGAATTCTAAACCAAAACTCAGAGTCAGCATAATTAATACGCCAAATCCATTTAGCAATCAAACAATCATAAATAACCCTTGTATTAATTACCCCTAACCCCTCAATGTCTTTAGGCCTGCAAACAACATCCCACTTCATCATATGGTATTTAAAATTGTTATTAGACCCCTTCCAGAAGAATCTAGATCTGATGGTGTCCATTTGTTAGTGAGCTTCCTCATTGAATCTATAAAGCCCATTGAATAAGTAGAAAAACTACTCAAACTGCTGTTCACCAAAACAAGCCTGCCCCCAGAAGATAACAATTTGTTTTTCCAATTATCAAGCTTTCTAGTCAACTTGTTGATCACATTATCTGCTGCCCTCACCCCAATATGTTTATCGCCAATCAAGATCCCAAGGTAAGACATAGGCAAAGAAGCCAGTTTGCAGTAAAAAAATCTTAGCTGCTCTAACAGATTCCTCATCAGACCCTCCCAGTACAAAAATCTCACTTTTGTGATAGTTTATTTTCAACCCAGACATCCATTCAAAGCAATATAAGAGGAATTTCAAATTCAGAAAGTAAGTCTCATCATATTCCAACATAAGAACAGTATCATCAGCGTATTGCAAAATAGGCACCCCACCAGGAATCAAATGAGATATCATCCCTCTTAACAGATTCTTGTCTTGGGCAGTTTTAATAATTTTTTCTAAAGCATCAGCAGCCAAGTTGAAAAGAAGGGGAGATAGAGGATCTCATTGTCTCAAACATCTATAAGTCTTAAAATAAGGACCAATCTCTCCATTGATATTAATACTGACTTTGCCATCTCTAACAGTTCCCATGACCTGATCAATCCAGAAATTGGAAAATCCTTTTCTCCTCATGACTTCCTCTAGAAAACTCCATTGGATCTTATCATATGCCTTTTCAAAGTCCAGTCTCAAAATCACCCCCTTTCCCCTCTCTCTTCTGATCTCATAGATTATTTCATGTAAGGCAACAACCCCATCCAAAATATATCTCCCTTTGATAAAAGCAAATTGGCAATCATTAACCAGCTTGTCAGCAATCTGACCTAATCTATTTGCAAGAAGCTTAGTCAGAATCTTAAAGCTGACATTCAAAAGACAGATTGGCCTGAACTGCTTAATATTATTAGCCTCTTTGATCTTAGGAAGCAAAGAAACCACCCCATAATTAAGTCTTTTCAAGTCCAGATTACCTCCAGCAAAGTCTCTAATCATATCTAAAAACTGTTGTTTAATCACCTCCCAAAACTCTTTAAAAAAGAAAGTTGGAAAGCCATCAGGACCAGGAGCCGAATTAACTGGCAAGTCTTTAATCACTTGCAAAATTTCTTTATCAGTGAAGTCTTGAACCAACATGAAATTATCTTCCTCAGAAACTCTCAACCTTCTACTCCAAAACTCATTATCTAGACCCACTTCCTGAATATTCCCAGTACCAAAAAGATTTCTGTAAATATTCCCAGTACTAAAAATATTTCTGTAAAAGTCATAAATGTGGCTTCTAATGTCATCTTTATTACAAATCAAAACATCTTCATGTTCAAGGCTAAAAATAAAATTCTTCCTTCTCCTCCCATTAGCACAACTGTGAAAATAACCAGTATTAGCATCCCCCTTAGTGATCCAATCTAAACCACTTCTTTGATGTCAATGACTTTCTTCCATGTCATAAGTCTGTTCCAGATCAGCTTCAATAGAATACCTCTGAGACCACTCCTCAGGGTTCAACCCTTGCAAATATGTCAAGGAATCTAATCTTCTAAGTTGATCAAGAAGAACCATTTTCTTTTTCTTGTAATCATCATTAAGGTTAGCATCCCAACCTCTCAAAAAACTCCTCAACAGTGCAATGCAACTGTTCCATTTGTCAAGATAATAAACCTTATCATTAGCTTTACTATCAAACTCCAACCGCTTTTGATGTAAGAGGCCCCTGAAAGACTCCTGACAAATCCACTTTTTTTCAAAGTAGAATCTTTTAGTCTTAACCAAAACATCCTCTCCAGAATTAAGAAGGATGGGATTATGATCAGAACCAACCCTAGTAAGACTTTAAACATGACAGAAAGGAAAATGAGCCTCCCAGTCAATTGAAACCAAAATCCTGTCTAGATTTACCATGATTGGGCAATTTTGTTTATTAGTCCAAGTATATTTTGTACCCCTTTTTTGATCTCAAGTAAATGATTGTCAGAAATGAAGTCATTGAAGAGTCTCATCAGAGAATATTTCACATTACTGGAATTTTTGTCTCCTACTTCTCTGATCAGATTGTAGTCACTACCCAAAATCATGGGCAGCACAGTACTCTTACATTTGTTATCCAATTCCTTCAAAAAACTTTGAGACAAAGCATGATGAGCAGGCCCATACACTACAATCACCTCCCACCTATAGTTACTCAACCTACATCTAATCACCATACTAACAAAAAACTTCCCAGAGTCACAACTTTATGCTTCAATGAGTTCTTCCTTAACCCCCAACAAAATGCCTCCAGAGTGCCCTTCTGAGGGAATCCAATGCCATTTAAAAGGGAGATCACCCACTAGGTTCCTAAGATCTTTCTCATTAAAATTCTGTTTTATAGTCTCTTGCACCCCCACAACATCCAGATTTCCTGGGTGATAATCTCTTTAAGCTGTCTCCTACGAGCAGCCTTCCATAAACCTCTAATGTTCCAAAAAAGGAATTTCACGATTACGATCCTTTTCGACCATCACCCCCTCTTTTCAGCTTATCACTCATCTTGTTGTTTCAAATGTTGTCAGAAGCACCCCTTGTGACATCATCAATGTTACACAAACCATCACCCCCCTCAGTATCTGTAACATCAACAGTGTGAGATTCCTTACCATTCTTGTTCAACTTTTCTTTCTCAGCTTTAGCTATTGCTGCCCTAACAAGCTCTTGAGCTTGCATAGCTGAGATCACATCACTACTATTCTAAGAATGCTTACCCAAAACAATGCCACAGGAAATAGCAACATTCTCTAAATAATCAATAGAAGCATTATTGCGAACATTAAAGGAATTAGCAGGTTTACCTTGAGATTCCAGGTTATGAATAGATTTCAAGTTAGAGGCCTTCTTCTCCATGGGGGTACCCTGGTCTTGAATTCTGGTACTCTTTCGAATTGCTTGTTGAGGTTCCAAAATTTTGTGTTTCCTACCTTTTTTTTAGGAGACACCCACACATCAGCCACCCCATCAATAACAGATATGCTTCTTGTTTCAGTCTCCTCGCCTAAAAGAGTCATATCACTAACAGCTTCTTTCTTATCAATTGTAGATTTGTCCAAATCAACCAAAGATTCAGATATCAAACAACTTTTCCCCGTAGATTTAATATTTCCTTGAGGCATTGAGGGAATCATTAAAGACTGCTCAACAGTGTTTTATCTGTAGGTGTCTGTAAACAGGGCCATAAAGATGCAGATAACACTGCAGGTCCATCTTCAGTATGAACTATAATATCTTCTTGAGAAACATTCAAAGAGGTAGAATCATTAGTATTACTCAATTCAACCTAGACTGCTTGGAGACCACACATCCCATGTGAGTCCAATGATTCATTATCCTCATCTTTTCTATTCAAGCCTGTCTCCCTTCTGGAATCACTAGGATACCTAAAATCCAAAGGAACAATCTGATCAAGCACCTTAAGAGGCTCCTCATCTTGGACATAACTCCTAGTATCAACCAAATAATCTCCTTTTTCCTCGCTAGACTCTAAAGTGTCAATAACATTCAACTCATTCTCCCCTTGGTTACAAAGTTGGGAGACCACCAAGTCAGAACACTTGTCTTCCTTCTCAGAACCTTTCTGTTGTTTACCTTTGTGCTTGTTGTTTCCTTCTCCACTTTTATGGTCAGAAGATTGGTGTTTTTCACCCCCAAACTTCTCTGCCATCTTCTCCCATTCTATTTTTCGATTGCTTTCACTTGATTCAGCATCATCATCCTCATCATCCTCAAACTTTTTATGCGCATGTTTTTTTGTGGAAATGGTCGTAAACAGGTCATTTTTTCTTTCCTGCCACACCCCCTTCAACCTCAAATTTAATTTCATACCCCATAGTGTTGATGAAAATTTCCACAAAGCAGTTTATGCTAGAGGGATCTCTGCTAAGTACTTTGACTCTAACAGGATCTGCTCTCAACAGACTTATTTCATCAACTTCTATAGGCTCCCCTACCGTGCTAGCTATTTCTTTAACAATATCTACTGACTTTGCTAGACCTGGAATTCCAGTAACCATGATCCAAGCTGCAGTGAGAACCGAAGAAGCTTTAGAGTCTAGATTAGACTTATCAATTTTGGCTTTGATAGAATGAAGATCCAGTTCCACCCCCTCGTTTTAGACTATGTATCTAGCATTTCCTTAGAAGGAAAAACCACTGCATACTCTTGTTCTGAAAGCTTCCTGACTTTCCAATCCCAATTAGACTTAATCAAATGTTTCAGTTCAGCCTCAATTATGCTCATAGAAGCTACTCTCTCCTTAATATAAACAACACCTGGTGCTGCTAATTGCTCTGTCAATTGCAAACCATCCACATGCAAACTGTAAAAACCTTGACCTGGGATACCAAAACCACAAAGCTTTGGACCAAAATTTCTCTTTTCCTCAGGACAACCAGAAGTCATGTGTCCCATCTTTTTACACTTGTAACACACCGGAGGATTAGTGCAACGAGCTTGATGATGTCCTGACTGCAAACATCGAAAACAAGTACCTCGATCCTCAGATCTAAGCACCCCAGTATTCGGACCAATATCACCCTAGTTTTTTTCCAATCGTCACCTTTAGCGGCAGCTGTAAGCGGATCCCAATGAGATTGAGATCTACTATTATCATCTCTGAGGTAGCCTCCTCGGCCCCCAAATCCTCCCCTAGAACTCCCTCTCTGAGAATCAGCCCAACGAGAACCCCCTTTGTGATTCAAGTTTTCACAACGAGATTCAGTATGCCACCCCTTATCTTTAGAAAAATCTTCTCTAAAAGCACCCCCATGAACATTCAAATCAAAACGAACACGATTAGAATCATGGACATCAGAAGGCATACCAGATCTCGGATCGCCCCCATGAGGACGGTCCTAGTTCCATCGCTTTTGGTCTTGCTCCCGAAGTAGTTTTGTGCGTAGATCTGGTTCCACCAAGAGATCATCATCTTCCATCCAAGCATCAGACGTACTACGCTAACCTCCGGCCCGACTACGACCACCCCCTCCGAACCCCCGAGGAAACCTTCCCCGACCCCGCTCTATCGCCTCCCCACTCACAACTTCAGCAAAAGACCAGGTGAGAGGCGGTGGATATGGAATCCACCGAGCAGATCTGGCTCCCGCTCCCCACCGGTGGACTTCGCTATCTCTAGCGACAAACCCTAGATCTCCCGCACCCGCTCTCTTCGGTATCCACCGCCACCCAGAAATTGGGATTTTACGCCAGGAGTGGGCGAAGAGATCTGCAAGGGTAGTACCAAAGCTGTGGGTCGAACCAGTAAACCCTACCTTGAGATGAGTGTCATCTTCATCACGAGACGACACGTGCTCGCCATGGTGGATCGAACGGAGGATCCCTTCGCCAGGCAAGCTTCGATGGTATCGCCCACCACGCGATGACCAACGCCATCCCGCCGCCTTGACGCGTGTTCTCCTAGCAGGGATGGACGGTGGAATGTCTCACCCGCACAGCATTGTCCCGTTGTTTGGGCCGTGGAAGACTTCCCTAGATGGGCCGAAGCAGAGGCCGAGATCCTGTATCCTGCCAACCCCGGCGAGAGACCGAACTCCGTGCGCCGACGAGCTCGATCTAGACTAGGATGCCCAGCGCTCTCCTATTTCGCCATCCTTCGACTAAATTAGGATCTTATTCGGAGCGTGAAATCAAATATCTGGGTTTTTTGTCGGATTTCGAATTTAGAGCCAGATAGTTTTTGCCGAATACAGAAACAGATTTGAGAAGGAGGTATCCATTGGATTCGGAGCTATTCGAAAAATTAGTTGGGGCTATTCAGTGACTATCCAGAAAATTTCCACTCACTTTGCAGCTCTTCCCCTTACAGAATCACTGAGTCACACTATAGGCTCCCAGCCACATCCCGTGACCCCGATCTCAACGACTCTAACCTTAGCCCTCACCTCGCTGTTGCCGCCTCCCCTCCCTCACCTCCCTCCTTCGTTGCCTCCCTCGTCCCTCGCCGCCGCCTACGCAAAACCTCCCTCGGCTCCTTCTTCATCTTCAGCTCGCCCCAGCGGGCCTGCGCTCTCCGCCACTACCCCGCCACGCCCTCGAGGCCTTCCTCCTCACTGTGGCTGGTGCACTCTACGTCGGCGCCGCCGTGTCGCTAATCCCCGAGGATGCCTGGTGGGTGGCCGTCGTTGGGCTAGGGTTCCCGTCATGCAGGTGAGTGATTTTTTAAAAAAATTTAAGGATTTTTTTCTTCTACATGGAAAGGACCCAGTTCAATATTCCATCCTTTGAAGTAAAACAAAATTATTTTCATTTGTTTCATACGGTGTGGGCCATTTACTGGGCATTTTGGAGTTTGATTAGAAAAAAAGCAGCGAGTACTCATTAGTTGTTCTGTCACTTCTGTGAGGACAAAGACAACGGTAGTTGCACACCAATGTTGATTTACCATAATCACTGAACTAAATTGTGATTATATATATCCAACTAAACTGGTGAGTAGGGGTGCAAATGGAGTGAATTGTTCCCGACCGTCCGTCCGAATAAATTCGGATCTTATTCGAAGCGTGAAACCGGATATCCGGGATTTTTCTTGGATTTTGGATTCAGAGCCGGACAGTTTTTGCTGGATACAGAAATGGATTCGGGAAGGATGTATCCATCGGATTTGGAGCTATCCAGATAATTTATTGAATAGTACCCGTAAACATTGTCCTAGATCTTCGATAAACTCTAGGCCGAGTGGGCCAGAGAGAGAAATCGGCTCACAAGGCTTTCCGGTATTTAATTTTTTTTTTTTTTTTAGAAAATACAAGAAATCCAAATAAGCCAAGAAAAATAGCAAATGAACTTAGAAAATTTCCAAAATTTTTATAAAAGAACTTTTGAACATAAGGAATTTAGTTAAAATACTTTTGAATTTAATGTATGTTTGATTTATTTATATTAAATCATTTTTTTTTGAAAATTCTATTTAAAATTTGTTAAATTCTATAAAATCATGAAAATTTTATATAACCTTATTTTTTAAAAAATATTTTGAAAAAAAAAAATTGGACGCTATAGACTTGTTACCAGTCAAAGTTCTGTGTATCCTTAACTAGTTATTACTGCTGGTTTGTAGGCTTTGTATATATTGTATCTGTCATGTTATGTAGTTGACTAGTTATATTTTAGACATCTTTTGCACTCTTATCACTATGACTTGCTACTTTCTACTACTTCTTTAACTAGCCGGCGTGATAATGTGATGTGGTTAAATTTGCTTGTTAAATTGCCAATGTAGTCTTATTTTGGACATGTAGTAGGGTTGATTAATCATTATATATGTGATATATATGGTTCATGTTTTCACGCAATATCCGACTAAATATTCATGATAAAGACAATACGTATTCGGTTCGTCATGTATTTGCTCCATATTTATGACCGAGACTATCTGCATTCGTATTCGTATCCGGCACTGTCCATGTCCGACTTCGATTTTGAGAAAAAAAAAGAATAGGATACAGGATGAGTGATATCCATCTATATAGGCTCCAATTGCATCCCTACTCACTACTACAAAACAGGCTATACTGGACGCCTCATCACAGACGGTTCCTTTGGAACCGTCTGTGTTGAACTTATCACAGATGTTTCCTTTGGAACTGTCTGTGATACGTCACTATCACAAATGGTTCTTAGAAAGAACCGTCTGTGATAATTCACAGACGGTTCTTAATAATAACCATCTGTGATAATCGCACTCATCACAGATAGTTCTTAATACGAACCGTCTGTGATAATTCATAGACAGTTCATGTTAAGAACCGTCTGTAATAATCGTACTCATAGACGGTCCGTGTTAAGAACTGTCTGTGATAATCACTTCATCATAGACGGTTCTATATACAAACCGTTTGTGATATACTGGCACTATAAATATCGGGTCCCGACAGACCCCCTGCCCCCTAGTGCCTCCACCCCGATAGTCCCAATTTCGGTTTGAGCCGCCACCCCCATTGCGCCACCTTAGAGAGGTGAAGTAAAGGAGGAAGCTAAAGAGAGGAGGAAGGGAGGAGAAGGAGAAGGTGATCAGGATTCTCGCGGGATATTTGGATTTTTCGTCGTGAGCTCTGAGGCTAACGATCTGTACTAACTATTTATATTTGTTCTAGGTTAATCTTTAATCAATTTAATACTACTAATTTGTTACGTGCGTAGTGTACATGGACCGAAACTGGAAGTACAGTGCGAACCGTGTGAGTCAAGAGTACATTAATGGCGTGGTTGCTTTTAAAAGAGCCGCCGAGCAGGATATGTTGAAGAAGAGGATAGAATTTATGTACTATCCATGCATTGATTGTGGTAATATCAAGATGTTTAACAACTCGGCGCAGATCGAAGGACACTTGATTCGAAGAGGTTTCAAAAAGGGTATACATGTTGGACCAGTCACGGTGAAGAGCAGATTATACAGGAAGTTAATAATGACGACATCACCGAGGAAGTCAACAATATGTCGGATGTGGACTGTACTTTTGATGAGGATAGGTCGTACGATGACAATCTGGATCAGATGCTACGCGATGCAGAAGGAAACTATAGTGAGAGAGAGTTTTGTAAATTCGAGCACTTAATGGAGGACTCAGGGAATCCTTTGTTCCCTAGCTGCAAGCTGTAATATACAAGGTTGTCAACCGTGCTTAAACTGCTGAAATTGAAGGCAAGCAATGGTTAATCCGATAAGAGTTTCACAGCGTTATTAGGTATCCTAGCGGACATCCTTCCGGAGGGAAACATGTTTGCCAGCACCACCAACCAAGCCAAGAAGGTTCTTTGTCCATTGGGAATGGAAGTAGAAAGAATACATGCATGTCCGAAAGATTGTATCCTCTACCGTAAAGAGTATGCAGACATGCATGTATGTCCCGTGTGCAAAGCATCCCGATACAAGCGTAAGAATACTGCTAAGGTGAAACAAGGACCTCCTGCTAAGATGTTGTGGTATCTGCCTATGATCTCACATTTGAAGCATTTATTTGCGAACCGAAAGGGTGCAAGATTGCTGCGTTGGCACTCAGAGGAGCGTAAGAAAGATGGAAAGCTAAGACACCCAGCTGATTCTGCCCAGTATAGAAACTTCGATCGGTGCTTTGAAGAGTTCGGTGCAGAACCGAAGAACATAAGGTTAGGGTTGAGTACAGATGGAATGAATCTTTTCAGTAACATGAGCTGCTGACACAGTACCTGGCTCGTGAATCTATGTATGTACAACCTTTCTCCTTGGCTGTGTATGAAGCAGAAGTACATTTTGATGTCACTATTTATCCAAGGGTCGAAGCAACCTACGAACGATATTGATATATACCTAGCACCATTGCTGGAAGATCTTGTGACACTGTGGAACGAAGGGGTACAAGTATGGGATGCGTACAAACGAGAGAACTTCACTTTACGCGCCATGTTATTTTGCACTATCAATGATTTTTCTGCCCTTGGTAACCTGTCAGGGTTCAGTACAAAAGGAGCCAAAGCCTGTCCGCACTGATTAGATGCTACGAAGAGTGTATGGCTGAACAACTCGCGCAAAACTGTGTATATGCGTCACCGTAGGTTCCTTCCCAGGATTCACCCATACCGCAAGATAAAGAAACAATTCGACGGAAATAAGGAGGACGGGTTCAGCTCCAAGGGCTTTTAGAGGGAAAGAGGTCTATGATATGGTTAAGGATATCGATGTTGTACTTGGGAAGGGACATAAATTAAGGACCCGTTAGAAGAACATGATCTGGAAGAAGCGGTCAATTTTTTGGGACTTGCCTTATTGGGAGCACTTAGAAGTTCACCACTGCATCGACATCATGCACGTAGAGAAGAATGTATGTGATAGCTTGATTGGTCTCTTACTAAACATTAGTGGCAAAACAAAGGATGGTGTTAATGCTAAACATGACTTGGTTGATATGAACATAAGGACCGAGTTAGCATCGAAAGAGACCGGTAAAGGACGAACGTACCTTCCCTCAGCTTGTTACACTCTGTCCAAGGCCGAGAGAAATGAACTGTGCCAAACCTTGCATGATGTGAAAGTTTTGTCCGGTTACTCCGCCAGCATGAAGAAACTTGTTTCTATGGAAAATTTGAAATTAATTGATATGAAGTCTCATGATTGTCATGTGCTAATGACACAAATGCTTCCTGTTGCAATTAGGAGTATCTTGCCGGACAAGGTCTGAGTGGCAATCTTGAGGCTGCGTTATTTATTTAACTCAATTGCTTAGAAGGTCATCGATCCCGAAGAACTAGATGCTCTGCAGGCCGAGGTGGTGATGACTCTATGTCATCTTGAGATATATTTTCCTCCGTCATTTTTCGATATCATGGTCCATCTCATTGTTCACCTTGTGAAAGAGATAAAGATATGCGGCCCTATGTTCCTACGTCATATGTACCCATTTGAGAGGTACATGTGTTCCTATGTACAGAATCGATCTCGTCTGGAGGGAAGCATCATCAAAGATTATGCAACCGAAGAGGTTATTGAGTTCTGCGTCGACTACATGGCTTATGTGGAACCGATAGGTGTGCCTCTATCTCGTCATTTGGGGAGACTGGAGGGTATTGGGACCATCAGAAGGAAAGCAATCACTCCCGATCTGGATACGTATGCTCAAGCCCATTTCACGGTCTTGAACCGCATGACCCAAGTATCCCCGTACATCGACGAGCACAAAGACATGGTACGCCAACAGAATCCAGACCGGTTGGAGGTTTGGATCACGAGAGAGCACAACCATCAGTTCAACGAATGGTTAAAGGTGCGATTCACTGAGAGGTCATCAAGTGATGATACGCTGCTATGGTTGGCAAAAGGGCCAAAATTTACAATTGTGACATGGCAAGGATACGACATAAATGGGTACACATTTTATACGACAGCTCAGGATAGGAAGAGCACAGTCTAGAACAGCGGTGTCCGTATAGATGCGTTTCACGAGCAGTTCAATACCTCCTGGCCACGTGGGTTGAACTCCTACTATTAGTTCGTAGAGGAGATTTGGGAGCTCGACTACGTACTTTTCAAGATCCCCCTGTTTCGATGCTATTGGGTTAAACTTCTGCAAGGTGTGAAGGTCGATAAGTACGGTGTCACTACTGTGGACCTCAAACATGTCGGATACAAGGACGAACCATTCATACTCGCTAAGCAAGTTGTTCAAGTTTTTTATGTAATGGACCCGACAAATAAGAACCGCTATATAGTTCTTCATGAAAAAAAGAAGGATTGTCGGAGTTGAGAATGTCGTGGATGAGGAAGAATACAATCAATTTGATGAGTTGCCTCCTTTCGGAGATGACATCAGGCTCGAGGAAGAACCCAGTGAGGAAGCTAGCTATATGCACGTCAACCATCATGAAGGGCTATATTTTAAATAATAATTTATTCCATTGTAATTTATTCCATAACATGAGACATGCCAATGTGGAATTGTCATATGTTAATGTGTTATATATGGACTTGTCATCTCTGATTTGGCTATAAATGTGGACTTCATTGTAATGTGGAATGGTAATATTATGCACATATACAACCTATTGTCTCATGTCCTAATATGCCAAATTATGGATTTCTCTGAATATGCTCTTGTATGACCATATCCCAAGTTAATTAATGATAATTAGTATGTATCTCATTAACATGCATAGTGTTTTTGAAATATTTGCATAATTTATTGCACTTGAAAAATCTCAATCACAAGATTAAACCTTAACCTAAAGCAACTCCCCAAAAGAAAATAAAAATAAAAACGTATGATCATCATCTGGAACCAATTTATTCAAATACTAGAATAATTATCATGAATTAATATAATTTTTACCAAATTTTTGGAACTATATTTCACCTACAAAAAATTTAAACTTAATATAATAACCTATTCTAGGTTTGAATATAAACTATACAAATTAAATCATGAAAAGTAAGGTTTAAGAATTTTTATGAACACTAGACCTTCCCAGGAAGCCCTATGAATTATTTCAAGATTTTAGAAAATTTATTTCTATTTATAAGACCAAGGTCAAAGTGGCAGTTTAGTTTTAAATCTCAGTCAACTCTAATTAGACATAGATCAACTAGAGCTATTCAGGACCGTCCAATATAGATCACACCATTCACACGGGCCGAGCGTTTGGCAGTCCGAATGTACTCTTGCACCCAGCCGTCCGATTTTAAATCAACCATCCAGATCAAACGGAAACGTTCGGACCATCCGAACGCGCAACGATTATGGACCGTTAGATCACGATCGGGACGCCCAAACACAAGGTCCAAACATTGCTATTACAGTCGGTTCTTTTATGGAACCGTCTGTGATATGGTTCATGTCACAGACGATTCCATTATAGAACCGTCGGTGATATTTTCTATATCACATACAGTTCTATGTACCATATCACAGACGGTTCTATTATGGAATCGCCTGTGATAAGTAATCACAAACGGTTCCATAATAGAACCATCTGTGATATGGTGCATATCACAGACGGTTCTATTATGGAGTCGTCTGTGATATGCACCATATCACAGATGGTTCCATAATAAAACCGTCTGTGATATGCCTTTATTAGGCGGGAACCGCTAAGATTTGCACCCTTACTCGTCACTCACCCTTACTCTCGATCGTTCACCTCCCCACCCGAGCGTCACCGCCCTCGATGCCGCCACCCAAGGTATGCCTCCTCCGGTCCTCGCACCGCTGGTTCCAATGCCTCCAGTCCTCCCTCGCGCCGCCGACTCCAGCGCCTCCTCCAGTCCTTGCGCCGCTGGCTCCAACGCCTCCGATCCTCCCTCGCATCGTTGGCTCCAACGCCTCCGATCCTCCCTCGCATCGCTGGCTCCAACGCCTTCGGTCCTCCCTCGCGCTGCCGACAACTCGGCCTCCTCCACGTCGGAGCCACGCTGCTAGGCCTCCTCCTCCACGCCAGAGCCACTCCGCTAGGTTTTCTGGGACAGCGTCCTTGTGACGTGCCTAGTCTGTTTATTTTCTCGGTGGTTAAGAGTACCATCGTCTCGTGAGTATCTCTGTATTCATTTATTGTGTATCACTTTGAGTATATATATATTGTACTAGTTCAATTTTGAAATTGATTTGTTAGTACTGGGAGATATATTGCAAAGTGACTTTTGAGGGATCTGTTGAAATTGCTCTGTGATAATAATTGTCATAAACTGAAATTGGAGTGATAGCATATTCAGATTTGAGTTCTATATGTGTTGCTTACTTCTATCTTTTATTTCTATTTGATTCAGCTATACCATAATGAGGAGATTTGATTGCTTTGCATCTTCTGAATAGAATAGATTGGTTGAGCTGTTATTGCTTTGACGTTCTGTAAGTTGACAGACTTAGAAGTTTCAGTTTGAGAGCTTAGAGGATTTACATTTACATATGTTGATTTGGTCATTTAAATGCTGGTGGATTAATGCTATAATGTCTTATGATTATGCTGGAATTAATTTTGATTATTTGCTAAAATCGCATTTCTTACAATAGTTCGATGTATTATGATTTGGTCATTTAAATGCTTGTGGATTAAGAGCTCATAGTCTGAATCTTAGTTGTTTGATTCAATTTGTGAAATATATTAGGCTTTAGGGCTGTGATGACTGGGACTATGTCCTGTGAAACTAGCCTTCTGACAGAACTCTTTAACTTCATATGTATAGATAGCAAGTAAGCAAGATGGCGTTCGCACCGTCTTCGCCACCTTCATCAACGTCGCCGAATGCGTCTGGATCTCTGAGCAAAGTGGTACGTACACGATATGGCAGAGAAGCATCAAAAAATGCCTACGGGCCGAATGACCATCACAGAGGTCAGTGACGGTGGTGTCCCTGTGGGTCCCAAAGAAAGCAGCAACGAGATTCCGGACCATCTGCGGGATACTTGGAAGGGAATGGGTCCCCCATCACCATAGTAAGCTAGGACACTCTACCGAAAGATCGGAGAGGCGAGCTGTGGACAGAAATTTCACAATTGTTCACTATCCCAGAAGCAAACTAGGCACACGTTCAACGGCAGACGTTGCTCGCTATGGGACACGCGTGGAGGACCTTCAAGGGTATGCTTGTCACAAAGTACGTGAACACGGGTCAGACGCTCTTCACGAAGTATAAATTCTTATTGCGGGGTATATGGGACGCTTTTGTGCAAATGAAGACGACGGCCGAATTTCAGGAGCAAAGTGCAGTGCACAAGGCTCTCTAGGCATAGAACACTCACCCCCACAGACTCGGCACCACTAGGTACGTGGGTAAAACTACGCAATGGGCGGTGGAGGACGAGAACGCAACATGACCATTTGCTGAGATCACAAACGAGTGCGCTAATTCCTAGTTAAGAGGGAGGGCATCTGCCACGTCTTCGGATGACATCTCTTTCAAAAACAAGGTAGACAAGGCAGTGTCCCAACGTCTGGTAAATATATCGAACTATCTAGTTGTTAATAAGTCTATAACTTCATACTATCTATAATAACATGATGACCTCTTGCAGCATATATTGACTTTCGCATCTTTCCAAGGCTCCTTCAAAGCAAACAGGGAAAAGGATATACTATCAGAGGCCCTGGGAAACAAGGAGCACCCGGGTCACACGTGAGGCAAGGGGGTTTATGTATCTTGGAGGGATGAATTCGTAGACGACTACTGCACATATAGGAGTAGGAAGAGATCCAAGGTCGAGTATGACAACCGGTTGGAACAGATGCAAGGACAGATAGCAAGATTGCAGGATCAACTGAATCAAGTACTCCTCAACCAGTTGCAAACCGCCCCCGTTGTTTTGGGAGCTAGTCCTCCTCAACATCGGAGTAGCGTCGTGTCCACGTAAAATTCTGAACATGATGACATCCAATTACCTCTCGACGACATTAAGGTAATATATATCTCTGGAATGCTCCAAAGATAGACATATAGGACGCCTTAGCTAATTGCGTATCATTTTGTAGCAGCCGACGCACTGCACGCTCCAAGTGAGGATGGTTGGGATGTCTATTGAGGTTGAGCGGGGGGTGGCGTATCCATGTCAGGAAGGGACAGTGCAGCACGGTGACCAGGTGGCGCAGGGTTACGCTAGGGTCCAGGTGGACATGGTACATGACAATTTAAGGGCCTTCCCACTAAAGATTTACCCGAACGAAGAAATCAGAACACTAGGGGATGTTGTGTACAGTTTTATTCAGTGGCCTAAGAAGGACATCGCCCTGGACCCCTGCAGTGCTGCCTCAACCTTCGATTCAGAAGGCCTCTCAAACAGGACCCTCGATGACTCCACCTCAACGATCTCGACACGACCATGCCTCTCCAATAGGACCCTCGATGACTCTACCTCAACCTTCGCTTCAGAAGCCCGCCTTATCGGTTCCTGTAAAGAAGACGCCGAATGAATAAGAAAAGTGTGTCACCGTATCGGTTCCCGAGTCATCTCACAGGAAGACGCATAGCGGCCAAGTCGTTTAGGCCAAATCAAAATCGCAGAACATTAAGGCGCCTCCCAAGCCAGGGAAATACTCCCTCGGAAGTCCGTTGGCCACCGACACAGTATTAGCCCACGCTGGAATAAGTTGCTAGTCTTTGCATGCCTGGTACATGCGGAAGACCAAAGAGAAGGGCTGCGATACTGGAATCACCGTCAGATACACGAAGGAGCATTTCTTCCACGAGCCGGCCCCCTTCGTCGTGGGCTTCGACGACTTATTCAACCTCAAAGCCCTCGATACCTCACTTCTACGATGCTGGACATTGTAAGTGTATACAATCAAGTTCTACATTCACGTAATACCAATTAATGTGACAAATCATTGCTTATGTATAGATACAAGATGAAAAATGCCCAGCAATTGAAAGAACCAGTGGGTTTCCTCGACCTACACGTGGTCTCTGAGCAAACCATCATGGCAGACGCATCCTACATCGTGAAATACATAACGACATGATTGCTTGCTCAGGACGACAAGGACTACATAATGGTGTCCTACAACCAGAAGTAAGTACTTCACTACTTGCTTTACAAATTTTATTTGTACTTTATACGTAACACGAACTTAGATTTAATGACTATAGCGACATACATGAGTAGGTACCACTAGATCCTTTTAGTCATTATACCAAAGAGGAACAATGTAATATACCTTGATTCCCTACTCAACAAAACCCACGACTTCACCCTTGTGCAAGGAATACTCGACAGGTATGCTCATTTCTTCCATACATAACTCTATTGTAGTCTTTCTTCGTTTGAAATAGCCGAGAATAACTTTTTAGAAACATGTAGGTCGTTCATCGCCTATGTTGCCGAGGGAGGGTCATACAAGGGATCGAGCGCCACACTGCAACACAGGACGCGATTTTCGGTACGCACTACAACACAATAATCCTATATCATATTTCGTCGTAATAATGCGTCTCGAACTGACTGTGTATGTGTGTGTGTGTGTGTGTGTGTGTGTGTGTGTATATATATATATATATATATATATATATATATATATATATATATATATATATATATATATATATAAAATTCTATTTTTGCAGTGCCGCCAGCAAAAACAAGAGCAATGTGCATTCTACGTTTGCCATCATATGCAGCAAATCATGAGTGCTAAGTTGAAGGATCCCGAGGTTTATCAATCTCGCAATAATTATTTTCTAATTATAAATGTAAATATATATGCTTACTACTTTACTCCTGCTAGCGACAGGGCTTGAATTTATATTTAGATGCACTTGTTATGAGAGAGATCTCAGAGGTTCGAGGGAAGCTCTACGGCTTCATCAAGATGCAGATCATTAACGCTGACGGAGAGTTTCACTCCGTCGACACCACTGAACGACCTTCAAACAATTGATTCAATTGTAATTCACTTTGAGTAGTTGTAATTCAATTGTAACTCTAGCGATAATACTTTATACATATTCTTTTGTAATTGATTTTGAGTTGTAAATGATCACTTTGAGTTGTCAACGATTGATTCATCTGTGATGTGTTTATTTTCCGTCTGCTTATTATTTTCAGAGGGCATGGCTAGCAATTCCTGAAGCTAACCGAAAATCAGCATAGGTGGTGGCGAGACTCGGAGGAAGGGTTTAGGAGCCCTCTGGCAGTGGTGTCTTAGGGTAGCTTATCATTGACGCTTGGGTTCTCGGTGTCCCACGTGCCAGCCAGCTCGACGAGGAAGAGCATGACGACGAGCACCACCATGTTCTTGCTGGGGCACTGCTTGTCATTGACGTTGGGGTTTTAGGTCTCATGCCCGTTGAACTGATACACGTACTGCAGCAGCTTCCTCCCCTCCTCCCCGACGAACCGGTCGCTGACGAACTACCTAGTTGTGGGGCCGAACACATGCGGGTCCTTGGTGGCACACGACTTGTACCCGAACAGCATCTCCCCCTTTATGAATGCGAACACCGCGTCGTGGCTCTCGATCTGGAGGTCGGCCTTGGCGCACCCATACAAGAACTTGATGGGCGAGTCCAGCCGCAGCGCCTTCCACACCACCGAGTTGGTCAGCTCCATCTTCTCTAGCACCGTCGACGTGACCTTGCCGCCAGCGTCGGCCATGGCAGCACGTATCTTCGTGGCCAGCTTCTGGTGGAGCTTCTTGCCGGCCTCGGCGACGCGTGCCAGGATCCCGAGGAGCAGCACCTTGAGCCCGCCGTAGCTGTTGAACACTACGAACAGTAGATTGTGGCAGGCCTCTTCCCGAGACAGCCCGAGGCGCTCGGCGGTGTCGAGTGCCTGCACCGCGGTGAACGAGAAGTACTTGTACAACGCCTTGTATTCACAGCTGATGAGGATGGATAGGAGGGGCACCGTGTGGACGAGCAACTCCTCAAGGATCACGGGGAGGCCGAACGTGGTGAGGGGGCAGAGCCGCTAGAATAGCCACTTGGCCGCCTTGGTCGGCCTGCCGGTGCCGACGCCGGATACGGAGGGGCGCAAGCCAAAGTAGGCCTCGCCGATAAACTCGAAGGATGTGGCGTCATTGAACTTTTTGAAGTTGGGCTTGCTGTAGAGACTATGTTGTATGGTCTAAATTTAGGTGTTAAATAATTGGGAATGTTGTCGTGGAATTTGAAGAACGAACTCTAAGTTTTGCAAAATTATCGGCCTACTATCAGGTCACCGGCGTTTAGGAAATGGACACCAGTTATTTGTTGGCAACCAAACTAAATTACATTAATAAAAATAATAAAGATAAATACTTGAACTTCAAGTATAATGAATAAAACTCTACCTTTAGATATAAAGACCAATCATAGGAGTGTCTATTTATAAGGTGATTGAAATTTTCTTAAGTATAAGTTATATTTTTTAGCCATTGGATCGATATCCAATCATATGACACATTAATCTTTACACAAATCCAATGGTTACAACAAGTGACTTAAACTTAAGAAAATTTTAGGCGACTTAAAAATAGCAAGACTGTTGTATGAATTATAAGGTAAAATTTACTAGATATAATAGCCCAAATAAACATCATTCTTTTTCTGATATTTCACCACATACATCGTCATAAAGGAATGTACTAATGGTAGTACATACAATATAAACGACGCATAAATGTACAGGGAGATGAACATATCATGTCAAATCAGTTTGCAGCCCATGCATGATGCATCCCATCCAGTTAGACCATGTCTCATTGCCATAGCCCTTCAAAGTTAAAATGGCATACAAACATATTGGTGCCTGCTCCACCTCCGCAAGCATTTCATCAAATAGGAAGTATTAGCCCCCACATTCTCTCTCTACTAGGCATCATCCCTCTGAGATCTCTTTGTCTCTGTCTCTGTCTCCCCTCTCTCCCTCTCTCTCCCTCTCTCTCTCTCTCCATCCTGAGGGGACACTTCTGGGGCCTCTCCCTCTCACCATCCACCAACCTGGCTAGCTATTGCTATCCCTGAGTTTGTACCATAACATACCAAACTTCGCCCCCTCTCTCTTTGCTCCCATCCCTATGCATCTACCCCCTTCTCACCCACAAACACAAACCCCTATACAAGAATCATATGCCACTCATGACCTAATCACTCAGATCCTTCTCACTCCATTTCTCTTCTAACAAGAAGAAGCTTCCCACACAAACATATTTCTCAAATTTGCGAGCTCCTTTGCTCAGCATTAGTGTTACATCTAGTGTTGCAATGGCAACTACTGCCGCTGCCCCGGATCTGTCACTCCACATCAGCCCGCCGTCGCCGCCCGACATGGCTGGGAGCAGCGGTGGCAGTGAGATGTGCCACGAAATGGGTCTCTTGGCCGAGCCAAAGCTGTGTCTAGGGTTTGACACGGCAACGGCGCAGCGGGACGGGGTGTACAATGACCAGTGCAACCTCCAGCAGCAGCAGCAGCAGCGGCGGCTGCACCAACCTAGCCAGATCCAGAGATTCAAGAAGAGCTCTAGCGGCAGCCCGGTGTTCTCCGGTGGTGCGGCGAAATCTGGGAACGGCAGTGGCGGTGGAAAGAGGAGCTCTAGGGCTCCAAGGATGCGGTGGACGACGGCACTCCATGCTCACTTTGTGCATGCCGTCGAGCTCCTTGGCGGCCATGAGAGTACGTTCATGCATATGCACATAGTCATGGATGTAATGCCTCCTTCGTCAGTTGTTCTTCTTGCTGTTTGAATTAAGAAAGCGTTCTTATTTTTGTTGGCGCTTGTTCATAATCACATGAACCAAATGTCTAGCTCATATCTAAAAATTCAATTGCTGCGGTGGGTGTTCAAATTTCTCAAAAAGTTAGTTAATTAACTTGGTGTAATCTTGTTATCTAATCTCTTTCGCTAAATGTTTCAGTGCATGACTTCGTTGCAATCTTGTGCACTCCATATTTAGTTTTCGCTTGTTCTCTTGCTTCCATTTTAAAGAAACCTTCTTTTTAAAAATGGTTTCCAGAAACCTTCTAGCTAATTAAGCCAGCTCTTGCTACCCTGTTTTCCGTTTTTTTTCTTAAAATAGTGTTCTCTTGATCCAAGTGTACCTTATATTTAACCACATATAGGTTTATTTGTTCAATCATGTGAATTTCGTGTCTATTTTGGTTATGAAATTAATCCATTTTCTCTATCTTCTAGGAGCGACACCGAAGTCAGTATTGGAGTTGATGAACGTGAAGGATCTCACACTGGCTCATGTTAAGAGCCACCTGCAGGCATGTTACTAGAAGTCCTCTCTCTCTCTCTCTCACACACACACACACCATTCAGTGTTAGTTCCGCAACTTCAAGAACAAAACAAAAAAGATAGCCTTGTTTGATGATTTCTTGATCTGCCCCTCTCACTCTTTTCGTCTTGGTACTGGTTTGTTAGCTGTTACCAAGTACTTCTTGTCTCTTTCAGCTAATTGTTGAAGTCTAATGTTTGTCGTTATAAGTAGTTTAATTAGCACATTGCAAGAGTAAACCAAATGGCAACAGAAGGCCTAGACTAATCATTCCCTTTCTTTCTTTTTCTTCTATGCTTGACTTGATGCAGATGTATAGAACAGTGAAGGGCACTGCCACAGACAGATCATGTGCCGCAGGTAAATATTGCCTATATGTTAGTTTTCTTCTTTTCAGAGACATATTTTTTCTTGTCTGGATTGATCATTCAGTAAGGTCAAATCACATAATGCTAGATGTTGATCATTCAGTAAGGTCAAATCACATAATGCTAGGTGAATTATTGGTATGGGATGCGTGTGGTTTCGCCTAGTGTCCCATAAAGCCAGCACTGCCATTGAGCTCGTACCATATATAGTGGTGTTTGTGGTCTTGTGGAAACACATACTGAATTGTTCCTTGCATACACAGATAGACCTATAGATATTCACATAATTTTCTCTGTATATATATTATAAATTAATTGGTGACATGCATACATGCTGTGCTGCAGGCCATGGCCAGATGAGAGATATGGGCTTTCTGAGGAGAGGAGCTGGTGAAGTGGATGGCTTTGACATGTTTAACAACACTTGCAACGCTACCGACAATATTAGGTTTGCACATATTATTTATTAAATTTATTCTAATAGTGTACTTAATATTGTATAATTGTCTTTCAAAAAATATATTGCATAATTGGGTGGAATGATATGATTTGTATTGTCTTTGTTTCATTGACTCTGCAAGTCTGCAGCTAGCCTCCATTTGCTCTATTTTGGATGTTTTATTTAATTTGAGTATGTTCTGCGCATGCATTTAAACAGATATGTTTTATATACATGAATGCATGCTTGAGAGGTATATGGGGCCAGTTAAATTGCATGGCAGAATTTTGGAGGTATTTGACTACAATATTTTAATTGATGTGATCAGATTAGACTTGACTATAGGATGTTCAGCTATTTGTCCATTTTAGTACAAGGCTTATCTATAGCCATTAATTAGTACTATGCATGGAAATTAGCTCTATGTCAAAGGTAAAGGTTTGCATGCGTATATACGTTTTTCATTTCTGGTGTATGTATATAATTAATTTATAATATCTATATAAATACAAAAAAACTAGTGCGATTCAAGGCACCTCCTTTGTTTTGAGGGAAATAAAATCCCACAATAATCTTAAAAAGGAAAAAACGTAGAAATTCTCCCACTAATCGAGAGAAAAATAAAATGATCTACACCACTTATTTTCGTGGGTCATATTATAATAGTGCAGATTAATAATATAGAAATACTAGAGTTGTATAACAAACATAGTTGTAATTTCAATGATAGGCATTATAGTTGTCTAACAAAGACAACCATATCGTAATATCTAGCGACGCAAGTAACTCCACTAGTTTAGCAGGAACATATAAAAATGATACGAGGAAAGTGTTTTTCATCATGAATCTTCGCATCTTCTTTTTCATGTGGACTAAATGCGACCATGCATAGCTGCATTTGTTTTATACCAGACGTGCTAATTAATTACGTAGTTTGAATTGCACAATGCCATCGTGAATTTTAGGTAGTTTGTTGAATATTAAATTATAGACGATCTCCTTCTCATGAAACCTTGACTAGGGATGCATCTGAAATATTAAATACAGTTTGTCTCACAAAACTGCTGTTTCCATATGATTGTTATCAAAACTGCCTTTTTAGCATTTAGTAACTAGAGCAAGTACATCATTCAACACAGAACACATTTGTAAATTTGGTTCTGTCCCATGTATGAATAACTATCATTTAAAAGATCTTAGAGGTAGTCACTGATTGAGATTACATAAGCAGAAAGGGTTGGTTATAGCACGTAGAATAAAAAACAATGATGAGAGGATCATGAGATCGAATCCTAGAAATACGAATACATATATAATCCACACAACATGCATGTGATTTTTTGTACGTGGATTCTAGTATTGATGGAGCGCACACAGAGCGTCATCAACTGATCATCATAGTCTATATAAGAGAGTGGATATGGAGGGATGCTAGGGCGCCTTTAAGAAACGAAAATGAAAGTGTACATAGGAAGAGTCTAAAATGTATATATGTTATATAACATTTTAAAAAAAATCACAAAGTATAAAAATAAATTGCTTCTAAGAAATGAAATGAAAATGTGCATAGGAAGAATCAAAAATCTATGTATGTTATATCACATTTAAAAAAATCACAAAGTATAAAAAATAAATTATTATTTAAAATAGTAATGATTATATTAAAAAGAAGAAGAAAGTATAATATGTATGTATGCTATATAACATTTATGTGCTTGTCTTCGGAAGGATATATTATATAAAAATAGTCATAATTA
Source organism: Ampelocalamus luodianensis (assembly GCA_036346255.1). NCBI lineage: Eukaryota > Viridiplantae > Streptophyta > Magnoliopsida > Poales > Poaceae > Ampelocalamus > Ampelocalamus luodianensis. The sequence goes on from CM070621.1 coordinate 78,568,651, forward strand.
GAGTGTAAGAACTTAAATATATTTAATATCAAATAACAAATTTGCATATTATATTTTTATACTTTGATTTTATAAGTAACACATGGGACTTTTTGCTCATGAGAATTAACAAGAGAGTTTTTGATTCAGTAATATAAATGAAACCTTTCCCATCATAAGAAATAAATATTATCGATGTAAAGTCAAATATTAATTAATGCTAAGTGTTGGTGACTAACATGCACCTTATAGTTTAATTAACCTAGCTTTTACAGGATAATTATGCATGAGCTTCCTTTATATTAACTTTAGTCCCATGTTTTATAAAAATTGATGGTTTAGCGTATATCATAATGCAGATTAGATATTGGACAAAGTGACCAATATATCATGTTCAAAAGCTCCCCAGGCTCCGTAATTTCTAGATGTGTGCCAAGGGAATGCACTCGTGCTTGAGTATGCTGGTGTATGCACGTGTCCGTCTACTGTAATAAAATAAATGCACCTAATAACTTTGTCTCGTTAGTTTTTTGGCGTGAAAGGAGCTATAGAATGGGATAGGCTATTAATGGTGAGTACATGAGCTGCATATATAGTTATAGGGAGCGACATAATCAGTACAAGAAAATTTGGAATAGTTAAACAAGCTATTTTTCAACACCCCCCACCCCCCAAAAAAATGCTACAAAAATCTCTTATGGGGTTTTGGACAAGGAGGATTTCTATGGAAATTTGTCGGATTTGAATTGAAATCCCCATTATCCAAACATACCCATATTTTTGTAACAAAACAAGCAGTCTTGCTAAACATATGTATCACTTTTGCCATGAAGGGGAACATATGAAATTAGTTGATGATACCTGAAACTATATATGCACAACCATTTTTCAGTCCAATTATACATGAACTGATTCGATGCTAGATTAAATTAAATATATATAATAAATTAACATTTCTTTATTCTTATTCATGCATTTATGAACAATTTCTTATCTTTCCTTTCCCCCCAAAATCAAAACAAGCATTTTTATTTTCAGTTGGCCGTCATATTTCTATCTTCCCTCCCCCTCTAAAATCTAAATAAAGCACCGTCGATCTTTAATATATCTTTCTCCCAGGGAACAACAACCGTGGCTAGCTAGCTTAGTTGACAGTTCTGCATGTCTGGTGTACAGCCATATTGTCCTTGGCTCGTGATTCCAAACTCCCATGCATGCAATGGCACTATTAAAGCGCCCTTGGCGCCATGCTATGCTCCAATTAATTACCCCCGGCCCTCTTCATGGTGTATAACACATAACACAGCTAGCACAGGGATAGAGCCATCTGTAACATACATATATATCACCCAGGGTGACCAGGGGGTGGGGGGCATTTCTTTAAAGGAAAAGTAAAGTCTAGCTAGCAATATTGCAAAACATTGTGCATCAGTCAGTGCTACTACTGGTTGGGGAGATCATGATGCATGGCAAGACTTTCTTTCCCTCCTCCTAACTTGCAGTGCACAGTTGCAGCTCTGAGATAGAGAGAGAGTCTGAGAGGTCCCAACACTGTGCAAGAGGTACCATGCAAAGCAGAAGTAGTAGCAGCAGCTAAGAGTGACTCGCTACTGCTGCTGCATGCCATGCCTTAGTAGCCCTTGTGATCATTCATTCATTTTCATTCAGATCCATATCAATTGTCCCCCTGCGCCCATCAGGGTCATTGCACCAAGTGCTGGCCGGCCGGCCGGAATCTTTGCATAAAACAAGTAGAAGAAGACAAAGGGCAGCTTGCCTCCATCCATGGGCCTTGACCGGCTGTGAAAGCCTGCGTCTGCATGCAGTAGTACTACACCGTCTAGCCCAGCTTAAATACTCACTCACTCCACATAGTGAGTGACTGATCTGAGTGGCGAGCATGGACAAGCCAGCTTGCCAGCAGCATAGCATTAACAATACTCACAGCACAACACTGCACTGCATGCACTGCTGCTGCTGCTGCTATTCCTTGTGTTTGTGATGTGTACGCGTCCTCTACCTAGCTAGCTACCCGGCTAGATCCTCTCTTCTGGGCTCGACCTGTCCATTGCCAGACGGAGTTAATTCCTCCTGTACTACGTATGTACGTGCTGCTGCTCCATGCATCTTTGTTCGTGTAATCTGATGATTTTAACTGTTTTGCTGCCTGTTGTGTTCATTGTGTCTGCTGTGCTGTATATATCCCCATAGGTCACGAGACCCGGCTCCCTTTTCTCTCTATATATCAGCAGAGATATATGACGTGTGTACTAGTAGCTAGCTTTTTTTTTATGTATGCATATATACATGCACTGATTAATCTCTCTTCATGTATGTATTAGAATAATATATATTATATTGTGTACGTTTGCAGAAGGCAGCCTGTAGGGTCGCCGGGGGAGCAGGAGAGCGCCTGGTGCCAGCCGCCGTTCGCCGGCCAGCATCAAAGTGGGGGTGGGCTGCCGCTGCCGCGGCCGCTGCCATGCCCTTACCTCATGTCCACTCACCACTACTTGATCAAACAAAACCAGGTGATCATACATTAACTCATATGTCCCTTACCTAAGCTAGTACGCTTATATATATGCAGTTTAATTAATAATGTTCCTGTCAGAAGGAAACAAATTTAGTCGGACAAAGAATAAAATTGACGGCGTCGTTGGATTCTGACCTTTTGGATGAAATGGACATCGCTATAATTAAGATTTAAGACTCAGTAACTATTTCCTGGATATGTCCCCACGGGATTAAAATTAATTGCAGGATGGCCATGCATTTATATGGATCGCATCCTGCACATTGATTTTCTGTAGAGGGCTCTGAGGCGGCTTAATTAGGGGAGTAATATTTCCAGTGTTGGGGACAAACAGCACATCTTTAATGTTCCTGGCAGTACCCCTCCTCTCTCTTAATTCTTGCAAGCTAGCACTGCACCTACGTACATATGCCACTTTGCCTTTGGAACTCCTGTTTGTTGATTTGCGTTCAATGTATGTCCAAATAGTACCTTCAAATGTACAATGATACTACTGTATGCAAGTGTACATTTACATACAGGCATGCACGGTTCTGTATTTATATGGTATCGTCATCTTTCAGCTAGGGTTTCAGCTACATGTCAATTAGTAACTACTAGTAAATAAATCACAATTATAGCATTGCAAATAACCACCTGTGCATGCATGCATGCATGTTTTGTACAGGGATGGAGGGGAGGTGTGCAGCAGCAAGATGATGTCCATTGCCTAGGGCAGGACAAAGGACAACGTCTGCCTGCAGGCCATGATGAGACGGTCAGGATTAGATCGTCGAGCGCAGGTTTTGCGAAGGGCTGGTCGACGACGTCGTCATTGTGGCCGCCGACCCCGCAGATGAACGGCAGGATCAGCAGCAGCGCCGCAGAGCAAGCATGCATGAAGCAGCAGCAGGTGCCATCATCAAGGATACCAAACCTGGAGATCAGCCTAGGGAGGCAGGGGTGGCAAAACAGCATCATGGATCAGCAGCAGCAGCAGCAGCAGCGACAGCGCAGCGTGGAGTCCTCGGCGTCCAAAGAGCTAACCCTACTAAAGTGCTTGTGAAGTTAATAGCTAGTTAAGTAGTACGTAGTTAATTCCATGGAGAATATTCAAAGTACAACTAAATGGTCGATCGACACTGGTTTTAATTCCACGGGGAGAGAGAGAATGAGAATGGGAGATGCTAGCTAGCTTCTTGGTTTTGTTTTTGTTCTCTGTTATAATTAGCTTAATTTTCTGTTAATTTCTGGTACATGCATGGTTTTGACCTGATGATTGAAGAGAGAGAGAGAGGGGGGATGCTAGCTAGCTGCGTGTAGCACGACTGCATGAGTATATGCGTGCGTGCATGGTGTTCAAACTTCAAAACTAGTTGCTTGAAGTTAGGAGTACCTTTTGATCAGCGGGTTTGCTATACATCGATCCCTCAAGTATTTTTTGTAATCACTCAAATCTCTCACCTATCAAATATGATTCGTGTGCTAGCGCACGATGTCTTCTCCGGCTCCAACTCTGGCGAGGTCTCTCTCCATTTCTCTCCCTTTACATCTCTCTTTTTCAGTTGTCTTTCCAGTCGGTGCTGGAGGTGATAAGGCTCCTTTTGTTCAGCACTGAAGCCCGAAGGCAACAACTGCGGCAAAGGGCTGGCAGGCCTCATCAGCGTGGCGGGTTGTGACGCGGGTGCGGCGGGGGCAGGTATGGTATGGGTTAGGGTTAGAGGGGAGGCTGAGATCAATGTAAGGAGAATAGAGGTCGCGTGATCTAGATCCAATGGTGCAAGTTTTAACTGACCGTTTCCGAGAAAGTGAAACAGATTAATGTTGTATAGACAACCACTTTGATCGGTTAATTGCTTGCTCCACTGCTTTTATGTATGGATGCACCATGCGTGGTTATCAAAAAGGAAAAAGGAAAGGAAGCTGACTATGACCAGATGGATAGGCGTGGGGTGTGTACCCAGCCCACCATCAGATTTGACATTGGTGTCTACTGATTTTAAGAGTACACAACACACATGCATTCATCCGTGGTGGAGCCATATGTAACAGCCCAAAATTAGGTATTCTTCGTATTTTTTTTGCTAATTATTATTTACCGTTTCCGACAAGCGCACCGAGCGCAACTATCGTGTCCTTCCATCTTTAGTGAGCTACATCCTATTTTTCGTGCATCATGTCGCGCCCCTTGGTCCTGCATGGTAGAAATAGTTGCTAACTAGGAGTTCTTTCATATTTTCACCGAGCCAAGTCGTCTTCCCCATTTTTGGCTACCACTACTGCCTTTTTCGGTCGTCTCTCGCCATTCGATGAGTTACCATTCGATTCACTGGCCTTATGTTATCTCTAGATCATCTAGATGCCAATGTCTCACCTGTTGTGGCATACCTCCAGCCCGCCATCATCGTGGACCATGCTATGCTGTAGCTGTTCATCGCCATCGAGCCATTCCAGAGTTGCTCTATCGTCATCAACCTTCGTGGTGAGCTCTTGGACCCTCGTGAGTGCCATTGCGAGGTTAAAGTAGGGTTCTCATGCCTTCTAGCTCGCTGTCACCGTTAGCTTCCCGCCATCGCCATTGCCACTCATGGCCAGTGCAACTACGATGACCATAGGTCTCCATGTCGATGTCGTTAGCATCTCTGTTGCCTCATAGAGTCATCACACGCATTCATTCGCTTTGTCTCTTCCCCCGTTCGCTTTCGTCGTTGTAGCCGTGTCATTACCGCTGCCTCTCCTCGCCGCCAGTAAGGCTCTGGTCACCTTCATGCCCGGCAACCACCTCCATTCGTCGTCCCATTCTTCCCTCCTTCCATTTCTGACGTTGCCATCGACCAATTGCCAATGTAGCACCACCGCGAAGCTCGCCGTCGAGCTCAGTCCCTACTCCTCTGTCCAATGTCACTAGCAAGAGGGTCCCACCTATCAGGAAGCATGTTAACACATTAATAAGCTATTGGGAGGCCCTAGCATAATAAGCTATTGGGTTCAAGCAGATCAAACCGTGGGTGGAAAATTGTAGGGCGCAACTGGGCTAGTGCGGGTATGGTGGAGGAACCCCATGATTGTAAGGACTTTCCGAGGTACACAAAGTTTACCAACACAACGTATGTGTTCTTAGGATTTTGGAGATCTCTCCATATCCTAAGAAGATATCATAGCGTAGTTGTTGCTAGAATCGGTAATGTAAAAGCTTTGTCATATACTCTTAAATCAGGTACCTTCGATATCGCATGACATGGATGACATGGTGAAATGTTTATGCCGAGTGGGTAAAGTTGTACAACCTCTGTGGTGCGTAAATCTATTCAAATAGTCGTGTCCTCAGTCATGGACATCACTTGGCAATATCACGTAATAAGTAGCTTTATGTTTTGCAAATTGGTTTGGGTAACATATGGATAGGGATTCCATGTGTAGTTGTTTCGGCAAAAGGACTTTGCCGCTGTTTTAATATTTGTGGCAGCAAGTCACTTGTTTAGATTATGCTATTTATGATTTATTACTTATTCTTTAGTAAAGGTAAAATACTTTACAACTTCTAATTTCAATCTATTACTTATTATTGCAAATAAAAGCTCGTTTTATGCAAAAAGGTAAAATATAGACAGACAACCACTTCTCTTGATATAACCTTGCGTACTATATAACATTAGCTGTAAAGTCTTACGGAGTACAATTTTGTACTCACGATTTACTTGTTGAACATATTCAAAGGATGTGAATGAAGAACCATTAGTAGGATACTTTTACGCTACGAGTTTCGATGTCGATGATGCCGAATTCTAGAGTTTAACCAAGTTAGTTGCCTATGGTTGGGAAGAGGCATACTTGTTGGTTTTTTTATGTCTCTTTATCGTTAATTTCGTTGCAAAACTTTATGACATGTGAACTATTAGGCTTTTCGGCCCGTGCATTGTAAACTTAGTCATGTATGACAAAATTTTGGTTTTATAATTATATTGTGTTGCTCTGTTTTATTTACGTGCCTATAGATGTGATATGAATGTTGTAAATGTGTGTGCTAGCCACTGATCTTAGGACTAGCACGGTAAACACATAGGATTTCGGGATTAACTTCCCGGGGTCTGATACCACCTCTCGGCGACCCTAGGTGGCTACCTGCAGGGCTCCCTAGCGAACCTCTGTTAAGAAGCAGTGGATTTTCTCTGCCGACGGAGGGGTTGAAGATGGTGTTTCCCTGGGCAAATGCTCACCACAGTTACGCTTGCCTAGGCTCCAAAAAAAATTCCTGGCTCTACCACTAGCATGCGCATTCGGTAGGAAAGAATATGCTCTAATAAATTCCAACCATGTGTAGAGGATGCGCACGCGTGTGTGTGTGTGCGCGTGGGTGGGCTGTGTATGATGTATGTTGAGTGTGTGTCTCCCTATACTTAAAAAAAAGGAAAATTACAGATCACATAGAGCATGCGTATGTAATCGAATTAATTTTGAAGAAAGGACACTGATCACGATCTATACGATGAAGGAAGGATCCAAATAACCAATGAATACCATGAATTTTTTTTTGAAATAATATATTTTTTAAAAAAATTTACAAAACTAGGTAGTCGCCTCAAAAAATTACAAAAATAGGTCCCTGTCGCCAGTTCATCTGGCGACAGGCTCCTATCGCTAGTTGAACTGGCGACAGGAAAAGAGCAGGTTCCTGTCGCCAGTTTAACTGGCGACAGGAATCTAGGAATTTTTAAATATAGTAAATAAACTCAAACAATTACGAACTTGTTTGTCGAGCTTCCTGATACAATGTTCTTGTTTGTGTAATTTTTTCATAACTTTATCCCTTATGAATTTGTCTCCAAAATTCATTTAATTATACCATTTGTAGGAGTTTTACATATACCAAATGAGGTCCAAAAATTATGAATTTTTTTGTGAATGCTCCTTACATATTTTCATTGTTTGTGTAGTTTTTACAGAATTTTATAGGACTTGAAATTGTCTGAACAATTCTTAATTTAGGTTTTTGATGCAGTGCACTTGATTATGTAAACTGTTAATTTTAGAGATAATTTCAGAACATACAAAAATCTATAAAAATTACACAAACAAGTAAACTATGTAATAAGAGTTGACAAAACATTTCATAATTTTTGGACCCCATTGTATATGTAAAAATTCCTACAAATGGTATACTTAAATAAATTTTGGAAACAAATTCAGAAGGGATAAAATTATGAAAACATTACACAAGCAAGACCATTGTATCAGAAAGCTCCACAAACAAATTTGTAATTTTTTGAGTGTATTTACTATATTTAAAAATTTCTAGATTCCTATCGCCAGTTGAACTGACGAAAGGGATCTATTTTTGCAATTTTTGGAGATAACTACCTAGTTTTTTTAAAAAAAATATTTCAAAAAAAACTCTGAATACCATGCACGCAGACACGTACAGTGGTACGATACCGCCAACACGTTACATCTTACGTACGTACGTAACATGCATCCAATGTTACTATATATCCCATGAATATATATACCCGAACATTAACGGATCTTAATTTTACATACGAATCGATCGAGACACACGCACATCACCGTACGTGCATAACCAAATTAACTCAGAGCCTGATCTATATCCTAGATCTTCCTGCTGCTACATCATGCTATGTACGAGGCAATTGACTGATCTGACCGCCGGCCTCCGTGCTCAATCCTATATATATATATATAGGCCTACCATACATCCACGCCGTACGTTCCTTTTCCTACCTTGATTTCACCGCGGCGGACTCCACCACGACTTTGTGCCTTGCACGTTATTCACCACGCATATCGGCTATTGGATCGGCACACAATTAGCGCGGCCCAACGCGGTGCGTTTGGGCTGAGTTTAGTGCTGTCCAGTACGTAGCTCATAGCCGAATGATGTGATGTCCTCCTTCCAAAGCACGAAGGCTGATAAAAAAAAAACAATTGTAATTTGAGCTATTTGACTTAGTTTTTATTGTACATTTTGAAATTTCGGGAATCCTTGTGCTCGGTTCGAACTTACCTAAAAATTCGTAGCTCCGAAGCCCGAACCCTGCAAGTCACCAAGATGTACTGATCATTTTCGCTCGGAAACAAAGAAGATGCACTGACCACTGCTGTAGAGACCATGTGGTATGATCCTAATTTAGATGTTAAATAATTGGCAATATTGTCGAGGAGTTTGGGGAGCAAACTGCAAGCTTTGCAAAATCATTGGCCTGCTGTCAGGTGACCGGCGGTCTAACCGGCCCTGGGGACGGTTCGACCAGCCATGCCTAGGCGGTCTGACCAGCCATAGGCGGTGGTCTGATCGGCCATAGGCAGCGGTTAGACCAGTAGTGCAACCTTTTTGAAATAGACATCAAACACTTGTGTGAGAGTGTTTGGGATGTATTTGCACTAGGTGCCCATTGAAAATGGAAACTGAATGTGAAATTAGATAGAGTTTTGCTAAAAAGTCTAGAGAGAGATGTTTTCTGGAAATGGAAAGCGGTCTAACGGTCATTGGTTGACAGTCATACCGGCAGCAGTCTTACTGGTCCCCTGTTACCGAGGAGTGCGGTTAGACCGGCCAAGGGTAGTCAGACTGGCCAGGGCGACTTCTTGCATAGTGAGCTATGATGGATTTTGTGGTATTGGTCAAAGCCATAGGATTCAGTGCATAGGTGCTGCATGATGCATGTATTAACTAACGTAAGTCAGGTTGCGAAGAACTTACATTTGGAATCGATTTCTTGATCTATTGTTGTGTAGAGACGCTTGGAGTGAACTACGATCAACGGCAAGGATGATCCGGACTAAGCCAGGAGAGGTGAAGTCCAGAACGATCAAAGATGTCGGGTGAAGTGGTTGGTCTTGAGTATGGCACAAGAGGGACATAAACGACAAGAACGAAAAGTTTAGTGCAATGGGTTGAATCAAATGGCTAGGGCCAGTGCAAGTGTTGAGGCGGTCCGGTGAGAGCCTGATGGGAGAGACTTGCCGACATGAGGAAATCCTTTGATGAACCTACGCATAATGAAGCATGGGTTTGCTTAGGATGATTAGATTCGGTCAAGGACAGAAGGATTGAGAAGGGGTATCACCAAAATACCGGGTTGGTTACCTTGGAGAAACCGTGGAGCATGACAGCGTAAAGGAGAAGTGGTTTAAGTCATGAGAAAAAAAAGATCACAAATAGATGGATTCGGAAGACCCAAATCGTCATCCGCTTTGAGAAGTGTGCGTGAGTGTATACCTGTTTGTATATAGGCTTAACTAGTGTCTGTTAGGATTTTCACTCTAGACCAAGTCTCAACTATATAAGGGTTGGTGCAGGATTTGCACAACCAAGTCTCGAAAACCCCAATTCAAGATTTTGGGAAAGTAGAGAGAATAGATGAGGCTAGGATTTGAGAGATATGTATTGATAGAATAATTGTGAGATTGGGTGCTCATGAGTTAGCTTTTGTCCTACATAATGGAGTGGTTGTAAACATTCAATCCTCAATATCAATCCAATCATATTTGTGCAAAGATGAGTTATGTCTTGTTCTTACTCTCTCTTTTGTGATTTTGGGGTTCTTGTGTTACAGGGGTTTTGCCTTTGTCTTTTGCTACGATCTAGGTTGTTAGGACTTGTGAGATCTGATTTGATGTCATTTTGATCATCTTTCATCGACGAGCAAGCTTTTAGATCAAGTTTAGGTTTTCTCCTGGTTTTATACCTTCATGCCCTCAATCAAGAAATTCATGTAATCTTGGCTATGATCGTCTCAGTTGAAATAAGTTTTTCACATTTTTGTTAAGCTATGTCAAGTGATTTGGATCCCCAGGTTAAAAATTAGGCTGTTTTGTGATCATTCATCATGTTTTTTTTTCAGTCGGCAAAGGGGAGCGGCCAGACTAGCCTCCAGGGCGGTCAGATCGGCCATGCCTTGCTGGCCAGACTGATCGAGGGACAGTGAAGTCTAACTTTTTTTATTTCCGCTTAACTCTTTCGTTGTGATCCTGAGACCTTGATTTTCTTATATTTACGCAGCTATTGAAGTAAAAAAAGAAGATAAGTACCAGTGAGAAAAAAAAAAAAGAGACCTATTCACCTCCTTGTCGCTATTTCGGTCCAAAACTCGCTGGTGTTCAAAGAAAGGAGGGGAAAGGTGATGACAGCAAGATAGTACTATGTACATGGATCTTTGCGTTTCGGACAATTAATTTCTCGAGGGCAGTTGAATGATTAGACCGTCAATAATAGAGCTGTGATCTGATCGCGGTGAAGACGGTGCATGTCCGAGTCAAGCGTACTCGTACTCCAGCAGCGGGGAGTTGGAAAAACCGTCGCGCGGCGTGGCGTGCTGCTCGGTGTTGGCATCTCTAGGAAGGAAAAGTTGCCGATAGGACACGCCGCTCGCTGTCACTGCCTGCCAACCCCGGCCGGAAGTCAGTCGGACGATAAGGCCGACAGCCGCGGCGACCTAGCTTGGATGCATCCATCCGTGCCAATCGGAGTCTCAACTCTAGCGGGCACGGCGGGGTGGGCCGGGTCTTGATAAAGTTTTCTTCTCCCCTTCTTCAGAGGCGGGACAAATCGTAGTAAATCAAGTGGCTTTGGATAATTTGACGGCGGCATGGGGGGATATTTTTGTACTAGCTAGCTAGCTCTACAACAGGCATGCATGTCGCCGAATAGTTACGTTGCTTTAAGATGTGTACGAGGGAAGCCATCAACTGTGCAGTGTGTACATGTACTGCGCGCGAGCCACATCGTCGCCGTGCCTTGTAATTTGACACGGAGCGTGGCAAGGAGTATCAACAGATTCAACTGAAACATGCACTTTGAAGTGCAACTGTTTACATCCGTCAGAATATGCTTTCTTAGGCATACGTCACCGACCAATCAATCTGACACAGCATCTGCCCGTGCGGGCAAAACTTATCAAACCTTTAGGTAAAGCTGAACCCATCAAACGCCCTTGAGGTTAGTTTTGAAACTTTCAGGCATGCACACATGATAGTCCGAGACTCAATAAGGGCACTGTCAGTGGGCTGTGTTTGTACCTATTTTTAAAAGAGTTAATTCTTTATTTGTCATTGAAAATTGATCGGCTCCCTAAAATGTCATCGTTAAATTGCTCTTCCCCCATTGCCACTCGATCTCAACTTCTATCCCCCTTTTGCCACTCCAGTCAGCTGGCGTTAGAGCAACGCTACTTGAACGTCCAAAACTCATACGGAAATTTTCTAAATGACCATCTTACCACGCAAGTTGTCTTCTCTGGAGCAGCCCGCCACAGTCGTGCCATTCCCCATTCTCATCTCTTCCTCACCCAAAACCCTATAATCGGCCCCAAATCCTACCCGAGCCGAAGCTTGAGGCCACCCAAATGGAGCCCTAGGAGGGGAATCCAAAACTTGAGGTCACCCAAATGCAGCCCTAGGAGGGGAATCTAAAATGGCGAAAGCATAAGGAAGGGAGAAGACGGAAACAGCGGAAGCACAAGGAAGGGAGAACACAGCAATGGCGGAAGCACAAGGAAGGGAGAACACGGCAATGGCGGAACTGGCGCCATCCCCCACGAAATCTTGGGTTCCTACGGGGTATGTGCACTGAAACCTTTGAATGTGCCGCGCTGTTGTGGTTGGATTTCTCTGTTTTGTTGAGTTTTAATTTGTCGGAAGGATGCATTTAGATCCGATTATTACTTTGTTGGTGCACAGGATGGACCCTCGAACAACATATCTGTTGAAAATTGGATATGCTACTACACATGGGAAAAAGACTAGACAGGAGTTCAGTTGCTTTAGCTTCAACAAAGTAGTGGATTCATTCACAGTCGACTTTAATAAATTAGTTGCTAAACTGGGGGAGAAATACCCATAGGGCCGAAACCAAACTATACAAATGCACTACTTTTATGTCGCGTCCAAAAATTTAATTCCAATGAGTTCAAACCGAGACTTGGAGTTAATGTTTGACAAGTTCATAGTTAGCCAAACTATTGAGGTATCAATTAGAATCTATGATCCAAATGATATTTTTGCTGGTACATTTCATCTGTTACAAAGTGAGACAGATGGTACTTCTTGATTAGTGATGTAATGTATTGACTGAACTGAACTGAACTTGCCATTTGGACCGTTCTGTTAAATGCCAAAACAGCACACACGTTTCATACCTACTAGAGAAACATCCAAACCGCAAGAAATCAAACTCAAGTATACTTACTGAGAAATAAGGACATTTGTAAAACACCCGACCAGTATTTCCCTTGGTGTTGGCGTAGAATACAATTGCTTGCACACGGCAATTAGAGCAATCCACCCGCCTAGCAGTGGCAAGCGCTAGGGCCCTCCGATTCGGTGAGCTCGACACCTCAGACATGGCCCTTACTTGAGAGGAGGAGATGAGATGAGATGAGATGAGATGAGGTGAGGCTAGAAGGAGATGAGAGGAGAAAGAGTTGAGCTCAAGTACTAGAAGAAGATGAGAAAGAGCTTAGGAATGGCCCTACTTATGCTGGCAATAGAAATTTTTTGGCCCACCAAAATGGCGCCAACATTGCCCCCTCTGCGTTCAGGGTAGTTGGGAAGTTGCAAACACACTTAACTTGGGGGTAAAGTCGACTTTTCGCCGTGAAGGGAGTGAGTGAGCTGCTGAAGGAGCCGAGGGAAGGACGTCGTGAGGATGATGTCATCGACGTACACAAGGAGGTAGGACAACTCATCACCCTTTTGGAACACAAAGAGGGATGCATCAGACTAGGAAGCGACAAAACCAAGACAGTGAATGTAATGGGCAAACCATTGGTACCAGGCCTGAGGAGCTTGCTTTAGCCTATACAGAGACTTGTGCAAAAGACGAATATAGTCCAATCGGGAATTATTGACAAAACCAGCCGATTGTTGGCAATAGACCATCTCGTCGAGAGTTCCATGAAGGAAGGCATTCTTGACATCAAGCTGGAGAATAGGCCAAGACTGAGAAGCGGCAATAGAGAGAACAACCCAAATTGTTGAGGGTTTGATAATAGAGTTGACAATCTCATCGAAATCGATGGCTTGTTGTTGAGAGCAGCCATGGACCACCCATCGAGCCTTGTAGTGAGCAAGGGAGCCATCAGAATTAAATTTGTGTTTGAAAATCCACTTGCCTGTGATAATATTAGCATCGGAAGGCCTTCATCAATTACCTCTGAATATACTTTGTGAAATATTTCCTTCATCAACTCCACTTGATTATGTGTGGTTTCGTCTAGAATACTTCCTTCTTTCGAGACACCATTAGATATATTTAGTTTTGTTTGAAGTATCTTCTGCTTAAAACACTCTTGGGTTCATTGACTTTCATTTTAAGTGTTTCATATTGTTTCAAGTGCTTTTGGATTTATTAGATTTCAAATTATTGTTTTTAGACGTTCTTGGGTTCGATCGTATTCTGTATAGTTAGAATCTGAAGCCATGACGAAACTATATTCCAAACAAGAGCATGATCGAGGCCCCTTTTATCAGAACATTGAGCAAGGTGAGTCAATACTTTGATCATGTTGCACTGACTTTTGAAATGCAATTATATTGATTTAAATTATGAAACTGCATTGATATGATTTATCCAATTATGTTAACTAGTTCATAGTTAATACCTTAATGATAACCGGGTATAACCTTCCCATACTTGAACTTGGACACTATCCTTTGTCACCTTAGTAATAATGGTATACATGACTAGTCATTATGTCCGTATCTAAGTGTCATGCTTAGCCTTGATTAGATGCATTTACATGAGCGCATTAATTTGCACCGACAACTTTCAAAACTCAAAGTTGGATTCGGGGCAGTCGAGGCTAGAGCCTAGCTGATATGTTTAAAAGTGAAAGAGATTTCAAAATAAAAAAACACGAAAACCATTTTTAGACTTAGGTAGATGAAAAGCGTGGTGGATGCATAAGGGAATATGCCAGATATGTATGGGAAAGAACCGCCAAGTCGATTAAGGATCGGTTCCTATGATGACCTCTTGTGCACTAACAGTGCAACCACAAGTCTACCATGTGTAGGACCTGGCTCATTAATTTACTTTGTCTCGGTGTTACTTCATCATCCCGCAAATGCGGAATGGACAAGTCCACTACGGTGCAAGGAGGGAACCTTTGGGGGACGCGGCCCACAGTGGTGAAGCTTGCGGGTGGGGTTGTGTTGGGATGGGGCAGCGTAAAAGTCTTGTGATGATTTCCTTAATCTCACTCATGTGACAACGTGTTGACATTAAAAGATGATTGTCTGCGTGGGTAAAGTCGTGCGACCTCTACAGAGTGTAAAATTGTCCAGATAGCCATGCCCATGGTCATGGGTGATGCCAAGAATTTGCTGGATTAGATTTTAGACTTTTCAAAATGCTTTGTGGGTAGGATGAAAATCTGGGTGAGAGCCAGAGGATTTGGTTTATCGTGGTGATAGCCAGTGGGAAGTGTTTGGGTACATGTAGTTGTGGGATTAGCAAGAGGAATGCGGCTCGGGATTCGCAGGCGAGTACAGCCTGGAAATTGGCAAGGGAATGTGCCCTGGGGCTTGAGGATGGTGCAACCGTGAGATTCGAGGGTGGTGTGTCCTGGGATTCAAGGGTGGTCTAGCCAGTGGAGTCAAGGGATTTTGACCTAAGTTTCGCCATGGTGGTGCAGCCTAAGTTTTGCTGTATGGTGCAGCCAAAGAGTCGCCAGAGGCATTCAACTCAGAATTTCAGTGGTAGTTCGCCTGGAATTACCAGGTGGTTGCAGCCTTAGGATCGCTGGGTGGATGCAGCCCTAGAAAATGATATAGCATGAGGTGAATGGAACTATTATCTATGTATGAATGGATGAAACCTTCGATACTATTCTCCACTAGAGGTTGATGGAACATTCGCTACTATTATATAAAAACACTGAATTTCATTAAAAGTTGGTTTAGTCAAAATGCTAGGTCTCAGGACTTGTTTACTATTTAACCTATTTCAACATTGGCTTTATGCAAATAAAAGAACCGCAATCTATTCCTTTGATTAGCCTTGTATATTATATAACTGCATTTTGTGTGATGGCTCGCTGAGTATAGATGCGTACTCATACTTGCTAATATTACCATTCAGTAAGTGAGGATAAAGAAAGCTTCGAGGACACTTAACTGAGTTCATCAAGACCAGAAAACAAGAAGGCCAAAAACTAGGTCATGGGCCCTAGTCGATTGTCTATAGGTATATCATGAGGGTCCCACCTGTTATGTTGTTAATTCTGCTTCCGCTACTATTCTTTAAAAGATATTTGGCCTGGCAGCCGATCTACAAAGTCAAAAGTCATAAGGTATATCTACGCTTGTTTATTTATTATGCAATAGCTTTAAAATTTTGTGATATGTGTTTGATATTCAATGATGTACTACCGATCCAAGGGACTGGTGCTGTGAACATAGAAGATTCCAAATTGTAAATTTAGGGTCTGACACATCACAAACTGACTCTTTGCTAGACAAATCTAAACAAGGTAGATTGTTTGGACCTAAGAACTTGTTGAACTACTGAAAAAGAAGAATGTCCTAAATGCCCATGCCATTGCTCTTGTGTGACCTTGGTAGCTGAAGAAACTTCCCTATGTTGCCCAAGGATCAATTGAAGAAGATGAAGACCCCCCCTCACACTTGCCATGTAGAAGAGTTTTCTTTGTTTCCTGATCCTTAATAAGAAGACAATCATGATGAAATTCAAGAAATATGTCATTGTCAATGACAAGGAGATGTACATAAAGAAGGTGCTTATATGTATTAGGGACATGAAGGGTGTTTTCAAGATGAAAATCTCAACTAGAAGTTTTAATTTTGGTGTGTTCAACATGACCAATAGACATACCTGCACCATTGGCTATTTGCACATGGTCCTTGCCATGATACTTGTGACGCACTATAAGCCTGTTGAGATCCCTGGTGATATGATGTGTAGTGTCGAAGTCAGTATACCAGTTGGAGTCGATGTTCTAGACATTTGTGGATGAAGTAGCAGCAGCTACCCGGGGCCCATCACCTTGATAGGAGATAACACTTCAAGGCAATGTGGCCAACTTTGCCACAAACTTGGCAAACTGGCCTGCCACTCTCATTGATGTTGTTATTGGAGTTCTACCCTCTATTGTCTCCTCCTTGATTTCCACGAACATCACGGCTACCTTGGTCGCGTCCGTGATAACATCCCCCACAGTTGCTCTTCGAGACCATATTTGTAGAGAAGCCTCGTAACAACAATCCTAAGTTTTGAAACTCAAGCCGCATCTCGAAGCGCAAGAGGTGTGCATATAGATCATTAAGGGATATATTATTAGCATTAGTTGTGACCGATGCCACCAAAGGGGTTGTACTCGACATCTAAATCTAGAAGAATATAAGAGATGAGTTCGTCATCTCGCAGTGGTGTGTCGGCAGATGCCCTTGTATCTCCTAGTGCCTTCATCTTTATGTAGTACACTGCATGAGAGATCTTTCTTCTGTGTGGCAGCCAATTGCATGTGAACTTGCATGATCCGAGGTCTAGATTGAGATGCAAACATGCGCTCTAGTACTATCCAGAACTCGGCTACAGAGGTCATGGAGATGATCACTGCGAGGACTTCTTGAGAGAGTGTCAACAGGATGGAGCTAAGAACGAGTTGCTCATGTTGAATCCATGCCTAAAAGACAGGGTTGAGGACTTGATGCGCTCCATCATCTTTGGTCTCTGTAATCATCACTAGAGGAGTGATGTTCATCCCATCGATGAACCCTAGGAGTTGTTGTCCTCAAAGATACGACAGGAGTTGGGTCTTCCAAAGAAGGTACTTTTCTCGGCTCAACCGGATGTTAACTAGATGGCCGAAGCTTGGCGATGGGAGTAGACCAGTGGAGGAAGAGATCGTCAGTCAACATGATCAGATTGATGTGGTAGAAGAGGAGGCTCTGATACCATGTAAAAACATAATTCAGACATGAAGTGGATTGCTCTCTTGTGCACTCAAACCGATGCTGAGCCTCTCTATTTATATTACCTTACATGAATAGTAAGTACATGACAATACAACTTCCTGCTTACCTATATGAGAAATATTACAGTAAATTCTACTAGTAGTATATGATAGTAGTATAAATAAAATCTAACCATTGATTTTCAAGGGAATAATAGAGTTTTCTTTGTATTTGTACTTTTTGTGAGGGTATTATGGACTTTTTCAACTATAGTTGAAAATATTACCCAAGTGCTATGCGATTCCCACATGAACAATTACAATTCTACCCCTAGAAATTCTACTATTCATACTACTAGGTATAGTATGACTAAATCCTAACTAATTTGAAGCATTGGATAAAAAGAATGGATAGCCCATATTGAATTGTGTGTATCGTAAAAGAGCTCTATCTATACACACACATGAGAGATAGAATTCAAGAGAGTTTAAGCACGGCACAATCGTGATGACAACAGACTTTGCAAATCAGAGATATAGGAGAAACCAACCAAACTTTAGAGAACATCTCTTAGGGCTTGTTTGGGAACAATAATCCTAGTGAGGATCTTAGCCAATTGCTGGGGATGGAAATGCTGGGGCAAGTTTCCCTGGGTCAACAAGAAGGTCCGTTTGGATGCCCACGGGACAGGGATTTCTCGGCCCGATCCACGCCGTTTCCACAGCAAAAAAATCATTGACCCCCCATGTCGGGAAAGTTTTCCTCGTCGCGTCACCTCCTCTCGTGAGTCATGACTTGTGGATATCATGGGGATATTCTCATGATCTTAGGATGATGATACAATTGACAATAACGTTGAAGGTTTGTTGAAACACTCGTTTTCAGCAAGCATCAGGAAAATCGGTAGTACCGGCTTGTAAGGAGCGGTACTACCTCATAGCGGTATGACCGCAAGTGAGATAGCGGTACTACCGCATGTCGTGGTCCGGATGTTTGGCAATCAGTTCGACCACTAGTTGTTTGGCAGTACGACCGCAGTGCGGTAGTACCAGCAAGCAAAGAGCGGTAGTTCCACATCCGGTATGACCGCAAGGTGGGCGGTACATATTTACCAAAGAGAGTGTTTTTGGGGAGTTTTGGACTTCCCTGGGAATCGGTAGTACTGGTGATTACATGGCGGTAGTACCGTTTTCAGTTCAATTTCGGCCTACTTGGAGAATTGGCTATGGGTTAGGAAAGTTCATGGTTTTCAGTGCATATGTGTTGCATGATACATGTTTTGATTAACGTGGGTCAAGTTGTGAAGAACCTGTTCCCAGAATCGATTTCTTTGTCTATTGTTGTGCAGGTTGCTTGGAGGTTAACGACAGTCAATGGCAAGGGTGATCGGGACTAGGCTTGGAGAGCTGAGTTCAGAACGATCGATGATGCCGGGTGAAGTCAATGGACTCAAGCATGGCGCAAAATGGAGAAGGATAACCGAATGGGTAGTTCAGTGCGACGGGTTGCATCAAGCGGCCGGAGGTCGGTGCAAGTACTATGGTGGTTTTGGTTGGATCCGGATGGGAGAGACTTGCCGACATGAAGAGAGCCGTTGATCAACCTACACGTGGAGAAGCATGGGATTGCTTCATGAAGATTGGACTCGGTCTTTGGAAAAGGATCGAGAAGGGGTATTTTGGTAATTTCACCAACATATCGCTTTGATGACTTTTGGCTAAATCGTAGCGCAAGACGACGCAAGGAGAAGTGGTTTAGGTCAAGAGAAGTTGAAGACAACGCTTTAAAATGCGTGCGTAAGTGAACCTATTTGTGTGTGGGCTTAACGAGTGCCTTTTAGGGTTTTTCTTCTAGAAGCCAGCCTCCACTTTAAATAGGGGAGGGTGCTGGTCTAGCACCTCCCAACCCTGGTATTCAAGAAACTCTAGTTTGTGTTTTAGGGTTTAGAGAGAAAAGTGGAGAGGTTAGGGTTCTAGAGAGTTGGATTTGATTTTGTGCTCATGTGTTGACTCTTTGTCCTCCTGGATGGAGTGGCTGTAAACCAACATCCTATCAAATCAATCAAAGGAAAGATTTTACAAGATGAGTCTCTTTGTGTTCTTACTCTCTATTTCATGATTTTGGAGCTTTCTTTGATCTACGAGTTTTCCTTTGGTTTTTGGCCGAGATCTACCTTGCTGTGATATGTGAGAATACATCTAGGATCATCTATCACCCACAAGCAAGTGTTGGGATCATCTTTTAATTTTAGCTTGGTTTTGGAACAACCTTCATTCAAAAGGAAAAAGGTCGAAACTTTGGCAAGGATCTTCACGATCTTTAGTTGGAATAGGTTCCTAACATCCTAGGGAAGACTTGTTTCAAGTTTCATCAAGTTTGGAGTTGTGGATCAAAAGTTATGCCAAGTTTTGATTTCATTTTCAGGCAGTTTTTCTTATTCATCGGCTGATTTTACTGTTCGTGCGGTAGTACCGCACTGTTCATTGCGGTAGTTTCGATTTTACTGTTCATTTGATAGTACCGCACTGTTCATTGTGGTAGTTTCGATTTTATTGTTTATCCGTGCGTTTTTATGTTTTCGATTGTATGCTTCGGGTTTTGATTGGATTCGAAACAAGACTTCCGCTATGCTTGAATATTGATATTCATAGCTTTTATAGCTATTGGAGTGAAAATTGAATTAAATCCTATCAATGTGAAAAATAGGTCGAGCTCCTATTCACCCCCCTCTAGTCGCTATTTCGGTCCAACAAGTGGTATCAGAGCCCTGTTAGTTCAATCTTGATCTTAACCGGTCACTGAACTTGGCGATGGAGAAATACTCCACCAAACCGCATATCTTCGATGGGCTCGACTATGCCTATTGGAAGAGTCGTACGCGTGTCTTCCTTCAGAGCGAAAGACCAGCAATATGGGAGGTTGTTAGAGCTCCACTCGTTCTACCCAAGGTTGCTACGCTGACTTCAACAACCCTCTTGGCTAACAACCACAAGGCTAAGAACCTCTTATATGCTGGGCTTGGTAGATAGGAGTATGATCAGATTTGTCATTTTGAGACTGCACACGAGATTTGGCACACCCTCGAAATCTACCATGAGGGTTCGTCCCAAATCAAGCAAGTACGCCAGATAGTCTTCAAGCGAGAGTACAACAAATTCAAGATGCGTCCTAGAGAGAGCATCGATGATGTTTTTACTCGCTTTAATAAGGTGCTTAATCAATTGAGAACAGTTGATATCGAGTACTCTTAGTTTGAGAATGCCACCCACCTCTTGGCTGCAATCAACACCAAGGAGTGGGAGATAAAGACCACTGTCATTGAGGAAAATGTCAATCTCTCTAATCTTACTTTGGAGCTGCTCTATAGCAAGCTCAAGACTCATGAGATCAAGAGGGTTGATCCTCCCAAGAAGGAGAATATGGCATTGGTCATTGTTGTGAGGACCCGGTTTATTGGCTTGTCTTTGTTTAACCATCCACTTGGTCCTAACAGTACAAATCAAATAAACAAGCCTCGAGATATGTATACTTCCCAGAATTGCAGTATACATACCCCGTTACAAAATCATGCATCAATTCCATTCATACACATAGAGCCGAAGCAAAAGCAACAAGCGAAAGACATAGATAATATAAAGAGAGTTATTACAAAAGAGGCCGAAGGCCAAAAGTCATACAAATAAGTAAATACACGTGAAGCAAAAATGGCCATAAGATGGCGATAAACAAAAGCCAATCGGTGTGCCTTTACCCACAAGGCAACCAACCGGACCGCCAAGCTAATCGTCTCAAACAGCGCAACACGACTCACAAAAGTGAGGCCCTTGGGCTCACCTTCTTCCTCTGCAATAATTAATATTAAGCAAGCGGATGAGTACAAAACTTGTTTTCGTACTCGCAAGACTGACGTGTGAGATAACAGAACTATAATTAACTACATGCAAGCTTTATTTAAGTGGATGAGGCTTTGGACTTATTTTTAGCATAAAGCAATTTTTTCATTTGCAATAAGGTAATAGATTCAAAGCAAGTTTGCAATTAACTTTTATTGTTCAAATAAAAGAGAGACAATTATAACAATAGATAGATGACAACACCAACCTAGAAGTGACTAACCCATAGTCACCACAACAATAGCATGAAGTACCCCTTCATACCACCCATGTCAAGTTTAAGTTTTTAAAAGGTTGTAGTCTAGTTCTTGCACGACCTTACCAAGCATGTCCATAACCTAGGACGAGGCTATTCGAATAGTTTTAACCTGCGGGGTGTACCAATGTACCCACACGATAGACCGCCTTTCCACCGGCCACGATTAGCACACTTCCTTTGGTATGCGGGCATGGCTAAGTCTAACAAGACGCTTTCCAATGGACGATGCTAATTAAGAGCCGCAACCACGGGAGAAGGACACATTAGGATGCCTAACCGTGCGCTAATGCTCCCCTCCAAACACCACACACAAAACACCCACCAACCAGCTCATAATTAACACCTCCCAAAGTACTTAGTCAAGAGAGGTTCCATATCCCCTCGTGTGGTTAGCACGCAATAGCGCTTGGCTTAGTGACACAAGTAACTCGGTCCTAGGGACTTAGGCACCATTCCAAACACACCAACAGATCACACCAACATACCATTGTGCCCAAGCCAAGATATAATTTTGTTTTCAGGTTTTGATTTGCAAATTAGTAAAACACAAGGGTTGGACATAATGGAATAATAATAGCATTTGTGTGATCAAGATCACCGACTAAGTCGATGATCACCCAATACTACCGATACTAGGCATGGCTAAGCAATATTTATCCGAAATCTACTAAGTGACAAGAGCTCATCCAACGAACTCTAATCACAGCAAATAACCTAGGCTCAGGTAGTAGAGGATAATCATTTACCTACAGATTATGCAACTAGAGGATTAACTAATCAATTTAACAACAAATTAGCAATGCATACATAGAAGTTAAACAAAATATTAGACTTTAAAAGTAATGGGATCAATGGGAAATGATCAAACTACTTGCCTGGCTGCTGCTGCTCAAACTGTTGCAGAGGATCGTTCTCGGGGTTACCGCAAATATCGAATCCTAAGCGAAAGAGCGAAAACAACCAATAAGACGAGCAACACTTAAACAAAAGAGCAAGCAAAAATTATCCAAATGCGACGAAATTTATACACAAGGTAGAATACGAATATACCTAGACATAGGAACTGGAAAAACCTAATTTGGATTTGTGGTGCAAAAGATATTCTCTAAAAACCTATTTTCGGCCATAATTAGCACTGTAGCAAAAACATTTTCTAGAAAGATTTTGAAGCTGAAATTTTTATGGTAGCTACCTACTGGTATAGTGATGAGCCATATAAAATTTTAGGTCATTTGGATTTATATTGAAAGAGTTATGATTTGTCTAAATTGTTTAGGGTATTAAACTAAAATATGATCCTTATGATTTCTAAAAACAGTAAAATTTGTGAAACCAATTTTCCTAGCAAATACACTATCAGTGGTAGCTAATCCAATTGGATTCATACAAAAATGATCTATAGATTAAAAGTTATGCATTTTACAAGTTTGCTAAAGTTCTGAAAAACAGTATTAAGTTCACTTGTTTACTATTTTTTAAAATGGTTTTCCAGGTTTTATCATGGTCTCTAGTTATTTTTCTATTTAAGTTCAAGTCATAAGGAAGCTAACAAAATTGGAATCATCTAATTTGGAGCTAAAATGACAAAGATATGAAAACGTGAAGACACTAACATTTATGCATTTTGAGACTTGGCCAAAACGAAAGTTTTCTAACTCATAACGCGTGGGCGACTCAGGCCCTTGAGATCAGATCGACGGCCACGAGAGCCACGTCGCGCATGACCGGCCGATTCGCCCGACAACGAGCGTGCGTGCCGAGATCGCCCGGCGCGTCGCCGCGAGAGCTCCAGCGGCGCGGTTAAGGCTAAATGGATACCCATGGCTATTCCGCATCTGCCGCACCGGTGGCGGCGAGAGACGGGCGACGCAGCGATGCGACGGCGGCGGGGCGTGCTACGGCCGCAACAACGCCAGCGAGGCTAATCCGCGCGAGCAGTGGCGGCTAAAGCTACGCCGGTCATATGATCTCAGCGGCATGATCGGGAGCTACGGAAGGCGGAGAGTCGGCGGCGACCATGGAGCACGCGGCGCGACCGAGAAGGGGCTACGGCTCTGAGGCAGCAAAAGCGAAAAAGGAGGTGCTTAAGCTCACCGGGGTTCACGGAGATGGCAGCGGGGTTGGGAGGACGGAGAATGAGCGGAGCAGCGGCGGCGGCCAGCGAGGCGCAATCGGGCTCAGCGGCGGCTCACCGTGGACCAAACCAGCACCAATGAGTGATCGAGAGGTTCGAGAGGCGGCGGTGCTCACGGCGAAAGGAATCGGATGGAGGTTCGCCGGAGAAGGAGAAGCGGAAATGGCGGCGGCCGACTTTGGGGAAGATGACCGTGCGCAGCACCACGGTGAGGGAGGCCCCAAATTGGCGGCTCCACTGCTCCAGTGGTGTGAGGCTCGTGTGGCGGCCGAAAGGCGAGAACCACCGGAGTAGCTAGAAGCAGCGGTGAGGTCTTTCGGCGGCGGGAGCTCGGGTTTGCTCGCGGTTTGAGCTGGAGGAAGGAGAAAGGGGAGCACAGGAGGGGTGGGTGAAGCTTATAAGGAGGTGGAGGAGGTCTGGGCGCCGCTGGGGTAGCCGTTGGCGGGGTTGGTGAGCGTGCGACGCGAACGCGTCTTGTGGCGGGTGTGGCGGCAACGGGAAGAAGAAGACCAGCGCAAGCGGCAGCGCAGGCGCGAGCCAGGCTGGGGTGCGGTCGGTGGGGCAGCAGCGGTCGAGCCAACTTCGGCGAGTCGGACTCGAGTTCGAGCTCGGTCGGGTGAACAGTACTAGACCTGATTTAATTTGAATTTTGTGCTGAAAATTTGAGGATTTAATTGGAGGGCCAAATGAACTCCAAATTTGATGAAATTTTAACTGAAGCTAAGTAGTTAGATGATTGAACTCCCCTAAAACTTTCAGAAGTTTTTATGCATTATATTTTATGTTAAAAATTCCAGAAGTGATAAACTAGGGTTTGACCAATTGAAATGTTGGTTTGACCTGCCCCCAAAATCATTCAAATAATTTCTAAAAATCATGAAATAATTTAGGGGCGTTACCAAGCAACCTTAGAACCAAGGAAAATTATTTCCAAGGGTTTAACAAAAGATTTGACCAAGGAGGTGGTTGACTTGATAAACGAGGCTTTTGACTTTGAATTTTCCAAAATTCTTTTTACAAGAATTTTCAGAAAAGTTCAAAAGCACAAGGATGTAATAAAAGTTTTAATTTACCCTCAATTTCTTACATTTGAAACACAAGCCAAAATGGGGATGTTACACTGACCCTCTCAAGAGAGCTTTTGATGGGTCTTTTGAGTCTTCTTCTGGATTCTCTTTTTCTTATTTATCTGCAATTCCTGAAGAAGAACTTGAGAGTTTTCCTGAGTCCGAGTTGGCCCTCTTGATTAAGAAGTTCACACGAGCTTATAACAATATGAGAAACAAAAAGAGAGGTGACCCTGTGAGTTGCTATGAGTGCGAAGAACTTTATCACATCTCGGCGAATTGCCCCAAGCTAAAGGGTAAGAGCAACCACAAGGAGGAAAAGCCGGCTTGGAAGAAGCCTCAAGGGAGCAAGCCCAAGTTTGATGCTGCCAAGTTAAAGAAGGTCGCTCATCGGGTTCTTGCCGCTCTTGGAGAACAATCGTTGAGCGATGTGGACTCCGGGAGCGAGGAGGACAAGGAGGAGGAGCTTCCTCAAGACAAGAAGAAAGGAAAGGTCAAGGATGTGAGGACCCCCGGTTATTGGAAATGTTACTAATTAAATTCATACTGTAGCACAATTGTTAATGAAGGAACAGTACTGCCCCTTTATTAAAAACCATGCTAAAGATATAAATTTAACAAATGACATATCGATGCATGAGATTCGGATATATATGATTCACAATGGTTCCCAGGATCAACGACCATTGCATATATATCCTTCATCAACATTGCATCAAACACATACCAGTCATACATTGATATAATTAAACATAAGGTTACATCATTCTATTAGTACTACAATATTAAGTGACTTGGTCACTTTAACGATATCTGTGGAAGCAAAATAAGCGGAAAATGTCCACCAATGGCCTCATCCACGCGAGCGATTGCGTGGAGGAAAGAAATAGCGTCACTCGTTAGCGTCACCACGATCGGCGCTAACGGTACTTCATAGAAAACCATCCTCACCTGCAACAATAGGTGGTAGCACCTTGAGTACAAAAGGTACTCAGCAAGTCTTACACAAACTAACAAAAGAAAGTGGTTATTAGATCCTATTCAAAGGAGTAGAGTTGTTACATGCATAAGGTTACAACAGAAGGTATAAAGGTTCAAATTTGCATAAAGCGATACACCTTATCCTACAAAGGCTAACTTTTGATAAAGCAATTTAATAAATCAAAAATAAAGTAAAACATGAAGTAAATACATTAAATGTAAATGATGAGTGCATGATTCCCTCATGCAAAACCGAAAATGAACCGAAACCACATTTTGGAAATCAAAATCGCTATCTGAGTGATATCAGTTCAAGTTATCGTCCATGACCGTGAACACGGCTATTCGAACAGTTTATACCCTGCAGGGTGTACATCTTTACCCACATGACTTAGCTAGCCGTTGTCTTGGATGCCTCGAATGATGACACACTTCCTTTGGTATGCCGACCGGGAAGCTAAGATTTGGTATTTTTCAACAAGCCAACACTCTGAGTTGGACCCCATGTGTGAACTAATCCCATTAGTGTAGGCTATACCACCTACTAACCACGGGGCACACATGTTGTGTCGATAATGCCGATCCAAACAATTTAAAGCGAATTGGGTTCCCTACCCATAGTAGAATGCTATCGGCACCATTAAGGTATCGTATATGCGACGAGGCACATATACGCCCTCACCTCCTAAGAACATCGATCTTGACATACAAAGCTCACATGGCATAAAAGCAGTCCTCGGACCTAAGCATCTATGCCATACAAGGTCAATACACATATCCTTACTCTCTGTTTCCAACTCAATAGTCTCAACATTTTACTTAACCAAGCAGCGCCCATACTGCATGTGGAAATGCGTGGGGACTTGAATTGAATAATCGAGTTCGGTCCTTAATTAACCGGACAAGTCCACCACAAAACCCAATCTCGTGCACAAAAGCACCATCACTAGCTTCCTCTTGTCGAGATCAATTTGAATTTCAAATACAAGGCTGATTTAGAAAGCTGGACAAAGAGTTTAAAATAACAAGGGTTGATTGTGATTCCCATGTTTGACAAGATATGCTTGTCAAATTCTAAAATCTCTAGGCGCATATCTAAGCCAAATCTGAAAATAGACCATTTAGTATCTGATACTACACTAGAGTTGAGTGTATGGTCATAATTAAGGTAATCCACCATGTCGGGTTATAGCTAGCTATTACAAGTCACATTTTGTATTTTGGACAAATAGCATGCGAGATATCATTGGATTTGTAAAAGCTATTGTACAAAATCTGGGTTCAATATGGTGCAAAGAGGATGCTTGCCTTGATAGTAATAGACTTACATTGCGGCTCGGGTTGTTGAAGTATAATCAAAAGCTTGATGAAACCGACTTCTAAAAGAAGCAATAGAATCCAATAAATACCAAAACGACAACTAGTATAAATTATCGAAATTGTATGATCAATAAAGAAATGCATGATTAACGGCATGCTTAAGTTACATTTACCTAATAGTGATAATAACCCATTTTATAACTTCTTTGTTTTCAAAAGACGAAATTAGAGTTTAGTGCAAAGTTCCAGTTTTGATTTTAAAGAGTGAAAGCAGGACATATGCAATTTCGGAAAAAGAAGTATAGAACATGCAAAAGTTCATAAATGAAACTTAGCATGATCTTTTAGGTAATTAACATCCCAAACCAGTCTTAGTCTAATCCTAACTAGTTAGATCACATCAACTAAGAAGAAATTCATTTTGTCGGTTAAGCGAGCAAAAGAAAGCAGACAGATCTCAACTAGAAGTTAAAATTGATGATGACAAGAATTGAAAGATCAACTTGTCATCTTTGTTAGGTTTAGTCAAAACCTAAATAAGATGATAAGTTGACAGGAAGAACCCTAGGTCTTGAAAATGACACAAAAGCGAAAAGCTAGAATAACATGTTTTTCGGTTTGAAGCAAGATCAAGCTACGATGCTTAAAAGAATGATTCACAGACTTCTAAGGTTCTTAAGATGCTCAAGATGTCGAAACTAGGGTTTTGGCTTACGGTATGGAAAGATACCAAGAACTCAAAACCGATGATGATGGATGAGAGAAATAAACTCGGATTTAACCTACAAAGATAACCAATCCTTATTGTAAGTAAAACCGATTGCTTAAGAATGGATAAGCAAAGGATAGAAGCAAGAATCCCACTGGCGCAAGGAAGAAAATGAGCTTGAGTGGTCAACAATGGTCTGTGACTCAAAAAGCTAGGGTTTATATATAAGAGAGTTGAGCTACGGGGCAATTGGGAAAAGTCTAGAGCTTGATGAGGTGTCCATTTAGGGCTAATTATCCCAAAAATTAGTTGCAAAACTTTGGGATAAACCTCTCCTTGATTTCGGAGAAAGCTGCGCACGAGAGAGCGAGGAAGATGATAAGAATCACGACATGTGGGTCCCATTGTCATCCTCGATCGCGCGGGCCTCACAAAAGCTCAAAGAATATCACCGTCCGATTGGAAATGGCGGTTTGTGATAAATAGAGAGATTAAATGATTTGAATCGGTATCATTTAATATGGACCGCACGATCTAGATCGACCGATCGAGATCTAAATGGAATCGAAGGCTCAGGGCTCGCTTTCAAAGAGAGCGTTGGATTGAAATCCAACGATCAATTAAAAGATATACACGTCACCCCTTTTAGATGCGATGGCACAACACCGTTGGATTTGATTTTCTGGTCGGGATGAAAAGTTGAACCGGATGGTCCGATTGCATACACTCATATGGACCGTGCGATTAAAATCCAACGATCCACCGATTTTGGGCTTTAAAGGCCCACGGTCAAAAAGAAGCACCGTAGGATTGAAATCAAAGGTCCGCATAAACGCGCTCCTCGATTTCAAATTGAAACAAGCGTCTACCGTTAGATCAGGATGGGCGGCCACGATTGTGCGGGGATCGAGTCGTCGAATGCATACACTAATCTGGGCCACGATGAAGATCCAGCGGTCAGGAGTGCGGGCTTTAATAACACGCGAGAAAAGGAAAAGCGTAGGATTTGAATCTAACGGTGAGATAAAAGCGCCTTTAGGTTTAGAACGAAAAGGCGTCCACGGTTGGATTGGAAAGCGAGCGGTGGAGATTGAACATGGATCGGAGTTGTCCGATTGCACACACTAACCTCGCTCGTTAGATCAAGATCAACGGTGGAGATTAAAGTATACGTGGGCGTCTCGCGGGATACAGTGAGCTCGCGGGTCGATTGAAGATCGACGGCTCGCATCAGCGTGGATGTCGGGCTCGCGCCCAACGTGGTAGGCGGACCAATTTGATTCGGTTGGACCAAATCACATGAGACCGGTCGCTCTGATGTTGAGTTTGGATTTGGACCGATTTAGTTGACCAAACCTTATTCAAATTTGTAAAAGGTTTGGTGGGCTTTTAAAAATAGCAAATAAATTCATAAATTCATGAAATTTTTCTTGTAAGCTCTTTGGGATAACATATTTCCAGATAAAATTTATAAACCACATTTTCACTTTGTAAAATACATAAATATTTATTTCAGGCGAAAATATTTATTTAAAGACAATAAATTTTCTTTAAGTCCAAATAATTTCTAAAAATGCAACAAAAATATTTTTAGTCAAGATAATTTATCTAGGCTTTAATAAAAATACTTCCCAGTCATAATACAAGTTTTATCTTGTATCCCTTTAAGACTTTGAATGGTTCTTTAGGGTTTTGACTACAAAGGAAGGTTTTTAACTTGTAACATCTTGCCCAAAGTGTAAACATGAGCAGTAATGCCATGAACAGTATCTCATTACTGTTCATAAAGCATTTTATTACTGTTTATAAACTTGGGGCTGTTACAAACCTACCCCCCTTAAGAAAATCTCGTCCCCGAGATTTGGAACAAGTTAAGATCAGGAAGAAGTGAAATGGAAATGAATTATGAGGAAATTCAACATCTGTTGTTTTGATTTCCTTTAAAGATAACAAAGAAGAACCTTACATAACAACATAGTGTTATTATTACATCTTTGTTTACATTGGTTTGTTTAAACTTTCCTTTCTTGATTCAAAGGAAAGTACTAAACAACAAAAGATGGGGTGCTCGATCCGCATCGGATCTTGGCGCTCCCAAGTGGCTTCATCCTCGGAATGATTAGCCCATGAATTTTTAAGAACTTGACGAGACGATTTCTTGTCCTGCGTTCCATTGTGTCGAGGATACGTCTTGGTTGCTCTTGATATGAAAGATCGGGTTGGAGATCAAGATGCTCATAGCGGTTGCCTCAAAAGGAACACGAAGGCATTTCTTTAATTGAGACACATGAAAAGTATCATGCCTTCTTGAAAGTGATTCGGTAGTTCCAATTGGTAGCTACAACTCCTCGCTTGGCAATGATTCGGAAGGGTCCGATATAACGAGGTGCGAGCTTTCATTTTACTGAAAGCGATGAGTACCCTTCATGGGTGACACTTTAAGATAGACATGGTCATCCACCTCAAAGCTCAACTCACGGCGGCGATGATCGGCATAGCTCTTCGGCGAGGTATGCGGTTCTCAAGCAATCTCGAATCGAGCGAACTTGCTCCTCTGCTTCCTTTACTAAGTCCGGACCATAGAATGATCTTTCACGGACTCGGACCAATTCAATGGAGTCCTACAAGCTCTCCCATACAAGGCTTCAAAGGTGACATTTGAATACTTGCTTGGTAGCTAGTATTGTAGGAAAATTCCACATATGGCAAAGATTTCTCAGTCCTTGCCATAAGATAGCACATAGGCTCGAAGAAGATCTTCCATTACTTTGTTCACTCTTTCGGTTTGACCACTGGTTTGAGGATGGTAAGCGATCTTGAAAGAGAGTTCGATCCCATAGCTTTGATGAAGGCTATTCCAAAAATGGGAAGTAAACCGAGGACCACGGTCGAAACAATGACTTTAGGAACACCATGAAGACAAACAATTCTAGCAATATAAAGCTCGCTAATTGCTTGCCATTGAAATCGGTCTGGCCGAGAATAAAATGAGCCACTTTAGTTAAGCGATCGATGATCACCCAAATGGCATCAGATCCTTGGAAGTCTTGGGAAGACCGAACGAAATCCATACCGATCTCTTCCCACTTCCATTGTGGAATAGGCAAAGGTGAAGGGTACCGGTGGCTTGGATGTTCAGCTTTAACCCTTTGGCAAATATCACATTCAGCAACATACTGAGCAATTTGCCTCTTCATATGGCTCCACCAAAATATTTTCTTTAAATCCTGGTACATCTTGGTACTCCCAGGATGCAAAGAAAACTTGGAATTATGAGCCTCTCTAAAATTAGACTTCTTAGATGAGGATCGTGAGTACTACCAAACGATTGCGATATCGAATCATACCGCGACCATCTTCAGAAAACTCGTTGGCTTTGCCTGCTTTCATATTCCCCTTGATTTCGGCTACCTCGGCATCAGTTGTCTAGGCCTCCAGAATCTGAGATTCTAATGTTGGCTCCACATGTAATGCAATGAGAAAACTGCTCCTACCAATTCAAGACTTAGCGCGGAAATCAGCACACAAGTCTTTTTAGCGAGTAGAGAAGATATGCGATTGCATTGTGACTTTTCGCTTAAAGCATCGCCACAACATTGGCTTTACGGGATGATAATGAATACCCATGTCGTAGTCCTTGATCGGTTCAAGCCATCTTCTTTGTCTCATATTCAAATCAGTTGAGTGAATATGTACTTGAGCTTTATGATCGGTGTAGATCTCACGGCGATTACCAAGGAGGTAATGTCGCCAAATCTTTAATGCATGGACCACGACAGCCAATTCCAAATCATGAGTAGGATAATTAACTTCATGAGGCGCAGCTGCCGGGATGCATATGCCACAACTCGGCCTTCTTGCATAAGCACACAACCAAGTCCATGGCGAGATGCATCGCAATAAATATCGAACTCTTAAGAACATCAGGAAGAGTAAGCTGGAGCTTTAGTCAAGAGAGTTCTCAAAAGCGAAAACTCTCTTCACACTTGGTGACCATTCAAATTTCTTCCCTTTACGCAGAGAGTGAGTCAAAGGTCTAGCAATCTTGGAGAAATTTTCAATGAACCTAAGTCCAAGAAAACTCAGAAAACTCGAATCTGGGACATTCTTGGGAGGCTTCAATTTAGTACATCTTGTACCTTGCTTGGATCGACAGCGATACCTCCTTGGATAACACATGCCCCAAAAATGCAACCTCTACGAGCGAAAGCACATTTCTTTGAACTTAGCATATAGTCGATGCCGACTAAGTGTTTCAGCACAAGTCGCAAATGTTGTTCATGATCCTTATCAGACTTGGAATAAATAAGGATGTCGTCAATGAACACGACAATGAACTTATTCAAGAATTCCATGAACACTGAATTCATAAGATTCATGAAATAAGTGGAGCATTGGTCGGACCAAAGGACATAACAATATACTCGTATAAACCATAAGTAGTAGAAAGCTGTTTTAGGAATGTCCTCCGCCTAACCTTGATTTGATGATAGCCCGACCGCAAATCAATCTTTGAAAAGACGCGGGCACCAACCAAGCGATCAAAAGATCATCAATTCGAGGTAGAGGATATTTGTTTTGATGGTGACCTCATTTAACGGACGGTAATCCACACACATCCGTAAAGTGTTGTCTTTCTTTTTAACAAAGATTGCCGGACATCCCCAAGGTGAGGAACTCGGTCGAATGAAACCTTTGTCAAGTAAGTCTCCAAGTTGCTTCTTCAATTCAACCAACTCGTTGACAGGCATTCGATAAGGACTCCTGGATATCGGAGCAGTTCCAGGAACTAGTTCAATCACGAACTCCACTTCCGATCGGTGGTAAGCGGGAAGGTCTTGAGAAAGACATCAACATACTCACAGACAATTGGTACGACTCCAAAGAAGGAGTGGTATCAACTTGGTGAGCACAAAGATGAGAGCCAATTGTTTTGGAATGGTAAACAACTTGAATGCCGTCTGCATTGGTCATAGAAATAGACCGTTGGGAACAATTGATTTGGCCCTGGTTCTTGGACAACCAATCCATACCCAAAATGACATCCAACCCTTTAGAGTCAATCACAATTAGATTTGCTAAAAACCTTACTCCAAGGATTGTTATGTTGACCCCACAACAAATCTGATCGGTTTTAAAGACCGACCCAGGTGATTGAATAATAAAAGGTGGTTGGAGGGTATGCATGTCTAACTGGTGTTGAACAGCAAAATGATTGCTAATAAAGAATGAGATGCTCGAGTCAAATAAAGCGATGGTGGACTGAAATTAACTAGGAGCATACCCATAACAACCGGTGTATCGGCGCCTCTTGGCCGATGATCGGTTCACATGCCCACGGTGGGCGGATCGGCTTTAATAGGGGCCTCTGCGAAGAGGCTGGCGAGCAGGGGTTGGATAGGGTCGAGCAGGAGGCAATCCTTTTGCTTTGCCACACACTTGTTGGCATAATGCCGGGCGACCACAATGAAAGCGAGATAACCCACAGGTTAACATTATTAACGGGGCGGGCTGATTTCCACTTGGTCTGGCTGATTGGTGGGAGTAGATGGGCGAGGAGCAAACACCGCCGCCTTGGTGAAAATGGGTGGTGCTCGTGGTGGTCTAGACAACCACATACGAGGCCTTGGTGAGCTGCCACCGAGAACAAGCGTGAAGTCCATTTGTTGCTTGCGTGACTCCTCCAATGCCTTGCTCTTGCTTTCGGCCACAATTGATTTGTTGACCAATTGAGAGAAATTCCGAAAGTCATGCAAAGCTACAGCCATCTGCAATTCTTCAGATAGCCCATTCAAGAACCGGTTTCGACGGCGAAGGTCGATCGAAAGCGTCATCGAGCATATCGGCGGAAGTTGAACTCATGCAGATATTCGATTCTGATTTTCGCCCTTGCTTGAGGCGAAATTCTTCTTGCTTGATCATCATGACCCTTCGGAATGTGAGCTTCGCGAAAAGCTTCCACAAATTCATCCCAAGTAGGGACATGTCAGGGTGAATGGCAAGAAGATTATCCCACCATATGCTAGTGGCCCATCAGTGATAAGCGTCAAAAGAACCTTTTCCCTTTCAGAGCACTGAGCAATCAAGAGCTTCTTCTCAATGGTTCGAAGCCAATCCTCAGCTTCCATGGGATCCTGAGAACTGGAGAACACCGGCGGGTTAGTCCGCTGAAAGTCAGCAAGACTGCCCTGCACATGGTGGCCTCCTGCTCTAACGGCTGATGCAACAGGAGTAGAAGTATTGCGCGCAATCTGCTCCAAGATATGCGTCTGGTCCATCCGGTTGCGCTCAATTTGCATGAGCACATCGGCCATCGAAGGTGGTGGAGGAAGCTCCTCTTCCGGGAGACCACCTTGCGGACCTTGAGAACTGGATGGTTCGGTTGGCCCTCCCTGAGAATGGGGAACCGAAGATGAAATACTCTTCCCTTGTTGCGCCTGAGCACGAGTGGTAGGTCCTGTCATCCTGTTACCAAACCATGGTTAACAATATAACAAGGACAAACTCGGCAAAAGCGAACAAGGTCACAATCAGGAAAGAAACAAATATTGCACATATAATGCATCATGTCATGTCATGCATTCAAGTTAACACCAACAGCAGAAACTTCATATAAACAGACAAAAGTTTCGATTACAGCCCATATAGGAGTTGGCCGAAACAACCATCTTACAATCCAAAAGTCAAACTTACATACTCTGTACAAAATGCTACTGCCCTATTACATTTATTTATTAATGGACAACTACTAGATTGAAAGACACTCAACCACGAGGATTCATCGTCGAGGTGCTAGCGTAAAGATCGGTTAAAGTTCACGGAAACTCATTCAAAAGATGAGCTCTGGGGAACGGTATCAACGAGATCAACGGGCTAATAAGGCGCCTCGGGAACCCAACAATGGTGATGACCTCCGAGAGGTGCAGTCCGCGAGTGCGAGAAAGCTGCGATCATCGGGCTTGGCGCGCTTGTCCATAAGCAGTGCGCGCGGCCGCCGGAAGTCGGTAAAGAGGTGGTGCAGCGGCAGCGGGGAGGTCTCGTTGTCACCATAAAGCACGTTACGAGGAACGCGGTTCATGTTGACTCAAGCGAGTACTCTGGGCCTCATTAAGGCGATGCGAGTTTCCACGACTCCTCACAAGGCAGCGATGGATTTGGTCCATGATGCGGACCATCCTCGCCAACTATCTTTGAGGTCTTCGCCAAAGCTGTATCTCGGCGAACATGCTCACTTGGAGGTAGGACCTTGATTCGGGAAGTGGTCGTAGGGTGGTTGAGACAATTCAGTCAAATCATGACGAAGAAGGCTCATCATCCTACTCGCGACCTCTGAACCGCCATAGCCTCGGAGGTGGCAAGTGCTTGGACACGATGAGGAACAACTGCCAATGACATGCCTAGCAATGAAGTTGATGAAGGCACAGTACTCCTCCATCCACGGTCCTCGATCTCGTAGATAAATGGCATACTCGGTGATAGGTGAAATTGGGCGCCACATCATGTCCCAGTAAAGTGGGAACCCATCAACATCTTGACTCGAGTCTCCTTGACCAAGTACCAACCGCTCATCTATAGGCCAAAAAGACAAGATAAGAAACAATTCACTTTTAGATAAACGAACAGAAAGTTGGGCAAGAAGTGACATTAAGGAGGATAAGAAATAAAAATGTCATACTTAAACTTTCGAAAATACATTACTGTTTGAAGATAATTTTATCAGAAGACTCTCTAATAACTTCGGCCACACTACTTCTAACCTCACGAACAGCGTATGCTCGATACCAGCATTTGTGAGGACCCCGGTTATTGGAAATGTTACTAATTAAATTCATCTTGTAGCACAATTGTTAATGAAGGAACAGATCGCCTTTATTAAAAACCATGCTAAAGATATAAATTTAACAAATGCGAGATCCGAGAAAGGATTCCGGATATATATGATTCACAATGGTTCCCAGGATCAACGACCATTGCATATATATCCTTCATCAACATTGCATCAAACACATACCAGTCATACATTGATATAATTAAACATAAGGTTACATCATTCTATTAGTACTACAATATTAAGTGACTTGGTCACTTTAACGATATCTGTGGAAGCAAAATAAGCGGAAAATGTCCACCAATGGCCTCATCCACCCGCAGCGATTGCGTGGAGGAAAGAAATAGCGTCACTCGTTAGCGTCACCACGATCGGCGCTAACGGGTACTTCATAGAAAACCATCCTCTGCAACAATAGGTGGTAGCACCTTGAGTACAAAAGGTACTCGACAAGTCTTACACAAACTAACAAAAGAAAGTGGTTATTAGATCCTATTCAAAGGAGTAGAGTTGTTACATGCATAAGGTTACAACAGGAAGGTATAAAGGTTCAAATTTGCATAAAGCGATACACCTTATCCTACAAAGGCTAACTTTTGATAAAGCAATTTAATAAATCAAAAATAAAGTAAAACAGTAAGTAAATACATTAAATGTAAACAGTACAGTGCATGATTCCCTCATGCAAAACCGAAAATGAACCGAAACCACATTTTGGAAATCAAAATCGCTATACAGGTGATATCAGTTCAAGTTATCGTCCATGACCGTGGACACGGCTATTCGAACAGTTTATACCCTGCAGGGGTGTACATCTTTACCCACATGACTTAGCTAGCCCGTTGTCTTCGGATGCCTCCGAATGATGACACACTTCCTTTGGTATGCCGACCGGGGAAGCTAAGATTTGGTATTTTTCAACAAGCCAACACTATTGAGTTGGACCCCCATGTGTGAACTAATCCCATTAGTGTAGGCTATACCACCTACTAACCACGGGGCACACATGTTGTGTCGATAATGCCGATCCAAACAATTTAAAGCGGTGGGTTCCCTACCCATAGTAGAATGCTATCGGCACCATTAAGGTATCGTATATGCGACGAGGCACATATACGCCTCACCCTCCTAAGAACATCGTCTTGACATACAAAGCTCACATGGCATAAAGCGCAGTCCTCGGACCTAAGCATCTATGCCATACAAGGTCAATACACATATCCTTACTCTCCTGTTTCCAACTCAATAGTCTCAACATTTTACTTAACCAAACAGCGCCCATACCTGCATGTGGAAGTGCGTGGGGACTTGAATTGAATAATCGAGTTCGGTCCTTAATTAACCGGACAAGTCCACCACAAAACCCAATCTCGTGCACAAAAGCACCATCACTAGCTTCCTCTTGTCCAGATCAATTTGAATTTCAAATACAAGACTGATTTAGAAAGCTGGACAAAGAGTTTAAAATAACAAGGGTTGATTGTGATTCCCATGTTTGACAAGATATGCTTGTCAAACTCTAAAATCTCTAGGCGCATATCTAAGCCAAATCTGAAAATAGACCATATAGTATACGATTACTACACTAGAGTTGAGTGTATGGTCATAATTAAGGTAATCCACCATGTCGGTTATAGCTAGCTATTACAAGTCACATTTTGTATTTTCGGACAAATAGCATGCACAGATATCACTGGATTTGTAAAAGCTATTGTACAAAATCTGGGTTCAATATGGTGCAAAGAGGATGCTTGCCTTGATAGTAATAGACTTACATTGCGGGCTCGGGTTGTTGAGTATAATCAAAAGCTTGAGAGAACCCGACTTCTAAAAGAAGCAATAGAATCCAATAAATACCAAAAACGACAACTAGTATAAATTATCAGAAATTGTATGATCAATAAAGAAATGCATGATTAACAGCATGCTTAAGTTACATTTACCCTAATAGTGATAATAACCCATTTTATAACTTACTGTTTTCAAAAGACAGAAATTAGAGTTTAGTGCAAAGTTCCAGTTTTCAGATTTTAAAAGAGCTGAAAACAGGACAGATTGCAATTTTCGGAAAAAGAAGTATAGAACATGCAAAAGTTCATAAATGAAACTTAGCATGATCTTTTAGGGTAATTAACATCCCAAACCAGTCTTAGTCTAATCCTAACTAGTTAGATCACATCAACTAAGAAGAAATTCATTTTTGTCGGTTAAGCCGACAAAAAGAAACAGAGACAGATCTCAACTAGAAGTTAAAATTGATGATGACAAGAATTGAAAGATCAACTTGTCATGCTGTTAGGGTTTAGTCAAAACCTAAATAAGATGATAAGTTGACAGGAAGAACCCTAGGTCTTGAAAATGACACAAAAGACTGAAAAGCTAGAATAACGATTTTT
Source organism: Ampelocalamus luodianensis (assembly GCA_036346255.1). NCBI lineage: Eukaryota > Viridiplantae > Streptophyta > Magnoliopsida > Poales > Poaceae > Ampelocalamus > Ampelocalamus luodianensis. Next base: position 78,606,666 of record CM070621.1, read on the forward strand.
GATTTGAAGCAAGATCAAGCTACGATGCTTAAAAGAATGATTCACGTGACTTCTAAGGTTCTTAAGATGCTCAAGATGTCGAAACTAGGGTTTTGGCTTACCAGTATGGAAAGATACCAAGAACTCAAACCGATGATGATGGATGGAGAAATAAACTCGGATTTAACCTACAAAAGATAACCAATCTTTATTGTAAGTAAAACCGATTGCTTAAGGATGGATAAGCAAAGGATAGAAGCAAGAATCCCATCGGCGGCAAGGAAGAAAATGAGCTTGGTGGTCAACAATGGCTGCGACTCAAAAGCTAGGGTTTATATATAAGAGAGTTGAGCTCTGGGGCAATTGGGAAAAGTCTAGAGCTTGATGAGGTGTCCATTTAGGGCTAATTATCCCAAAAATTAGTTGCAAAAACTTTGGGATAAACCTCTCCTTGATTTCGAGAAAGCTACGCACAGAGAGGCGAGGAAGATGATAAGAATCACGACATGTGGGTCCCATTGTCATCCTCGATCGCGCGGGCCTCACAAAAGCTCAAAGAATATCACCGTCCGATTGGAAATGGCGTTGTGATAAAAGAGAGATTAAATGATTTGAATCGGTATCATTTAATATGGACCGCACGATCTAGATCGACCGATCGAGATCTAAATGGAATCCGAAGGCTCGGGCTCCGCTTTCAAGAGAGGCGTTGGATTGAAATCCAACGATCAATTAAAAGATATACACGTCACCCCTTTTAGATGTGATGGCACAACACCGTTGGATTTGATTTCTGATCGGGATGAAAAGTTGAACCGGATGGTCCGATTGCATACACTCATATGGACCGCACGATTAAAATCCAACGATCCACCGATTTTGGGCTTTAAAGGCCCACGGTCAAAAAGAAGCACCGTGAGATTGAAATCAAGGCCGCATAAAGCGCGCTCCTCGATTTCAAATTGAAACAAGCGATACCGTTAGATCAAGGATGGGCGGCCACGATTGTGCGGGGATCGAGTCGTCCGAATGCATACACTAATCTGGGCCACACGATGAAGATCCAACGGTCGGAGAGTGCGGGCTTTAATAACACGCGAGAAAGGAAAAGCGTAGGATTTGAATCTAACGGTGAGATAAAAGCGCCTTTAGGTTTAGAACGAAAAGGCGTCCACGGTTGGATTGGAAGCGAGCGGTGGAGATTGAAATGGATCCGAGTTGTCCGATTGCACACACTAACCTCGCTCGTTAGATCAAGATCCAACGGTGGAGATTAAAGTATACACGTGGGCGTCTCGCGGGATCAGTGAGCTCGCCTGGGTCGATTGAAGATCGACGGCTCGCATCACAGCGTGGATGTCGGGCTCGCGCCCGAACGTGACTGGGCCAGACCAATTTGATTCGGTTGGACCAAATCACATGAGACCGGGTCGCTACAGTGTTGAGTTTGGATTTGGACCGGTTTAGTTGACCAAACCTTATTCAAATTTGTAAAAGGTTTGGTGGGCTTTTAAAAATAGCAAATAAATTCATAAATTCATGAAATTTTCTTGTAAGCTACTGGGATAACATATTTCCCAGATAAATTTTATAAACCACATTTTCACTTTGTAAAATACATAAATATTTATTTCAGGCCGAAAATATTTATTTAAAGACAATAAATTTTTCTTTAAGCCCAAATAATTTCTAAAAATGCAACAAAAATATTTTTAGTCAAGATAATTTATCTAGGCTTTAATAAAAATACTTCCCAGTCATAATACAAGTTTTATCTTGTATCCCTTTAAGACTTTGAATGGTTCTTTAGGGTTTTGACTACAAAGGAAGGTTTTTAACTTGTAACATGCTGCCCAAAGTGTAAACATGAACAGTAATGCCATGAACAGTATCTCATTACTGTTCATAAGGCATTTTATTACTGTTTATAAACTTGGGGCTGTTACAAAGGATTTCACCGGCATGTACTTCATGGCCGACTACATCGATGCCGATGATAATGATGAGGTACCTCCATCCTATGATGTTCTCTCTGCTAGATGCGACACCATCGTTGAGCAACTTCTTAGTCAGGATTAGGCTTTAGAGGTTACCATGGCTAGGAATAAGGACTTAGAGTCACAAGTCGAAAATCTAACATTAGAACTTGTAAATGCTAAGAGTCTTGATGCTGATGAATGTTCTTCCTGCCATACTTTACACTCTGAATTTGCTAAATTACAATCTACTCATAATGTTATTTTGCACCAACTTAAAAATGTCAGGACTGAACTAATTGAAGTTAAATCTGCTCATTGTGAAAAATGTTTAGAGTCTAGCAAGTTGGATGCTTCTGGTGCTGTCGAATCTAGATTTTTGCTCTTTCTGCTTAGAACATGAGCATGAAGTGAAAGACATAATAGAAACAGTTAGAGCTAAATATACTAAGCTTGAGGACAAAATTGATTCTTCTACTTGTGCTTCATGTGAAGCTCTTAAGCTTGAAGTTGCTATTTATAAGGACAGGCATGCTAAAGCCATTAAAGCTAAAACTTATGAATCATGTGTTAATCTTGAAAAAGAAAATGCTTACCTTAAGGAGACATTAGAAAAATTCTCTAAACGTAAGAAACAGTTAAATATGATTCTTGACAAGTCCAAAACTCCTTATAAGAAGCAAAGATTAGGATACAACTATGCCCAGGACAAATCCAAGTCAAATGTCATTCAAGTCTTGGAGAATGGGTTAGTTGAGTTCAAAACCCAACCTGCAAAAACCATTTTCAAATCTGCAGGTTTTCCCCAACCATCTGTTGAGTCAAAAGGTGCTTCTCCTAGTGGTACCAAGTACCATTGCACCTATTGCAAGAAGGGTGAGTATTTGGTTGAGTTCTGTTGGCGTAGGTTGAAAAATATTAAGAAAAATCTTGCTAGAATGTCATCTTATCAACTTAGAGCCTTCATGAGACATGGTTATTTAGAGAAGAAGAAACCTGTACTAGGATTTGTTTCACATGCTCATCATCATGTTCCTAGACAGGATGCATCTTATGTTCATGTAACCATTGCTCATGATAGAACATCAAGTAGAATCAAGGATAGCATTTCTGCTTTGCATACTACTCGCAGACGTGTGTCTCAGTACTGGGTTCATAAGTCATGTTTAACTAACCCCAGTATTGAGACACATCGATCTTTTATTCCTTAATTTTTAGGGTTATCGCGAAAGGAAGAACACGTGGTTCGTCGACTCCGGCTGTTCACGCCACATATCCGGAGATTCAAGATGGTTCACTTCCTTCACGCTGTCAACGGGTAATGACTTCATCACCTTTGGAGATAATACACAAGGGCGGATTGAAGGAACAGGATCGATCAGGGTGAACGACAGTTTCATCCTGAAGGACATCGCCCTTGTGGACAAGCTCAGGTTCAATTTGCTTTCTATCTTACAGCTTCTTGATGATGGCTATGAGACTAGATTTAAGAAAAATACTTGTCATGTGCTTGGTTCTGCTGGTGAGCTTGTTTTTGGGATTTCTAGAGTTGCTAGAATTTTTGGAGCTGATTTTTCTAAATCTCTTGCTGGTTCTCTTAAATGCTTGGTTACTTCTTCTTCTGAGTTCTGGCTTTGGCACCGACGTTTGGGGCACATTGGTTTTGATCATCTGACACGAGTTAGCAACCTTGAGCTCATGAGAGGTTTGCCTAAACTCAAAGTTGTCAAGGATGATGTATGTGCACCCTGTAGGCATGACAAGCAAGTTGCCGCTTCACACCCTTCATTGACTTTGGTCATGACTGACGGACTGGGACAGTTGCTTCACATGGATACTGTTGGTCCTGCTAGGGTTCAGTCAGTTGGTGGAAAATGGTGTAATACCCCAAATTTAATTTGCTAAGAAGAAATAAATTAGAGAGAATGACCAATTAGCAAAGCGATTTAGTAGAGGATTAGAGAGGGATTTCTACAAAAGGTAGACAACCCGGGCCGGGGCTTTTGTCCCAGTTGATTTTGGCCCAAGGTGGGAGAGGGAGCAGCCAGCTACAAGTGGGAGAGGGCAAAAACCCTAATCTGCTACAGTACCTCCGCACCTGCTACAGTGTCGCCGTCATTGCTACAGTAACCACGGTGCTACAGTAGCTTCCCCTTGGCCCTTGCTGTCATCTCCTCCGAGGCGCAGCCCTGCTGTTCTTGTGTGCCGCCGGCCAAGCAAGAAGAGGGAGGAAGGTAGAGTAAGAAAGGGAGAAGAAGTGGGAGAAGGGAAGGAGAAAGATCTTGTGATGTTCATCGTGTTCTACAGCGGGTTCTCCAAAGGTAACCCCTGTTCATCGTTCGTTAAAGTCATAGATTTGTGTATCTTAGCAATGTCAGTTCTAGATTGCTTTCTGTCCAGAGATTTGGTCGGCAGTTTTCATATCCTTAGAGGCAGAATCTGGAGATCCCATCTCCTAGAGATATTTAGATAATTCTCTTAGATTTCAGTGTCCGCCAAGATCACCGGATTCCGACTTACGGATCAAAAGATATGAATTTTTTAGTGTCGCTGTCCCGTTGATCTGTCAGTTTTTGGACAGTCTGTAGGAAACAGAGTTAAACCATTAGTTGAAGACGAAATCAGAGGATCTCGATATAACGAAAAATGTAGGTAATTTCCATACCTTTTCATAGAGATAAAGAACCCAAGATTTGGACTTTCGTAGCAAAAGTTATGGTGGTTTTAGTGTACTGTCCAGAGAACCCGACGTGAATTCTGATGTCTGATAGATTGGCTTGCTAGGGGCAGTAAATGGCAGAATCAAAAGGGCTCCCCAAATAATTTTATTTAGGTCATTTAATTACCTTTTCAGAAAGTATAATATCATCTTATTTGGACTCCTGAGCAGAAAGCTATATATTTTAGAAGTTGACTGGCCGTAGTGGGCACCAAATCGATCGCTATAAATTAGAAGATTAGAAAACGCTTAGGAGTTTATCGAGTTCAATTGTGGTGTTACTTATGTTTTTAGTCCAGTATGTTGGCCTTATATTGGGGTTATCTTTATGTTCAGGTGGGAGCGTGATCCTAGGGGCAGCACCCTCTTCGCATTCACCGTTCTCGCACAGTTGAGGCAAGTATTCGGGTTATTGCATATTTATGATTGTATGCTGAAATTGTGTTGTGTCCTGCTCGTAATAGCTATGCATAGATGTTAATGTGATGAGCTTCAATCTATCTTGATGAATGCAAGTATTCGGGTTATTGCATATTTATGATTGTATGCTAAAATTGTGTTGTGTTCTGCTCGTAATAGCTATGCATAGATGTTAATGTGATGAGCTTCCATCTATCTTGATGAATGCAAGTATTCAGGTTATTGCATATTTATGATTGTATGCTGAAATTGTGTTGTGTCCTGCTCGTAATAGCTATGCATAGATGTTAATGTGATGAGCTTCCATCTATCTTGATGAATACAAGTTATAGTTAAAGTTTCCTTCGTATGATGTTAATGCTTACATATTATTGTGTACACGTTGAATTCGTATGTATGAAAGATGATGTCATAGTGCATATGCATGTTTTGTGCATGTTTGGGTCTTGGTCACGTGGTGACTAAGTATACTTTGTTGAGGTCCCGTCATGCAATGACGGGCTTGAAATCCCACATTCGCGGAATGTGGGCAAGTGAAAGAGGTCCCCATCATTAAGATGATGGGCAAAGGTCCCTATACATGTAGTGTGCTGGGCTCTTGGTCCTTGTGCGGAGGGCACGAGCAAGGGTATACATCGACGGATGTATACCCGCATTACGATAAAATGCGAAAAGAGATAAAGTTCAAAAGGTGCATTGCATTTGGTCGCATTCCATAAGTATGAAAGCTTTAATTAATGTAATGATGTTGTGGAGTGTTGATGCTATAAGCGTGATATTTGCTTTAACCTTGTTGATACTTACTTTGAGTCTTTGGGCTCACTCTTGCTTTTATATGTTTTAGGTACATCTGACAGGAACAACATGCATGGGAGGGATTAGACGTTGGATGCACTCAGTACCTCACAATCTTAAGGCGTTTGCCATTAGTTTTATTCCAATAATAAATGAACTGCTTGAGAATCACTTAAGGATGGTCTTGAGTTTCAGATTAATTGTAATGATGAGAATAGTACGATTTGTTTATGTTATTTAGATTATCTTGCATGCTTGAATGAACTTGAATATGGAATTTATTGTTAATTGCTATGGTTAATTGTCGAAACCTCGGTATAGTTAACTATACAAGGGAGGCTCTGCCGAAAATTTGTATTTGGTCTTAGTTCAAATTAGTTTAATGTAATTTTTAGTAGCATTCCAGGCTCTATGTGAGTTGGTGTAATACCCGATTATTCGATATCGAATGCTGTAAAGATTAGAGAGGAAATAAGTTAAAATTCAGAATTTTAGGAGAAGTATGGACCGCCAACCCATATTCGAGAAGAGGGGAGCCAGCCATAGTGGCCCAAGGCCCATGAGTGGGCCGGCAGCCCATTAGAAGGCAAGGGAGGGGAGGGGACCAAACCCCAGCCCCATTTGCTACAGTATCCGCCGTGCTACGGTAGCGGCATGCTACAGTGCCTCCGCCGCCTACTGCTCCTCCTCTCCCCGGCGCCATCTTCCCTGCTGCTTGTGGCCGACCGTGGGAAGAAGAAGAAGAGGAAGGAAGAGAGGATTGATTCTTCGTGAGATTTGATCAGTGATCTCCAATGGTTATACAAGGGTAATGATCGATTTCCCTCGCTGTTTAGGTTGTTTCAGATGCGAATTCGATTAGTTTGATTGGATTGAATTGCTGCCGTTAGAATTTCAGTTCTGTCCCGAATGTTGCGTGACCTGTTTCGTGATCTTAGAGGCCGATTTTGAGTTGTCCATCTCCTAGAGTTATGTAGGTATTGTTCTTAGCTTTCGGTGGCCGCCAAGAACACTAAATTCCGACATACGGATCAAAAGTTATGTTCGTTTTAGTTTCTGCTGTCCAGAATTCTGACGAGAATTAGCAGACTCTTTAATTGTTAATATTTGACCTAGTTAGAGGAAGATTCAGAAGTCTTTCCCATAACGACTTTTGTACGTGATCTCAGTAGCTTTCAGGATTGAGAAAGAACACCCCGTTTGGATTTGTAGAACAAAAGTTATGCACGTTTTAAGTTGACTGTCCAGAACCCTGACGAGAACGAATTGTCAAATTGCCTTTTAATATATGTTCAGGTTAATGGAAAATTCAGGGCTTTCACCCAACTAGGTTATTGTAGGACTAGGTCTTAGCTTTTGATATTGATAAAGAACTCTAAGTTTGGTTTAGCCAATTAGAAGTTATGGCATTCACCGTGCTGCTGTCCAGAATTGCTGGTAGTTCTGACAGAAGGTGTTCGTCAGTCTTTTGGAGTTGTGATTCATGTTGTAGCTGAAATTGTTGAACAAAACGATGTGTTGGAAGGTTCTATCTAATTCCTAAGTAGTTCATGTGGTTTGGCCTTAAGAGCTTATCTTGTTTGAGCTGTCAAAGTGATGTAGTGATAATAGAAAGTAACCTTCTTTGTTAAAAAAATGAAGTAGAAGAATTTGAGTTTGAAGCCAAGTTTTGTAACTTGCAGTTTATTCGAGTATGCCTGAATCTTCTGCTTTTGCCCCATAAGAGCTTCCCGATTTCCAAGGGCAATACCTTCTTCTCATTTGAGGTTTGATATTCTCTTCGTGCGGTACTTGTGCCCTCAACTGTGGAGTCCCCTTATGTTTCCGAGTTATTTGCCTAACTGACTATTTCCTTTGGTCCTGTGTTTACTATGAGTGGTAAATATTTTTTTTCTTGTGGTCAAAATGGTTTTCATTTGCCTTTTCTTTTGAGAAATGATCCACCGTTCGTTTCACCAGGATCTATCAAAGTGTTTGTTAATTGTTGATGTGAGACCTTGGGTTGCAAGTTAGTTGAGAAGCATTGGAGGATGAATTGATTTCGTGTTATAATTCTTGGAGGGGATTTCATCTAAATAGAATGTTGTCTTTGGAGACTAAACCGATTGCAATGTTGTAACTAGTAGAACCTATAGTGATTGTGATCCAAGATCTTTCGTTTACTTCAAGTGGAACCTTAGAATTAACAAAGGTATAGAAACCTTGATCAATTTTTTTAAAAAAGTATCGCAATTTGGTAGTATTGCGAGGTTGTGAAGGTTATTCACGATGATGTGGTTTAATGAGAGTGGGATTATAAAGTAATCGAATCGTCATGTCAATTAATGGGATAATAGGAAATGTTGAGTTAATGTCAAGAATGAATTATTGTATTGAGTAACCTTCGAGAGTTATAATCTTTGTAAAGGTAAACCTGGTCAAGAAAATATTTCTATGATGATGTTATTGAGTGAGTATCTTTGGAATTGTGGAATTTTAGGGATTTAATCTGAGGATTTTCCTATCTTTCATATGAGAAGTTCGTTGTAAGAGTCTTGGAGGTTAAATTTGGGCTTTGCATCGTTATGCTAGAACTTTGATCGTCCAATGATAATGTGTAGAAGTAGTATAAGGGTGGATTTCGAATAGTGGGATGATCAGTGATAGAAACCTTTTGATGAAATACATGAGAATATGTGAAGTGAGTTCCGAGTTGTTCATTCTTAAAGGATTGAGGTAACGTGATTATGTGTGAAGATCTATTTTGGGATGCATCAGAAATCACCTAACAAAGTAATTCTGTATTGTTTCTGTGTGGTCGATAGAGCATCTCTACAGAGGTGTGGGTGATGTATTTCGGTTTGAGCATAGCATTGAGAATGCCAAGTCAAAAGAGATGGACTAGTGTGTTGTGCGATGAATCGGGATTCCAAAAAGTTGAGAGAAATTTTATTTCTAAGAGAGAAATTGAGAAAAGAATATTTCCTCGAGTACTGAAACGCTCCCTTGATTCTTGTTTGAGCTATGTGTTTATGACGGATGTCTTTATAAATTGAGCTTGGCTTCATGTTGGCATGTGTGGTTCTTATCGATTCGAAAGAATAAAAGAAATGATTGATTTGGATATTCGAGTGATTTCTCCTTTGGTGGACGTGGTGTTTATTTACAAATTTTCTAATTTGAAGCGAAAAGTTTTTGTGATGAATTTTCGATTCGGGTTTGACTCTTTTAGTACCGAGTTGGCAATGTGTGGTTGCGGCGAGAATCCTTAATTCGATTGACTTTGTTTGTATGAGTTGTTGGAGCGAGTTACATTGTGTGTCCCTCATTAAAGGGAGTGATCCTTGTTTGGTGAAGAGTTCAATTAAGAGGTGGAACAAGAGTTACGTGTGCTATGCGCTTATTGTGGTGGTTTGGTACCAAAGGAGGTTAGCCCAAGGTATTCGGTTTGTCTTTGATAGCTGCAGGATTTGAAAGTAGGCATATCGTTGGGGCCATCTCGGGTCCATACGCGGTGTACTCAACCTTTGGTATGCTCACGGTGCCAAATGAGTACTAGGGAGATCGGAGTTTGAGTTGTTGTTAACGTTTTTGACTATCGAGTAGGATCTTACCGAGTCTCGTCAGATGAGTATACCGGAAGTGTCGGGACGAGTGTTAAGACAGAGCGTCGATTTGCGTCAAGATGTTGTGGTGTCCTCGGTCAGAAAGAGGCCACCTAGGAGTGGAGGCTCACATGCACGAGCATTATTCAGATTTGTTCATATCAGTACATGTTACTGTTATTAATTTTTAGTTGCAACTGACCTTTCGCGTGAGTCGTTGTGAGGATTCGGTCGAATCCTATTTAAGGGGGTAGAATGTAATACCCGATTATTCGATATCGAATCTTTGTAAAGATTAGAGAGGAAATAAGTTAAAATTTAGAATTTTAGGAGAAGTATGGACCGCCAACCCATATTCGAGAAGAGAGGAGCGACCATAGTGGCCCAAGGCCCATGAGTCGCCGCGACCCATTAGAAGGCAAGGGAGGAGGACCAAACCTCACCCCATTTGCTACGATGGCGCCGTGCTACGATGGCGGCATGCTCTGATGCCTCCGCCACTGCTGCTCCTCCTCTCCCGGCGCCATCTTCCTGCTTTGCTTGTGGCCGACCGTGGGAAGAAGAAGAAGAGGAAGGAAGAGAGGATTGAAGGAGAATGTGGGGACCCCGGAGTTATCTCCATAAGACTGAGACTAATCAAGGTCTTAGGGACATAACTCTAGATCTCCAGAGAATGGATTCCAACTTAACTCCATTTAAATGAGGACTTAACTCAAACTAGAGCCCGACGATCATGCGCGCGCTCCTCTGCGAGCACTACATGATTGTCGGTTCTCCAACAAGTCAAGCGCTACACTTAGTGAGTTAAATAGGAATCGTGAACAGCGAATATGACTTATATTGGCTCCCAAGATCAGCGACCAATATAAGCATACTCTCATCCAACGTTGATCACATCCATACAACATCCATACATAAATATTTCAAAAGGCATACAACATAGTTCCAAGTTTACAATTAATACAAGTGGCCGACCGCCAAATTTAAAGAGAGTATTAAGTAGCAGCGAAACACATAAATAAACCAAAAGACCAGCAATGGTATGCCCCATAACCCATCGGCAACCAAGCGGGAGTTAGATAATAGCAAACTACTCATCGGTGTCGCCTAAATCGACACCGACAAGCTCGTCGGTCTCTAAATCTTCCTCACTGTAAAGCCAGCAAACATCCGGTGAGTACAAAGAGTACTCACAAGTCTTACACAAATAAAAATATTTATGCATAAGGTCATTCAAAGGAAGGGCTCATATTGGCTTAGTTTTGCGAAGACGACGTAATACGAACAACCTACACATACTAGTTTTCATGTGCCCATTTTAAAATCAGATTTGAAGTAGAAGTAAAGCATGCGAATAAGTAATGAACCGAGTAACAAATAAAGCATACCAATGGCAAAGTGGCTTCCCACTTTGATACTACACAAACATGAACATCCCATTCATGATAATTACCAAGTTCACCCACAATTTTAAATCCAAGTCTAACAATAAGCGACCACAAGTTTCAAGCGATCGTCCATAACAGTGGACACGGCTATTCGAATAGATTATACCTGCAGGTGTACTACTTTACCCACACGACTTGATTACCCGTAAGCCTCGGATGCCTCGAATATAGCATACTTCCTATGGTATGCCGGTACGGGTAAATCAAGATACGGTCGTTTTAGCAAGAAGATCCCATTGAGCTAAGTCCCTCAACCCATGGATCCTAGGAAACACAAGGCGTTAACGCCTCCATCCTATATATCCTAGGAAACACAAGGCGTTAACGCCCCATCCTATCGGCCCAAAAGGAACACGGGATTTCACGGTCCCATGCCCTTACAATTTCACCACCGTGGGACTCAACACAATAAAATCTTCCCCTACTTAACCATACGGCACCCATATACGCGCGTGATAGCACGAGTTTTGCTTGAATCGCAACAACCCAAAGTTCGGTCCTTAATTGTCGGACAAGCCAAACCACATACCCAAATCTCGTGCACGAAGGCACCATCACTAACCAACACTTGTCGGACCAAAAGCTCATTTGAAAATGACAAAATTTCACTTATAAAACAGATCGAAGATCTGAAACAAAAGCATATAATGAGAGTTGTGTTTAACCCATAATTGGCGGGCTATTCCGACAATCGAGCTACGGTTCTAGACTTGCATGGCTAAGCAACTCGAACAACGATATTTCAAACATCCTATCATAATTAATTCAGATCTAGGGTAATTCATGGATAGCCACAATGACAAGATAATAGGATGTGTCTAACTATTCATCACAAAAATAGCGACATTACCAAAATAGCATGCAAGCAATTATCATTGCATCTATCCTAACAAATTTGGGATCAAATATGATGCAAAAAGAAAGTTCAAAGGATGCTTGCCTTGCTGGAAAAGTAATTGCTCACTCTCGGTCGCGTAGGAAGTCGATATCAATAGGCTCGGAATCTATATAAATGCAATCTAGAATAAACATCGAGAAATACCTCAAAACTCAAAATGCTAAAAATGCATGATTTTTCTACAGATAGCTGAGTCATGATTTAAGGTGGTTTTGGTGAAAGAATTATTTCATTTTGATTTAGTATGTGAAAGTTATGGTGGTTTGAATTTCAGATTTCAATAAGCCTTTATTTATGTAATTTAATTATGAAGTGAAATTTTGTAGAACAATAGTGAGTACATGGATTACATGGGTAAATAGGCAATATTATTATAAGTTCAAAACAGTTGGGTTTGCTCCAAAGGAGTTTTCATGATTTAGTTATGAATTTTCAAAGTTATCAGTGTTTTCTTTTGTAACAATAATAGTGTTATTAGCTCATTTTCCAAAATAATGCTCTCTGCTACAGAGACATATTTGCAACAAATTTTAATATAAAGTTCATTAAATAAGAAAATTACAGAAATGGTTTCACTCATTTTGGAGTTAAACGAATTAGTTATGCATTTTAGAAGTTATACAAATTTTTGATTCAAAATAACAGATTTCGAATTTCATAAAGTACTTACTACTTTTTCTACGAGTACCTCTAGCGCGATCACGACCAGCGGGCGAGAAATAGTGCATTTTCATTTAACTCGATTTAATTGGCGTTACGACGGTGGGTCCATTATCGCGACACGGTCCACAGGACTCGGTCCACCGGTGCATGCGCACGGTGCACGGTGCTTACGCGGCTGGTCCCACTTGTCAGCCACCTTATGTTACGGTTTAACCCCGCCGTTTTCCGTGCACGGGACCCACGTGTAAGCGACTGTTTTAACTCGTTAAGACAGCATTTAACGCTAATGATTACCTCTTAACCCCTAATCATTTTGCTCTGGCGCTTTGTCGGCGTCGACAGCGAGCTTTTGCCCGTGTGCTTCACGGCGGCTTGCGTGCTGCGCGCCACGGCGATGCGGACCAAGGCCATGTCAGTGCGCAATAGTATTGTGCACCGTTAAGGGCACTCACGGCTTTGGCCGGCTTAGAATGGCGACTAACCGGCGTTGGCGGTGGCGCTCAATACGGCAAAACGAAAACAACACGGTGAAAGCTCGCGGCTGACATTCAAGCGTGTGCCAAGATTCTAGGGACTATGAGAAGGCTACGGCGAAGAGGGTGCTCGGGAAGGCCGAGTCGGTGGAGCACCGACGCGCGCGGAGATGAAGGTGTTGTCAACCCGGCTTCACGTGGAGAGATGGCACCGAGCAAAACCAACTAAAGTGAGTGGTCGGAGCAGCTTAAGCATCGCGGAGATGCTATAAGAGCAAAGAATTGGAAAATGGCTTACAGAAACAAGGTGGGAGGCGAAAAGATTGTTCTTGACGATAATGTTCAAACTTCAATTCAACAAGATCTATCGTGCATTCGAGAAATTGATTGAGGGAAAGCTTTAAAATATCCTAATACACGTTATGACACGAAAGAATGGTTACAAATCTCACGGAAACAAGGATGACAAGACAATGTCCCGAGAGCGCGCTCGGGCGTGATCTAGAGCACGAGGATGGTCAGGGAGCTACAAAGCAAGATAGAAATTGGTATGAGCAAAAATGGATAAGGTATTGAACAAGGAAAAAGGATGGCATCACCGGTGGGAGCTTACTGCGTAGAGAGCAGGGCGAGCTTCCTCTCCTCGGTCAACAGAGGAGAAGTAAGGGATTTGCTAGGGTTGGTGCTAGTTAAAGATGGCCAGCGGACGGAGCGGAGGCGGCGTGACATGCCGGCGCTCGAGATAGGTCAAGCCGGGCGGTGCGGTCACGGCGTTGGCGGGCAGCGTATGAGCTCCTTCGGCGCGTGGCGCTTGAGCTCTGCTCGCGCTGCCGAGGTTGAAGACGCCCGACATGCGGGACCCACCGCGTCGGTGACTCACGCGGCGGCGTAACGCGAGTTGAGCGATTGATCGAACCGTTGGATCACGAATGGACGGACGGGATCGGTGTGTGCAATCGGACCGGTCGAAGGGTAAGCGATCGAGCCGTTGATCCGAGATCAAGGGTTGCATGTCGCGGTGCGATTAGGCGGTTGGGTGAGTCCATTCGCCGAGTCGCTCGAGCAGAGGAACGATGCGCTAGTCGGTTTGGGTCCAAGTTTGGTGAGATTTTAATTGTTTTCCTACTTTGACCAGGGACTTAAAAATAGAAATAAAATTCCTAAAATCATGAAATAAATCATGGGGGTTCTTGGGATAACCTAGTGTCCATAAAAATTATTGAACCCTACTTTTCATGATATAATTTGTGATATATAATTTCAAACTTAAACTAGATCTTTTATTAGTGTTTGAATTTCCTTAGGGTTCAAAACAGTCCCAAAAATTTGGGAAAAATTATATTAATTCGTGATAATTAATATAGTATTTGAATAAATTATTTCCAGAGATACTTCAGTAGCATTTATTTTAGTTTTATAATTGGAGTTCAATTTAAAGTGGATGTTTCATAAGCATTTTGAGATTTTCCAAGTGCAATATTAAAATAAAAAGTTTCAAAACATGATGCATGGTAATGAAATGCATAATAAACCTCTTTATTAATTTGGGGATGTGACAAACCTCCCCCCCCTTACAAAAGATCTCGACCCCGAGATCGATAGGGTGGAAGTAGGATAAACAGTTCTAAAAGAAAACAAAACATTTGTTGTCTTGATTTCCTTCAAAGATAGTGCCAAGATATCTTTGTAGGGTTACAAGGAATGGCTAAAACATTTTTCCTTCCCATTGCTTTGTTTAAACTTTCCTTTCTTGATTCAAAGACAATTTAAGAAGAAGGAAAAAAATCTGGATAGCTAGCTCGTAGTTGATCTTCACGTTCCCAAGTTGCTTCATCTTCAGTGTGGTTACTCCACTGAAGCTTGACGAATTTGATGTTGCGATTTCGCGTCTTGCGCTCCTTTTCTTCAAGAATGCGAATCGGGTGCTCCCGATAGGAAAGATCGGGTTGCAAGTCAAGTTTTTCCAGTTCAGTTGCTTCGGTTGGGATGCGAAGACACTTCTTCAGTTGCGAAACATGGAAGACATCATGTACATCCACAAGTGATGGTGGCAACTCTATTTGATAAGCCACTGGTCCCAACTTTGCTAGAATTCGGAAAGGTCCGATGTAGTGAGGTGCCAATTTGCCTTTGACTTGGAAACGATGTGTTCCTTTCATTGGAGAAACCTTAAGATAGACATGATCATCCACTTCAAAGCTCAACTCACGACGACGACGGTCGGCATAGGACTTCTGGCGGGATTGAGCCGTCCGAAGTCGTTCGCGGATGACACGAACTTGTTCTTCTGCATCCTCTACCAAGGTTGGGCCATAAAATGGCCTCTCCCGACCGGACCAGTTCAAGGGTGTCCTACAAGCTCTTCCATATAATGCCTCGAACGGGGACATTTGAATGCTTGATTGGAAACTATTGTTGTAGGAGAACTCCGCAAAAGGTAAACATTTCTCCCAGTTCTTGCTATAAGACAGCACACATGCTCGGAGAAGATCTTCCAAGATCTGATTCACCCTTCGATCTGCCCATCTGTTTGTGGGTGGTAGCGGGCGAAAGATAGATTGGTCCCCATTGCTTTATGTAAGCACTTCCAGAAGTAGGATGTGAACTGAGGACCTCTATCTGAAATGATGACCTTAGGTACACCATGGAGACAAACAATTCTGGAGATATAAAGCTCAGCTAACTTATCCCCATGGTAGGTGGTCTTGACAGGAATGAAATGGGCAACCTTCGTCAGACGATCAACAATCACCCATATAGAATCAGACCCCGTTTGAGTTTTTGGAAGGCGGTGATAAAATCCATGCCAACTTCTTCCCATTTCCACTTGGGAATGGGCGGGGTTATAGAGTGCTGCCGGTTTCAAATGCTCGGCCTTAACTCTTTGGCATACAACACACTCGGTAACAAATTGAGCGATGTCTTTGTTTCATTCGGCTCCACCATAGTCGCTTCTTAAGATCTTGGTACATCTTGGTGCTACCTAGGTGGATAGAAAACTTTGGAGTCATGGGCCTCCTTGAGAATTAGCTCTCTCAAGGCGTGATCGCAAGGCACCACCAACCGGTTTCCAAACCATAAGGTGCCTTGTGCATCTTCTTTAAAACACTTGGCCTTGCCTTGCTTCACTTCCTCCCGGATCTGAGCTACTTCTTCATCGATCTTACGGGCTTCTCTAATCTGGTCCTCAAGTGTATAATTCACACTAAGGGCAGCAAGGAACCTTCCTCAATTATCTCCAGTGCGAGCGTTGCATCGTAGCACACAAGCTTCTTTGAAATGGGAGTTCCGATAAGCAGCTTGATTTGAGACTTTTCGCTTAGGGCATCGGCAACCACATTTGCTTTTCTGGATGATAATGGAGTCCAAAATCATAATCTTTGATCAACTCAAGCCATCTCCTTTGCCTCAAGTTCAGATCGGCTTGGGTGAAAATATATTTAAGACTCTTGTGGTGGTGTAGATTTATAACGATTGCCGATGAGGTAATGTCGCCAAATCTTGAGAGCATGAACAAGCTGCTGCGAGCTCCAAATCATGAGTGGGATAATTCAACTCATGTGGTCTCAATTGTCTTGATGCATAAGCTACCACTCGGCCCTCTTGCATAAGAACACAACCAGAGCCCAAGGCGAGGCGCATCGCAAGATAAATGTCAAAGCTCTTGTGAATGTCGGGCAAGATGAGTCTTGGAGCTTTGGTCAAGCATTCCTTTAGGATCTGAAAGCTCTCCTCACATTGACGACCATTCGAACTTCTTTTCTTTCTTGAAGTTGAGTCATTGGTCTTGCAATTTTGGAAAAGTTACGGATGAATCTGCGGTAGTAACCCGCAAGTCCAAGAAAAGCTGCGAATGTCGATAATGTTTTAGGTTGTCTCCAATCAAGGACATCTTGCATTTTGCTAGGATCAATGACAATACCGCCCTTGGATAGGACATGCCCCAAGAAACTAACTTCACGAAGCCAGAACTCGCATTTGCTAAATTTGGCATAAAGCTGATGTTGACGAAGCTTCTCCAACACAAGCCTCAAGTGTTGCTCGTGTTCTTCATCAGACTTTGAGTAGATAAGGATGTCGTCAATGAATACAACAACAAACTTATCCAAATACTCCATGAACACTGAATTCATAAGGTTCATGAAGTATCTGGGGCATTCGTCGGACAAAAGACATGACGATGTACTCGTACAACCCGTAACGAGTAGAGAATCTTGTCTTGAATGTCTTCGGTTCGAACTTTAATTTGATGATAGCCCAAGCGCAAATCAACCTTGGAGAATACTTGGGCTCCACTCAATTGATCAAATAAATCATCAATCCGAGGAAGCGGATATTTGTTCTTGATAGTGACTTCATTTAACGGACGGTAGTCAACACACATCCGCAAACTCTTGTCCTTCTTTTTGACAAAGATAGCCGGGCATCCCCAAGGTGAAGAGCTCGGCCTAATAAACCCCTTGTCTTGAAGTTCTTGGAGTTGCTTCTTCAATTCTTCCAATTCATTAGGAGGCATCCGGTATGGCGTTTGAGATCGTGCGATGCAGGGCACAAGCTCGATGACGAACTCGACTTCTCGATCGGGAGGCATGCACAGGAGTTCTTCGGGAATACATCTGTATATTCACACACCACAGGCACTTTCTCAAGTTCAAGAGAGGTACAAGCTTCCAAGGCATAGAGATGAGGACTGCCCACAGAGGGTGCAAAAACGACTTGATTGCCGTCTTCACTAGTGACAGAAATAGACCGCTGAGCACAATCGATCTTTCCTGGTTTTGGACAGCCAATCCATCCCCAAGATTACATCAATACCGCTGATTTTAGCACAATTAAGTTTGCCAAGAAGTTGACATTTTGAATTTCCACTTTTCGTCCGTGGACTTGATCGGTTTGGAAGACCGATCCGTATTGGATTTGATAAGGTGGCTGAAGTTTATGTATTTCAAAATGATTAAGTGCAGCATATTCTTCTCGATGAATGAATGAGATGCTCGGAATCAAATAAAGCGATCTTTGGACAAGAATTAACAAGAAGTGTACCCAAAGCGGCGTCGGAGCGTCGCTCGCCTCCTCAGCGGTGACGTGGTTCACTCGGCCACGTGCAGGGACCTGAGGAGGGGTAGATGCTGCCCTGGGAGGTGGTGTAGGTCTTGCCACAGCCGGTGGTGTAGGAGCTCGATAAACCTGCGGCATTCCCCGCTGCTTGGCGAGGCAAGAAGAAGCATAGTGGCCCTGGCGACCACAATGAAAGCAGGTGACATTAGGCTTGAATGCACCACTGTTTTGGGAGTTCTTACTCCCACTGTGTCGCTGCCCTGTAGGTGGGGAAGGTCGTGCAGGCGCCACAGGAAACCTCGATGGCATTGGAGCCTGAGGACGAGGTGCCTGAGGCGGTCGGTCTTGTTGTCGAACCGCCACTAGCCGAGAACTGAGCGGCCTTCTTCCTCTTCCTGGACTCCTCCACAGCCACACTCTTGTGCTCCACTACAATGGCCTTGTTCACCATGTGCTGGAAGTTCCGGAAGTCATGTACAGCTAAAGCCAGCTGCATCTCCTCAGTCAATCCGCCCATGAACCGGCGCTGGCGGCGAGCATCTGTGGAGACGTCATCCGGGGCATAGCGGGCCAGGAGTTGAACTCGAAGATACTCGTGTGATCTTCCTTCCTTGCTTCAAAGCAAGAAGCTGCTCTTTGCTTGATGGACATGACCCCATCGGAATATAGGCCTCCACGAAAGCCGCACGAAACTTCGTTCCATGATGGAACGTCTCGTCGAGTTGCATGGCGAAAATTATCCCACCATGCCTTCGGCGGCGCCTTCCGGTGATAGGCGGCAAAGAACTCTCTCAATGCCGTGCTTTGGGCAATGGCTAGTTTCTTCTCCACATCTCTCGGCCAATCTTCAGCCTCCATAGGGTCTCGGTACACGCAAAGGTGGGAGGATTTGTTCGCTGAAACTCGGCGAGACCCCACGCTGCCTCGATGTCCCCTCCCCTGCTGCCGTAGGAGCGGGGAGAAGTGTTGCGAGCTATAGCCTCCGGGATCTGGTGCGATCCATCTGTTCCTCTCGTCGAGCCAAGACTTCCGCCATAGTGGGTGGCGAGGAAGCACTTCCTCGGAGGAGGCGTCCCGCGGACGGTCTTCTTTGAGAGGGCTCACCCCTCTCCTCGCGGCGTAAAGTTACGCTCTGCAGCAGAGCGAGTGCCACGGGTGGAGATCCCCATCGTGTGAGCTCTAGCACGAGTGTTGGGGCACGACATCTGGAGTGACAAGGAATGTTAAAAGAGGCTAAGATTGAGGGAAAAATGCGAATAATAAAACTTTGGACAGCAAGCACAAAGTTCTTAATTAAGCATGCATAATGATATAAAATGCACCAAATCACAACACCAAAAGAGGCGTACAAAGGCACTAAGGCCAGTACAAGATTCATAACTTCAAATCATAATTCTTCCAAAGCAATTACATTCATAGGGCAGGTGCGAAAAGCAACTACAGGAAATATAGTTCTTGCAAGAGAAACATTAAGAGTTCCGTTATTACTAGCCTATTGCAGAAATCAAAGATACATGCTTGCCCAAAATCTTACGCCTACAACATCCTAAATGTTGTTCGGTCAAAGTTCTTGAAACTCGTCGAGAAGATGTGCCTCGGGGATCCCGTATCATCGGGGTCTCCAAAATTAGGAAACGCAAAGGGAGCCTTGCTCTATCACATGGCCTCAGCGAGTTCCATCCTCTGATACGAGCAAAACCAAGCGACATGCGGACCTGGCGTCTCGTCCCATAGTTGGGTACATGCCCTGGCACTTCCGGAAGACGGTACATCGGTGGCGCTGAAGCATATGGGGAAATCTCATTCGTGCCATAAACCACATGGCGGTCAATAATCCCCATGTTACACATGAGTTGTAGGTGTTCTTGGGCCACCACGAGACGTTGACGAGTCTCGTACAACTCATACTGATGCTGCCGATGGATTTGATCCATGATATGGACCAATCTCGCCAACTGCCTAACCTGGGGATCTTCCCCAAACTGAATCCGGGGAAAGGTGTCCACCTCCGTGCCACGCTCGCACATAGGAAAATGGTAGTAAGGCGGCTGAGACAACTCCGTCAGATCATAACGGAGATGGCTCATAGCCACACGAGCCACTTCCTGTAGAGCCATGGCCTCCGAAGTGCCACGTGCCTGGAAACAATATGGGATACTCCCCGTGACTCGTCTGGCGATAATGTTGATCACGGCCAAGTATTCCTCCATGCCTGGCCCCCTGTCGCGGCGATAGATGGCGTAAGATGGCTGATAGGTGAAGTTCGCCCTCCACATCATTTCCCGGAGAAGCGCCGGGTATCCATCCACGTTCTCAGCTTGAGTTTCTTTGACCAGGTATTGGCGACTCATCTAAAAGCAAGAACAATAAGGTAAGATTTCTTTAAAAATAGAAATAGGGTAAGAAAAGATACTAGGATGGATGAGGAATAAAAGATATTCCTAACTTAAACTTTCTGAAATTAATTTGATAATTTCAAAAATAATTTGACTCAAGGAGGCTTACTAACTCTAACGTCAGTGCTATCTCTAACCTACAGTCAGTATGGCTCTAATACCAACGCTGTGGGGACCCCGGAGTTATCTCCATAAGACCGAGACTAATCAAGGTCTTAGGGACATAACTCTAGATCTCCAGAGAATGGATTCCAACTTAACTCCATTTAAATGAGGGACTTAACTCAAACTAGAGCCCCGACGATCATGCGCGCCGCTCCTCTGCGAGCACTACATGATTGTCGGTTCTCCAACAAGTCAAGCGCTACACTTAGTGAGTTAAATAGGAAGCCATGAACAGCGAATATGACTTATATTGGCTCCCAAGATCAGCGACCAATATAAGCATACTCTCATCAACGTTGATCACATCCATACAACATCCATACATAAATATTTCAAAAGGCATACAACATAGTTCCAAGTTTACAATTAATACAAGTGGCCGACCGCCAAATTTAAAGAGAGTATTAAGTAGCAGCGAAACACATAAATAAACCAAAAGACCAGCAATGGTATGCCCCATAACCCATCGGCAATCAACTGGGAGTTAGATAATAGCAAACTACTCATCGGTGTCACCTAAATCGACACCGACAAGCTCGTCGGTCTCTAAATCTTCCTCACCTGTAAAAGCCAGCAAACATCTGGCTGAGTACAAAGAGTACTCGCAAGTCTTACACAAATAAAAATATTTATGCATAAGGTCATTCAAAGGAAGGGCTCATATTGGCTTAGTTTTGCGAAGACGACGCAATACCGAACAACCTACACATACTAGTTTTTCATGTGCCCATTTTAAAATCAGATTTGAAGTAGAAGTAAAGCATGTGAATAAGTAATGAACTGAGTAACAAATAAAGCATACCAATGGCAAAGTGGCTTCCCACTTTGATACTACACAAACATGAACATCCCATTCATGATAATTACCAAGTTCACCCACAATTTTAAATCCAAGTCTAACAATAAGCACCACAAGTTTCAGCGATCGTCCATAACAGTGGACACGGCTATTCGAATAGATTATACCTGCTGGGGTGTACTACTTTACCCACACGACTTGATTAGCCCGTAAGCCTCCGGATGCCTCCGAATATAGCATACTTCCTATGGTATGCCGTAGGGTAAATCAAGATACGATCGTTTTTAGCAAGAAGATCCCATTGAGCTAAGTCCCTCAACCCATGGCTCCTAGGAAACACAAGACGTTAACGCCCCCATCCTATCGGCCCAAAAGGAACACGGGATTTCACGGTCCCATGCCCTTACAATTTCACCACCGTGGGACTCAACACAATAAAATCTTCCCCTACTTAACCATACGGCACCCATATACATGCGTGATAGCACGAGTTTTGCTTGAATCGCAACAACCCAAAGTTCGGTCCTTAATTGTCGGACAAGCCAAACCACATACCCAAATCTCGTACGAAGGCACCATCACTAACCAACACTTGTCGGACCAAAAGCTCATTTGAAAATGACAAAATTTCACTTATAAAACAGAATCGAAGATCTGAAACAAAAGCATATAATGAGAGTTGTGTTTAACCCATAATTGGCGGGCTATTCCGACAATCGAGCTACGGTTCTAGACTTGCATGGCTAAGCAACTCGAACAACGATATTTCAAACATCCTATCATAATTAATTCATCTGGGGTAATTCATGGATAGCCACAATGACAAGATAATAGGATGTGTCTAACTATTCATCACAAAAATAGCGACATTACCAAAATAGCATGCAAGCAATTATCATTGCATCTATCCTAACAAATTTGGGATCAAATATGATGCAAAAGAAAGTTCAAAGGATGCTTGCCTTGCTGGAAAAGTAATTGCTCACTCTCGGTCGCGTAGAGTCGATATCAATAGGCTCGGAATCTATATAAATGCAATCTAGAATAAACATCGAAATACCTCAAAACTCAAAATGCTAAAAATGCATGATTTTTCTACAGTAGCTGAGTCATGATTTAAGGTGGTTTTGGTGAAAGAATTATTTCATTTTGATTTAGTATGTGAAAGTTATGGTGGTTTGAATTTGATTTCAATAAGCCTTTATTTATGTAATTTAATTATGAAGTGAAATTTTGTAGAACAATAGTGAGTACATGGATTACATGGGTAAATAGGCAATATTATTATAAGTTCAAAACAGTTGGGTTTGCTCCAAAGGAGTTTTCATGATTTAGTTATGAATTTTCAAAGTTATCGAGTGTTTTCTTTTGTAACAATAATAGTGTTATTAGCTCATTTTCCAAAATAATGCTCTCACTACAGAGACATATTTGCAACAAATTTTAATATAAAGTTCATTAAATAAGAAAATTACAGAAATGGTTTCACTCATTTTGGAGTTAAAGCGAATTAGTTATGCATTTTAGAAGTTATACAAATTTTTATGTTCAAAATAATGATTTCGAATTTCATAAAGTACTTACTACTTTTTCTACCGAGTACCTCTAGCGCGGTCAGCGACCAGCGGGCGAGAATAGTGCATTTTCATTTAACTCAGATTTAATTCGGCGTTCGACCGGTGGGTCGTATCGGCGACACGGTCCACGCGGACTCGGTCCCCGGTGCATGCGCACGGTGCCGCGGTGCTTCTGTGGTGGTCCCACTTGTCACCACCTTATGTTACGGTTTAACCCGCCGTTTTCGTGCAGGACCCACGTATGCGGCTCGTTTTAACTCGTTAAGACGGCATTTAACGCTAATGATTACCTCTTAACCTAATCATTTTGCTCTGGCGCTGTCGTCGTCGGCAACGGGCTTTTGCCCCGTGTGCTTCACCGCTTGACTTCGGCGTGTTGTGCGCCACGGCGATGCGGACCAAGGCCATGTCAGTGCGCAATAGTATTGTGCACCGTTAAGGGCACTCCACGGCTTTGGCCGAGGCTTAGAATGGCGACTAACCGGCGTTGGCGGTGGCGCTCAATACGGCAAAACGAAAACAACACAATGAAAGCTCGCGCTGACATTCAAGCGTGTGCCAAGATTCTAGGGACTATGAGAAGGCTACTGGCGAAGAGGGTGCTCGGGAAGGCCGAGTCATTGGAGCACCGGCGGCGCGGAGATGAAGGTGTTGTCAACCCGGCTTCACGTGGAGAGATGGCGAGCAAAACCAACTAAAGTGAGTGGTCGGAGCAGCTTAAGCATCGGCAGGAGATGCTATAAGAGCAAAGAATTGGAAAATGGCTTATGAAACAAGGTGGGAGGCGAAAAGATTGTTCTTGGCCGATAATGTTCAAACTTCAATTCAACAAGATCCTATCGTGCATTCGAGAAATTGATTGAGGAAAGCTTTAAAATATCCTAATACACGTTATGACACGAAAGAATGGTTACAAATCTCACGGAAACAAGGATGACAAGACAATGTCCCGAGTGCGCTCGGGCGTGATCTAGAGCACGAGGATGGTCAGGAGCTACAAAGCAAGATAGAAATTGGTATGAGCAAAAATGGATAAGGTATTGAACAAGGAAAAGGATGGCATCACCGGTGGGAGCTTACTGCGTAGAGAGCAGGGCGAGCTTCCTCTCCTCGGTCAATGAGAGGAGAAGTAAGGGATTTGCTAGGGTTGGTGCTAGTTAAAGATGGCCAGCGGGACGAGCGGAGGCGGCGTGACATGCCGGCGCTCGGAGATAGGTCAAGCCGGCGGTGCGGTCACGGCGTTGGCGAGGCGCGAGCTCCGCCGCGTGGCGCTTGAGCTCGCTCGCGCTGCCGAGGTTGAAGACGCCCCGACATGCGGGACCCACGCGTCGGTGACTCCACAGCGCTGCGCAACGCGAGTTGAACGATTGATCGAACCGTTGGATCACGAATGGGCGGACGGGATCGGTGTGTGCTGTCGGACGGTCGAAGGGTAGGCGATCGAGCCGTTGATCCGAGATCAAGGGTTGCATGTCGCGGTGCGATTAGGCGGTTGGGTGAGTCCATTCGCGAGTCGGCTCGAGCAGGAAACGATGCGCTAGTCGGTTTGGGTCCAAGTTTGGTGAGATTTTAATTGTTTTCCCTACTTTGACCAGGGACTTAAAAATAGAAATAAAATTCCTAAAATCATGAAATAAATCATGGGGGTTCTTGGGATAACCTAGTGTCCATAAAAATTATTGAACCCTACTTTTCATGATATAATTTGTGATATATAATTTCAAACTTAAACTAGATCTTTTATTAGTGTTTGAATTTCCTTAGGGTTCAAAACAGTCCCAAAAATTTGGGAAAAATTATATTAATTCGTGATAATTAATATAGTATTTGAATAAATTATTTCCAGAGATACTTCAGTAGCATTTATTTTAGTTTTATAATTGGAGTTCAATTTAAAGTGGATGTTTCATAAGCATTTTGAGATTTTCCAAGTGCAATATTAAAATAAAAAGTTTCAAAACATGATGCATGGTAATGAAATGCATAATAAACCTCTTTATTAATTTGGGGATGTGACAGAGAATTTCTTCGTGAGATTTGATCAGCGATCTCCGATGGTTCTACAAGGGTAATGATCGATTTCCCTCGCTGTTTAGGTTGTTTCAGATGCGAATTCGATTAGTTTGATTGGATTGAATTGCTGCCGTTAGAATTTCAGTTCTGTCCCGAATGTTGCGTGACCTGTTTCGTGATCTTAGAGGCCGATTTTGAGTTGTCCATCTCCTAGAGGTATGTAGGTATTGTTCTTAGCTTTCGGTGGCAGCCAAGAACACTAAATTCCGACATACGGATCAAAAGTTATGTTCATTTTAGTTTCTGCTGTCCAGAATTCTGACGAGAATTAGCACACTCTGTAATTGTTAATATTTGACCTAGTTAGAGGAAGATTCAGAAGTCTTTCCCATAACGACTTTTGTACGTGATCTCAGTAGCTTTCAGGATTGATAAAGAACACCCCGTTTGGATTTGTAGAACAAAAGTTATGCACGTTTTAAGTTGACTGTCCAGAACCCTCACGAGAACGAATTGTCAAATTGCCTTTTAATATATGTTCAGGTTAATGGAAAATTCAGGGCTTTCACCCAACTAGGTTATTATAGGACTGGGTCTTAGATTTTGATATTGATAAAGAACTCTAAGTTTTGTTTAGCCAATTAGAAGTTATGGCATTCACCGTGCTGCTGTCCAGAATTGCTGGTAGTTTTGACAGAAGGTGTTCGTCAGTCTTTTGGAGTTAGATACATATATAATTCGGGATTTCCATCAACTAGGTTGTTGTAGATAATCTCTTTACCTTTCAGGCAAACCTGAGAACACCCCTTTTCGAGTTTTAGAGCAAAAGTTATGCTCCTTTTACGGCTGCTGTCCGATAAGGCTTACTGCTAGAGTGTGGATTAACTCAAGCAACGTGTACAATTAAGTGATGGGGTTGGCGTATGAGTTAGGGGCGATGCGAGTAGTGTCTTGATGCCTTGGTTCTTATTGAAGTAACTTATTGGTGTAGGGCGTGAGGCGCCGAGGTTAGCGGCATCATCGTTGTCTCCCAACGCATCGCAACGCTAAAGGCAAGTACACTGTGATTGTATGAATTGTGTATGTTTGATGCATGATGCTCGTACTGTGTTTTCGTTTGATACGTGAGAAGTTTCGATGATCATGTTCATGTTCCGTCCACGGGAGTGGAGCTCCACGAGAGTGGAGCTCCACGAGAGTGGAGTCTAATATATTCGGAGATGATGCTAGTCCTTAATCATAAGTATATCGACAATCATATGTTTTGTGGATACTGGATGCTTGTTGTTCGTGTTGTATTTTCATTTGATATGTGACAAGCTTCGATGATACATTCTTTTCGTATATGTGGATACGATGTTAGACATAATACATAAGGTCATTCATGCATCCATGTTCATGTTCCGTCCACGGAGTGGAGCTCCACGAGTGGAGTCTAAAGTCCCATCAATTCGGTATGGGCATGTGAAGTCCCACCATTCCAATGTGGGCGTTTTGGACACCCGTATGAAAGCGTTCTTCATACGGTATTTTGGATCCCGTATTTGATAAATACGGGCTTAAGTGAACACCGCGGGTGTGTCACTAGCTATACCGGTATAAGCGAGTGCAGTCCATTCAATTCGTAAGATCCTTTCATTCCATTCATTCATTAAGCATCGAGTGTTATGTTCATATTCTTTAACGTTGTGGTCATGTTTATCTTTCTTGCATGTTTATTAATTCGTTGTACTTTGAGTCTCGGACTCACTCTTGCTTTGTTTGTTTATTTTAGGTATTCGTTGAGGATGACTCTATTGGGAGGGAGTAGACATGCACTATCCACTCATTCACTACATTTCAGTTTCAATAATAAGATTTGATTCTGTCATTCGTTTGTTTAGTGATGAACTGTAATAAACGAAGTTATATATGGTTGATTACCTCTCCTTAGTTACGGATGGTTAATTCTACAGTGAAACACAGTCATCGCTTTGTTATGCTTATATGGTTCAGCCATTGTCAACATTCTCTAGTATTGAAGTCGTATGCTAGGTTCTTTAGGTAACAATTTGGCTTCTGAATAGCCAGGGTGTTACAGTTGGGGTGTTACAAATGGTATATTCTTATCATAGTTGATGATTTTTCGAGATACTAGTATTATGTAGTAACCAACTCTCATGTAAATTAAAATCAAATTCAATTAGGAGCGAGTTCACCTGTTGATTAATCTTTTTAGCTCGTGTTCGTGTAATCGGTCCACTCGGTGGGATGTCCTCATCATCCTCCCCCTCTTGAAAAGGAGTCGTCCTCGACTCTGATTCTTCCGGTCCAAAGAACGGTGACAAATCAGCAACATTAAATGTAGAACTCACAGCATAATCATCACCTGGAAGCTCTATCTTATATGCATTATCATTGATCTTCTCGAGTACTCTGAATGGACCATCTCCTCGAGGCATCAACTTGGACTTACGCTTATCCGAAAAGTGTTCTTTGCGTAGATGCACCCAAACTAGGTCACCCGGTTCAAATAGCATCTTCTTTCTTGACTTGTTCGCCTTCTCAGCATAGTAATGCGTCTTCTTTTCAATTTCTTCTTTAGTCTTGACATGAATTTGCTTTACATATTTAGCACGCTTTGACGCCTTCATATTAGCACGTTCTTGTAGCGGAACAGCAAATCAAGTGGTGTGATCGATTTAAAACCATACACCACCTCGAACGGGCACAATTGGGTAGTAGAATGTACTGCCCTATTGTACACGAACTCCACATGTGGCAAACAATCTTCCCACTCTTTTAGATTCTTCTTAATCATCGTTCGTAGTAGCATTGAAAGTGTTCTATTCACCACCTCCATTTGTCCATCCGTTTGTGGGTGATAAGTTGTTGAGAATAACAACTTTGTCCCGAGCTTGGTCCACAAAGTCTTCCAAAAGTAGCTCATGAACTTGACATCACGATTTGAAATAATTGTCCTTGGCATGCCATGCAATCTCACGATTTTCCTGAAAAACAAGTCAGCTACATGTGACGCATCATCGCTTTTGTGACAGGGAATAAAATGTGTCATTTTTGCAACCTATCCACAACTACAAAAACTGAATCCCTCCCCGTCTTAGTCCTAGAAAATCTTAAAACAAAGTCCATACTAATATCCTCCCAAGGTACACTAGGAACAGGGAGTAGAGTATATAAACCATGTGGATTAAGTTTAGATTTCGCTTTGTGTCATGTCACACATCGCTGTACAAACCTTTCAACATCACGCCTCATCTTAGGCCAATAAAAGTGACCGCTCAACATCATGAAGATCTTCTCTCTTCCAAAGTGTCCCATTAATCCACCTGCATGAGATTCCTGCAATAAAAGCAAACGCACGGACAAATCTGGAACACATAATTTGTTAGCACGAAACAAGAACCCATCATGTACATGAAACTTGCTCCATCCTTTCCCATCTTTGCATTTAGAATATGGTTCTGAAAATTCATGGTTGGAAGCATATAAATCTTTCAAACTCTCTAATCCGGGTACCTTTACTTCCAATTGATTTAAAAGCACATTCTTTCTAGATAAAGTATCAACTACCACATTCTATTTTTCTTTCTTGTACTTAACAACATATGGGAAAGTTTCAATGAATTCTACCCATTTGACATGTCTACGGTTCAGTTTAGCTTATTTTTTCAAATATTTCAAAGCTTCATGATCAAAGTGAATAACAAATTCTTTAGGCCAAAAATAATATTGCCAAGTCTCAAGCACACGTACTAAAGCATACAATTCTTTATCATACACAGGGTAGTTCAATTGAGCACCTCCTAGTTTCTCACTAAAGTATGCTACGGGTTTTCCTTCTTGCATCAAAACACCACCAATACCTATTCCACTAGCATCACATTCAATTTCAAAAGTCTTAGCGAAATCAGGTAAAACAAGCAATGGTGCTTCAATTAAACGTTTCTTTAGCTCTTGAAAAGCTGTTTCTTGTGGTGCACCCCATTCAAACACAACACCCTTTTTAGTTAACTCATTTAATGGGGCAGCAATGGTACTGAAATCTTTGACAAAACGCCGATAGAAACTAGCAAGACTATGAAAGCTTCGAATTTGACTAACATTCACAGGGGTAGGCCAATTCTTAATTGCTTCAGTTTTAGATTCATCTACCTCAATACCTTGTCCGAAACAACATAGCCTAAGAACACCACTTTATCAGTACAAAAAGTGCATTTATCAAGATTAGCATACAGTTTCTCATTCCTAAGCACTTCTAACACTTGTCTAGTATGATCAATGTTTTCATCCATCGTTTTGCTATAGATCAAAATATCATCAAAGTATACCACAACAAATTTATCAATGAATATTCTTAAATCATGATTCATCAATCGCATGAATGTACTAGGTGCATTAGATAATCCAAAAGGCATAACTAACCACTCATACAATCCAAATTTAGTCTTCAAAGCAGTCCTCCATTAATCACCAAGTTTCATCCTAATCTGATGGTATCCACTCCTCAAATCAATTTTGGAGAATATAACAGCACCACTAAGTTCATCTAGCATATCATCTAACCTAGGAATAGGATGAAGATATCTAACAGTGATATTGTTAATGGCACGACAATCAACACATATTCTCCATGTACCACCTTTCTTAGGAACAAGAATTACAGGAACAGCGCAAGGACTAAGACTTTCACGTACATACCCTTTCTCAAGTAGCCCTTGCACTTGGCGCTGAATTTCTTTGATCTTTTCCGGATTGGTACGGTATGGTGGACGATTTGGAAGTGATGCGCCGGGAACTAGATCAATTTGATGCTCTATTCCACGCAATGGCGGAAGTCCCACCGGTATCTCTTCCGAAAACACATCCTCAAATGCCTGCAAAAGAGAGAAAACACCACTAGGGAGAGAGTTAAGTCGTTAGTTGAAAGCAAAACAATTGCATCTTTGTACACAAGTACAAAGTGCATTTTTGATAGGTTATTGCTCACATCTCTCAAATCTGATTTTGTGGCTAACATAACCAACCCTCCCTCATTCTTACTTTTTTCCCTCATATTTGGCTTGTGGCTCTCACTCACCGATGTGTGGAAATCACTCTTTTCCTTTTTTTTACTCTCATTTTCAGCAAGCTTCTTTTGCTGAAATTTAGCATGTATTTGACTAGGAGTCATTGGATTAAGCTCCTTTGTCTTCCCCTTCCACTTAAAAGCATATCTATTGGAACGGCCATCATGTTGCACACTTCTATCATATTGCCATGGCCTTCCCAACAGTAGATGATACATAGTCATAGGCACCACATCACACTCAACGGTGTCCTCATAATCACCAATCTTAAAAGTAACATGCACCACAAACTGAACCTTCATATCCCCACATTCGCTAAACCATTGCACATGATATGGACGCGGATGTTTCAGCTTCTTTAACCCAAGCTTCTCACACAATTCAACGCTAGCCAAGTTATGACAACTACCTTCATCAATAATAAGTTTGATTACCTTGTTGTTTACCTTGGCTTGTGTTTGAAACAAGTTGAATCGATGCAGATGTGCATCTTCTTCTTGTGCAAGCATGCTCAAGTTTTTAGTGACTACTGGTGCCTCTTCCGTTTCATAACTCAACACATCAATCCCATCACTGTCATCTGATGCATTTTCATATCTCTCCTTTTCATGACTGAGCTCAACCTCATCTTCGCTTGCAGATTCAAACTCTCCATCTTCTGTCATAAGCATGACTCGGTTGTTGGGACACTCTCTAGCTATGCGCCCACGTACCAAACACTTGAAGTATTGAATTTCTCTACTCTTTGCTGTAGCATTAATTGAAGATGTAGGGGATGGAGCCACCTTCTTCTCACTTGATGCAGGTGCTGATTTTGCAATCGAGGAAGAATGAGCATTAGTATTTGAACTAGTACTAGCTGAAGATGTACCTCATCCCAAACTGAAGCGTGCTTTGGTGGCATTAGATGAGGATGATGGAGCTTTCAAGTTGAAAGATGATGTCCTTGGTGCTGGTTTCATATCTTTTAGCAACTGCTTCTCCGCCTTTGTAGCTTGATGCACCAAATCAACAACAGTATTGTAGGGCTGATATTGCACTACGTATTTAATGTTTTTATTTAGGCCAAACAGAAAACATGCAAGTGTTTGCTCTTCATCTTCGTGCACATGTACTCTAATCATAGCTTGCTCCATCTCCTTGTAGTATTCCTCTACCGAACGACCTTCCTGCCTCAAATTCTGTAATTTATCAAAAAGATCGCGTTTATAAGTGGTAGGAACAAAACGTGCTCTTAGCTCTTACTTCATTTCAGCCCATGATGCAATTGGAGGTTTCCCATTGTCTCCTCTTTGGTTCAATACTTGCTCCCACCAAATCAACGCATACCCATCAAACTCAAGTGACGCCATGTGTGGCTTCTTCTCTTCCGAATAATTGTGCATCCGGAATATCTTCTCTACCTTGAGCTCCCATGTGAGATATGCATCTGGATCGGAAGCACCTTCAAATTTGGGAATATTAAACTTGAGCTTCCTAATTTTTTCCTCCATGTGCTGCTCATCATGACGACGGCCATGTCGTTGATAGTTATCATTGCGGTGTAACCAAACATCGTCACGAAGTCCTCAATGTGGGCGACACCGCCGCGTCCACGGCCACACCCACGTCCACGGCCTCTCCCTTGGCCATGGTCAGCGCCCAAAACACCTCCCCCACGCCCGGGAAGGGGTGGACAAACCGCGTTGGCAGCGACTCGACCCGCTTGAGCTTCTCTAGCTAATCGTGCAGCCCTCTCCTCATCGGTCTCATCAAGCTCAATGCCTTCGTCATGGACAACAACTGGGCCCTGCTCTTTGCGAAGCTCCTCCAGTATCTCTCTCCTCAAGACACTCATGCTGTCATTTAATTGAGTGTTGAAATCATTTGTGAGCTTCTCAAGGTCAGCTTGTGTAACATATGCCTGTTCTCCTTCTTTCCCTGACATGGTTAGTGCAAACAAAGAAAAAGTATATATGTGGATGTAGAAGTTTTTATTTGTGGAAATCACTCAACCTCACCTTCTCTTACCGACCAAAGTTCTTATGCGTCCTTGATGGAATTGAAGAGCTGCACGCACTTTGGTGACGGTAGACAACACAAGGTGATAGATTAAGCGAATTCAATTGCACAAACACTGTTAGACAATGGCTTATTTGTGGAGCTTGGAGGGAAAAGTATTTACCTATGCAATCTGAAATTTCTAGATATTGTAAAGCTAGGTAACAATCCAAACTAGAAATCAATGCCTAGTTGCTGATCCAAAAGATTTAAGCAAAGAACGAAGCAACTCACACGCAAAGATGATGGAACTTAGTGCAATCAAAGGAATGAGCTAACATATAAAAAAATGATGAATAACTAGCTCGTATTGCACAAGTTATGGAGAGATGCTAGCTAATTACTCAAAGATATAAATCAGGACACAAGATTGCTCAAAACAATGAAATAGCACAATGTGAAAATAGATACCTTCTAGGTGTGCTCACAAAACAATACCACCAAGCACTTTTTTAATTTTTTTGTCTCTGTCTTTTTTTTGTCTTTTGTTTTTTTTCTCCTCTGCTTTTTTTTCTTCTTCTGTTTTTTTGGTACTTTGGCCAACAAAAATTGTTCACATATAGCAGCACAAGCATATTAGGTATATCAAAAACTTACAAGCTAGATGGTGCAATGAGATGAAAACGAGCAGCCCTCGAGCAATAACAACTAACTAGTCTCAAATAAGAGCAAAGTATTCGCAAAGTATTGAATTGGCTCACAAAATATATATGCAAGGATTTTTTTCGCGTACTGCTACTGTAGCTCCACGCGCAGAATTTTTGTTTTTCTCAGCACTGCCGCACGACAGGGGTAGCACCGTGTATAGCACAAGATTTGTTTTTCAGTGGGGGCACTGTAGCTCATGCTACTGTAGCAAACGCGGTCCTGTAGCAGTCTGCAGCACTGTAGCTCACGCGCGACTTTGTTTTACTACATGCGACAGGCGATATCGGCTTGTGCGCGCGTATAAGACAGCGGTCGAAAAAAATCGCGTCACGCCTTTGTAGCAAAATGGAGCGATGAAACATCAGTAGATCGCGCAGACGCTTATTGTAGCAGACGAACTTTTTTTTCAACACGACCGGCGGTGAGGGCCTACTGCAGCGGTACTGTACTAGATTGTTTTTTTCTGATTTTTGATTGAGCACAAGATCAAGCAACGCAAATGAAAACTATGATCAGCGGCTAAACACAGTTTCTAATGGATTAAAACCTAACAAACTCACTAAAAAATAAGATTGAACTACGGCTAAAGGGATTTTTTTTGGGCCTTTTTGTGTATAGGAAAGAAAATAAATCTAATTACGGGTAAATTGATCATACCGTGGTAACCGCGCTCTGATACCAAGATGATACGGGGGATGCCCGATCTTCACGACGTAGGATCAATGATAACTTTGGATCCGTGCAACCTGACGAAACGATGGCACCAACCACTGTCAAACAGTAACATGCGACAAAAGAATTCGCCCAACCACACGCTCGTGATCCCGTCTACCCGATCACACTAAGTAGATGTGTCGCTGCTCCTGCAAAACACAAGGAATCACAAGAACGACGGAACGACACAGATTGGAACTCCATATTCTAGTGTGGGCAATATTGCTCAAACTCTAGAATCAAGAATATATTGATCTGTAAAAAAAAACATTGTCCCTGAGTTACGTGGTGCGAACAGCATTATATAGGGCGCACCTCCCATCTGTATCAGACTCAAGTTCAGAAACTAAAGATACAAAAGTAACCGACTTAGAATAAAAAAACTTCCTAATTAATTATTTCCGTTTGCAACGACGAAATCTGGATTCACCCGACTCTGGGGTACACACGCATGCATCATCATGTGTGTGGGTACACACGCATGCATCAATGAATGCCAGGTCCACTCGTCGCTTCATGCCCAATTTCTTGTGGGTCCCATTTATTAATTAGTGGCAATTGTAAACTATTATTCTTGTTGGTGCATATGTAGAGACATGGTGGGGCTTGTAGCTTCGTGCATGTCATGTCCAGTCTTTTGGTTTGATTGTTCTCCCATGGCAAACAATAGATGGTTCTTTCATGTTCCAAAATCTCCAAACGTACAAATATGAGAACAATTAAAATACTAGCATTAGATAGTAATCAGCTTTCATGTCAATTAAAACCAAATTCAATTAGGAGCAAGTTCACCTGTTGATTAATCTTTTTAGCTCGTGCTCGTGTAATCGGTCCAATCGGTGGGATGTCCTCATCAGTGAGGATGGTTCTATGGTTAGAAATAAGGCTAGATTAGTAGCGCAGGGTTTTAGCCAAGTTGAGGGGTTAGACTTTGATGAGACTTTTGCTCCTGTTGCTAGAGTAGAAGTCATTCACATTCTGCTTGCATTTACTGCATCTAAGCAATTTAGGTTGTTTCAGATGGATGTCAAGAGTGCTTTTCTGAATGGTTTTATAGAGGAGGAAGTGTATGTTAGACAACCCCCAGACTTTGAAAATCCCAAGCATCCACATCATATTTTCAGGCTTTCTAAAGCCTTGTATGGCCTTAAGCAAGCCCCCACAGCCTGGTA
Source organism: Ampelocalamus luodianensis (assembly GCA_036346255.1). Taxonomy (NCBI): domain Eukaryota; kingdom Viridiplantae; phylum Streptophyta; class Magnoliopsida; order Poales; family Poaceae; genus Ampelocalamus; species Ampelocalamus luodianensis. The sequence continues at coordinate 78,641,272 of CM070621.1, forward strand.
TGAGAAGCTTAAGACCTTCTTACTTAAGAATAACTTTGAGATGGGTAAGGTAGACAAGACCCTGTTCATTCTTAGGCATGGTAATGACTTTCTGCTTGCTCAAATTTATGTAGATGATATTATCTTCGGTGGTTCTTCTCATGCTCTTGTTTCCAGTTTTTCTAAGACTATGTTTAGGGAATTTGAGATGAGTATGATCGGAGAGCTCAACTACTTTCTGGGGCTTCAAATCAAGCAATGCAAGGAAGGGATTTTCATCCATCAGACGAAGTACACCAAGGATCTACTCAAGCGATTCGAGGTGGGTGAGTGCAAGCCGATCGCCACTCCCATAGCGACTTCGACTATTTTGGATCTAGACGAGGAAGAAGAAGTCGTGGATCAACACGAGTACCGCAGCATGATCGGCTCCCTCCTCTACCTAACAGCCTCAAGACCGGACATCCACTTCGTGGTATGCCTCTATGCGAGGTTTCAAGCGTCTCCGAGGACTTCCCATCGCCAAGCCGTTAAGCGCATTTTCAGGTACCTTCACTCTACCCTCTAGTATGGTATTTGGCATTCCTGCTCATCTTCCTTGTCTATTTAGGGGTTTTCTGATTCTGATTTTGTGGGCTGTCGACTGGATAGGAAGAGTACCTCAGGCACTTGTCACCTTCTAGGCACTTCTCTTGTCTCTTGGTCTTCTAGGAAGCAGTCCTCTGTTAAACAATCTACTGAAGAAGCTGAATATGTAGTTGGCGCTAGTTGCTGTAGTCAGATTCTGTGGATGGTGTCCACTCTTAAGGACTATGGGTTAACTTTTGCTAGTGTTCCTCTTTTATATGACAACACTTCTACCATTAACATTGCTAAGAACCCTGTGCAACACTCTAGGACTAAGCATATTGATATTCGCTATCACTTCCTTAGAGACCATGTAGAGAAGGGTGATATTGTGCTAGAATTTGTGGAGTCCGAGGCTTAGTTAGCTGATATTCTCACCAAGTCTTTAGACCCAGCTAGGTTTGCTACCTTGGGGAGTGAGTTAGGGGTAATTTACCCCTAGGGTTGGTTTGAGGGAGAGTTGGTTCTTTTCTGAACTTTCCTTGTTCATCTGATCTTTCCCTGATCTGTTTCTGAACCTGTTTATTCTTTTTTTATCTTTTTAGGCTTTTCAGTTCTTCTTGCATCTCATTGTATCATATTGCATTTATATGAAAATCACGAAAATATGCATTGTAATATAAGCTTTACTACTTGTCTTTTAAAAAAAGATGAAGTTTTGCTTATTACCCTTCTGAGCTTTAGTGTTTCAATGTTTTCTCAGTTTCATGTCTAGTTCTTTGACTTGCTAGAATTATCATGCTTTCACATGTATAGCTAAGTCTTTCCTAAATAAGCTAGAACTTTAAGACAACTTGAACTAAAAATTGCAATTTGTGGATCTTTTAGCTAGTTGCATAATCAGTGATCCTCTTGTGACATTGACCCTGTCAAAATTGCTTTGTTAGCTATTGAATCTAGGATTGAACATCTCTTGAGCTTCTTGTTCCTTTAAGAATCTAAAACTGCTCTTGCGAAAAATAAAAAATCAATTTTTAAGATTCTCATGTGGTTAAATTGTGCCAAACTAATATCACAAGACTGCATGTCAAAGACATGAACTTGGAGATAGTTTGATGATCCAGACAATCTCATGGGGACTGCTTGTCAAAATTGACATGAATCTCAAGATTTGTCGCCCTGGTTGAAGTTTAAGAAGAGTTTGTGGATGGCTCCTAGTCCAGGATCTTCTTCACTAAGATGACCTTTAATCAACATCAATATTCATTGCAAATGAAAACTGTTGTAAAAACTGGGTGATTGAGGTATTTTGAGCAAAACGATTCAATTCAGGACCTTTTGTCTCTTGAGTGGTCTTTGTTAGCTTCTTAATCTCACATTGACATTCTGACATGGCCATTATCACTTTAGGATCTCTATTGATGAACTTGCTAATTTTAAAGTTTTGCTTAAATTGTTACAATTCATCGCTTTATCTTTGAGCTTTCCAACGTAGCTTTGCTATATATGTCTTAACAAGATCTTGCTAGCGCTGTCAGGCTTGGTGTGTATTGAGTAAGAGTAGAAATGCTGGCTTGTTCTTTTGGGTAATCTCCAAAGCTTCTTGTACTAAAAATTTGAAACATTCAATTTTTTTTGAAATTGAAGCCACTCCATTGCTTTTCATGCATGCTTTTTCTTATGCTTCTTCCTCATTTCTGCACTTGTTATCTCTAGATGAGGGTAAGGCGTGATTCCTTGATGACTCCATTGTCAAAGGGGGAGAAGACATAAAAAATGTCAACAGGGGGAGCTTTTTGAAAACAAAAAGGTAGAAAATGATATTTTCTGAAAAATGATGATCATAGTGAGGGGGAGCATCTAATCTGCATTCTTGTGATCTTCTTATTGCCTTTTATGAACTTGAATTGTAATTCTTGGAACCTCACAATGATCGAAGGTCAATTTGAACAATTGTTCTTTCATATGGACCTTAAGTTTGATTTTTGTCTCTCATCTGGAAATTGAAGCTTTCTTGCTTTCTTTTGCCTTATCTCACTTGTTTATGCTGATCTGAAGCCAACTTGATCATTTTCATTACTTTCTCTTGCTTTTGGATCAAGTTGTGCCTTTGCGCAAAAACGTCGAGTCTTTTCGTTTTGAAACCTCAAACTTACATTTTTGGGAAATTGCCAATGTGTTCATCAAGGGGGAGATTGTGGATATCATAGGGATATGCTCATGATCTTAGGATGATGATATAATTGGCAATGACGTTAATGGATTATTGAAATACTCATTTTCAGCAAGCATCAGAAAAATCGGTAGTACCGGCTTGTAAGGAGCGGTACTACCTCATAGCGGTATGATCGCAAATGAGATAGCGGTACTACCGCATGTTGTGGTCCAGACGTTTGGCAATCGGTTCGACCACTAGTTGTTTGGCAGTACGACCGCAGTGCGGTAGTACCAGCAAGCAAAGAGCGGTAGTTCCACATCTGGTATGACCGCAAGGTGGATGGTACATATTTACCAGAGAGAGTGTTTTTGGGGAGTTTTGGACTTCCTTGGGAATCGGTAGTTCCGCAGTTATTTGAGCGGTACGACCGCAGTGCGGTAGTACTGATGATTACATGGCGGTAGTACCGTTTTCAATTCAATTTCGGCCTACTCGGAGAATTGGCTATGGGTTAGGTCAAGTTCATGGTTTTCAGTGCATATGTGTTGCATGATGCATATTTTGACTAACGTGAGTCAAGTTGTGAAGAACTTGTTCCTAGAATCGATTTTTTTGTCTATTGTTGTGCAGGTTGCTTGGAGGTCAACGATGGTCAACGGCAAAGGTGATCGGGACTAGGCTTGGAGAGCTGAGGTTCAGAACGATCGAGAATGCCGGGTGAAGTCAATGGACTCAAGCATGGCGCAAAATGGAGAAAGATGACCAAACGGGTAGTTCGGTGCGATGGGTTGCATCAAGCGGCGCGGAGGTCAGTGCAAGTGCCATGGTGGTTTCGGTGGGACCCGGATGGGAGAGACTTGCCGACATGAAGAGAGCCGTTGATCAACCTACACGTGGCGAAGCATGGGATTGCTTCATGAAGATTGGACTCGGTCTTTGGAAAAGGATCGAGAAGGGGTATTTTAGTAATTTCATCAAGATATTGCCTTGATGACTTTTGGCTAAACCGCGGCGCAAGACGGCGCAAGGAGAAGTGGTTTAGGTCAAGAGAAGTTGAAGACGACGTTTTAAAATACGTGCGTAAGTGAACTCGTTTGTGTGTGGGCTTAACGGGTGCCCATTAGGATTTTTCTTCTAGAAGCCAGCCTCCACTATAAATAGGGGAGGGTGCTGGTCCAGCACCTCCCAACCCTAGTATTTAAGAAACTCTAGTTTGTGTTTTAGGGTTTAGAGAGAAAAGTAGAGATGTTAGGGTTCTAGAGAGTTGGATTTGATTTCGTGCTCATGTGTTGAGTCTTTGTCCTCCTGGATGGAGTGGCTGTAAACCAACATCTTATCAAATCAACCCAAGAAAAGATTTCACAAGATGAGTCTCTTTGTGTTCTTGCTCTCTATTTCGTGATTTTGGAGTTTTCTTTGATACGCAAGTTTTCCTTTGGTTTTTGGCTTTGATCTACCTTGCTGTGATATGTGGGAATACATATAGGATCATCTTGATCATCTATCACCCACGAGCAAGTGTTTGGATCATCCTTTGATTTTGGCTCGGTTTTAGAGCAACCTTCATTCCAAAGGGAAAAGGTCGAAACATTGGCAAGGATCTTCACAATCTTTGCTTGGAATAGATTCCTAACATCTTAGGGAAGGCTCGTTTCAAGTTTCATCAAGTTTGGAGTTGTGGATCAAAAGTTATGCCAAGTTTCAATTTCGTTTTTAGGCTGTTTTTCCTATTCATCGGCTTATTTTACTGTTCATATGGTAGTACCGCACTGTTTATTGCGGTAGTTCTGATTTTACTGTTCATCTGGTAGTACTGCACTGTTCATTGCTGTAGTTCCGATTTTACTGTTCATCCGTGCGTTTTTTGTGTTTTTAGTTGTATAGTTCGGGGTTTTGATTGGATTCAAAACAAGACTTCCGCTATGCTTGAATATTGATTTTTATAGTTTTTATAGCTATTGGAGTGAAAATTGAATTGAATCCTATCAAGATGAAAAATAGGTTGAGCTCCTATTCACCCACCCCCCTCTAGTCACCGTTTCGGTCCAACACGACTACACACCCATCTCCGCCTCGCGATGACGCTCGCGGCTCGCTTTGCCTCCGTCTCTCTCGCTCGTGATTGTCTCCATCTCTGCCTCCCTTGCTCGAGACCGCCTCCACCACGTGTTACGTTCTTCGGTTTATCACCGGCGTCCACAGTAGTGCCTCATGCTCATCGTCGTTCTCAACTACAGCAGCGGTGCTGTTGGCATTGACGATGGCCACACTAGGTGCCTCTCTCGAATCAGCAACTCGGCAGCGTACAAGCTATCTGGGTACTAAAAGATTGAGATGTGTTGCCTCCTGCACAAGATGGCAAGGATGTTAGCTTGTGGTAGTTCCTGGGAATCTAGAATAGTTGCTGGATTTTGGTAAAGGTTGATCTTTTCTAGTTGCTGGATTTGGGTAAAGGTTGATCTTTTCTTGCTTCTTAGTGGTGATTCTGATGGGAGCTCTTGTTCTTGGGCTATTAGATTGATCCTGTGATGATTTCTTGAATGGAATTGCGCTGCATTCTTTAGGAGATGTATATGATTCAATTATAGTAGGATGGTGATACCAGTTCAACAACGACAATTTCTTTGTTGTTGGATTGTGAGTAGTATATATTAGTTCAACGATTTGGGGGAATATGGACTTCAACTTATTTAGCAAATGATTTCCAACATTCCGTTCGTCCTTTGAATTTGAGTAATGTGAATAAGTGGATGTGGTGAAGGACATAGACCTAACCACAACGAGCTTGAACCATGGCGATGGATCTAAGTAACGGCTACTACGACTTAGCGGCGCTGTCTGTTGCTGCTTCGTTGGGCTACAACATCTTCATGGTCGCTGCTCTATTGGCTCCACTGCGTCGCCTTCCCCTACCGTGGATGCGTCCACCGTGCCATTGCCTTGGTGGTGCACACGGCCAACGTGCAGTCGTCAACGAGCTGACGCGCCATCGTCAATTGCATCCACCACAACGTTGTTCGCTTCTCCTTTTTTTTTTCCTTCCTTGTTTCTCCCAAACGATTACAGGGATTCTATCCCTAGGAGAGTATATTCTATGGGGATCCCACATGATAAAAAAATCCCTACTGAGATTTCTCTCCCTTGGTATTATTCCCCGTGCTTCCCAAACATGCCCTTAGAGATATATGCTTAGAGATAAACTCTATAACATGCTTATCTTCAAAAATTGCAGGAGAAAGGAAATGGATCCGGGTACGTACGAGCCAACATACCCGGACCGAAACAACCAATCATACCCAAACGGTTCGAGCGCCTATTAATTGGCCAAAGCCGGCCGCATGGTCCTAAGATAGCCAAAATCTTCAGTATAAGATAGCCCCTAAACCCAGCTAGCGTTTGCCCATCCAATTCCAAGTGATCCTACCTTTCGACTTGATCGTCGAAACATCAGTTCAAAGAAGAGAGGCCATGGCCATGTCGTCGCCGTCGCAGCCGCCGTCTCCTAACTTGGTCGGCGTCTGGTTCTGCCAGATCTCCTCTGGCCTGCAGGGCAGGTGGCCGGGCAGCAGCCGCGGCGATCTTGAGGTCGCCAAGAACGGCGCTACCGGCGGCACGGAGAAGGTGGGCGAAGAAGAAGCCTGGGCAGTTGCCGCTGGGGGCAAGAAGGGCGGGCCGGGGGCGACGTGCCGCCGCGGCGCGGGCGCGACGATGCCAGAGGCCACCGTCTGCCTGCTCCTCGACATGTTCGCGCCGAGCTGAGCGTGCTGCTGACGTGCTGACGACGACGACGATAAAGAGGTGTACATAGGTACTCGTATCTTGTATGATGGGAATAGCGTGCTTTGTATGTATTGTACATATGGCTCGTCTTGCCTGTTGTTCTTAATTTTCTTTTTCCTCTTTTCTGTCCCCTTCTCGATCTACTACTCTGCATCTTGATCTTGCAAAAGAGAATAATAAAATGGAAAAGGGGATGCTAAGATCGAGTCAGTATAGTTTCAGCAAAAATGGTTCTTCTCCCTCGCTTTTTCTTTATGAATCGATCATGTATATAAGGTTATCACAATCTCAATTTTAGTCATGCGATTTTACGTTTCTACAACCTAGATTGATTGATGCGATTTTACGTTTCTACAACCTAGATTGATTGAACCGATCCGATCCTACGATCTTAATTTGATATAGTATTAATATTATTACGATTCTACCAAAAAAAATTGTAGAATCATAATCAAAAATTTTATACATCCGTCCGACTCTACCGATTATAGTGACTTATTATAAATAATTATTTGAATATGTCTCTTTCATTGTTATGTCCATTATAATTTACATCAATAAAAATGATCTTTCTTTTGCAGTACAATTTGTATAAATGAAAATGATCTTTCCTTTGTAGTACATTTTGGTAAACAAAAGTTCTAAAAATATAGTTTTAAAAAATAAAGAAGTGTTAAAATACAAGGTATATTTTTTAAAAAATATATATTTTTTTGGTAGAATCATATAGGTTCTTAGATTCTACGTCGATCCTACGATTCACGATAGTACTAAACAACCTCCGATCCAATTAAGGATCACGGTTGTGACGACTTTGCACGTACATACATGGGAAAAAAACATAAGGGGAGGGCTTTGGGTAGTCCTAGCCAAATGGGCCGCCCGGCCCAGCACAGCACGGGCCCGGCTAGGCACGGCCCGTTCCGGTCTGTCTACTATTCATACTATGCCGGGCCGGCCCACGGGCCAGGGTCGCGGCCCAAGCACGGCCCGTCGGGCATTCGTGCCATGCCGGGCCGGCCCGAGCCTGTTTAGCCTGTCGGGCACGGCACGGCCCGACTACCTCGCGCCCGTCCTTCTTCTAATCTTCTTCTTCTCCCCCACACCGCCACACGCCTCTCTCGCCATCTCGCGTGTGCCGCCGACCCCGCCGCCTCCTCGCCTCCTCGTCGCCTCGACACCGGCCATCTGCCTTGACGGCCCCGCCGCAAGCCCTCTGCCTCGACGGCTCCGCCTCGCCGCCCCGCCTCCGGCCCTCTGCCTCATCGGCTCCGCCTCGATCAGCGCAGCACCGTGCGTCGTGCCACCCTCCTCCTCCCTCCGCTCCGGTGGTCCACGCAGCACCGTGCGGCACGACACCCTCCTCCCTCCGCTCCGACGGTTTGCGCAGCACCGTGCGCCACGACGCCCTCCTGTTACCTCCGCTCTCACGCCTCTGCCTCTATGAGTCCGCCTCCCTGCAGTCGTGCCTCCCAAGCCACACGTGTCGTGCACGGCACGGCGAGCCGCTTTGTGCCGTCACCGGCCGCCCACCGTCGTCGAGGTGGCAGCCGAGCGCAGTCCGAGCTCTCGTCCGGCCGACACAACCCATAAATGCGATGCGGGCGTGCCGTGCTTGGGCCGGGCCTACAGTATCGTGCTTCGTGCCAGCCCGGTAGGCTCAGCCTATTTGCCCAACTCTAGCTTTGGGAGAGACCCCTCTGAAGGGTAACGGGTAGGCTACACTAGCGCAAATTAAAAAAATTCTACCCGTAAACCAAGATCACTGCGATTATAGATCACGGTCTTACCACTAGACGCAGGTGTAAAGTTGATGCAAGACGTCGGTGGAGTAGTCGTACTAAGTTGATGCGAGACGTCGGGCGAGTAGTCGTACTACGTCCTGCGTCCTCGTCGTGGCGTCCCACGTCTGACTCCTCTCTTGTGGTTCGTCCCAACGCTACGGATCGGCGCCTTCAAAGGTATCCACACGTGCGAGGAGGAAGCGGCGCACGCCGAACTACTAGATCCGCACGGCGACTAGGCGTGGGAGGGTGGCGGCTAGGGTTTGAGGATGTCACGAAAAACTCATCCCCAATCCATGCGCCTTGCCCTCCTTTTATAGACGTCCTTACAATGGGCTTCTACGAATAGAGACCCATTAGGACTCAATGCCCGATCTAATTCGGATCCAATCCGAATTAGGCTTCACCTAAGTGTGTGACCCTATAGGTTCACGTATGTTTAGACATGGCGAGTACACATACTTGGTCAATAGTTGGTAGCGGCCTCTAGCAAGGCGTGCCAACTCCTAAAGCGTACACAAAGATCATATCGGATGAACTATCACAACGTTATGTACATGCCAATCCCTTTGCCTCACGATATTGGTCGAGCTCCAAGTGACCACTCTTTCTCGATCCTATGATCCGGAATCCCTTACTAGGTTAACTCTTAATCTTAAGTAGCATGGCCATGCATTTACGGATCCGATCACTCGAGGGCGAGAGATATCTCTCTCGGTAGAGAGGGCAAATCCCATCTCGATCGACCATGCCTCGCACATGCTTCATGACAAACCCGAAGCTACCTTTATAACTACCCGATTCATGGAGTAGCGTTTGATAGCCCCTAAGTAGGTCGATTCACATCTCAAGTACATGCGACAATCTTAGGTCTAAGGACAAGGCGTACACATTGTGTAGAGATAACCATAAGTATAATTGCTATGTCTCGTGTTGGGTCGGTCCAACCCCATGTTCTAAACATGTGTCCACATTATTGGTTTGACATCTCCATGTCTATGACCTGTGAAACATGGTCATCAACCGATACATGTGCTAATCCATCATTCACGTGTGTCCTCACATGAACTCCGACTAGGGACAACTTTAGAATAACCATACAAGTAAAGAGTTTCACAAACAAGTCACATACTTGTTAATCAACACAAAGGCAATATTCAAGGAACATTTATTAAATCATGGATACAACGAAATATCATCATCTCTATGATTGCCTCTAGGGCATATCTCCAACACCCTCATCCACCACTCATCCCCCCTCCCCCCGCCCGAGTCCAATGGCCCCGGAGGGAGGACCATCCACCCGCTCATCCTCCCCCCTACATTCAATGGCCCTGGGGAGGAAGGGAGAGAATTTCCTTCCCGTACATGGAAACTGAAGGAATATGTGGTTTAAAATAAGAGATAGCGTTCGGAAAAAAAAATTGAAAAAGGGGAAACCCTACTTTTGATTGAAAGCAAATAAAAGGTTCTAACAAAGGAAGTTACACAGAGCAGAACTAGGGACTCCAGTTAACGATACAAGCAAAGCAAAACCACAACTAAACTCCAACCTAAGACCAACTGCAACACCAACTGAACCGATAGACACAGGGGACAGCAACACAAGTTCAGCTGCTATACAGAAACAACACCATCCACAGAGAATAATAAGTATTATACAAATTGACAGTAGATTTAACTTTCCTATTACAAAAGTCTTTCACCCAAGCTTTAGCAGACGCCCTGAAACAATCCAGCTTTTCACCATCATCCCCTTTTAACAAGACTCACCATTGCTGCAAACAAGATAAAATTTTGAAGATCACATCTATTGGATTCTTAATATAACTCTTCTCAAACACCATATTGTTCCTAATTCTCCAAAGAGTCCAAGCCGTAGCTGCAAAACTAAACAAAGCAACATTGTAATTATTAGCCCCCCTTTTTCCTAACCAATTTAGTTGGAAATCATCAAAACAAGTTGGATGTCGCTTCCAGCTAAGGATCTCTTTAATGCAAATCCATAAGAAATTCGATAAGCTGCAAGAAAACAGAATATGATCGATGTTCTCTTCCACACCACAAAGAAGACAATTTGTATTACCTTTCTAGCCCCTATGTTTAACCTGGTCTAAAGTTTGGACTCTATTATTATAACAGAGCCAAATAAAGATTTTGACCTTTAGAGGACATTTGTTTTTCCAGAGCTTAGTCAACTTTCTACTCTTGACACCCCCAAATAACAGATGATTATACAAGGATTTAACTGAGAAGATACCAGACTTTTCAAGACACCACACTGGTGTATCCCTGTTGTCATTAAACTCAACCTGTTCAATATCCATCTTCATGTCCTCCCATTGTTGGTTTTCTTCTACCCCAAAACTTCTTCGGAAAGGAATGTCCCAACCATCATTATGCACCCCAGCATACACACCCATAGAAGGTGACTGGCAGAGATTGAACAATTTGTTATACTTAAGTTTAAAAGAGCAATCATTGATCCAAACATCCTCCCAAAAGGAAATGTCTTGACCATTACCCACTTTATATCTAACCCCCAAGTTGAAAAGATGTTTGACTTTCATCACATTTTTTCAGAACTGAGAACCCCCTAAGGTTCTAGCCTCCCTAAACACCCCTGTAGGGAAGTATTTGGCTTTAAGAATATTAAACCATAAATCCTTGTTAGCTGATTTAATTCTCCAAATCCATTTAGCCATAAGGCAATCATTCATTACCCTAGTGTTTATGATCCCCAAACCACCAAACTTTTTAGGTATGCAAACAACACCCCAATTAACCATGTGATACTTAAATTTGTCAGTAGCTCCTCTCCCAAAGAATCTAGCTCTAATACAATCTATCTTTTTATGAGTCTCTTCGTTAAATCTGTAAAACCCCATAGTATAAATTGGAAGGCTACTTAAACTGTTGTTAACCAGTACCATTCTGCCCCTAGAAGATAACAAATTGTTTTTCCAATTGTCTAGCCTCTTCCCTAGTTTGTTAATCACATTTTCTGCAGTTTCACCCCTAAACATTTGTTACCAATGGGAATGCCCAAATAAGTCATATGTAAATGAGCTAACTTGCAATTGAAAGTATTAGCTACTATGTTGGCTTCTTCATTTTCCACCCCCCAACACAAACACTTCACTTTTGTGATAATTAATTTTCAGACCTAACATCCACTCAAAACAATACAACAAAAATTTCAGGTTCAAGAAATGATCCACCCTATATTCTATCATCAGCACAATATCATCTGCTGTAATGCAGAATTGGTACCCCTCCAGGAATCAAATGGGAAATCACCCCCTTTATCAAACCTCTATCTTGGGCTTTGTGGATTATTTCTGATAGAGCATCTGCTGCCAAATTGAAGAGAAGAGGAGATAGTGGATCTCCTTGTCTCAAACCTCTGAAAGTTTTGAAGTAAGGACCCATATCTCCATTTATATTAATGCTAACTTTTCCCCCTTGGACTGAGCTCATAACTATCTTAATCCATTTATCAGAAAATCCTTTCCCCACCATCACTTCCTCTAAGAAACTCCAATTGATTTTATCATAAGCCTCTCAAAATCCAATTTTAAAATCACCCCTTTTCTTCTAGAAACTTTGAACTCATGAAAAATCTCATGAAGAACCACCACCCCATCCAAAATATTTCTTCCTCTGATAAAAGCCGACTGATCTCATTGATAATTTTATCTGCCACTAACCCTAGCCTATTAGCCAACAATTTAGTCAGGGTCTTAAAGCTGACATTAAGGAGACAGATCGGTCTGTGCTGTTTAATACTATTTACCTCTTTGAGTTTAGGAATCGAAGTAATAACCCCAAAGTTTAACATTTTCAAATCCAATTCTCTTGAAACTAGATCTTTAACCAAAAGCATGAACTGATCTTTGTAAACACCCCAGAACTCTTTATAGAAAATGCTAGAGAAACCATCTGAGTCGGATCGATTTGCCTCGTAGGATCCAGAATGAATCGGAGATTCTGATTTGTAAAATACACATATTTACCATCTATACTATAAGTTTGTAACTCCTTAATCATGAAAAGCTTTCGAACTACAGGAGAACAACCGATATAATATTTTGCATGCTCCTTGTTTATTTATAGTTTCACATCTTCTTCAAAATATTGAAATCCTCAAGCAAGTGCATGTTATCTGTCTCCGATATTCTGGAAGAATCACCCCAAAAACCTTCTGCTAAACCCACCTCTTGGTCACCCCCTGAACCAAAAAGATTTTTATAATAACCATACACATGCTCTCTGATCTCATCCTTATCTTTCAAAATGTTATTATCATGCTTTAAACTGAAAATTTGATATTTTTTCCTTCGTCTTCCATTAGCACAATTGTGGAAAAAAACATGTGTTGGAATCCCCTTGTGTGATCCAATTAACACTCCCCCTTTGCTGCTAGTGATTCTTTTCCACTTCATTTTTTTTCTAAATCAGCTTCAAAAGAATATCTCTGTTTCCAATCCTCATGATTCAAACCCCTGGCCTCTGCAATAGAATCTAATCTTTTAAGTTGTTCCAATACCCTTTTGTTCTTCAATTTGTACTCCCCATTTATGTTAGCACCCCAACCTCTCAGAAATCTTCTTAAGTAAGCCATACAACCATTCCATCTATCCATGGAATAACAGTCATCTGAGGCTCTATTATTTATCTCACTCAATTTATTCTGAATTAAGCCCTTAAAGTTCTCATGACACAACCATTTTTTTTCAAAGTAAAATCTCCCTATCTTAACTGTCTCTCCCTCCCCAGAATTCAACAACAAAGGGTTGTGATGAACCAACTCTGATCAAGCACTGAACATGACAAAGATGAAAATTAAGTTCCCAATCAGTTGAAACAAAGACTCTATCCAAAGTAACCATGATTGGATTATCCTGCTTATTAGACCAAGTGAATATGGCTCCTTTTTTCTTAACTTCCATGAGCTTATTCTCAGACATAAACTCATTAAAGATATCCATCAAACTATAGTTCACTTTACCAGTATTCTTATCTCCAAGCACCCTGATCAAGTTAAAGTCACCCCCCATAACCAAAGGAAGCATAGTACTTTTGCATTTTCTGTCCAGTTCCTCCACAAAGGACTGAGAGAACTCATGATTAGCAGGACCAGAGTTCAGGAAATTAGCGAGAGCTTCGAAACAGACCAGTGGACACTAAAAATAATAATTTGTTAATTTCGAAAGCGGTCATTAGTTATGTGCCTGCTTTCCTAATTCCGTGGAAGAGCATCAGTCGGTTAATGAACTAATGGGAGCAGTTTGCAGTGTAGAAAAAATGTAGGGTCTGTTTGGTTTGTGACCCCAGGTGGTCATATCAAAATTTTAGTATTACCAAAACCCAGGCAATGCCAAAATCTGGGAAAAAATAGCGTTTAGATCGTAACTATACTAATTCACGGGCAATGCCAAAATTGATGTGTTTGGATTGCAATCATGCTAAAATTTGCTAAAATTGTGAGTACGACATGTGGGTCCTGCATGATATTTTTTTTTGCCTCAAAATATGCTAACATGGGTCTTTTTTGTTGATTAAATGACAAGGAACACAACGGTTCAAACGGATCACAAATTAGATACTCAATTTAGAAAACATGATCATTTGAAACTGATTAATCAAAATTTTCTTGTCAATCATCTTGCACCACCTTTCCGTGCTATCACTTTCCAGCTGAGCCAAAACTTGGGCGATGCTTTTGGCCGCCCACGCCAAGCCTGGATGTAACATACCAATTTTCTGAGTTTAAAAACCATTTGATAGTTAGTAGGAAAAGTCACCATTTGGATTTTATTTGAATTTAATTCAAAATCTTAATATTGGACTTTACAATCAAAAATATTTAATGTGAATAATCCCAATATGAACCATAGCCAAAACTATTTTATTTGGGTTCTATGTGCTCAGATATATTTTCTAGATTTTTCTAGAATTTTTCTGAGTTCATTTGTTATTTTCTATTGCTTATTTGAATTTCTGGTATTTTATAAAATAAAAATCTATTTAAAATCTCATAAAACCCTTCAGGCCGAATTCCAAAACCCTGGCCCAGTTCTATTCCCCTTCCGGCCCAAACCCCGCGCGCAGCCCAGCTCGTTGCGCCCGCACCGCCTCCGACTAACATACGGGCCCCGCATATCAGTCTCCTCTCTCTCTCTCTCCGAGCGCCCCGCTCATTCTTCACCGTGCGATCAAAAGTGGATGGCTGGATGCGCGTGATCTAATCGGAGGTCCGAATGTCTCTTTGAGTGTGGGCCGTTCGATCTTGGACGGACGGTCAGATCCTTGAGTCCGTTCCGCAGCCGCGTCGTTTCGCACGTGCCCGTGTCCGAGCCCTAGCCGCTGACGTGTGGGTCCCACCCCGCGACGTCATCGTCGACTCCACCTTCCTTCTCGATTTCTCCGCCGCCGCGCCGTGTTCTTCGCGGACACGCCTCCCGGGGCTATTTAAGGCCTCGAGGACCCCCGGGAGACGCACCCCGAGTCGCGCGCCTCCAGAAACCCTAGCCGTCGTCGTCGTCTTCATCTCCGGCCAAAGGACCCCATCGCCACCGCCACCGTTCCAGCTGCCCTCGTCGCTGTTGGAGGTCATCTTCGGGATCGTCGCATCGCCCGCATCTCGGAATCGCCTTCACCTTCGCCGGAGGACCCCTCCAGCGTCATCGCCGTCGAGCCCGAAGATCCTCCGCCGCCTTAACCTCGCCGCCGGCCGTCTCTATCAACCTCGGCCACCCGGAGTTGGTTCAATAGGTTCGCAATAACCAGGGCTACGTCCCAGTACCACTTACCGCCGACGAAGCCTCGCCGTTCGCCGTTGTCGTCGGTTTCCGAGCGCCGCCGCCGCCGAGCCGACGTGGCACGCCACGTCAGCAGCCGTGTCAGCACCCCTGGCCTAGGTGTCACGTGCGTGGCGCCGTGTCAACCGACACGTGTGCGCCTGCGCGGCAGCCCACCGGATCCTGAGTCCCGAGGCTCGGTAGATCTAGTCTATCGTGAGCCTTGAGACTGAAATGTGGGTCCCACATGTCAGGATTTTCTTTTATTTATCTTTTTCCGAAATCCTCAGGGCTGACATCAGCATTGCGTAATAATCCGATTTTTCTGTTAAAAAATAATTCAAAAATTCTAGAAAATCCAATTTAGGGTTTTTCTTTAGTTTTTCAATCTTTCAGAGCCCATAACTTTTGCATCCGAACTCGTTTGAGCCCATTCAAATTCCAAAATTTATCTAAATTCGAGCTCTATTTATCTGAGATTTTTATTTAATTTTTGGAGTTTATTTTGCCTCTGTTATTTATTTGTTTTGTTTATTTGTCTCGTTTGCGAGTAGACATCGATTCGTTGGGAAATTTTGGAGAAGAAGGAGCACCTCAAGATCAAGACCAGTACATAGACCTTTTCCAAGGCAAGTCATACCTTTGATCATCTTGAACCCAGGTTTCAAATTACTTTGTTTCAAAGTATTGCATTCTACTTTACTTATTTATTTAAATGCTTTTGGGCATAGTTATTATCCAATTTGTTAATACCACCTTGGCTTGTATATCATAATACCTTGTCACCCTAGTTTGGTTTATTAGTTGGTAATATTATAGCACCAACGTGGGTTGGTTAGATACGAGTACATTTGCTTAGCCATGCTACGAGTCTCACATCTCATGTAAGTTGCAAATATTAAATCTGACTAAGTGACTATGGAACTTTGTGTAAAACTGTGTGCTATGTGTTATTACTTCGTGATAGCATGTGTTGCACTAAAACCAACTGGGTGGGAAAGGATTTGGACTGAGGCAAGTGGTGGATACTATGTGATATGGTGGACTTTGTGAATGGGAATGATAATCTTTGTGACATAGTTAGAATATGGAAGCCTTGCCTTGGTCAATTAAGGACTTAACTTTGTGCGCCATTGAACTGAGCCTTACTGTACGACCACATGCCTGATGGGACGGCTCTAACATAGTAGGTTATGGATTCTCGGCATTGATGTTCAGGTGGATAGGTTAGGCTATGTGACAGGGTGGAGGTGTGATTACATGGTAGTTACATCGCGGGACGATTCGTCGCATCCTTGTCCAGCGGTGTGTGTCAGACTAGCATTCTTTGTGAACTGGTCTGGCGGGAAAGCACACTGGGAATGTCAATGTTTGAGATGAAGTTTCTGAACTGTTTTATTACGATTGGTGCTAGCTACACTAGTTGTATCTTGTGGGTAAAGTGTACAAACTTTGCAGAGTGTTAAATTAATCTATTCGAATAGCCACGTCCGCGGTCATGGACATGCTCGGGGATTTCACACGAGGGGTAGTTTTCGTAAAATGTTTGGGATGGGAGCTATGTGATCTAAGTCATGTGGCTATGTGAAATGATCTGTTTAGCTTTGTGTCTTTGTGAAAAGAACTGTTAAATTAATATTGTCTATTTGTTTTGAATTGCTTTACAATCTATTATTGTATTCAATTGCAAATGATGCATTTCCACAAAAGAACCACAAAGCCTTTTCTTTTAGAATAAGCTTGCATCTATAAATTGCATTTTGTGGTATGATTTGCGAGTACGGTTGTGTACTCACGCTTATTGTAAAACTTACGCCCAAACCTACAGAAGAGGAGGAGTCTACGCTTGCTTTCGAGGAGGAGTTCGCCGAAGGTTGCTGATCGTTAAGGTCTGGATCCCAGTCGGTTGCCTGTGGTGAATTGATGGGATCTACGCTGAAGTTATTTCTGTTCCGCTGCTGCTTTATTCTCTGCTAGCCCTACGTGGCTTAATAAGTGTAAACTTGACCATAAGATCAAAACCCTTATTTATTATTCAAACTAATCGTTTACTTTATTTATCGCTTGTGTGGATTGATATTCACCTATGTTGACACTGTGTGTACTAGCGTGATCCTGGACCAGTGCATTATACACAGAGGGTTCCAGAATCGTAATTTTGGGTCCCGACACTGGAAAATAGCGAGAATAATGTAGGCATGTCCAAAATTTTCTAGGCAAAACTAAAAATTGGAATAGAATCAAGCGCTGGCCAAATTTTAGGGCAAAACCAAAATTTTGGTATGGCTAGTTGGGGTGTTAAACCAAACAGCCCCCGTAGTCCGCAGGAACATTTCGTTCAATAGAACCGACACATTGCATTCATGCCTTCTGCCGCGCAGGATGGGGAAAAATGACTGATTGGAAGCAGTATGCCAAGTCGGGCCGTGGGCCGGCCCTGGATTTTGGCAAACTGTGATTTTCCCAACCCCTTCATCTCTGATGAAGGTTGGAGTAATATCTTCCTTTTTTTAACACTTGAGAACACGAGCCTTGGCAATCTATGGATTTGTGATGGGCCATCGACCACGGCTCAAATTAAACAGAAGGCCGAAGAACTGGTGCAGGCCCGGGCCAGAACTGAACAAAGGTATTCACAGCATAAAAGCATACTTGTCAATACCGTTCCATCCCAGAGGTGATACCGGTTTGACTTTTAGAATGGTATATTTTGATACTGGTTTATATCGATATACCGTTTCAAAGTTTAATAATATATATATATATATATAATATTATATGTACACTAAATTTCACTTTTAATATTACTCGACATATATGTTAGTATGATCAAATATAACATATACTTCAATGAGTTCAATAGACGGTATTTTCGATTCCACTAGTATGACCGAGATTGTTGGCTATCGAAACCGGTATCGAGCTGGTATATCTAGTATCGAGACCGGTACGGAACGCAGAGCTATTTTGTACCATTTTAATTAGGTGACGGAATGGTACATGTCAACCGATACCGGAACAGTATCGATAAGTTTGATCAAAAGCTCAAAACTCATTGGACCTGAACAACAGTCTAACTTTAAGTGTAAACAGAGTCTCTTGTTTTTCTATAAGAAAATTGCACGACTCTCCAGACTTGTGCTACACCATCACTTACGTCCCATTTTTTAATTACAAGGAACACCCGCGCAAACACATGTATACCATATGCACGCACATGTGAGTGCTCCCTAACACACACCTAGAAAGATGGAGGGTTGAGATAAATCTTCGACCTCATAAAGTTTCTACTGAAAACGCACTCGTGTGTACGAAAAAATAGGTACCAGAATTTGAACCTGGTGGTGGAGTCATACACACATCTCCACCACTTACGTCCCAAACTTGAAAAATTAACTTTGCGTGTTGTCATCTTGGATACAAAATATATCCCTCAGGTCATTTTGTTTTTTTTTTACTTAAGTGTTATATAACAATGAAATAAAAGTATGGGGATGACGTGGATTTTCTTTCTTTTTTGCGAGGATGAGGTGGGTTATCATATAACTCCAAATTACCGCACCCGTCGTCCATTTAAACTATTAGCATTTTTTTTTGCGATGATGATGTAGCTTATCATGTAATCCAAATTACCGCACTCGTCATCCATTTAAACTATTAGCGTTAGTAAAATATCCTATTCACGCAGCCATGCTTGTGCACCAATTCCTCAAATCTAGTCCATTGGATCGTGATGGGCGGCGCATGTTGGCCGAGTGCATGGGTGCACAAACATGGTTGTGTGCATAGGATATGTTGCCATTAACATTAGTTCTGAATTCCATTCGACAGCTATTTTTATCACTTTTAGTTGAGTAAAGACTCGAATACCACTTTTCTTATGATCAACCATAGCTTCACAACTTCATTCCAATGCCAAGTCATTAACTTCAGCTAACTAAAGATAAAATGACCTAAGTGATTCAAGATTGTAAGGACCTAGCTAAATGACACTTTACTGCATGTTGAATGATCTGCCAAATGAACTTCCCAGTTTAGAAATGTAAGTAGCACTTCTCTAGAGGTTTAGGGGCATTTGTGCAATTTTCTTCTTTTTTTTAAACATTGATCCATCATGCATGCCGTGCCCAAAAAGAAATATCCAGTCATTTCCGTTGTAAAAAAAATAAGGAGAAGACTAGCTCTTGACGGCATATCTGGTGCACATAGTCCAATTGGTGGACATGTGAACATGAGATATTTGAGCTGTCCATTGCTACGGTCCAGATCGAGCCTCCCCACAGTCACCTCCCATTTATCGCCACAATTGTGAAAACTCCCTCGCATTTTTCCACCCCATCGCATTTTGCCCCCCCCCCACCCTGAACAGTGTGTTCCTCCCCAAATCCGTGTGCACTAGGGTTTGGAGGGACTACGCCGCGCCGCTGGCCCCTACGCTCCAGCCTACACCGAGTCCCCTCCCCAGTGCCGTGCCGCCCCTGCGTCAAGTCCCCTCCCCAGCACACCCCCCCCCCTTGCGCCTGAGGTCGTTCCCCCTCTGCACTGCGCTGAGCCACCCTTGCCGAGTCTCCGCGCCCCCTCTGCCGTGAGCCGACCTCGCCACCCCTACTCCGCGGCGAGGCCCCCCTTGCGCTGCGCCCCCTCTGCCCAGCGCACCCCCTGAGCTTCTCCCATGTCCCCTGTGTGAGGTAAGCATATGATTCCTTCATAGCTGTACAGTATTTTCAATTATGTAGCACTGGACAATTGTTGTGAATTGTGTAGTCACAAGTAGATTTTGTCTTGTTGATTGTATTATCTTTATTTTTTCTGGGCAGCCGCATGGATTCAATGGAAAATATGAGTAGCTCCGTGCGGCCACTAGCTTTGCCAAGTCCTAAAATGCACGATGCACACTCTCTCATTATGAGTTGTCTGTGTAACACCCCCACAAAAGGCGGCTAGCATTCTGTTTTGTGTGAGTATGTGTACAATGCAATTTGTTAATATAAGATCTTGAAATAGGAGCTACAAAACTAATACGAGCAGCAGTTCACTACGATCTTGACATATAAGACCTTTAGAAATGTTAAAGCTTCAGAAGTAATAGCAGCAGCTGTTTTTGAAATGTTGAAACCGAATCATCTACTATTATCAATGCACATAGATGGTCATTCACAGATTTGATGGTCATCAACGCAAACCTAGTTATTTGATTGTGTTCACATATGGTCATTCATAGATCAGATGAAATACACAATGTACATGAAGGCACTTCTTGAATCTAGGACTCTAGGTGCTAAATGCAATACACAGATGGTCATCTAGACATAATTTCTTATTCATATACAGATGTTCATCATACTCTAGGGAGAACAAGAATTGAAATCATACATTATTTTTCAATGTCAGAAAGACAACCAATACTACATGGCACATTACAGTTCACAGATACATGGCACATTACAATTCACGGATACATGGCACATTACAGTTCACAAACACATTTAATTGACATTCTTTGCAATGGAAATTTCTAGAAAGAACATTAAATATGCAACAAGAACCATTTTAAACTTCTCATTTGCAGCTACTGATTTTAGGATTGATTTGTTAATCTGGTCCAATGACTTGTTCATTTCAGCTAAATGTGCCAACACATGGTCGTCAACATGGGAAACCATTGGATATGTTCATTGTGCATTGTTGAACTTCACACAACATTCCTCTTTTTTGTCCTATTCCATGAAATGCAACCGAGCCAAATAGATCTCGTATTGATCTTCCCACATGAAAGTGTCGCAACCACTAGAATATTTCTACACAAAAATAGAGCAAGGTGATAAAACAAAAGTGTCTCCTCAAACATTCTATCTTCTAAATGTTCTGCACAAAAACAGAGCTAGGCCTCTATCTGGTCGTATAAGTAAGCAAAGTTTGCTAACATGCATTTTTTCTTCATACAAGACAAATTAGCTAAATTGTTATAACTACAAGAAAATTATTCTGGCCGTATAAGCAAACTATTATAGCATGTAAAAATATGCAACCTCACCGCTAACCATTCTGTTATGACTGAAATCATTCTGGTTCAAGTCACAAACAAAAATATGCAACCTCCTTGCTAACCATTATGTTACAGAAAGTACAAATATTCTTCCTAAATCTTCTGGCTCAAATCAAACAATCTTACGTGGCATAATGATCTAAATCCATAAATAAGGAAAGATGCTTGGATTTGTATTCAAACAATCTTACACCGTTATTGTTAGGGCATTTGTAATACTCTTTTCCTTGATTCTTCGAGCTCCCAGACACTGCCCAAATCATCTTCGCACCGTGTTTTGGGCATGACACAAGCGGTAGCCCCCCACAACGCCTCAACGCGGACGACTCGGACTGCGGCACTTTCTTCTTCTCTATCAACTGTCAATTGTCAAGACTACATTCTTGCCCCCTCTTGCCTCCCAACCTGTCCAGTGCTACACAATTCATAAGACCATAACCGGATCGAACACAGAGAGGAAGGAAAATCAAAGTTTAAGATGCCAATGGGAATTAACTCAACTAGATCGAGCACAGGGAGGGGAGCTCTCGACGTGGCGCAGGTGCAAGGGGTTGCAGATGCAGGGCAGCCCAGCGTAGGGGGAGCTTAGCGTAGGGGGCGGTGCAACGCTGGGGAGGGGCGCGGTGTTGGGGGGCAGGTGCAGGGCACTCGGTGTGGCGTTGGGGAGGAGTACGGTGCTGGAGGGCAAGTGTAGGGTGCCGAGCGTGGCGCTGGGGAGGGGCTCAGCGCAGGGGCGATGCAAGATTAGGGAGGGGCTAGGGTTTGTCAGAGCCGAGGTAGGGTGGGTACACAATGTCGTGCCAGTGCAGGGGCAGTGCCACACAAACCCTAGACGGGGGGCAGCGAGTGGAAGTCGATTTCGCACGAGAACAGGGGGTTTGTAATTATGGCATTAAGTGGGAGGTGGGTGAGGGGAGGCTTGATCTGGGCTGTGGATTGCTTGATGGACGGCTCAGATCTCTCATGTTCACATGTCCACCAATTGGACTATGTGCACCAGATATGCCGCCCTAGTTATCATGGCGATCTTAGCTTATGCACTACAAGAGGTCACATGTTCAAATCCTAAAAGAACCTAGCTACCCAACAAGCCGTTGTTGGGGATTGGCCTAGAGCTAGACACTTGGGTGTCACACAAGCTGAAGTAATGGTTGTCAATAGTGCATCCTTTGCTTATAATGAGTAATTTGCATGCACTCTAACATTCGTACAAAATTAATCTAATGGTTTTCCCTGGCTTCTGACACTTGCTTACAGCATTAGAAACTTGGGTTGGGCCTCGTCGCTTCTTGGTCATAAGCAAGGAACCTAGTGTGCCC
This sequence comes from Ampelocalamus luodianensis, assembly GCA_036346255.1. NCBI lineage: Eukaryota > Viridiplantae > Streptophyta > Magnoliopsida > Poales > Poaceae > Ampelocalamus > Ampelocalamus luodianensis. Next base: position 78,663,708 of record CM070621.1, read on the forward strand.
TATCCTAGAGTTGCACATCCTAGTCCTATCACTTCCTCGTCGCCGCTATCAGTTTGTGGGTTGTAGGCAGGGGAACATATTGCCCTATCCTAGATCTATGCAGATCATTGGATCCAACGGTTCCTTATCCATTTACCTTACTATTTATACAAACTACAGCCCTAATATCTCACCCTAATCCTTGCCACCATGGATATCCCCCTATGCCTCCTTGTTGTGAGGCCATCCCTTACTACACCCCTAATGATACCTTAGAATTTGAGCTTACCATCAATCGCCATTGCTCTATTATCCTGGTCCTAGCCATCAGCCATTGCCTTCATCGGCGTCTAGTGGCGTCATCACCGGTAAAGGGTAAACTCCTATTGGTGAACTAAGTTGGGAACTGTTGGGACCCGAAAATACATCTCACGAACCCTCTGTATATTCTGAACTAGTCCTAGATTAGTAGCTAGCTCACACAGGAAACAGTGATGAAATACCATCCATTTATTCAATTTAACTAAAAAGATCTCAAAATAACAAATAATAATAATAACTGGACCTTATGGTCAATGTTTACTTAACTTGCCACGCAGGGTTAAAGAAACAAATAAACTCTTACAGCAGAACGAAACTCTTCAAATGACCAATCAACCTGCCCATAAGCAATCGAGTGGAGAACGCATCCTAGTCAGCAAAACCTTCATGGTACTCTTCCTAGTAGAACTCGGAGTTCCCTGGTTCTTCTGTGGAGATTAAACAACACAGGGCGCAAAGCCATGAGTACTTTGAATGTACTCAGCAAGCCGTGAGGAAATGTATGCAAATAGTATTCATGTAGGGCTTGAACAAAGGTTAGATGTATGGCTCTTTTGCGGAAAACAGCATTTACGATAAATACAATAAATAGATTGAAATGTTGAATTGAAAACAATAATAAGTAATTAAACAATTGTTTTGAAACGACTAGTGAACTTCCCATTCACTCCCAACCAAACCAACGATAAGTGAATCCCTACTCACCAATCGACACAAACCACCAAGTGAATGACCTATTTACCCAACGAACATTATATTCATCAAGTAAACTTCCCATCCACACTCCGACATATTTTTGAAGAAACTCTATCTCCCGTGTGAAATCCCCGAGCACATCTATAACTGCGGACACGGCTATTCGAATAGTTTTACACTCTGCAGAGGTTGTACAACTTGACCCACAAGAGATAGATCAACTTATAATGTCAGGCATTTCACGCTTCCGTAGGTGTGCGACTAAGTGATCATCACAAGGCTTTTACAAAAGCTCCTTCTTAACCCAGTTCTGCCCGCTAAGGTTTCAACACTGAATGTCTTTCCGACCAGACAGGGCCCCCCTCTTGCGCCATCATGAGAATACGTTTCCCACGACTCACACTTCACATGACATAACCGAAATTAAGACATTGCTAATTAGTCAGCCAGGTCCGTCCCATCAGGCATGTGGTTGTACGGTTAAGGCCCAGTTCAATGGTGCACAAGATTAAGTCCTTGACAAGTTACTCAGGCGAGACTACCACAAACCCACAGCATGTTCAATCCACATCCCCACTATCCACCAACCACTCGCCCAAGCGAAAACCATTTTATTTAACCAAAACCCATGACAAACCCCGTCATGGTACACAAATTTTAACAAGAGTGGCTCGCCACCACAGTTCCATATTTCATTAAGTCAAGATTAAACATTATGACACATGTGATGACAAACCCATCGTAACTAAACAAGACTAAGCATATGTACGATACCCATGTTGGAAATATAAATATATCCAACTAAAATTACCCATGCTAAGGTGACAAAGGATTCATGGCATTCAAATAATCAATAGGGGCATAATGACAACAGGTAATAACTATACCCAAAGCATTTTATATAAAGATAGCATGCAATTGTATAAAACAATATACTTTGGAAATCATAGGTTCAATATGATCAAAGGACCACGACTTGCCTTGGAATAAATCCTGAGATTGATCTTGATCTTGGTATGCTACTCCTTGCCCAAAGCTTCCCGAAGTATCAACGTCTACTCGTAAAATAAGCAAATAAATCAAATAAATAAATAAAGAGAGAAAACAAACTCCAAAAATTAAATAAAAATCATAGATAAATAGATCTCGAATTTAGATAAATTTAGGAATTTGAATGGACTCAATTGGAGTTCGGATGCAAAAGATATGGGCTTTGAAAGATTGAAATCTAAAGAAAAACCCTAAATTGGATTTTCCAGATTATCCCGAATTATTTTCCTATTAGAAATTCCGGAATATGACATCAGCTGACGTTAGCGGAGAACGTTCGGATGGAACGAAAATGAACTGATAGGCGGGTCCCACTTGGAAGTGGCTAGGCTCACTGTGGACTAGGTCCACGGGGATTTTGGATCTGGATGAGGCCGAGGTGGCATGACTGCACACACATGGCTCCGGCTGGCAGAACACGCAAGCGACACGCGGGCAGAAGGGATGATGTGGAGGCTGAGCTGGACTGCCACGTCAACAGGCGACGTCATCCCCGACGAGGTTTGTCGGCCGCGTACGACAACGGTGATTCCGGCCACGGCGGCGACAACGGAGGCTAGCGCTGGACTCCTCGAAACCTCGCAAATCTGATGACACGGTTGGATGCCCCCGGTGGTGACCAAAACCGCGGCGGCGCTCAAGGTTGGCGGCGGAAGCGTCACGGTCAAAGGCGGCCACGGGGCTACGAGGGTTATCTGGTGAAGCGGAGGCGCGCACCGTGAAGCCCAGGCGGCGGCGATGCTAGAACACCGGTCGAAGGCAACGGAGCGTTGACGGCGGTGGCAGAATTGACGAAGAACAGATCGGCGGCGAAAAACCCTAAACTCCAAATTGTGGCGACGCCGGGGCTTTAGAGGTGGAGAGGGTTGGGGTTCTGAGTCGCGGGGGACTGGGCGATCCTCGGGGAGCCCTTTTATACCCGGGGAGCGTGCCGGATTTGGTAGATCCCAAAAGGAGTCCGAGACAGCCACAAGTTGGATTTAGAGATAGAGGGGGTTACGAGATAGGATTCCAAGAGATTCGGACGTGGAAGATCAGAAGAGATAAGATGACGCGGTTTCGAGAGATCGTTTAGTTGGGAAAACGACCTTGTCGGACGGGGCTTCACAAGACGGCCATGGCGTTGTCGGGGCGAACTTGGGCGAGGAAGGAGCTGGAGGCGCGGGCCTACCTGGCGGTGAGAGGAGCGAAGGGAGGTGTGGGCTGGCTGCGGCGGAAGCAAAGGCCATGCGGGCTGGGCCGGAGGAGAAGGAAATGGGCCAAGGGAGGGGAGATTAGGCCCGGAGGCTTTTCTGAGATTTTAAATAACTGTTCTTTTTAGAAAATAACAGAAACTCCAAATAACAAATAGAAAATAGCAAATGCACTCGGAAAAATTCTAGAAAATACATCCAATCACATAAAACCCAAATAAAATAATTTTTATAATAGTTGATGTTGATATTAATCGTATTAAATTGTTTTTGAACTCTGAAAATTCATATTAAGCTTTTAACTTTAGCAGAAAAATCCAAATGGTTATTTTTCTTTTAAAACTTCAAAACATACCAAATTTTTGGGATGTTACAGGAGCATAGGTGAATCCTATGAATTTTTGTGAGCATCCGCTTCCTCTCTTCGATGCATGATAGCCGCTATCAATGACCATCTAGCACTGTCCCATTCCAAAGGTAAGAAACAAGATTTTGTTTTTTATATGTATTTTTTTTAAGTTGTAAGCATGTTGGCTCCTTCCGTGTTTTTAGTCTTACTATGGTCGCCAGTTGGAGTTTCCAATTATTTCACAATTCTACTCATATTTGATCCAAACTCCACCAATATCCAAGGTAGACAGGGACATTAGTGGTTGTTTTAATTAAGGAAAGAACATGACGAGGCTACTAACACGGATTATATTACACGTATCATTTCAGGAGTCTTGGCGAGATGAATAAATGGAACAACTATATGCCAGCCCATTTTGGTGATGACCTCGTAACTGAGATCCTCCTTCGTTTGCCAATTAAGTCCATCCTTCGCTTTTGTGCTGTTTGCAAGGGTTGGCGTAGTATTACTACCAACCCTTCCTTCCTTGCCAAATATTCCCATCACCAACCACTCAAGGTCATCCTATACACAAGCTTATATGAATCCGACAGTGATGGTGACAACATCAATATTACGCTAAATACCATGATCATCTCTTCCAACAAGAAAGTCGCTGATAACAGTTCCCATGCGTGCTACCCCAAGAATGTATGGGAGTTATCCGGCCCACCACCACCATCCCTCCACCTACCAACAAGGAGGATCGGCGGCACCTTAGAAGATATATAACTTGCAACATTTCTACATCCATCGTTTCTACCTCCTACTCGCCTCGTGTGATGGTCTTCCCTTGTTTAGGAAGAGCATTGGTCAGTACCTCATCTGCAACCCTGCGACATGGCAGTGGACCAGCCTCCCCCAGCTAACTCGGGCAACCCTATTTAGCATAGGGCTGCCAAGATGAGAACCTCCCTATACACGGATGATGCTGTTATTTTCATCAATCCATCCATCTCAGAAATACAAGATGTGCAACAAATCTTGCATGCTTTTGGCCAAGCCATGGGGTTAATAACCAATATGCACAAAAGCAAAGTTCACCCAATCCTACAATTCCATGTTCATAAACTCAAAAGGATGCACATACACCTGCTCATCGAAAAGCTAAGTGCGAGATTGCCAAGGTGGATAGGCAAAGTGCTATCCCTTGTGGGCCGACTAACACTTGTTAACACCATCACGATCTTGCCGACTTACCACCTCACAATCTTCCCATTAGCACAATGGGCCAAGAAGAAAATGGACAAAATTCGAAGATCCTATGGAAAGGAAAAGAGGACACTAATGGTGACCACTGTTTAATCAACTGGAAAAAGGTGTGCAAATAAAAAAAAACTAGGTGGACTAGGCATAGTAGACCTAATTAAAGAAGTTTGGGAGAGTGCTTCACCTGCATTTGTTGTGGTACGAGTGGAACAACGACACCAAACCATGGGTTGGGACAGATGTTCCTTGGGATAGCACATGTAGGAGCCTATTCGATACGTCCACAATCATAACAATTGGCGATGGGACAAAAGAAAAATTCTGGCACAACAGATGACTAGAGGGATTGTAACATCCCAATTTTCAGAGCTTAAAAATCATTTAAATAGTTAGTAGGGAAAATTCACCATTTGGATTTATTTGTTTTTAATTTCAAAAGCTTAATATTGAACCTTACAATAAAAAAACCTTTAATGTGAATAATCCCAACTTGAACATTAGCCAAAACTATTTTATTTGGGTTCTATGTGCTCAGATATATTTTCTAGATTTTTCTAGAATTTTTCTGAGTTCATTTGCTATTTTCTATTGCTTATTTGAATTTTTGGTATTTTCTAAATTAGAAAAGCTATTAAAAATCTCAGTTAAATCTTCGGGCCGAATCTTCGCAGCCCATCTCCTCCTCCCCCATGCTGCCCGCTATGACCCAGCTCCGCGACTTCGCCACCATCCATCCCCGCCGTCCGATCGAGGTTGAGCGCTTGGATCAGATCGCCGATCGCGCCCCGCCTCCATCCGCTGCCAGGTGGGCCCGCCGAGGTCGTCGTCTCCGCGCCGCTTTCTTCCTCGCGTCCGAGTCGGCACCGTCCGCCATTGGAGCTTCTAGAAGCTCAATCCGACAACGGACTTTCCTAACTAAAAACCTCCGGATTTCTTTGCCAAACTCTATCTCTAATCTTCCCGCGCCCGTATCTACCCTCAATCGGGATCAAAACCAACTCTATCTCCGTTTTCGTTTGAAACCGAGAAATCCCCAAATTAGGATTCCTTATCCTGGCACCCCACCCTATAAATAGCACCCGAAGCCGCACGGTCCTCCGCAACCTGCAGCCTCCACCTCATCTCCTTCCGAGCCTTAGCGCCGCCACAATTGGAGTTCTAGGTTTTCGCCGTCGTTATTCTTCGTCGTTTGCCGCGCCCGATGTCGCCGCGTCATCATCAAGTGCACGGTCAGGTTCAGCGTCACCAGGGCTACCTCCAGGAGCCTTCGCCGTCGCCGGAACGTCATCGGAGCTCCCGTCCGACAATACCGAAGCCCCTCCGCCGCTCTGAGCTCGCCGCCGGTCGCCACCGTCCCTTCCGATCACCCGGAGTTGCATCAGTAGGTTCGCAATAGCGCCCTCTACACGCTGGTACCACTCACCGCCGGCGAAGCCCCGCCGTTCGCCGTTGCCATCGGTCCCCGAGCCGCCGCCGCCGTCGGGTCCGACGTGGGCGCCACCTCAGCATTCGTGCCGACGTGTCGCTTGCGTGGCACCGTGTCAGCAGGCACGTGTACGCTCGCGTGGCACGGTCCACCGAACCCCAGATCTGATCTGGCGTGGACTTGGTCCACGGTGCACCATCTCACTGACATGTGGGTCCCACCTGTCAGGCCATTTGTCACCCCGTCCGAACGTTCTTCGCTGACGTCAGCATTGCGCAATAATCCGATTTTTCTTCAGAGAAATAATTCAGAAATTTTGGAAAATCCAAATTAGGGTTTCTTTTTAGATTCAATCTTCCAGAGCTCATAACTTTTGCATCCTAACTCCGATTGAGCCCATTCAAATTTCTAAATTTATCTAAATTCAAGCTCTATTTATCTGAGATTTTTATTTAATTTTTGGAGCTTGTTTTGCCTCTGTTATTTATTTGTTTTGCTTATTTGTTTCGTTTGCGAGTAGACGTCGATTCGTCGGGGAATTTTGTGGAAGAAGGAGCACCCCAAGATCAGGACTAGTACATAGACCTTTTCCAAGGCAAGTTATACTTTTGATCATCTTGAACCCAGTTTTCAAATTACTTTACTTCAAAGTACTGCATTCTATTTTAATTATTTATTTAAATGCTTTGGGTATAGTTATTATCCAAATTTGTTATCACACCATGGCCTTGTATGTCATAATTCCTTGTCACCCTAGATTGATTATCAGTTGGTAATATTGTAGCACCAACGTGGGTTGGTTAGATGCGAGTACAATTGCTTAGCCATGCTACGAGTCTCACATCTCATGAAAGTTGCAATTATTAATTATGACTAAGTGACTATGAAACTATGTGATAAAAACTGTGTGTACTGTGTGCTATTACTTTGTGGATGGTATGTGTTGCACTAAAACCAACTGGGTGGTAAAGGATTTAGACTGAGGCAAGTGGTGGAAGCTGTGTGATATGGTGGGCTTTGTGATGGGAATGATAATCTTTGTAACTTAGTTAGAACATGGAAGTCTTGCCTTGGTCAATTAAGGACTTAACTTTGTGCGCCATTGAACTGAGCCTTACTGTACGACCACATGCCTGGTATGGGACGGGCCTAACTTAGTAAGTTATGGATTCTCGGCATTGATGTTCAGGTGGATAGGTTAGGCTGTGTGACAGGGTGGAGGTGTGACTACTTAGTGGTTACATCGCGGGACGATTCGCCGCTTCCCTGTCCAGCGGTGTGTGTTATGCCAAAGCGCTTCAATTGGGTTGGCATAGCGGTTTGTAAGCACATCGGGAGTGTCAATGTTGAGATGAAGTTTCTGAACCGTTTTGTTATGATTAGTGTTTGCTACACTAGTTGTATCTTGTGGGTAAAGTGTACAACCTCTGCAGAGTGTTAAATCAATCTATTCGAATAGCCGCGTCCGCGGTCATGGACATGATCGGGGATTTCACACGAGGGGTAGTTTTCATAAATGTTGGGATGGGAGCTGTGTGACCTCAATCATATGGCTATGTGAAATAATCTGTTTAGTTGTGTGTCTTTGTGGAAATAACTGTTAAATTAGTATTGTCTATTTGTTTTGAATTATGCTTTCAATCTATTATTCGTATTCAATTGCAAATGTTGCTTTTATGCAAAAGAACCACAGAAGTCTTTTCTTTGGAATAAGCCTGCATCTATACATTGCATTCTATGGTATGATTTGCGAGTACGGTTGTGTACTCACGCTTGTTGTAAAACTTGCGCCAAACCTCTGTAAGAGGAGGAGTTTACGCCGCTTTGAGGAGGAATTCGCGAAGGTTGTTGATCGTTAAGGTCCGGATCCGATCGGTTGCTGTGGTGAATTGGTGGGATCTACGTTGGAGTTATTTCCGCTCATTGTTGTTTTATTCTTTGTTAGCCCTGCGTGGCTTAATAAGTGTAAACTCGACCATAAGGTCAAAACCCTTATTTGTTATTCAAACTAATCGTTTACTTTATTTATCGTTTGTGTGGATCGATATTTACCTATGTTAACCTCAGTGCACTAGCGTGATCTGGACCGATCGATATACGAGAGGGTTCCGAATCGAAATGCAGGTCCGACAGGATCAACGTCCAAAATTCAAGCTCACCGAGAGAAAGAATAGAACGATCCATGAGGAACTCAATGGCAGGAGCTTGATCAAATCAGTTAGCGAAATCACCATCGCTACCCAACTGGAGGAATTTGTCTCCCTTTGGATTACGCTACACGATGTATAGCTCCAACTCGACTATTGGGAATCACTCCCTCACTCTTCTTTTCACGTTGGAAATCACTCAGTGATTTCCTCTTTCTCTCGTTGGCTTTCTCACACAGAGAAACACACACACAACAAGAGGAAGCAAATAGACTCACTGCAGATAACTTGTTTATTTCATTCCAGAAACATGATACTTATGCAAGATACGCACATACTGACTACTTGACTAATTCCATTAACTATCCTGCATGAATGTCTACTAACAACTAGGACCTATTCTAATGCCACATCCCCGTAACGTGGCCTTGACTCCCAACGTGTAGCATGCACATACGATTCAACAACCTGCTAAATTCATGAACTAATATTCTCCCGATGAGTAAATAACTCGATCTGCTCATACATGCTTATACATGTAGTTAGATGACTCAATCAAACTAATTGACATGCAGCATTAACACACTTTTGCATGTGAACACAAGTATGCAAACCATGCAATGCAAACACCGAACTGACCTGCCTAGACAGTTTATTAACTTGTCAAGATTATATCTAACAATTTGCCCCTTAATCTTGATTCCTCACTCATCATTCTTCACACATTATCACAGAAGGGCCGGTTCATCATCACTGTGAGTTCCTTTCTCTGGACACTCATAAGAATAATGTCCAAACTCCTCACAATTGTAACAACACACCTTGGTTTTATCCCAGTGTCATTCTTCTCCACGGCCACAGCCACGGCCTCATCCTCGTGACGAGTCATAACCCCTTGCCATGAGAACCTGCTCCTCCATATGCATTTGCATCTGCCATCCCCGAACACGCTCCTCGTGTGCCTTTAGGGACCCAATGACCTTCTCCACGGTCATATGGTTAATGTCTCCAAATTGCTATATCAACGAAGCAATGTTGATGAACTTATCTAACACGGCTCGCATAGCTTCTTAACAACATACTTCTCTTCCATCTTGTCTCCAAGTCCTCTGATCTGACCAACAAGCAACGTGACCTTCACCGCGTCCACCGACTCCGCTTCACGCATGCTAAGACTTTCAAACTCCCAGCACAGCATCTGGATTTTTGCCTCCCTAACGCACTCGACGCGCATATGCAAGGAGCAGTACAGTGTTGTCCAGACTTCAAGGGCGGTGTCCTTATTTGCAACTTGTATCAATGTCTCATTGCTAAGCGCCTGAGAGATGATCGCCAAGGCCATTTGTTCCTTCTTCTCATCAATGACCGCAGTCGTGCTCTTGGGATCAATCACATCCCATACACCTTGTGCTCGCATGAGGATCTTCATCCTTGTCACCCATGCCACGTGGTTCGTCCTCGATAGCACCGGGTACTGGAGGGACGTCATGCCATCTTTCGTCGGCAACCCCGACATCACCAAGTCACCGGTGTCACCGCTTGCAGCAGCACTGCTTGGCGAATGTCGGGACCCGAAAATGCATCTCAAGAACCCTCTGTGTATTCTGAACTAGTCCTAGGTCAGTAGCTAGCTCATACAGGAAACAGTGATGAAATACCATCTATTTATTCGATTTAACTAAAAAGCTCTTAAATTAATAAATAATAATAACAATAATAACTGGACCTTATGGTCAACGTTTACTTAACTTGCCACGCAAAGCTAAAGAAATAAATAAACTCTTACAGCGGAACGAAACTCTTGAAATGGCCAATCAACATGCCCACAAGCAATCGAGTGGAGAACGCATCCTAATCCGCAAAACATTCATGGTACTCCTGGGCGAATAACTCTTGAACAGCTTGATATTCTCCAACTGAATCGTAGAAATTGAAGCCATGAACACATAAAGCACTCAACAAATCGTGGAGAAATGTATGCAAATAGTATTCATGCAAGGTTTGAACAAAGGTTAGCTGTATGGTTCTTTTGTATAAAGCAACATTGACGATAAATACAATAAATAGATTGAAATACGTAATTGAAAAGAATAATAAATAAGTAAACAATTTCTTTAAAACAACCAATGAACTACCCATCCACTTCTCAAGATAAACCACCAAGTGAATTACCCGTTCACAAAACAAACATTATATTCATCAAGTAAACTTTCCATTCACACTCTGACTCATTTTATAAGAAACTCTACCTCTCGTGTGAAATCCCCGAGTACATCCATAACCGCGGACATGACTATTTGAATAATTTTATACTCTGCAAAGGTTGTACAGCTTTACCCACATGACACGACTTCTCTAGTTTGTTTAGCATCCGTCGATACCACTGCTCACTACCTTAGGTAAGAAGTTTATAGCACATGACAAGACCTTTACAAAATCCTGTTTTGACAAGGTTCTACTCGCTAAGGATTCAACATTGAATGTCTTTTTCCGACCAGACAGGGCCCCCATCTTGCGCCAAACACAACCCAAACAGAACCAAATCAAAACATCGCTAATTAATTAGCCAGATCCTGTCCATACAAGACATGTGGTTGTACAGTTAAGGCCCAGTTCAATGGCGTAGTTACTCAGGCGATCTTTCCACAACCAAAACGTGCTAAACCCACACCACCATCACTCGCCCGAGTGAAAACCATTTTTGTTTAACTAAAACCAATGACATACCCTGTCATGATACACAAATTTTAACAGTAGTGGCTAACCACTATGATTCCATATTTCATTAAGTCAAGATTATTCATTATGACACATGTGATAATAAGCCCATCGTAACTAAGCATCAGTACAATACCCATGTTGGTAATATAAATATGTCCAACTATAATTATCCATGCTAGAGTGACAAAGGATTCATGGCATTCAAATAATCAATGGAGGTATAATGACAACAGGTGATAGCTAATCCCAAACAATTTTTATAAAGATAGCATGGAGTTGTATAAAACAATATACTTATGAAATCATAGGTTCAATATGATCAAAGGACCACGACTTGCCTTGGAATAAATCCTGGATTGATCTTGATTTTGGGGTACTCTTCCTTGCTCAACACTTCCTGAAGAATCAATGTCTACTCGTAAACAAGACAAATAAACTAAATAAATAAATAACAGAAAGAAAAAACACCAAAAATTAAATAAAAAAACTCAAATAAATATATCTCGAATTTAGATGAATTTAAAAATTTAAATGAGCTCAATCGAAGTTCGGATGAAGAAGATATGGGCTCTCGCAGATTCACATGAAATGATAGGATCAGAATTTCAGGATTTAAAGAATTATTTCTCTGAAGGAAAAACAATTAATTGCAGTTGATGTCATCAAGGATTTTTTAGCTTAAAAGAAAAGGAGAACTAGAAATTGACAAGTGGGACCCACTGGTCATTGACTTGGTGCATGGTGGACTAGGTCCAAAGACTTTTGGCTCGGTTGAAGTTTTGGTCCGCCACTTGGCAGTGACACGTGGCAAAAGAAGATGAGATGGTCGACGATGAGGATGCCACACAAGCTAAGGGGCTTAGGTGGACGATGACGTGGCTAGCCAAATCGGTAGGGAGAGGAAATCACATAGAAGCAAAGAAGATGGCCGGCGGCAAGACTTGCAACGGCGAGAACTCCACGGCCACGGCCGAATTGACGAAAGAGTGGCGCCCGCCGGGAATTAAGGTGAGCACCGGGATGGAGACGTCATGAGGATCACAGAGCCAAGCTCGAAACAGCTAGAAGATGACCGGAGTGGGAAGAGATGCTCGGCGACGGCGATTCAATGGCATAGAGAGAGACCGGGAAGGGATGGGATAAAGTGAGGAGGAGCTAGCACGCGGTATGACGCGCACAAAAGGCTAAACACTCACCGAGGACGCAGATCGAGCAAGATGGCCGGCGGTCGGATTTGGAACGAAGGAGCCAACGGCGAGTTGATCACGCTCTTCGGGAGATGATGAGAACACGTTGAAGAACGTCACTTTGCGATTCCAGCGAAGGTGTCGGCTCGGTCGGAGAGGGGCCAGCGGCGGAGAAATCCGGCGATGAAGTCGTTCCAGCGGCGCTCGGTGCTTCACCAAAAACCGGCGCAGCGACAACGAACCTGGGGACCAAATCCTGGGGCTTCGGAAGGGATTACACGGACGAAGAAATTGACACGAGATGATGCCCTTATATAGCACTGGAACGGAGGAGTCCAGGAGGGGTACGGGTGGCATAGCGTGTGCAGCTCGGACATGGCGTATAGAGTCTTGGAGCTAGACGATGCTCACGTGGCTGCGCGGACCCACGGTTAGAGAGACAAAAGAAAAGGAAAAAAAAAAAAAAAGATGCCGTCCGGTTGGGCTACGCGTGCGCAAGGGACCAAGGGCGGGCTGCTAGAGCAGAGAAAAGGCAAGCGGGCTGGCTCAGTGTCTTGGGCCAAGAAAAGAAACGCCCGGGCTTCAGCGGGCGTAAGAAAAAAAAGAAAAGCCCAGCTCGGGCTGCTGGTGCTCTCGCGCAAAGAAAGGACAAAGGAGCGGCAGGCCAAATGAAGAAACGGGCCGAAAGGGAAATGGGCCAAAGGATGGGGTTTTAGCCCAAGAGTCTTTTCGAGTTTTAATATAGATTTCCTATTTTTTTTAAAAAAATAGCAGAAAATCCAAATGAAAAATAGAAAATAGCAAATGTACTCGGAAAAAATCTGAAAAATACATCAAGCACATAAAATCCAAATAAAATAATTTTGATAATAGTTGATGTTGGAATTAATCACATTAAATTGTTTTTGATTCAAAAATTCCAGATTAAGCTTTAACTTTATCAGAAAAATTCAAATTTTTATTTTTATTTTTAAAACTCCAAAAACAGACCAAATTTTGGGATGTTACAGCGAACCACCTCAGCGAACCACCTCTGTGCGGCATCATCTTTGGCATCCCTTGCTTTGATACCAAATGTTGAGAATCACCCCCTCACTCTTCTTCTCACATTGGAAATCACTCACTGATCTCCTCTCTCTCTCAGTTGGCTTTCTCACGCAGAGAAACACACACACACACAACAAGAGGAAGCAAATGGACTAACTCCAAATGACTTGTTTATTTCATTCAAGAAACATGATACTTATACAAGATACGCACATACTGACTACTTGACTAATTCCATTAACTATCCTGCATGCATGTCTAGTAACAACTAGGACCTATTCTAATGCCACATCTCTGTAACATGGCCTTGACTCCCAACGTGCAGCATGCACATGCGATTCAACAATCTGCTAAATGCATGAACTAATATTCTCTTGATGAGTAACTAACTCGATCTGAGTACGATGTCACGCTTCCTACAGAAGCGCTCAACTCACACAGCTGCTTATACATGCAGCTACATGACTCAATCAAACTAATTAACATGCAGCATTAACACACTTTTGCACGTGAACACAAGCATGCAAACCATGCAGTGCAAACACCGAACTCGCCTGCCTAGATAGTTTATTAACTTATCAAGATTATATCTAACACTGACCGCAGATCATGAGTAATGTAGATTGTGGGCTGCGTCACTGGTCCATTTGCTAAGTGCCCGAAGCATGTTTCATTTCAATCTTATACTACTGTTTGTGATAATCCTTTTGCTAAGTGGATGGATACTTAGTGACTAGTGAGGTGTTGCCTGATGTAACTTTGGTGATGGAAAATCATCCATGTTCTGGTAAGATTTTTTTCTTACTCATCGGTTTGGTCGAAAGTGTTGAAGTATAAGTGAATTGTCCGTCTTTTCTCATCAGCTTAAGTTTTTAGGTGAATTGGTTGGTGTATACAACTCAATATAGTATTAGAACCAAAAGGTCTTAGATTCAAGATCCGGCTAGCACAATAAAAAAAAAAAATTGCAGCCTACTTCTATTCCACGTTTTAGACCTGATGGAGCCTACATATGACGGGGGGAGGGGGGAGGATGTTGAAGTATAAGTGAAAATTATCCTCCTTTCCTCATCAGTTTAAAATTTTGGGTGAATTAGTTGGTGCATAAAACTCAATAGGAAACCCACCTGAAAAGTTTTATATACTTCAAACGAGACATTGTTTCATGACAGAAATTTGAAAGAAATGGAATAAAAGGATCAGGGGAGTAGATGTCAGTGAATCAGATATGGTAATTTTTGTCGCCAAGTTTGGCATTGATTCCTATCCTTGATTGCTTGAATGCTTGTTCTAAACATCAGGAGATCCAAGTGAGAAATCATGTTTTTATGACGGGCATCATGGTTTCATGCTCCCCCTGAAAAGACTTCATAGTTCTGCATTTCCATATGATCCATGGCAGGAGGATGAGTAGAGTGCATGATGTGCTGAACAGGGTAGCAATGACAGGTTCTGGTCCTTAGTGATTTTCATTTGTTATGGTCGTAATGTGGTTGTTTCAACTTCGCTGACAGTGGATGATATTTTGGCTCCTTTTTATCCCCCTCTATGTGCTGAAGTTTACAAATCAGTTTCAGTTGTCAAATGCTGACCTAGCTCTGATCGATTTGAGTTCTGCAAGATACTTTAGACATGCATGATGGCGGCAAGTGGATTTTAGGCCACAATTATGCTTCCACAAAGTGTTCAGCCTCCTTTCTTTGATTGTATATTTCTATATGTTCTGTTTGATCCAACAGCGTGCAAAAAGTCTTTCGTGATGGCTTTTGGATGGGTGCTAGCGGGAAATTCTCTGGCAGTAGCACAAGCGAAGTGATGGGGCATAGGAAAATGGCCGGCAGAGTCAGTAGTGTTGGGAGAGAAATCCCAAATGGTTGGATCTGGGATAATCTTAAGAGATCATCGAGGAAAGTTACTTCTTTTTTTATGCGAAGTTGGTTAGAAAATTTTGAAAGTTTGGGCATGTAGGAAAGGCTTGAGATATGCTTGGGAGCTGGGCTTAAAATTCATCATATTTGCCCTGGCTACATATTGCTAGGGGGTTGTCAGAAGTACAGATTGTGCAATTGAACGACGAAAGCGAAGGATATTCAGATTCTGAAGTGGTATTTTCAAATGGGTCTCTGTTCCTGTTGAGCGGAATGCGAATGTAGGTGCGCATAAGCTTTGCGAAATTGGCTTGTAAATCACAGTGACTCGACATCAAAAGGTTATGAAATCAAACAGGCAAGCTGTAGGAAGGAAGGAAGTACGTGTGGATAGGATAGATAGTTGAGTCAGAATCCATGGACGCCTGAGTGCGTACATGCAGCGCAACCAGCTAGGTGTCCGGACGAAACAGATGCAAGACGGCTCAGCTCTTCCTCTCCTTTTGCCGGCCCATTACTCCTTCTCAGCCGGCCCAATCCGCAGCCGCATGGCCCAGCCCAGCCCAGCAGCATGTGCACTGTAGATCTTCTCAGCGGGTTTGACGCGGACGCGATGGAGTGGATGCCATTGTCGCCGCCACGGACTCCTCTCCGCGCCTATTTAAGGGCGATAGCCACGCCAAAGCTTCGCCTTGTCTTCAGCACCGCTCGAAACCCCAGCCGGCCCCTCGGAAATTCCACGGCCTCAACAGAACCGACCTCGAAGCCGTTGCCCCCACCGTCGATTTGCACCTCCACCGGTGAGCCTCCGTCCTCATCTTCGCTACCCTCGAGATCCCCTTCCCATCCTCTACACCGTCCTCGAGTCTCCGTCGCTAACTTCCTCCGTTGTATGCTCGCCATTGATTACCCTAGGGCTCCGTGCGCCGCCGGGCGCACCCTCGCCTCCTCGTTCTTTTTGCGCTGCTTCCCGCGCTGCCATCTGCCATCGTGGGAGTTCACCATCCCCACCCATACACATCATCCGCCACCTCAGCGCATTCTCCCTGCCACATCGTCCCCACCTATTAACCTTGTTTTTCAGCTAGTTGGCTAAATCGTTGATCCCCACCATATTATAAATAAATTTAGGAACTAAACAACTCAAAGTTGTTGACATTATGTTTTTTGTTTTAGGGAAAATTCCCTATTTGCCATTGAAAGTTACTACGATTCCGGATATAACACTAAAAAATGTGTTTCCTTTTATGCCACTAAGTTTCTATCTTGTTACTTCCATCCCTCTCTTGTGAGTGGGTTGCGAAAAGACAAGCATACCCTTCTTCCTCCTCTTCCTCTCTTCCTCTCCCTCCTCGCCCCTCTCCCACTTCTCTCTCATGTGTTGGAAATATGCGCAATATTTTAATTCTAGATTTTGTTATGTAGCAGATATCACTGTTAACTATAAAATGCATAAAGCAATACTAACAGCAGACAACACATTGTACTTTGAAATATATATAAGAATAGGATTATTGTTTGGTCGCACAAACAACTTGCAGTTGGGCTTGATGAAACAGGAAGCAGTGCAGAATGTAAATGAAGCAGTGCAGCGAGCGGTCGCGCTTAAGCGCTGCCAAGAAACCCTATTGCTGCCCCGTGCAGGTGAACTCTGCGGCAATAGTTCAGAGATATCCCCTCACCCTCCTTCCTGATGCACGCTGAGGAGAAGGGACGGCTCGGTTCGGTAGCACAGCACACCAACACAGTTGAGAGGAGAGTAAGAAGAAGAATGGGAGAAAAACTCAAATCCATTTTAGGGCTGGACGCCTTCGGATCCTTTTAAGGATGAGACAATTACACTCTAGTAACTGCCTAATAAAGTCCATATTAAACAGCTGGTAACTATTAATTCAAAACCAATTAATAGTAACTAAGCAGTATTTATCAGCTCCTAACTACACCCTAGTCTACAGTTCTGACTAATGTATTTCGACCACGCTGGTATGTGGCTCCGACCAGTGTATTTCGACCACACTGGTCTATGGTTTCAACCACTGTATTTTGACCACACTGATTTATAGCTCCTACCAGTGTATTTCGACCATTGTATTTTGACTACACTGGTATATGGCTTCGACTACTGTATTTCGACCACACTCGTCTACAGTTCCGACCAATGTATTTAGACCAAGTCTTCGACCACACTGGTTTATGACTTTGAACACTGTATTTCGACCATGCTGGTCTATAGCTCTGACCAATGTATTTCGAGAGAGAGAAATGCACGGTTAGAAAAAGAAGCAAAAGAAAGGTGGACTCAGTTCATGGTGCGATTGCACCACGACACATTCACGGTCGCAATTCACAAGTCACGCGATTGCCACGCGAAAATACACGAATAAGCGCGTGTGCATACATGCGTGTGTGTGACTTTAGCTATAGTCCTTCTCATGTCACCCTATGTTATATGTAACATGTTTTAAGGGTGACAAGGACTCCACTATATAAATTACTCTCTCACCACTTGGCTAGGCAATATAGGACTAAACCATGCATGCTTTAGAATTTTAAGAGTGAATGAGCCTTAACACTCATGGGCCCAATTCAAACATCATGGGCTCCCATCGATAGCCACTTCCTCTCTTCTTCTCCACTCTCTTCCCCCACTTCTTAGTTTGGTTCATGGTGGCAGAAGAGAAGGATTTCCGTGCAGCAGTGCTGGCGTGGACGCGATGGCTTAGCGAGGGAACGACCCTTCTTCCTTGCAGCTGATGGGCATGCCACCATGCCATCTCCCTACATCCAGTGAGCCCAAACCGCGATGTCTATGTCAAAAATCGCCTCTCCTCTTGATTGTCAAAATCCCTCAACTAATATCTCATTTTGCGATTTGCTTCACTGGATCCAACTCATCTTCCCCGACTTCGATCACCACCACCGACCCGTAGATTTCATCGTTTCGTTGAGTTTCTTCATCAAATGACTGCACTTTGAGCATCCCCACTACATCCTCAACCATTCTCCTTGCTCCTTTGAAGCCTAGCGCCTCCGTGGAGCTCTGTCGCCGAAAAAGCCATTCCCGTCACCACTGTCCACCACCACCTCACCATTCTAGTGCTCCTCCATCACAACCAACAGCGTGAGTTCTGTGCACCCTCGACAAAAGCTCATGCGCTAACCAAACTCACATGTCTTCATTGTTTGCACCGTCGCCGTGGTCATGCTTGCTTCGCCGCTTTTGCTCAACCTGGACGCTGTAGCGACGACTATTGGTTCTGGTTTCTCCACCTTGGGTTTCTGGCCTCTAGCGAGTAGCATGGAGCAAAGGAGGTGGCCTCTGGCAAGCAGATTAGGCAAGGGAAAAAAGAGAGGGGCAAGATGGCCATTTCTCCAAAAATTTGATAGGTTTGAGGGCTCTCACAACATCTTAGGTTAATGGAGGTAACAGAAGTGACATGAAAGGGAACAAGATAGAAACTCAGTGGCATAGAGGAAAACATATTTTTTTAGTGGTATATCTGGGATCAGGGTAACTTTTAGTGGTGTATAGGGAATTTTCCCTTAAAAAAAATGGATCATCGAATGTGATCTAGGACTTGCTTATTACAACCTCACTTAGGGTCCTAAATGCTTTAATCATGCATGATCTGCTTAATTGATTTTCTAATTTTTTTTCCTAATGAACATCCTTGTAACTTGTGACATGATTTTCTTGCGAGAAGATGGCGGCGGGAAACAGGGGAGGACATCAGGTTCAAAACAAATTTTAGTGAGGATTAACTTATATATACCATCCATGCACCCTCTGCTCTAAAAGTTGTGCACCCTGATCCAGCCCAACCACTAGCCTCTTGCAGTCTCGCTGCTCCACTCCCACTAGTCTTGGCTAGGCCAGGACAAATGGGCGACACAGTAGCGCGACCTAGTTGACACAAGCAATTAGCATAGCCCAATAGCAGTTGCATGCCTTTACGCCTACAAGCCAACAACCTAGCACTAGCAGCCGCACGCGTCACTCCCAGTCGCACCTCGTGTGAGTGCATCGTGTCACGTGGCCGTGGAGTCTGCGCATGTTCTTCTCCCTCTTGGCTCCCGCGGCTCACAATTTGCCTTGCCTCGCCTGGTCGTTGGACAGTGGTCGTAGTCATCAATGCGAAGCCTGGAGGGAGGCCTCAGCTGCTGCCCACACCAACCGCAACCCGCCTGACGCAGCATCCCTCGCCTAGTCGCCCATCGGAAGGACTAAGTCACAAATCATGGAATCGGCATGGGTATGCTCCACATCTTCAGTTCTTCTGATTTCTTTCAAGCAAAGAGACTAAATTTGTGAGTTATGGTTTCAATGCGATGATTGTTGGTTGTTTTTTGTCGAAATGTAGGGTTAATACTTATAGTTTCAATTTGAGTTTTTAGAATACAGGCCTAGTTCGTTGCAAATTGGAGGCAAAATTGCAAGTGACATCCATCATTGATGTGCTCATAGTGCTCCATGCTTTGGATATGACTAAAGAGTTTTTGACTAGAATGTCAAGTAAGTATGCTCCTGGTCCTGGACGTTTGTTTCTAACATATTGTTCTTCAACTGTTGAACATATCATGATTCTAATATTTGATGGAAAAGTTTTTCGAATGATCAGCAAATGACAAGTAAATTTATGGAAAAGTTTCTGAAAAGGAAAGCGCCAGATAGTGGTACTAATATTGTGGTTCGTCACTTTATGAACTTGAAAGAACATAAATACTAAAAGGTAATGTATTTATTTTTATTTTATCATTATATTGTTTTTTACTTCAAAATTTTAAGTCATTATGTTCTCTTTTTATAAGCCATTGAGGTCAGATGATGTATTTTGCCAATGTTTGCCATACATTAATATGTAGTACAATGTTGCTTAAAAATTATATATGTTATTATATGTATGGTGAAGTGGTGAACCCTAGTTATTTTCATTCTAGTTCCGCCCCTGGCTGGAAAGTCATCCTTTTTTTTCTTAACGTGAACCCATGGGACGATGAAACCGACATGACCAAGCTCGAGGAGCCCGTGAGGAGCATTAAGATGGAAGGCTTGCTCTGGGGTCCTTGTATGCCACTACTACACTCTTGAATGTTTCATGTTTCAACCTATGAAATGTAGCTGTACATGCACATATGCGTACCCAGTCATTTATGATTATTCTATTTAGTTCATTTTTAACACAAAAATCAATTTATAATCATCCTATGCACTGCAGCCAGACTTATTCTAGTTGGATATAGCATAAAGAAGCTGCAAATCATGGTGGTGATTGTCCATGGCCTCGCATCATTTGACAACCTTGCTGAGGGCCATCTCTGTGCCAAGCCAGCAAATGAGTACGTCTAGAGCTATGACATTGTGGGCTTCAACGAAATCTGTAAGCTCAATGTTTCTTTCAGTGTGCCTAGTTTGATTGGGGAATTTTCTCCTGCCTGCAGCTCTGTTAGCTAGAGGAAGTTGCTAGTCTATTATGTTCCTGGGAATGGAAAGGGAAGGAGTAGCATCGGAGGCAGAGAGAAGCAGAGTTTTAGGTGATGGAGAATAGAGACGAGACAGAGAGAGGAGATAGATTGAAGAAGGATGTTCTATCTTTACAAATTGGATGCCTTCCTTCGGCACACAAGCCAGGCACTTAAGCACCAATGACAACAAACACTTTGTAACCCCTACGCTACTATGTCAAATCGGCCCAAAGCTAAACGTCCCATTTGTCTATAGCAAATTGAGAATTGGGCTTCCACCTCCGCTGGCCCATTCTTCTCCCAGCTGTTTTGTCTTCCTGCGTAGCGTCAGTAGAGGGCATGACATCCCTCCCTTCAGTTTTAGCTTGTTACCAAGCTGGAGCGTGCAGGAATTGGGCTTGGAGATCATCGAGGTCTTCCCAGGTTGGTACCAGAGTAGTTGATTCTGACCATTGTACTTGTACTTGAGTAGTCGATGTCGACCCCTTGTCACAAAGTCGATGTCGCAGCACTTTGAGTGGAATTTGCAGTTCTTCGGTCGCTCCTGGAAGTTCAGGTTGCACCATCTCCGAAGGTGGGACAACCCTCCTGAGCTGGGACACATGAATCACAGGGTGAATTGTTGACGTAGATGGTAGCTTGAGCTTGTATGCCACTGGGCTAACCTTTTGTTCAACCTGGAAATGGCCAAAATAGCGAAATGTCAGCTTATGGTTAGCTCTAACCACCACCGAGCTCTGAATATATGGTTGGAGCTTGAGGTATACCCAGTCGCCTTCTTGAAATGCCCTCTTAGACCTTGTCTTATCTGCTTGAGTCTTCATGTGCTGATTTGCCCAATTGAGATGTTGCTTTAGCAATTCTGTCATTAGTTTCCTTTCCTGCAGCCAATCCGACAATTCACTGTTTTGACAAACTACAGTGTTTCTGATGCCAAAATGTTAGGGACTGTATCCATACAAGATCTTGAATGGAGATTTACCCAGAGTAGAGTGTAGTGCTGTATTGTACCAATATTTTAACTAAGCCAACCAATTCGACCACTTACTTGGGCATGCATGAACGAAGCAATGCAAATACACCTCCACACACTGATTAACTCGCTCTGTTTGCCCGTCGATTTGTGGATGGTATGAAGAGCTCATCCGCAGCTAGGTTTGATCTTCCCGAAACAATTCCTTCCACAGCAAACTTGTGAACACTCGATCTCAATCAGAAATGATAGGCTGCGGTAATCTGTGGAGTCTGAACACATGTTGCATAAAGACTTGTGCTACTTGGAACGCCGTAAAGGGGTGAGCCATAGCTATGAAATGAGCATATTTGGAAAACTTGTCAACCACAACCATAATGCAATTAAAGCCAGATGAGCGAGGTAGACCTTCAATGAAATCCATTGGTATAATTTGTCAGGCGTGATCCGACACTGGCAATGGCTGTAACAATCTCGGGTAACGCACATGCACTGCCTTAGCTTATTTACAAATTGAGCACTGGTCCACAAAATTATGCACATCCCGTTTGATTCCCGGCCATGCAAATAATTTTCGAATCCGATGGCAAGTCACTTGGAATCCTGAATACCCTCCTATTGCATTGGAATGCAATGAATTATGATGTTTTTGCTATACGGGTGCATTGTTTCCTACCCACACTCGGTCCCCCAATTTGAGAATATCATTGTTTAACTGAAACTTGGAAGCGTAATTACCTGAGATTGTTAGATCCTTTAACAATTTGCTAGCCTGTGGACCATGTTGATAACCTACTGCAATTTCCTCCATCCAATTTGGTATGATTGTGGAAATTGTCGTGATTGCCCCTTCATCCCCCTTTTCTCTACGTGACAGTGTCTGCTGCCCTGTTGGTTGCACTGGGTTTGTACATGATACGGTATCGCAATCCTAGTAGCTTAGTCATGACCTTCTGCTGCCACATTGTAGTCAGACGTTGATCCCCAATGTGCATTAGGCTTCTTTGGTATGTCCGAATGACAAACTCCCCAGACTGCAAAGAAGCTCGCCAATGCTCTATTGCCAACAGGATTGTCATTCCTTTTTCCCCAATATGCATTAGGCTTTGTTGGTCTGTCCGAATGACAAACTCCCCAAACTACAAATAAGCTTGCCAATGCTCTATTGCCAACAGGATCGCCAATCCTTTTTTGTATGTGAAAAGTCCCTACACCCGTGGTCCTAAGGCCTTGCTGAGGTATGCCACAAGGTGTTTGTTCTGCATTAGCACAACACCGATCCCCTTCTCTGATGCGTCAGTCTCAACCTCAAATTCTTCCATGAAGTCTGGTAAAGCCAGGATTGGTGCTAAAATCAGAGCATCCTTCAAAGCCTGAAATGCAGCCTCCTTGTCCTCGGTCCAAGCAAACACCACATTCTTCTTCAGCAAATCAGTGAGTAGGTGATCGAGTATTCCAAAATTTTGGATAAACTTGTGGTAATAGCCCGCTAAGCCCAGGAATCCTCGTAGCTGCTTGACATTCACTTCTACTAGCTAGCCTCGGACTATCGAAATGTTGTTGGGATCAGTAGCCACCCCCTTCTGGCTAATAATACGCCCTAAGTATGTCAATTGTTGTTCAGCAAATGCATATTTTGATTGCTTGATCTTCAGCTTGTGGTATGTCAGAATCTCCAGCACTTGTCGTAGCCTTATCACGTGACTCTCCAATGTCTGACTGTAAATGAGTATATCGTCAATGAAAACCAGAACTCCCCGACGCAATGAGGCCCCCCATAATTGTGTTCATCAAACCTTGGAAGGTCGCTGGTGCACTGGTTAAGCCATACAACATCACCTTGAACTCATAATGATGTGTTTTGAATGTAGTCTTATGTTCATCTTCTGGCTTCATTCAAATCTGGTGGTAACCCATTCGCAAATCCAAACTGATGAACCACTGCGAGCCTGCCAATTCGTCCAACAGCTCCTCAATAATCAACAGTGGGTAGCAATTATTTATGGTAATAGCGTTCAAATGGTGATGGTCTACATAGAAATGCCACGTTCCATACTTCTTTGGCACCAACAACACTAGCGACACAAATGGACTAGCACTGGGTTGGATGATTCCTTGTCTGAGCATCTCAGTTACCTGTCTCTCCATTTTGTCCTTCTACGCTTGGTGATGCAGTAAGGTCGTAGGTTAATTGGCTCGGCTCCTAGAAGTAAAGGAATCGCATGATCGAATTCGCGTGGCGGCAGCAACCCTTGCGGCTCCTCGAAGACTCCTGCAAATTCCGACAATAGATGATGAACATTGTCCAACAACAAGGGTTGTTCAGTCTCCACTGAACATAACTGAACTCTATCCTCCCCAGGTGATTGTTCGGTTTGTGTCGTCACCAACAAACAGCATGGAGTATCCATCTTCATTCCCTGTAACAATACCCTTTTGCCCTGGTACAAAAACGATAAGGTTTTCTTGCACCAATGTATAGTCATCAAGCTATGCTGCTCCAGCCAGTCCATTCCCACAATGATGTCATAGCAACCGAGTGCCAATACTTTCAGTGTTGTTGTGAACTCCACCCCTTGCACCTACCAGCGACGCTCTGGAAACTCCCTTATACAAGCCATTGTTCCTCCGTCTACAATTCGGACTTTCAGCATTTGTTGTGGCTTCTGCTCTCCTCTCAGCTTGTCTGCCAAAGCTTCTCTCATGAAACTATGGGTGCTCCCAGAATTGATCAAAATGGTGGCATCAAACCCTTGAACACTGCCCTTGAGCCTTATTGTCTTTGATGTTTCTGATCCATTCACTGCTGCTACTGAAATTGTAATAACTTCTTCCTCGTGCTAACTCCCATTTTCCAACGGTGTTGTATCTGATTTCGGCTCCTGGACCAAGTCCCACAGCTCCTGAACAACGTGAAGTTGAACAGTGGGTCCGCATCAATGATCTCGACTCCATTTTTCACCACAGGTGTGACACAAACCCTTGGCTCGCCAGTATGCCCTGAGAGCTGATACCTTGTCATTAGGTCCACTCGCTTGAACGTCGTCCACTCCTCTCCGGTCATCTACTCGATTTTCGGTGAAATCGGGCGTCCTTTTCGACGGCGTAGGTAAAAACAACGTCGTCTGTGCTGATGATCGTCCACCCATCAGAAACTCTGGTCAACGTATCTCTTGCCGCTTCATCTCTAGGACCTCCTCCTCTAAACAAGCAAGGAAAACAACAGTATCAAGGTCTTTTGGTTGATGCAAAATTACTGCAGCTCTAATTTTACTTCACAATCCATTAGTGAACTATGTCACAAAAAACATAGGATCCCAAGTGTGATGAGCGATAAGATTGTGCATGCATTCGTTGAATTTCTTAGCGAATTCTACTATTGTTCCACTCTGCTTAAGACAATTAAATTGGCGAAGTTGCTGCTAGAACTCTTCCCGATCAAAACACAAACAAACTTCATCAGCAAACTCCTCCCAACTAGTGCATACATAATGAGCATGGGTTGATTGTAACCATAAAACCGCGTTCCCCACAAAATGCATGGTGGCCACACTAACCCATAAATATGAACAAGTCGTACACACTCTCGGAAATAAATTTCGCATTTCAGGCTCCATGCCCTTGGATTTTCTCCATCAAATTGAGGAAAATCCAATTTCGGTGATGATGGGTGGTGGTGGTACGCTCTCGGAGATCGACCGGCCAACTCTCCCGAATCAAAAGGAGGCATAAGTAGGGGATGCAAGCCATGTGTACCATTGCCCAGAGGTAGCTCTCGGGGAAGGTTCCCATGGCTTTCCCCCGGTTTTGAGTTACAACGTAGTGACCATTCGGCCCTTGACTGTTGTCTCTCTCCTCCTTGGGCTCCCTAGGTTTCAGGTGCTCCAGAATCAACAGCAACAGTGGCAACCCCATCGTCTTGGATACTGGGGCCGATTTGCGAGTCATTTGCTTGACCTCATCGCGCAGCTCCCCCACTTCATCTTGAAGATCATCCACAACGGCAACCATCATCGGCTTCCATTCCTTAAGTTCCAGTACTACTGGCTTGATCTCGGCCACAGAGTCCACCAACGTCTGGATGGTGCTGCTCTTCGCTTGGATCGCTCGGGTGAGCGCGGCTAGCTCTTGCTCCATGGCCAGCGTCTTCTCTTGGGCTCGTGTCTAATACTTGGGTTTCTCCTGATTGATGATCTACACTAGGATTGGTGGCTCTGATACCAATTGTTATGTTCTCAGGAATGGAAGGGGAATGAGTAGCATTGGAGGTAGAAAGAAGCAGAGTTTTGGGCGATGGAGAATAGAGAGAGAGAGAGGGGGGAGGGAGGGAGGAGATAGATTGAAGAAGAATGTTGTATTTACAAATTTAATGCCTTCCTTTGGCACACAAGCCAGGCACTTGAGCACCAATGACAACAAACATCTCGTAACCCCTACGCTACTACGTCAAACCTACCCAGAGCTAAACGGCCCATTCATCTGTAGCGAATTGAGAATTAGGCTTCCACCTCCGCTAGCCCATTCTTCTCCCATCTGTTGTCTTCCTGCGTAGCATCAGTAGAGGGCATGACATAGTAGTCCCAGCTACAAAATTCCTTGCTCTCGATCTTCGGCGATGCTTGTTCAGAACTAACGTCTGGATTAACAACCTGTCCTGTGTATTAATTGTCATGTGTATTAATTGCAGGAAATTCCCTGTGGCGTGCAAGCGATGATGATGACCCTAAGGAGCACAAAGCAGGGAGCACAGAAGCTAATTAATCTTTTGGTTATCGAGTTATTCTATGCTTAATTGCTTATTTTGTCTAGTCTAGTCACATGTCTATTTATAGCTTCTCTAGTAAGTACTACTCTATCTGTTCAAAAATATATGACGTTTTGGATATTGATGCGGTCTCCAATGTACAACTTTGACTATTACTTTTTATATTAATATGATAATAAAAAATATAATTATTATATTATAAAAATATTTTTCATGACTAATATAGTGATATCATTTTCATATGACCAATAGAAATAATTTTTTATATTAGTGGTTAAAAGTTAAGGAAATTTGATTATACGCTTTCTAAAACGTCGTATATTTCTGAACAGGGGAGTAGATCAGTTCCAATATATTTGCTAGGAACTCATGTTTCATTTTTCGAAAAAAATGGAATTGGGCATCGCTCTTAGTTTGGTCCAAAAAATGATCTTGTTTAATCTGAATCACTTGATTCTGAACACACTGGCGGTTCTGCTTTACCCGAACGAAAATTGACAACATGTCGTCATTCTTTCCAAGTCGTAAACATATGAATCCTCCTCGCCTGCTAGATTACTGATTCCAAGAGCTACACATGTATCTGCGAGAGTCAGAAACATGTTCGATCGCCCTAGCACGTTGGCATCTGGCTCATCGTGTCCACGTAATCTCGTGCCGCCAATTGTGCCTTTTTGCACTGTCCTAAGCCCAGTTGCACGGATTGGGATCCACCGGCCATGGGCGGAGTCAGCAGGGTGCCCGGTATGCATGGATTGGGAGTCTGGGATGATTTCGATAAGACAGCTAAGTCAGATGCACAAGGAGTTTAGATAAAATTTGTTTGTAAAATTTGTAAACATGAATTGTCTACAAAATCCTCAAGTGGAATGTGGTACCCTCTTAGACATGTTGCAAGATGTAAAACAACGCAAGATTGACCATGAGACAGCCGCATGAATATATGTAGAGTTGTAGGGTGTACTCTTTTTCTTTTGGTAAGGTTTTCTCATGTTGAGTTTTTATTTTGCAAAGTTTTTCAATAAAGCTCAATATTAGATCTTCAAAATATTTGTTTCTTTTATGGGTATAAAACTTATTTTTCATAATTTTAATTTGTATTTTTTAATTCTATACATTTTCTGGATTTTTTTATTTTAAAAAAAATCGGGCCGAGATGGGCTACATGGGCCAACCCCAGCCCGTCAGGCTTATCATGCCCGAACCGACCTGGCACGGCCTGAGAGGCCGACGTGCTGTGCCTAGGTCAATATCTAAGCCCATGGGCCGGCACGGTACGACCTATTTAGTTAGCTGAGCCGGTCGTGCCCTGCCCGTACCGGATCGGGCGGCCCATTTGGCCACCTCTAATCTTGCACCATCCTTTGTGACACTAGGGCATCTCTAGCTTGTTGAATCGATGTCGGTTCAAAAATACCACATGAGAATTGATACAACTTAGAATTTTCTCTAGATCTATTGCGTCAAACTAACTTCTCTAACCAACTTCTCTGTCTAAGTAGTGGCTGATCGTTATAACTTATAACAAACTAGATGATATACCGCGCGTTGCTGCAAGAATGCATGCTACAAACGAAGATTCATTAAGCAACAATTGAAAAAAAAATGCATCTTTCAGTTCCATAAAAATATGAAGCATGAACCACAAAGATACAGCCTAAAAATCATGTTTAATAGGAAAATATCGGCACCCATGACAACACAAAAACATAGCGATATAAACATCATATTGTAAGAGCTATTATACTTTTATCTTGAATAAAATTGTTATGGTGGGCATGGAGCCGAACCAAGGGGTTTCGGCCAGGGGACTCCAGGACAGGAGGTTGCGGCAGCAACCGGAAGAGTTCATGACATCCTATCTTTTAAATAAGCAATTAAGTATTTACTTCTTTTTCAAGAGAGATAGTTTCCATGTTTAGGGATAAGGTTTCCTTCTTTAAGATTTCCTTATTTAGAGATATTATTCTAAGATCAGATATATGATTGTTAGGGGCTATCCTATAAAAGGAATAGCCTGCCAGATTGATTGAATTAAGAAAATATAGAGAGTTCTTCTCATCCCATTCTCTTGCGCTGCCGGTACCCGTCCTCCCTGCTTAGAAGAACGTCCTCCCCCACTCACCACTCCTATAATCTTTGCCACTAAATCCCCGAACATAACAAAGATATCCATTTGTGGAGATAAATTTGTTGCAGCAGGAATTTGTAAAAATAAATTTGTTGCTTGTATTATTTGAACAAATCAAGGTAAACATGTAGGGCCTAGAAGAATTAAAAGACAATGTAAATGAGGGAATGTCTATGAAACTAAATTTCATCCAAAGACTGTAAACAATAAGGTGATATGGCTACACGAAAGAAGAGATAATATATATATATATATATATATATATATATATATATATATATATATATATATATCTATATATATATATATATATATATAGATTATAGGGCTTTTTTTTTTGCAAAACCCACCTACAAGTGTGTGTGTGTGTGGGGGGGGGGGTTGTCAAAAACCCACCTGCAATTTTTTATGTGATTGCAATCCCCTCAACGGCCAATTTACTCGCTGAAGATGGCACTTGCGTGATAATCTCAGTATACTGGTCTTGTGGAATATGAGTAAGGAAGATGTGCTAGCACAGGGTAGGACGCAAGCCGAGCATGGGAGAATAAAGCGTGACACAAGATCAAGAGAATAGAGGGACAAGGAAGAAGGGCAATCAGAGGCGACCGCCAATGTTGCCATCACGAGAAAGGACCCTTGCGGTCTGAATGGACATGGACACGATCCCTTCAATGGGAGATAACCAGGTTAGTAGTTTTTTATTTCTAGAAGTTTCAACCAAGAAATTGGCGCTTAAAAGTGCGTGTGATTTTCAACCATATATATTATATATATATATATATATATATATATATATATATATATATATATATATATATATATATATATATATATGTGTGTGTGTGTGTGTGTGTTATGTGTGTTTTTTTTTATGAACTCCCCAACTTTGAAGTTAGTTTTTTTTTTGTGCAAAAATCCCTGGATTACAGGATAAATGAAAATAAAAGAAATTAAAAACCTCCCTCAGAAGTCAGCACTCGTTCTCTCCTCGCACTTTCCAGTTGACTTTTGATCCCCTTTCCTCCTCTTCTCTTCTACCCGATCGCCTCCCCTACTCCTGCCGGGCCGGCGCCGGCGGCCGGAACTCTCAGCCTCCTCCCTGCCTCCCTCCCTCTCTGTCTATCTCTGCTCCCCTCCTACTCCGGCGCTGCCGCCGCTTCAAACCGCGGCCGCCGCCGCCGCCGCTCAAACTGCGACCGCCGCCGGCAATCTCGCACCACAGGTTTCCGGCCTCCTCTCCTTAGCAGGTGGACTCAGAATATTGGCGCCAATTGCCACTCGACGCCTCCTCGGTGAGTTCCCCCAATTCCTCGCCGTCGTGCTTATCCTGTATAACGTGCTAATACATATCATCTTATTTATGGACTTGTAAATATAGGAATATTTTCCCTTGGTTTATGTTAGTCTTGATATTAAAATTTTATTCACATATTTAACTTGGTCACCAGTTTTAGGATTTCGAGTTGTTCCAGAAAGCCTGCTACATTCGATTCAGATTCCACAAAATTCGAAGTAGGACGTGAATATTAGTAGACACGTCACTTAGAAAATAGATAGAGTAAATTCCTACGTGCCACTAAAATTTACCCTATCACTTTTTAAGCCACTGAAAAAGTTCGATTACTTATATGTCATCGAGTTTTTACCCTGTTCCCTACACGTGAAAAGACTTTTTGCCCTTCTTTCTCCTCCCCTTCCTCTTTCCACTCTCTTCCTCTTTTTTTTTTAATGCAACGGGACATAAACGATATCAGAAAAGAACAACAAAGAAACTACACAACAAGATTCAAAAATCACATGCTCGCATCCTTCGCCCCTTTTGTTGGAGCAGGGCGTGGGTGGCAGCGAAGTGTTGGTTGTTGACTAGTAGCTCCTAGATTCTCGAGGGCCGAGGAGGACGGACGGCGGGGGCTTGTTGTGGGCAGCGATAGTTGGAGGCTGCGGATAGCCGTGCCCGGCCAAGAACAGGGAGAGGGGGGGGCGGAGGTGGTCTCGAGGGCCACGACGGCGGGGTGGGGTGCGAGCGCCCCGCCCGTGTGGAGGAGGACGGGCGTGTAATATCCCGAGAGATACGATTGGCGATCAAGTGGCGATCGGAAGTATTACTGCCGGTGGCAAGTAAGATTCTCTCGTTCTCACGCAACCGAAACGAACCAAGAGAGAAACAGAATAGAAAGAGAAGAACAGGATGAGGGAAGCGAATGCTTTGTCATTTTCTGAGTTTGCCGGTTCCGCTACAGACTTCTATAGACACCAACGCTTACACCGACGAGTGGGCCGTTGGCTCAAACACCCGGCTCACCCGCCTGATCACCTGGACACAGCCAGTATAACGCGACTCTTAACCACTACCACAAACAGCTGGGTCCATCGGGTTCTTCCTCCTTTGCTCTGCCTGCTTCACTTTCTGAACCGCAGCATTGCCTCCTGTGTTCACCGCCATGTCTGGTCCTGGACATGGGGGTGTAACACTCGCCCCTCCTTGAGACGAAACCCAGATTGCCGCCTCCGGAAAGCGATGTTGCAGCACTGTATAGTCCTCCCAAGTCGCACACGCAAGCGGCAGCGATGACCATTTGACGAGAATCTGCTGAATTGCGGAATTCCCTTTCTTAACCAACCGACGCTCCAAAATCTCTTGAGGCTGAGGTGTGCCCGTGGTCAGATTAGTCACAATGGACAATTCCTTGAAAACTGGAGAATAATCCGGAGTAAACGGTTTCAATTGAGAAACGTGGAATACTGGGTGGATCAAACAAGTATCAGGTAGTTGCAATTTGTAGGCCACCGCACCAATGCGTTCCAGGACTGAAAATGGACCAAAGTACTTAAATGAGAGTTTCGGAAACTGGCGATTGACCACAGAGTGTTGAGCATATGGTTGAAGTTTAAGCAAAACTTTCTCACCAACTTGAAAACTGCGATCATGACGGTGCTTATCGGCTTGCAATTTCATACGATTCTGTGCACGAGCCAACTGAGATCTGAGCATGTCATTGTAAGCCTGGCGATCGCGTAAGACGTCTTCAGTATCAGATGCTACAGAAAGGGATAGATTAGGCAGTGCTCCAAAATTAGGCTCCACACCATATAACGCTTTGAAGGGTGAACAACCAAGCGATGAATGATAACTAGAGTTATACCAAAACTCAGCCATAGGCAACCAGGATTTCCATTTATAAGGAGAATTATGCACCGCACAACGCAAGTACATTTCGAGGCACTGATTGACCCGCTCGGTCTGGCCGTCGGTCTGTGGATGGTAAGCGGTGCTATACTGAAGTTGAGTGCCCACTGCATGGAACAATTCCCTCCAGAAACCACTGGTAAAGATCTTGTCACGATCAGACACAATGGACTGAGGTACTCCATGAAGCTTTACCACATTATCCAGAAAGGTTTTTGCCACTTGAGCTGCTGTGAAAGGGTGCCGAAGAGGAAGAAAATGAGCATATTTTGTGAGTCGATCAACCACAACCAAGATCACATCATAAGTCTCAGATTTAGGTAAACCCTCGATGAAATCCATGGTCAAGTCTTGCCAGGCCCCAGTCGGTATTGGTAAAGGTTGTAAAGTGCCACCGGAGAATGATGCTCATGTTTCGCTTGCTGGCATACTTGACATTGTTTAACAAAAGCTTCCACTGCGGATTTGATGCCAGGCCAATAAAATAACTTTCTGATGCGTTGATAAGTTGCTAGAATGTCGGAATGACCTCCAATGGCCGTGCCGTGAAAATTACTAATCAACTTCGTTTGAAGAGCAGAGTTGGCACCAATCCAAATTCGTCCAGAGTATTTGATTAAGCCATGCTCTAGAGTATAACCTTTACTATCAGGACTCTTGATTGCCAATGAGGTCAACAAGTGTTGCGCTTCGGCATCTGTTTCATAAGAATTCAGGACTTCCTGTACCCATTCAGGCCGGCACATCGAAATAGCTTGTATTGACAACAGGTTACTGACACGGGACAATGCATCGGCTGCGCCATTGTCTACTCCCCGTTTGTACTGGAAACGGAATTGAAGACCAACCAACTTCGCCATTGCTTTACGTTGCAACTCCGTCCCCAATTGCTGGTCATCAAGTGTACACAAACTCTTGTGATCTGTAAGAATAACGAATGGTCCCCTCTGAAGATAAGAGCGCCATTTGTCCACGGCCATGATGACGGCCAGAAATTCTTTCTCGTAGATGGAGAGTTTTTGATTTTGTGGTCCCAAAGATTTGCTCAAATACGCAATGGGATGTCCTTGTTGCATCAAAACAGCCCCAATCCCATAAGTACAAGCATCAGTCTCAACAACAAATGACAGTTCAAAATTGGGCAAAGCCAACACAGGTGTGTTTACCATTGCTTGCTTCAAAGTAAGGAAGGCTGAATCAGCCGAGGCATCCCACACGAATCCTTGCTTCTTGAGAAGATTGGTTAAGGGTTTAGCAAGGAGCCCATAACCTTTCACAAATTTGCGGTAATACCCTGTCAATCCCAGAAAACCACGTAATTCGGTGAGAGTTGTCGGTTTTGGCCACAGTTCCATTGCTCTTGTTTTCTCTGGGTCAGTAGAGACCCCTTCCTGTGAGATAATGTGCCCCAGGTACTCAATACGACTGCTAGCAAACGAACACTTAGACCATTTGGCAAATAATTGGTGGTGACGCAATACATCAAAAACGATGCGCAGATGTTCCAAGTGTTCAGACAGAGAACGACTGTAAACTAAAATGTCATCTAAGAACACAATCACAAACTTGCGGACATAGGGAGCAAAGATAGAATTCATCAAGCACTGAAAGGTTGCGGGAGCATTTGTTAACCCGAACGGCATTACCCGAAATTGGAAATGGCCGTGATGCGTTTTAAACGCAGTCTTCTCCTCATCGGTCTCCTTCATACGAATCTGATGGTAACCCGAGCGTAGATCCAACTTCGAGAAGAACTGAGTGCCTGCCAACTCATCCAAAAGTTCATCAACAATAGGTAATGGAAATTTATTCTTGATTGTATCTTTGTTCAATCTTCTGTAGTCAACACAGAAACGCCAGCTGCCGTCTTTTTTCTGCACTAACAAGACAGGTGATGCATATGGACTCATACTGGGTGCAATGACTCCCGATTTTAACATGTCCGCAACCTGCCGTTCAATTTCGTCCTTCTGCAAAGGAGAATAACGATAAGGTCTGGAATTCACTGGAGACGAACCTGCTTCGACAGTAATTGCATGATCGTATTGTCGGTGTGGAGGTAAACATTTCGGATCAGCAAAGACATCATCGTATTGTCGGAGCAAGGTTTGTACGACCGGCGGAATGCTGGAAGATTTCGTTGTGGAAACGACTGGTTGTTCCAGAATAGCCATGGACCAAACCTCATTTCCAGTACACCATTTACATAATTGTTCCGATGTCAATTCTTGTATTGATGGTGATTGTTTGGTCTGAACTCCCTGAAGACAAATACTCTTTCCCTCATGTTCAAAGGACAACGTTTTGTGAGCCCAGTGACAGTTCATTGGACTCCTCGGTTGAAGCCAGTCCATCCCCAGTACTGCGTCGTAGGCACCCAGATCCAAGATGCGCAAGTCAGTGTGAAAGGTATGCCCTTGAATCCACCAAGACATACTCAAAACCATACTATCACACTGCAATAGTTCACCATTGGCCACTTTGACTATCACGGCTGGAAGAGCTTGTGTTGGAAGGTTTGTTCGTTGCAAAAAACGACGATTAAGAAAACTGTGTGTACTACCAGAGTCAACAAGAATTAACATCACCTGATTTCCCACCAGTGCTCGGAGACGAATTGTTTCCCCTTCCTCCGTTCCAGCAACCGCGTGAATCGACAACTGAAAACATTCCTCCACTGGTGGTGGCTCATCTGATTGTAGCGACTGCAGTGTTTCGTCAGGCAATACTTCCCCAAAATCGCCTACTTGGATTGTAAGTAGCTGCATTGGCTTCTTACACGCATGTTCTTTACTGTATTTATCACCACATTTGAAGCACAGCCCATTCGCGCGGCGATAATCCCTTAACTGACGCTCACGCCCGAACTCCTCCATAGTAGGCCGTTTGTTCTCGAACGTACCAGGCCATGTGTTGGAGTTGTCAGTGTAGCTGATAATGGTGGCACTGATCTTGGCAAACTCACCATTCGATGTCGAGGCCGACTTGCTTCAACTTCCTCTTCTTGAATGCGTGCCAAAACTGCTGCACGAGTGACACTCGTGGGTGCCTGTAAGCGCACTGCCCCCCGTATGTCGTCCTTCAGCCCCAACAAGAATTGTGTAACAAAAAATCGACTATTCAGGGTAGCATCTAATGACAACAAATGGTACATACTAGCCTCAAATGCGATACGATATTCTGCTACTGTACCGTTTGTTTGAGATGAAGTAGTTTGCTCATCTGCTCGTCATACTCATCAGACCCAAATTCCTCTTCTACTGCTTGGCAAAATGAATTCCACCCTTGTAGTATATTCTGCATTTTGAAAGCCTGCAACCAAAGAGCCGCGTGCCCCTCCATGTATAAAGTAGCAATCGCCACCCACTGAATACCCGGCACATGATACATCTCGAAATAGGTACGACATCGATCCAACCAAAGTCGAGGGTTCTCACCGAAAAATTTTGGAAAATCAAGTCGCGGGGGCTTAATGTAACCAGCAGTTTCCGTCGGCGAGATGGTTGCAGTGACCATCCCATGAGAAGAGGGCAAACCATGTGGTTGAGGAAGTAAGGGGGGTCCTTGATTCATGAATGAACTGGAAGGAAAAACCGCAGGAACTTGACCAGTATCATGAGGCAACTTCAGCGTCGGGGCTGCGTGATTGTGTGGTGGTGGTGGCGGTGGT
Organism: Ampelocalamus luodianensis; assembly: GCA_036346255.1. Classification (NCBI taxonomy): domain Eukaryota; kingdom Viridiplantae; phylum Streptophyta; class Magnoliopsida; order Poales; family Poaceae; genus Ampelocalamus; species Ampelocalamus luodianensis. The sequence goes on from CM070621.1 coordinate 78,699,135, forward strand.
GGTGGTGGTTGCTGCGGAAGTACAGGTCTCAATAACTCGACCTGTCGACGCTTCACGTCATCTATGCTTTCCTGTTGAATCTCCACTTGTTGTTCCAAATTCTTCATGACTGTCGTCAATCGATCTATTTTCTCAGTCTGGACATCAAACCGAGACAGAAGCTCCCCTAGCGTCGCTTGAAGTTGACCGGTGTGTTCTTCGACTGCCATGATCACTTGCCGGGTCTGGAGAGAAGGCTTTTGTGGCGCCGTGATGTTCTGCTTGCCGATCAAACCAGAGAGAGGAATTACGGTACCAAATCGGTGACCAACCCACCTTCCGGAATTTTACAGATCGAGCGAGCGAAGCACGTCAAGAATCGGTGGCTCTGATACCAGATTGTAATATCCCGAGAGATACGATTGGCGATCAAGTGGCGATCGGAAGTATTACTGCCGGTGGCAAGTAAGATTCTCTCGTTCTCACGCAACCGAAACGAACCAAGAGAGAAACAGAATAGAAAGAGAAGAACAGGATGAGGGAAGCGAATGCTTTGTCATTTTCTGAGTTTGCCGGTTCCGCTACAGACTTCTATAGACACCAACGCTTACACCGACGAGTGGGCCGTTGGCTCAAACACCCGGCTCACCCGCCTGATCACCTGGACACAGCCAGTATAACGCGACTCTTAACCACTACCACAAACAGCTGGGTCCATCGGGTTCTTCCTCCTTTGCTCTGCCTGCTTCACTTTCTGAACCGCAGCATTGCCTCCTGTGTTCACCGCCATGTCTGGTCCTGGACATGGGGGTGTAACAGGGCGGTGGTAGTTGGCGGGCTGCGGGCAGCCACGTGCCTGACCGAGAAAGGGGAGAGGGGGACAGTGGCGGAGCCAGGATTTTGTCGATGGGGGTGCAAAACCGGTCAACCGGCGGCGACGGTGCACGGCAGTGAGCACACGTAGCGGGCGGTGGCCGGAGGCCGAGCCGGTCGTAGGGGGGCTGAGAGTGCTCGGGCGTGGCGGCTCGCACTCGTAGGGAGGCCGGCGGCGGTGCAGGCCGTGACCGCGTGACGCAGCAGGCGGCCGGCCGCCGGCAGATCGGGCGAGGGTGGGGCGAGCGGCGAGGGCAGCGCCCAGCGCGGCGAGGACCGACGCCGACGGCGCGATCTGGAGCAGCGTGAGTCGCGTGATGCGCAAGGCGCGACCGCACCGAGCGAGGCCGAGGTGGAGTGAGCGGCGAGGTAGCGCCGGCCGCCGAGGCCGAGCCGGCCGAGGCGGGCGGGAGCGCGCGCGCGCGCGCGCAGGAGGCCGCAAGGCGATCGGCGAGAGGCTGCAAGGGTGGGGTGAGGGCAGCGCCCGAGGCGCCGACGGGGGGCCGGAGGCGACCGACACCGGCGGCGTCAGAGGAGTCGAGAAGAGAAGCGGCGGCGCGCCCCGGCGGCGCGATCCGAGAGTGGCTGAGTGAAAGAGAGAAATGGGGAATTGGAGAGAGAGATTAGAGGAGAAGCAGCCGGCAATAGCCAATGGCTAATGGGCTTGCAACTCTGGACTTAGGCCGAATAAGAAATGGGGTCATTGGGGTGGGTCGCGAATGTCTTGATGTAATCATGTATATTAATATGGGTAGTATATACTTTATGTATTAAGGGGGGTATATATCAGGTTTTTGTGCAAAAAATTTGAGGGTGCGACTGTACCCTCATGCACCTACTGTAGCTCCGCCCCTGGAGGGGGAGGAGGAAGTGGTGTGGTCCTCGAGGGCCACGACGACGGGTGCAAGTGCCCTGCCCGTGTGGTGGTGGAGGACAGGCAGTGGGGGCTCGTTGCGGGAGGCGGCAATTGGCGGCTGCGGGCAGCCGTGCCTGGCCGAGAACAGGGAGAGAGAGGGGGGAGGAGGAGGTTGGGGCAGGAGAGAGAAGAGAGAGGGGTTGAGGAGAGTGGAGGAGGAAGATGAGGGTAAGATGTGGATTTTTTGGGTTTAACGGCGACTCCAGCTAATGGAGGTGACAGAAATGGCATGAAAGGGAATAAAGTAAAAAACTCGATGGCATACAAGGAATCAAACTTTTTTCAGTGACATGGAAGGGATCAAGATAAATTTCAATGGCATGTAAGGAATTTAATCTAGAAAATATGCACCGAGTTCTCAAAATAAATTGAGTAAATTGCATATTGCACTACCTATATTGACATGAGTTCCACAAAACACCAGTTCCACTTTGCACCAGCCGTTATTGATGGCCCGGTCAGACCTGCTGGCTAGAATGCAATCTTGTTTTTGCGCCGGGTTGGGGCTGGAGGTAGTTGCAATGGAAGGGCTATGGAATGTGATGTTGGAAGAAGGTTCAAATTTGAGGATATTAGTATCGATTTGAACCACAGATCATGCACTTTTCAGGTTGATTTTGTGGTGATTGTGCAACATGTATTTTTTTTAAAGAGGCCAATAATGTTGGATCATGAGTCACGCATATGAGCATATCATCCCAGGGTAACATCAGAAGATGGACAAGCTGCAGAATCAAACACCGGTCCACCATCTCGGTGAAGACCTCATCATCGAGATCCTGCTCCGCTTGCCAACCAAGTCTATACTCTGCTTCCGTGCTGTTTGCAAGAGCTGGCACCGTATCATCACGGACCCGACCTTTCTAGCCACCCGTGGCCACCGCCAGCCAGTCGAGGTCCTCCTGTTCACAACCTTGCCAGAACCTGTCAACTCCAGGTGTGACGCCGACATAGCTTTGGAAACCATCGATAAGGCAGGCAGCGGCCGACGCCTTGTGCGCTATCCTAAGACCGTGCGCCCACAAGTCACCACCCCTGTCTCCCGCTTACGGCATTTCTACAAAGAGGACCACTACCTCCTGCTTGGCTCGTGCAATGGCCTTCTCTTGTTCAAGAGGAACACCGGCTACTACCTCATCTGCAACCCTGCCACACGTCAGTGGGCTGATCTTCCCAAGCTAACCGCGAAACAATGCATCTTTGATGCAGAGTCTGGGTTCTACTTACACCAGCCGTCTGGTGAGTACAGGTTAATGTGCCACTGCAATGCAGGCAGAAATGGTGCGGTGTACTACATCCTCTCCACCAACGCCGCCTCACCCCGGCAGGTAAATGTGAAGGCTGCACCTTATCCTAGAAGCCGGCCAGTTTCATACTTCGCGCACGCCACTCTTCGAGGCCGTCTGCACTGGCTGGACCACCCGGAGGCCGGTTCAATGACGGGCATTATGGTGGCATTTGACACGGTGGCTGAGATATTCCAGCTAATGTTGGCACCACCGACGACTAGCAAAAATGTGAAGCTGTTCAGCATGGACGGGTTACTAATGGCGGCAGACTTCATGGGGGTTTGTTTCGACCTCTGGGTCCTTGAGGAATACGACATGGAGAGATGGGAGCACCGGCACCGGGTATTGGTGCCATGGAGATCTGGTCTTGGAACTGAGAAGTGCTTGTTGTCCGTGAATGCAGTAGGCAGCGACGAAGAAGGGGATGTCATCCTGTCAAGCACCTTTGCTGTAGTGGTGTACAACTTGAAGAACAAGACAGTGAGGATCATCAACACCATGCCCAATGACACTAATGTGTCGTGTCATGTGTTCCAAGAGAGCCTCATGCACCACACATTCTTCGAGGCGCAGCCTGCTTCTCCCGGCTTGCCATTCCTCCGCTTCTCAGCCTAACGGGATTGATTCCACATTACATTGCACAAGATGGTTTCTTAGCCTTTGTTATTTGTTTTACTGAAAGCTTGTTCTGAGTCTTTTGATGTAAATTATGTGTGGTGTTACTGATCCTTTGCAGGCCAAGTGCCTGAAGTATGTTTCATTTTAAGATCAACAACACTGTTGTTTATAAACACTTTGGTGTTTCTCTGGAAAAGGTTCATGAGTAATGTGTGACTATTAAGTATGTCGTTGGAGATTTTGCCTTCTTGTTCCTCGATGGCTCGCTACCAGATGAGCTGACTGATAACAGAAGCAATACTCGGAGGTCAATACGTTTTTTGTTGGAATGTGTCAGCAAGGTATCTGAGGCATCCACCCCAGTAATAGGCAATCTGAGGAGAACTTGGGCGTGGGCTTTGGAGAAAAATGGTATGTTTTTTTTGTCCAGTAGCATACAAAATGTTTGTTGAGAGACAGGTTAATTCCTGTATAGACAGCATGAAAAGAGCAATGGAGGAAGGAAACTTCTCTGAAGCTTGGAAATTGCCAATTCATTCAAACATCAAAGCTTTCGTATGGAGACTAGCCAGAATTATCTGGCAGTAGCTTGAGAGATGGAGCATAGGAAAATGGCGGAGTCAGCAGTGTTTGGAGAGAAATCCTTTCAAATGGTCGAATTGAACCTGGTGGGGCTGAGCGTACACCCGCATGCCTAGCCAGTGCCAGCTTCCTGATCGACTAACAGCTTACACAAACATAGCCCAGCCATATGCAAATATGACTATGGTGTTCCAAACAAATTCCAAATTGCGTAATATTTTCGTCGCGGTAACACATGCGGGGATGAACTATTACCAAGACTGAAACGAAAAATGTTCAGGATCGATCGAGCAAACATCACAATCGTTTCCAATTTGCTGATTGGCAAAGGAAGGATGCCCCTGAAAATTGGAATAGAATAAGCGCAGATTCACCGATTTTGATTGTCCCTGATCTCACTTCCTTGCGTCTTACATACTCTTAATTCGGCAATGGCACGGACCAACAGAGAGGACATTATCAAACATGCTGCATGATCGATGGAGAATATATGCCCGACGACCATCGCGGCTTGTACCGCAACAACCAAATTAGAAGAAACAAAATAGCGCATTCGCACGTGCGAGCGGGCTACACTAGCTCGTTCCTTTTCTTCGCGGACAATTGCGCGTGAGAGGATGCAAAGAATCAGCCAAATTCAGCGTAAAACCGAAAAGAAAACTAATCTAATCAGTGACAACTTCGAGACAGCACGCACGCAGGGTACGTGCTGAAAGGCTAGAGCTCGCTGTCTGATTGCACCTTGTCTCATCCACTCGATTAATAAATGTCGTGGAGGTGGGTGGAGTTGGCTGGAAAAAAACCGCACCGCGATGCGTATGGTCTGGATCGATCGATCGATCGCCCGTGCAATCGTTGGATCTGTCGATCTCGCCCTTTCTCCTCCGCTCGATCGGCCTGTCGCCGTCGTCAATAATCCTTCCCGTCGCTCTCAGGGCCGCGGTTGTTGCGACCTGGAGCCGTCTCTAGAAGGAGGAGAAGAATCGCAGTACGTGCCATCAATTTATTGATTGGTTATACCATTGCCTTGTCTTCACTTGCACATGTGCACCCTTGTTGGTGATATATATAGACTGTGTCTCCTCCTGCCATGGATCTCTGTAACTGTAAGGGCTAGCCAGCTAGCTGCTGCAGACTACAAGTGCAGTCGGCAGTGAGTGAGCGAGCACGCTAGGCGCTAGCTGCCGGAAGTTGAGGATGGAGGAGGGCCTTCCCCCCGGGTTCCGGTTCCACCCGACGGACGAGGAGCTCGTCACCTACTACCTCACCCGCAAGGTCTCCGACTTCGCCTTCGCCACCCGCGCCATCGCCGACGTCGACCTCAACAAGTGCGAGCCATGGGACCTTCCCAGTAAGTTAATTTATACCGTGCTCTGCTCCCTACTTGGAGTTCGTTTTAATTTGTCAGCCCGCGTTGACTTTTACCATATGAAAATTTGAACAGCTTGATTTGAGTTTCATATATATAGGCATGCAATGCGCTATTGCGCTGGTTATCATCTCACTCTCTCTGCTCGCTCCTGGTTGGAAAAGTACGATTCAGACTTGAACTGGCTTCATTTGTGTGCGCAAATTAAACTGCAATTGATGCGCATTGCTTTTCCACCATATGCATCTCCTTTACCTACTTTTGAACCTTAGTTCTCTCCTTTCTGATGATTTGGTGAGAATTGGTATTATGCACGCATTGCTCTACAGAATACAGACGATACTACAGTTAGTGTACGGACTTGACTTGGTCGTTGTGTTATCTGCACTGCATGTGGACCGGTCAAGATTGATTACTTATGATTTACTCTTGGCTATGCTTGCATCTGCATGCACGTACATTGTTTGCATACTGATTAATGACGTAAATATGTATATGTGCCCACTTAATTTTGCAGGCAAAGCTAGCATGGGGGAGAAAGAGTGGTACTTCTTCAGCATGCGCGACCGGAAATACCCCACCGGCATCCGCACCAACCGCGCCACCGACTCCGGCTACTGGAAGACCACCGGCAAGGACAAGGAGATCTTCCACTGCGGCATGCTTGTGGGGATGAAGAAAACCCTAGTCTTCTACAGGGGGAGAGCCCCCAAGGGCGAGAAGACCAGCTGGGTCATGCACGAGTACAGGCTCCAGAACAAGTTCCCCTACAAACCCAACAAGGTATGGTATAAGTTATAACTAAGCAATGCTGCAACTTTAGTGAAATGTTTTAATTTGTTGGAACAAGTTCTTATGTGAAATGTCTTTGTTGGAAGAAGTTACTGATATTGTTGCAAATTTGTGAAATGTTGTTGCCTTTTATTTTGGTTGGAAGGAGGAGTGGGTGGTGTGCAGGGTGTTCAAGAAGTGCCAAACTGTGAAGATGAGGCCACCACAAGGCAGCCCCACGATGGACTCCCCATGCAATGACACCAACGCCTCCCTCGGCGAGCTCGGGGAGCTCGACGTCTCCTCCATCCTCGGCAGCTTCACCCCGGCAGCCGCGCACACGTCGTCGAGCTCCTCGGGCGCGCTCTGCCATGGCGCCAGCGCCGGCGCCGGCGAGAACTTCGGCCACAGGTTCGACGTGGGCGCTGCGTACATGAGCTGGATGGCGGCGGCAAACCAGGGCGCGGCCGCGGCCGCGGCAGCCGCCATGCTCCCCTGGGCCGCGGCGCCGGGGCTGCTCGGCACCGTCTTCGCGGCGAACCCCGCGGTGCACAAGGCGCTGCCGTTCGCCGGGCCGCGAGACGTCGGCGGCGTTGGGGAGAACGTCGGAGGTGATGCCTTGTTCGGAAGCTCGGTGACGAAGGTGGACATGGAATGCGATCAGCAGCAGCATCCGCAGCAGCTGGGAATGGACGAGTCGACATGGAGAGCCTTCTGATCATCGCCTATAAGGAACCTAACACTACATTACACCATTATATGCCAGATACAAAATTGTGGTCGATACCTAAGATACATTTCTAGGAGAACTATTCTAGGTAATTATAAATGGACAAACCCATTGTGTCAAAATCAAGTAAAATTTAACTAGACATGTATGTGATTCGTGTGTCGTATTTTGTACGAAAAACTGTATGTTTTGTCCACTTGTTATTAAAAAAAAGTAAGTGCTTTTTTACCTAACCAGATTTCACATGCGGTTCTCATGATGTGCTGCATCGTGAGCATTGTGGCGAAACCATTGTACGTGTAGCGGCGCTGTTTGGTAAATGCACTCTTTTTAAGGCAGAGTGGGCCCTAAGGATCTAATCTCTAATATCACTTAACTAGGGGTGCAAATGGTACAGTAACCCGCATCCACCTGCGCTGGCCGCTGAGGCATTTACGGCTGCCGCTGGTCCGCAATGCAATCTGCATGCAAGTTGGTGGGTTTGGCGGTTGCCCACAAAGCACCAATCAACTTTTGCTTAGTACCGATTTTTAAGGCATGTACAGTGAGGTAACATCAGTAGTCTATTATCTTTGCCACGTAAGATTTTTAGTGATGTGGATGAGAGAGAACAAGGAGAGAGAATGAAGCTGTCTGGCATGCAACAGATAGTCTATAAGACCCTTATAGACGACTGTTTTACTGTTGTATCTATGCTGTCTGTAACCCACAAGTTTTATGGTCTCATTTTATGGAGGACATATATAGACAACTTAGTGACAACTCATTGTATAGGTTGTGTTTAGTTTTGTCTATAGATGACATGGAAGGTACTACAGACAACCACTGTCTATACCACTGTACATGCACTTATTAGCAGTAGTAATGCTTTAGAAAAATCCAAAAAAAAACTAAAAAATTGGGAAAAAAAAGAAATTTGTACTCAGGGTATGTACAGTGGTATAGATAGTGGTTGTCTGTAGTACCTTCCATGTCATCTATAGACAGAACTAAACGCGATCTATACAATGGGTTGTCTTTAAGTTGTCTATATATGTCCTCCAAAAAATAAGACCATAAAATATGTGGGTTACAGACGGCATAGATATAACAACAAAAGTGATGTCTATAAGGATCTTATAGACCGTCTGTTGCATGCCAGACGGCTTCTACCTCTCTCCTCTTTCTCTCTCATCCATGTCACAAAAAATCTTACGTGGCAAGTATTATAGACGGCTGATGTCACCCCACTGTACATGCTCTCAGAAAAGCATTTTAACAAGTAATTAGTTGACATGAATACTTCAATATGTATTGGACCGAAACGACGACTACAGGGGGGTAGACCTGTTCAAATGCCGGGCCGGGCTTGAAAAGCCCGGTCTAAAATCGGTAGGCCCGAGCCCAGCCTGGCCCGAAAAATTGAATTTTCTATTAAAATATATTATTTTAATCTTTTTCGGAATAAAAAAATATTATTTAATTCATTTCCAGGATGAAAATAATAGTTTTCATTTTTAATTGTTTTTCAATTTGGTAGTCATGGCGATTTCGATCCCAAGCCCTACCAAACATGGTCAAGCTTGGGTCGGGCTACCCATGAACAGGTCTAGAGGGGGTGAATAAGAGGACCACTACTTTTTCACCTCGATGGTATTGAACTTCATTCTCACTCCAATAGCTATGAAGGCTATGAAGATTGAAGATACAAGCACAGTGAAAGTCTTACGTTGAACTCGACACAAACCCCGAGACACAAAGACCAAAAACATTAAAAGCACAAGGTGGCACACAGCCAATCAAAACTTTGGAGATGGGCGGTCTGACCTCTCAGGTGAGCGATCTGACCTCTTACAGGGATGAACAGTGAAATCAACATGATTCAAGATCACAAATCGACGAAAATTTTGATCTGGTGATCCAAATCCCCTCAAATTTCAACTATAGCCATCAAGAAGGTTAGGCACCTACTCCATTTGACGATCGAGAAGATCAAAGCCTAGGTTCCACCAATTTCTTAGATGAAGGCAAAAGGGCATAAGAACCAAGGAGATTCAATCTTTGATCCAAAAAGCTCGTGTGTAGATGAAGATCAAAATGATTTTAGATGTATTCCCACATGTTCCAGCAAGCAAGATCACAACAAGAAACCATAGGAAAACCAAAGGAACACCAAAATCCTAAAAGTCATCAAAGAGAGAACAACAACAAGTAGAAACTCATCTTGAGGAAATCTTGCTTGAGTTGATTTGAGAAGGATGTTGGTTTACAGTCACTCCACCATGGAGGACAAAAGCTTAATACTTAAGCACTCAATCAATCCATCTCTCACAAATCCTGGCCTCAACTACTTCAAAGACCCCAAATTACAAATTAGAGTTTTCTTTTGGAAGGACTTAGAGACTCCACATCTTGACATCCCTTTTATACTAGCTGATAGGTTTAGAGAGAAGACCCTAATGAGCACCCGTTAAGCTCATAAAGGCCGCTCATCGGGTCCTTGCCGCTTTTAGATAGCAATCTATGAGCGATGTGGACTCTGGGAGCGGGGGGGACAAGGATGAGGAGCTTCCTCAAGAGAAGAAGAAAGGGAAAGCGAAGGACTTCACCGGCATGTGCTTCATGGCCGACTCCGTCGACGAGATGAGGTACCTCCATCCTATGAAGTTCTGTTAGCTAGATGTGATACCATCTATGAACAATTGCTTAGTCAGGATAAGGCTTTAGAGTTCACTATGGCTAGAAATAAAGAGTTAGAATCACAAGTCGATAATCTGACGCTAGAACTTGTGAATGCTAAGAATCTTGATGTGAATGCTAAGAATCTTGATGTTGATGAATGTTCATCCTGCCATGCTTTACATTCTGAACTTGCTAAGTTACAAAATGCTCATGATGTTGTCATGCACCAACTAGACAATGCTAGGACTGAATTGATTGAGTTTAAATCTTCTCTATGTGAAAAATACTTAGAATTTAGCAAGTTGGTAGCTTCTGATATATGCTCATGATGTTTCCATGCACCAACTAGACAATACTAGGACTGAGTTGATTGAGTTTAAATCTTCTCTATGTGAAAAATACTTAGAATCTAGCAAGTTGGTAGTTTCTGATATGGCTGAGTCTAGCACCTGCTCTTTCTGCTCAGAACGTGAACATGAAGTGAATGACATATTAGAAACAGTTAGAGCTAAGTATGCCAAGCTTAAGGACAAAATTAATTTTGCTCCTTGTGCTTCATATGAAGTCCTTAAGCTTGAAATTGCTATGCATAAGGAGAAGCATGCTAGAGCCGTTAAGGCTAAAACTTGTGAATCTTATCCTAAACTTGAAAAAGAAAATGATTATGTCAAGGACACATTAGAAAAAATTTCTAAAGGTAAGAAACAATTAAACATGATTCTTGTCAAGTCCAAAACTCCTTATAGGAAGTGTAACATCCCAATTTTCTGAGCTTTAAAAATCTTTTAAATAGTTAGTAGGGAAAAAGTCACCATTTGGATTTATTTGAATTTAAATTCAAAAGCTTAATATTGGACTTTACAATCAAAAATATTTAATGTGAGTAATCCCAACATGAACAATAGCCAAAACTATTTTATTTGGGTTCTATGTGCTCAGATATATTTTCTAGATTTTTTTTAGAATTTTTCTGAGCTCATTTGCTATTTTCTATTGCTTATTTGAATTTCTGGTATTTTCTAAAATAGAAAATCTATTTAAAATCTCAGATTTTCCTTCGGGCCGAATCCCTTGGCTCCGGCCCAATCTAACCCAACCCCGGCCCATTCCCCCGCCGCTTCCGGCCCAGAACCCTACAGCCCGCATCCCTTCCTCTCTCCTCCCGCGCGCGCTCCCGGCCCCACCTGTCGGTGTCCATGGAGCCGTGTGCGACGCAGCCTGGTCCGAGCCACACCCGCCGCCATGTGGACCCTACTTGCCGCGTCAGCGTCGTCAACCTCCCGGACACCTCCTTCCTTATCCATGCCGCCGCACGGATTCGCCTTCGCCGTCTCCGCCACGGACTCCTCCTGGCGGCCGTGTATAAAAGGAGGGGCACCCCTCGGCTTCCGCATCCCTTCCCCAGCCGCCAGCGCCCTAGATCGAAGCCCTAGCCGCCGGAAATCGCCGAAGGAAGCTTTGTGCCACCGCAACTCTGTTGAGCTCGTTCGTCGCCGTCAAAGCCGCTCAAGCCTCACCGCCGCCTCCTTCGAGTTCGCAAGATCGAGGGCTACCTCCCGGTGACCTCGGTTTCGCCGCAAGCCCACCGGAGCCCCAGATCCGTCGCGCCGTGGCCCAACCTCCTCCTAATCGTCGCCGCCAGTCATCTGGGTTGTCCCCAAGCACACGTGAGACCACCGTTGTGATCCCCATCTCGCCCTCTACCTCCTTGTGCCACCCGTCGCCAGCGGCGAGCCGCCGTTCGCCGAGACCGTCGGGATCCGAGCTCCGCCGCTCTTGCTGTCGTCCACGTCACTGCCACCTCCGCTGGCCACCTCACCCCGACGCCCTCGTGTCGCCCGCGTGGAGCCCAGTCAGCATTGCCACGTGGCAATCCAGATCTAATCCTAACCGCCTAGCTCGGTGGACCAAGTCCACCGTGAGCCATCTCACTGACATGTGTCAGTGAATTCTTTTATTTATTTTATTTCCGAAACTCCTCGCTGACGTCAGCATTGCGCAATAATCCAATTTTTCTTCAGAGAAATAATTCGGAAATTCTGGAAAATCCAATTTAGGGTTTTCTTTTAGATTTAAACTTACAGAGCTCATAACTTTTGCATACGAACTCCGATTGAGCCCATTCAAATTCCAAAATTTATCTAAATTCGAGCTCTATTTATCTGAGATTTTTATTTAATTTTTGGAGCTTGTTTTGCCTCTGTTATTTTTTATTTATTTTGTGTCGCGTTTGCGAGTAGACGTCGATTCGTCGGGGAACTTTGGAGAAGAAGGAGCACCCCAAGATCAAGACCAGTACATAGACCTTTTCCAAGGCAAGTCATACCTTTGATCATCTTGAACCCAGTTTTTAAATTACTTTGTTTCAAAGTATTGCATTCTACTTTAATTATTTATTTAAATGCTTTGGGCATAGTTATTATCCAATTTGACATCACCCCTTGACTTTGTATGCCATAATTCCTTGGCACCCTAGATTGGTTTATTAGTTGGTAATAGTATAGCACCAACGTGGATTGGTTAGATGCAAGTACAATTGCTTAGCCATGCTACGAGTCTCACATTTTATGTAAGTTACAAATATTAAATTTGACTAAGTGACTATGGAACTTTGTGTAAGACTGTGTGTTGTATGTTATTACTTCGTGATAGCATGTGTTGCACTAAAAACCAACTGGGTGGGAAAAGATTTAGACTGAGGCAAGTGGTGGATGCTGTGTGATATGGTGGAAGCTGTGTGCATGGGAATAATAATCTGTATGGCATAGTTAGAAATTGAAAGTCTTGCCTTGGTCAATTAAGGACTTAACTTTGTGCGCCATTGAACTGAGCCTTACTGTACAACCACATGCCTGGTATGGGACGGGCCTAACTTAGTAAGTTATGGATTCTCAGCATTGATGTCCAGGTGGATAGGTTAGGCTGTGTGACAGGGTGGAGGTGTTACTACTTGGTAGTTGCATCGCGGGACGGTTCGCCGCATCCCTGTCTAGCGGTGTGTGTTATACTAGTTCTTTGTGAGCTGATCTAGCGGGAAAGCTCATCGGGGATGTCAATGTTTGAGATGAAGTTTCCGAACTGTTTTGTTATGATTAGTGCTTGCTACACTAGTTGTATCTTGTGGGTAAAGTGTACAACCTCTGCAGAGTGTTAAATCAATCTATTCGAATAGCCGTGTCCGCGGTCATGGACATGCTCGGGGATTTCACACGAGGGGTAGTGTTCATAAAATATTTGGGATGGGAGCTATGTGACCTCAATCATATGACTATGTGAAATAATCTGTTTAGCTTTGTGTCTTTGTGAAAACAACTGTTAAATTATTATTGTCTATTTGTTTTGAATTATGCTTTCAATCTATTACTTGTATTCAATTGCAAATATTGCTTTTATGCAAAAGAACCACAGAAGTTTTTTCTTTTGGAATAAGCCTGCATCTATAAACTGTATTCTGTGGTATTATTTGCGAGTACGGTTGTGTACTCACGCTTGTTGTAAAACTTGCGCCCAAACCTACAGAAGAGGAGGAGTCTACGCCTGCTTTCGAGGAGGAGTTCGCCGAAGGTTGCTGATCGTTAAGGTCTGGATCCCAATCGGTTGCCTGTGGTGAATCGGTGGGATCTACGCTGAAGTTATTTCTGTTCCGCTGCCGTTTATTCTCTGTTAGCCCTGCGTGGCGTATTAAGTGTAAACTCGACCATAAGGTCAAAACCCTTATTTGTTATTCAAACTAATCGTTTACTTTATTTATCGCTTGTGTGGATCGATATTTACCTATGTTAACACTGTGTGCATTAGCATGATCCTGGACTAGTGCAATATACACAGAGGGTTCCAGAATCGTAATTTTGGGTCCCGACAGGAAGTAAGGGTTAGGATACAACTTTGCCCAAGACAAGTCGAAGCCAAATGTTATTTAAGTATTGGGAAATGGCTTAGTTGAGTTCAAAACCCAACCTACAAAAACTCTTTTCAAATCTGCAAGTTTTGCCCAACCATCTTCTGAGTCAAAAGGTGCATCTCCCAGTGGTACCAAGTACCATTGCACTTATTGCAAGAAGGATGTGCATTTGCTTGAGTGCTATTGGCGTAGGTTGAAAAATGCTAAGAAAAAAATTGCTAGAATTTCATCTCATCAACCTAGAGCTTTCATAAAACATGGTCATCTAGAAAAGAAGAAACCTGGACTAGGAATTATTTCACATAATCATCATCATCATGTTTCTAGACAGGATGCATCTCATGTTCTTATAACCATTGCTCAAGATAGAACCTTAAGTAGAATCAAGGTTAGCAAATTTTCTTCACATGCTTCTGGTAGACATGTGCCTCAGTACTGGGTTCTCAAGTCATATTTAACTAACCTCAGTATTGAGACACATCAATCTTCTATACTTTGATTTTTAGGATCACCGCGAAAGGGAAAAGAACACGTGGTTCGTCGACTCTGGGTGTTCATGCCACATGACCGAAGGCTCAAGATAGTTCAACTTCTTCACGCAATCGATGGGTGATGACTTCATCACCTTTGGAGATGATACACAAGGGAGGATCGAAGGAACGTGATCGATCAAGGTGAACGACAAGTTCATCCTGAAGGACGTCGCTCTGTGGACAAGCTAAGATAAAATTTGCTTTTTGTCTCGCAACTTCTTGATGATGACTATGAGACTGGGTTTAAGAAAAATGCTTATCGTGTGCTTGATTCAGTTGGTGAGCTTGTCTTTGGGATTTCTAGAGTTGGTAGGATCTTTGGAGCTGAATTTTCTGAATCTCTTGCTGGGTCTCTCAAATGTTTGATTACATCTTCTTTTGAGTTCTAGCTTTAGTACTGTCGATTAGGGCACATTGGTTTTGATCATCTGACGCGAGTTAACAACCTTGATCTCATAAGAGGTCCTTGATCTCATGAGAGGTTTGCCTAAACTCAAATCCGTCAAAAATGCTGTATGTGCGCCCTGTAGGCATGGCAAGCAAGTTGCTGCCTCACACCCTTCAAACTATTCTCATGAGACTTCATGTTAAAGGCATGAAATTGGAGATAGTTTGATGATCCAGACGATCTCATGGGAACTGCTTGTCAAAATTGACAGGAACCTCAAGATCTGTCGCCCCGGTTGAAGCTTAGGAAGAGTTTGTGGATGGCTCCTAGTCCAGGATCTTCACTAAGATAGACCTTTAATCAATGTCAACATTCATTGTAAATGAAAACCGTTGTAAAAAATTGGGTGATTGAGGTACCTTGAGCAAAATGATTCTCTTTAGAACCTTTTGTCTCTAGAATGGTCTTTGTTAGCTTTTTGATCTCGCATTGACATTCTGACATGGTCATTATCACTTTAGGATCTCTTTTGATGGACTTGCTAATTTTAAAACTTTGCTTAAATTGTTAAAATTTATCACTTTATCTTGAGCTTTCTAGCTTAGTTTTGATATATATGTCCTAACATGATCTTGCTAGTACTTTTATGCTTGATATGTATTGAGTAATAGTAGAAATGCTAGCTTGTTCTTTTGGGTAATTTTTAAAGTTTCTTGTACTAAAAATTAAAAATTACAAAAATGAAGCAACTCCATTGCATTTCATGCATGTTCTTTCTTATGCTTTTTTTCTTATTTCTACATTTGTCATCTCTGGATGAGAGGAAGGTGTGATTTCTTGATGACTCTATTGTCAAAGGAGGAGAAGATATAGCAAAAATGTTAAAAGGGAAGCTATTTGGAGGAAAAGGGAGAAAATGAGAATTCATAGTAAGGGGGAGCATCTAATTTGCATTCTTATGATCTTATTGCCATTTCTGAACTTGATTGCAATTTTTGGAACTTCACAATGATCAAAGGTCGAACTGAACAATTATTCTTTAATGTGGACCTTAAGTGAGATTTTTTACTCTTCTTTGAAAATTGAAGCTTTCTTGCTTTCTTTTACCTTATCTCATTTGCCTATGCTGAACTGAAGCCAACTCGGTCATTTCTATTGTGTTATCTTGCTTTTCAACAAAGTTATGCCTTTGCGCGAAAACATTGAGTATTCTCATTTTTCAAACCTCAAACTTATATTTTTGAAAAATTGCCAATGTATCCATCAAGGGAGAAATTGTGGATATCATAGGGATATACTCATAATCTTAGGATGATGATATAATTGGCAATGGTGTTGAGGGTTTGTCGAAACACTCGTTTTCAGCGAATTTCAGTCTCTGTCAGGTACTAGGCGATTTGACCAGCCAAGGGGGCAATCTGACCGGTCATCTTTGGCGGTCAGATCGACCAGGGCTCAGGCCAAGTGCCTGGCAGTTAGATTGGCCAGGAGCGGTGGTCTGACCGGCCAGAAAGGTGTTGTTGAATTTTAGGCCGGGCCAAGAATAGAAGGTGTAGGCAAGAGAGGGGATTCTTCCACACTTGGTCTTATAATTTTTGGAGCTTCAAGTCAAAAGTTCTATTTATTTTAAATTTCCAGAGAGGTTTCGGATTTCTAGAGAGGAAATATGGCTAAGTCCTTGTGCTGGCGGTCAGACTGTCCAGGGGGCGGTCAGACCAGCCTGGTGGGCGGTCAGACCTACCATGGGTGGCGGTTTGACCGGTTTTGCCCTGTTCGCTAGCTGGTTCGGCGGCGATGTCTGTAGGTTAGGTCAATTTCATGGTTTTTCAGTGCATATTTGTTGCATGATGTATGTTTTGACTAACGTGGGTGTAACAGCCCAAGATCCCTAAGTTAGATTAGTTAAACATCTAAAATGCATTTGTGAAATTCTGAACTTTTAAAAACTTTTTGTTGTAAACCTTATGTTGAAAATCCTTGATTTTTAAAGACTAGTATTTTAAACCTAGTAAGCTAATACTTCTTCCATTCAAAAGCCTAATTTGAAATTGAAGCAAGACTAAAAAAGTTTCAGGTGTGGGAATGCATTTTTGGAATTCAACTTAAAAACAGTAAAACCTCAAGGGCCCCTGTAATGCCTGAGGTAATTTCAAAAGCATTCTTATTTCCAAACTTGAAACTATACCTTCTTTATCTCCAAATTACAAACTGAAATTCTATTTTGAAGATATAGTGAGACTCAAAGCTGGGAATACTTTATTTAGATTGCATTTGCTCTGTTATGCTTGTTTGGATTTTCTGGAATTTCAGAGGTTATTTGGTTCCTTATTTAAATTGCACGTTCAAAGTTGGTTTTGAAATTAAAATACAAACAAAATTTGTGAACAGTTCCTGGAAATATTTTTTTCTAGGTTCTGAAACAACTAAGAAATTCACCTGCAAAATTTCATAAATTTTAGAATTAGATTAGTATGTTTAAGCAACCAGGGGCGGAAGCAAATGGAAGGACCCGGTGTCACAGGACGCCGGGTCAAAAAAAAATTTAGCAAAGATGAGTCCAATTTTACTACGTGTGCACCCCCTGACTCAAAAGTTGTGCACCCTAGTTCAGCCCAACCTCTGTCTGGATGATGCATTTTGCCAATGTTTGCTACATAAATTACTATTTAGTACATTATTGCTTGAAGTAGTGAACCCCGATCATTTTCGTTCTAGTTCCGCCCCTGTAAGCAACCAGTCAAACTTGTAAATTAAAAGTCAAATACTTAAAACAGGAACTTCAAATAATTTTAAAGAAAAGTTTTTACATGGAAAATTCTAGAAAAATTGTTCTTTGATATAAAAAGTATCAGGGGCCTGACATAAAAATTTCTTGAATTTTTGAGCTAAACAACTTTGTCTAATAAATAACCTAAACATCTCAGCCTATTTATAAAAATCAGAAAAACCTAATTCTAACTCACCTCTTCACTGTTCCTTTGGCCCGGTCGTTCGCTGCAACCGAACCAGCTCGCTCTTGCTGTTCTTCTTCTCCCGAGCGAATCGCCAGCCCTCTCTCATTCTCCCGTCGACATGCTCCCGAGCCAGCACGCCACGTTGCGGGCATGCAGCGCCGAGCTGGTCGCACCCTGTCGCTCGGTCATTGATCGGCAGTCGCCTCACCTTCACTGTGCCACCTACCTGCGTCTTGTCTACCGCTCCTGCCGTCGCGAGTCCATCGCCAAGGTTTCGCCGAGAGCTTCGCCAGCTCCATTGCTTTCTCCGCCCTCCTCTCTATAAATGTCCAACCGGAAACCTCTGCGTCCCCTTCGCACTACTCCAGACCCCACCCCTACCTTACCCAAGCACCACCTCACCTCCCTCACTCTTCTACCGTATTCCCTTTCTCTCGGTTTCGACGGAGACGACAAAGCCGTGAAGTTTTTCCTGCCATCGCGAGTTTCTCCCTCCTCCATTCTCCTCTCGCTGCATCTCAGGGAACCGCAACCCCGGCGCTACATCCGTCTCACCATACCGCACCATTTACTCCATAGAAGCTCTTGCTAAGGTTGCCTTGTTCAACCGGAACGCTGTCGCCGCTCTCGGCTCCGGCAATAGCACCACCGCATGCCGCCACCTCATCCCGGTGAGTTTCTACCGATCCACTTGCGCGATTTGGTGCCATTTCCCTCCCTGATATAGACCATCCGCTTCTTTGTTGACGAGATGTACCATGGAGGGCGAATCGCGTGATTTTCGTCATCCCGGCCAAAGGCGGTATTTCCACCAGCGAACCTCGTTCGGCGAACCTCCGGCCGATTGCTTTCGGGTGGAGCACCTGAGCACCTCCCTCGTCCTACTCCAAGCCCCGGTGGAAGCTCCACTTCACCCAAGCGACCCCGCCACGGTGACCTCCATTGCGCCACCGCCAGCTCCCGTCGTTAGCTCATCTCCGGCGAGGTCCTCCTCTCCACGTCACTCCAGTAAGTCCCTTGTACATCCCAACTTCTCGTGCGTGTGCTATTTCGGTTCGGGCGTCGTTATTTTGCGAACTGGCATGTCACCCGTAGAGCCCCGCCGCCTCGTGCCCTTGCCGCGCCGCCCCCGTCCATCTCCGACCGGGTACCGACCACCCTTGGGACCAGCTAGCTTCGGTGGTTCCATTTTTAGCTTTTCCCGCACCGCCATAAACCCATTCGCCGGCGATGAACCACACCCAAGCCGCCGGCCACCTCCCCTGTAACTCCCTCTCTGTGTTTTTCTCTGTCAAGGAACTGTAGGGCCGCCTCAGTTTTAGCTGTTAGCTCAGTTTGGTGATGAACTATTTGAGTCACTCGTATCTGTGTTTAGCTTTTGGATAGGTGATTTGGTGAGAAGGGTTTTCGACAAATCTGTAGTCTTTTGGATGATATGAGGATCAGAGAGAAGAAATGGTATTTAGGTGAAAAGGTTGTTTTGTCAGTAAACTCAATTGCTAGACCAAGCAAGTGCTCTGTTAGCCATTGTTGTGTATGTCAATTGAGTCACCCAATGAAATAGCTTATCTGGAAATTGAGATCTAAGTGAAATTTGGTTAGTAGAATTTCAGTTCTAAGAGATGTCTTGTTAAAGGTCGTATCCTCAGTTATCTGAAGAAGTCAGTTTTTGTCAGAAGGCTAAAGTCATGGCTAATTCTAGTAGTCAAGTGCTGCCTTCTTGCTTCAATTGGACAGTTGTTCTTTAAGCCTATCAGTGGCAACCAAATCTGAAAACCAATAGGGAGGTGAGTATTCAGAAACTATCAGAGAAAAGAAGATGGTAGGAGGAAATTTGTTTTGTCAGTGGGAAATCATATGCAAACTCAACTCTCTTATGCTAACTAATGTTGTGTTTGTCAACTAGGTCACACATTTGATTTAGCTAATCTGGTGGTTGAAGTCTGAATGAAGTCTGACTAGTAGCTTTTCAATTTAGAGAGAAGATATGCTGTTATAGGTTGTGTGAACAGTAAACTGAGGATAGTCAGTTTTGTCATTAGGTTTATAGTATTGTTAGTTCAGTAGTTAGAAGTGTTGTTAATTCAACTAGTCTGACAGCAGCACCTCTTCTCAGAAGATGTTCTTCTGTAGTATTTTGGAACAATAAAGAAAATCAGAACACACCATCAGAATGCACTTGAGAATGGCAATAAATAAGACTATTTAGCAATTGGATAATATCCAATTAAATTGGGGAGGAGGTTAGTTGGCAAAGCAATAGGATCTTTTTGACGAGTTATTGAATAGAGAAGGTTTTAGAGCAATTAGAAACCTCACTGAACTTCTGACCTTTCATTTGCAAGTGAATGAAAATATTATATTGGATTAGATGGCCATTAGAGATTGATCTTAAGAGAGCTCTCTGAATCTGAAAAACAAGGGTTAGGATGGGTCTTTTTCAGTACAGCAGTGAATCTCTTTTAGATAGTGGTATAGTTATCAAGGTAGTTGGTAAACTAATTCTTTTTAGTAAAATGGTTAAGAAATTAGAGAGTGGTTGGAAGAAGAGCTGTGTCGAATACCAAAGTAAATGGATTAGAAGATATAATCATTAGCCAATAATACCTAATCTATGAGTAACATTAATCATGAGTCAAGACTTGAATTATGGGTTAGTAAACAGCAGTAGGCCTTATGCCTCAGTTTCAAGTTCATACATTCATAACTAATTCATATCAACTCCAATTTGAGTAAAAACAATTTTGTTGGTTTTCTTTACTTATGTACATTCACATGGCATAGGTGTTAAACATATTACTATTACAGAAAATTTCAGAATTAGAATTAATTTCAGAAAAAGGATTACTTTTACACAAGGAGTTGAATTAACTTCGAAAATCTATAAGAAATTCATTTGAACTCCAATTGAGCTAATTCTTTCACCTAAAATCATACTCTATCCACTATGGGATTTTCATGCAATTTTGAATAATTTGAATTATTTCGGTTTTACTTGGCGTTTATTACAATATCGTCTTTCGTTAGGTTTTCGACGATACCGATATATTCGTGAGAGCAATTTGAGTGTAACCTGAGGTTGAACAAGTGGTACCAGCAAAGGTGCAAGCGCTCCCCTCTTGATCATGTTGCTCCTACTGATTTTAAAAGTTTTATGTGGATTTTAATCTTGCCATTGCATGCTATTTTAAAAAGTATGTTCATAGGTAGAAGTAGTTAATGCCCTAATTGTTGCATTGTTCTCCTTGAATGTTGATATCCTCTTGTTCAGTTGTTGCCTATGATATATATGTGTGTGTGTGGAATTTTCTATTGTAGGATAAATCGATGCTTAGCCATGCTAGTAGTGGTAGTCGAATTGGTTGATAGAGCTAGTCCATCGGCCGAGGTGAATTGAATCATATTGAAATATTGAGGAATGTGTTAACTGAATCATGTTGGAATTTGAGGACTTGTTTAGATCTTGGATTTGGTTATTGTGTACTTGTTGGGCATGGATTTTATATTTTAACTTGGATGGGTGTAGGGTGATGATGAAAGGTTTTTGTTGTTTGTTGTTATGGAATTATGTATCCCCGTCTGAGTGATTAAGGACCGGTCTGTGTGGTGTTGAACAAAGTCACACGTGCAACCACATACTGGGTTAATGGCGAAGGTTTGGCCAAATAATTTGTTGCGTGTTAGTTATCAAATCACAAATAGATTGACAATTATTGTTGTTTTGTTGTCAATCTAGTGGGGACATGTTAAGTTTCGTCTTACTTATCCTTAAGAGTTGCTTGTTTGTAAGTGACTTATTTACACAACGGGGTACACCCATGATGATGATAAGCGACTTTTGGCCATGATGTTGTTTTCTCGGGTGGTTTGCTAGTTAATACATGACATTGTAATAGCCTCGTTATGATATCTCAGTCACACTCCAAAGGAAGAGTGCATTGGCCGACATTGAGAGATATTCATATCATGTGGGTAAAGCTGTACAAATTTTGCAGTCATAAATCTATTCGAATAGCCGTATCCCGGTCATGGACATCACTTGTGGGAAACTATGCACGGTTAGGATATGAAACTTGGGTTTAGGGAAACTTGGGTATGGTATGAACTTGTGATTATGGATCTAAATTGAGGAATCATTGACATGATACTTTATTGTTACTGATTATTGATTCTCGGATTGAATGTGAGGATTACTGAAATATTAATGTTGTGGGAATTGTGATCATGGGAATTGTGATCATGAATTTGAGGTCACGACTATGAATTGTTACCTTGCTGTTACTCAAAAATTTAAAATGTTTTACTTGCCGCTTTTTGAATCTAAATATGTACTTTGCTGAAAATTATTGCTTTACGCTGAAAATTTGCCTAGAGTAGCGGTCTTCCTTTGATACGTACATGCATTCTTATTTTTTTCGAATTGTTACCTTGATGTTACTCAAAAATTTAAATTGTTTTACTTGACCTTCTGTTCTTACTTATTTAATGTCTTCCGCTGCTGATGTTTATTCGTTACATTCAAATCGTGTATGTTTGCGATCTAATGTTGTTTGGATATGTGCATGTTAGCCGCTGATTCTGGGAGCTAACGTGAGACACATATCCGGGTACTTGAAATCATTCTGATTTCCTGTTAAGGGTTATATCTCTGGCGAAATCACTTAACTTGAAAACAGGTTCGATTTTGGGGTCCCTTCAGTGGGTCAAGTTGCGAAGAACTTGTTCCTGGAATCGATTTCTTGGTCTATTATTGTGTAGGAGGCTTGGAGGTTAGCGATGGTCAACGGCGAGGATGATCAGAACTAGGCTTGGAGAGCTGAGGTTCAGAACGATCGAGGATGCTGGGTGAAGTCAGTAGACTCAAGTATGGCGCAAAATACACAAGGATGACCGAATGGGAAGTTCGATGCGACGGGTTGCATCAAACAGCGCGGGGGTCGGTGTAAGTGCCATAATGATTTCAGTGAGAGCCGAATGGTAGAGACTTGTCAACATGAAGAGAGCCATTGATCAACCTACACGTGGCAAAGCATGCGATTGCTTCATGAAGATTGAACTCCTTCTTTGGAGAAGGATCGATAAGGGGTATTTTGGTAACTTCACCAAAATACCGCCTTGGTGGCTTTTGGCTAAACCGCGGCGCAAGACGGCTCAAGGAGGGTGCAAGGAGAGATGGTTTATGTCAATTGAAGATAAAGATTACGAAGAAACGGATTCAAGAAGCCCGGTTCGTCATCTGCTTTGAGAAACGTGCGTGAGTGTAGAACCGTTTATGTGTGGGCTTAACGGGTGTTCATTATGGTTTTCTCTCTTAACGTAGCCTCCACTATATAAGGGGATGTCAAGATGTCGAGTCCCTTAGCTCTTCCTAGTGAAAAACCCTAATTTCTATCTTGGGGATTTTGGAGTATTGATGCTAGGGTTTGTGAGAGATGGATTGATTGTGTGCTCCTCTATAAAGGAGTGGTTGTAAACCAATTTCAATTTCAAATCAATCCAAGCAAGATTTCTTCAAAATGAGTCTATTCTTGTTCTTACTTTCTCTTTGGTGACTTTTGGATTTTTAGTGATTCTTTGGTTTTCCTTTGGTTCATTGCTGGGATCTTGCTTCCTGTGACATGTGGGAATGCATATAGGATCATCTTGATCATTTTTTACCAACGAGCAAGTTTTGTGATCAAAGTTTGATTTTGCTCGGTTCTTATACCCTCCTTCCCTCATATATGAAATTTATGGAACCTTGGCCTTGATATTCTCGATCGTCGATTGGAATAGGTTCCTGGCCTTCTTCATGAGCTATGGTTAAAGTTTGAGGGGATTTGGATCACCAAATCAAAAGTTGAGTCGATTTGTGTTTTGAGTTCGTGCTGATTTCACTGTTCATCAGGCTGAAGGTCAGACCGCTCCTGGTGAGAGGTCTGACCGCCAAGCCAAAGGTCTGACCCCGCCCAACCTAAGAGGTCTAACTTCCCAACTCATGTTGATTTGAGTTTTTGGTGATTTTAGTTGCTGTGCTTCGGGGTTTCGATTGGATTCAATCGCTATGCTTGTAAATTGATCTTCGTACCTCTCAAAATCAAGTAAAGTAAAATTGAGTCTAAAAAAATCAAGTCAAATTTAACTAGACATGTATGTGATTCGTGTGTCATATTTTGTACCAAAAACTATATGTTTTCTCCATTTGTTATTAAAAAAAGTAACTAATTTCACATGCGGTTCTCCCGATGTGCTGCATCATGAGCACCATAAGCGAAACCATTGTACATGCAGTGGTGCCGCTTGGTAAATGCAAAGTGGCCCTAAGGGCCTAATCTCTTATTTCATTTAACCACGGAGATTACAGAGTTACTACCTCCGATTCCAAAAATAAGTTGTTTTAGAATTTGTGCTAGACAAATATTTTTAGATTTGACCGTCAATATGACAATGTGAAATTGGTATCATTAGATCCATTGAAATATACTTTCATAATATATAATTATTTTTTTTTATGGAAAACAACATATTTTTTTATAAAAATTGATAGTCAAAGTATCATTTTGGAGGTCATGTCAATATCCCATGCAACTTATATTTGGAAATCAGAGCTAGTATCACATTACAGCAAAGCCCAAGAAAGAAGCAAAGATAACAAGAGAAATGCACTTGTTGTTGATGTCACGACGCTCAAGGAAAAGCGCGGCGCAGAGTGCGGCGGCATCTTTACTGCAATCGACATATTATTATATTAAAATTTGCTAGTTAACGTATTAAGGTTATTTTTCGAGACGAGCTTTTTCTATATAGAGAAGAAGAAAATATTTTTTGACAGAACCAGTGGTGCTCTGAGCGCCTATAATTACTAGGAATTCAGGAATTGTAGAATGAGAATCGGATGAGCAAAACAAGATGAACCCATTAGGGCATGTACAATGGTATAGACAGCTGCTGTCTATAGCAACTATCCATGTCACCTATAGACAACACTAAAGACAGCTCATACAATGGGTTGTGATAATACAGCCGGCTATAGGATTACAGACAACACACAATCTTTATTGCTTTTCTTGGTTTTGGTGCTACAATATTGCAGGATTATAGACAACAATATTCTCTCTCTTCGTTCTCTTTCATCCACGTCAGCAAAAATCCTATGTGGCAAATGCTATAGACGGCTGACATAAGCCCATTGTACATGCTCTTACTCCATTAGTTACTGGATGGTGAAAAGGCCCACGTTGGATAAGATTCGTGATTAGGCCGCCCGACCCATTCTCAAAAACGGCTAAACCTCGGTATGAACGATGCTGCCGTCCGCTGGGGGTTTTTGTGGGAAATCCAAATAGCAACTTGCCGCACAACCCACGGGCCCACGCGCGAGTTCAGCCCTCCCCAATTCCCGCTACGCGCCAAAATTTATGACGTCGAAAATTCAAAATGCTATAACTTTTGAACCAAGTATTCGTTTCGTAATCCGTTTGAAACACCACGTTTATTATTACAAGATCTTCAAAACAAGATTCCACTTGTATATATTTTTGCATCGTTTTTTGTTTGAGATCATACACGTAATGCTCCACATAGGAACGTTAACGATGAAGTTCTGGGACATCGCGAATGAACTGTTGGAACATTTAAACCAAACACACAGAACATTGGTATATTCTCTCTTAGAACTTAATATAAACTTACGTGGAATATTTCATTTTTACCTTCCGAAACATCCTACACCCACTCGATCCGCTTTCCCTACTCAATTTAAAAGATACACGCCAGAACATTGCCCGCTAACAAATGGAACATTTGTAAGTCTAAATAAGTCTAAATATATGCAAGTGGGTCTAGTTTTAAAGAATTCAACGTAAGGAACATAATGGTTCAAACGGATCAAACGGATCTTTAATTGGACGCTCGGTTTAAAAGATGTGAGCATTTATATTGCCTCAAACTACGTGCACAAGCTGACTCTGTGCTTAATGGGCCGTGGGCTGGGTTGGGCGGCAGTGGGTACGCACCACGCCTGGAGCCCCTGATTTTGTGCTAGACTATTAGGAGTACAAAGCGAAAATCAGGGCCGCCTATATGCTGCTCGGGCAACGAGTGAACACCCGCCGCCCACCTTCCAGAAAAGGAAGGCCGCGTGACATTCGGCCCTGGCACTAGCCCATCAAACGCCCACTCAGCGGCAGGCACTTGAATACATTTTTTTATTTGCAATCCGAAAACTCAAATGATTATATTTTTTTTAAACCAAGTGTTCAATTCGTGATCCATTTGAACCACCATGTTCTTTACAACGAGATCTTCAAAACAATACCTCACTTGTAGATATTTAGAGATAGTAATAGAATCATGTGGCGTATGTTCCAATATATAAAAACAAAATATTTTATGCATTGCTTCCTAATGTTCCAACGGTTCATGGATATCTTTTGAGTTAGGTATATAGAATGAACCGGGCGGGGTTTGAATGTTCCGGTAGGTAAAATAAAATGTTCCACATATTTGGTTTTGATATGCCAATAATTCATCAACAATGTTCCACACATTAAGTTATAAAGGATGAATGACCAATGTTCCACACGTTTGGACCAATGTTCCACTGATTAAGTTATAAGGAAACGATATTCCACTGATTAAGTTGTAAGGGGGTGTGGGCCAATGTTCCACATATTCAGTTCCAATGTTCTAATAGTTCATAAATGATGTTCCATAGATTAAGTTGTAAGGGGTGTGGGCCAATGTTCCACATGTTCGATTCTAATGTTCTAGCAGCTCATTGACAATGTAAAAAAATTCAAACTATTAGTGGAACATGTAAAAAAAATGGTGGTACAATCAAGTTAATTAAATAACAAAAAAATAAAGAAAAAATGGTGAAAGAAAATGATACGTGTAAAAAACAAGACCTACTTTAACACCCAGCAAAAAAAAGAGCTGCAACTAAATGTAAGGAGGAAGAAGAAAAGAAAGAAAGAAAGAAGAAATGTTCAATGGTATTAGGCTGCATGAGCTGTTGACGCTGTATGGGCTTCATCGGCTACTTTAGCAGGCTTGATGGGCCACTGGACGACCCCATTACCTCGTCTATGGCTTCTATGGGCTATTGATGCTCGGGACAAACTGTTGATGGGCTGTAGGCTGAGGGTGGGTGGCGCTTCGCTGTTTTCCACGCGCGATATATGACTTATGTTACTCCCTCCGTTTTTAAATATACGACGTTTGACCAAGCGTGCAGTCAAACTTATCTAACTTTGACTAATAATATATGAAAAACTATTTAGATTGATCATGGGTGAATAGTATCATTAGATTTATCATGATAAATATTTTCATAATATAATAATTTTGTAATTTTTTACTAACAAAATCATATGAAAAGTAATGGTCAAAGTTATATAAGTTTAACTGTACATTTGGTCAAACGTCATGTATTTAAAAACGGATGGAGTAATAAAATTACAGTCTAGAGGATCCTTAAGCAATTTTAGTTCAAACTGAACCTGCACAATCCATTCATCGGCCTCATGCCAGAGAAGTACTGTACATTGCAGAGACAAACTACTACGTGCTCGAACAAGATTCTCCTCTTGCGGCACCTGAACCGAGCTAGTTGGAGGTTGTATTCTCAACGTCGCTGAGACCCTCATAGTGCTCCGCCTCCACCTCGGGATCCACCACCTCCCCATCCCCATCGCCTAGAGCTGGCTCCTCCGGCGGCAGTGGAGGGTAGAAAAGGTAGCCGCGGAACCGGACGGCCGCGTCCGTGGAGTCGTGCAGAAGCCAGCAGAACACGTCCTCAAGCTGCAGCGTCGCCGGCAGCACGGCCAGGGCCGGTCGCTCCGCCGTCAGCGTCCCGAGCACGAGCCTAACGTGGCCGATGTCGACGAAGACGGTCACGTGCTGCGGGTGGTGCTGGCCCGGCTCGAGTAGGATCGAGGCCTGCGTGATCTGGAAGCGGCGGACGCCGTCGAGGTTGACCCGCACGGCCTCGCGGGGCTCGACGTCCACGCGCCACGGCTCCCCCTCCTCCATTATTGGTTCAGGCCAACTTCGGATCGAGGCGACGCGAATTCCAACCGATTGGAGCGCGCGAATTAATGTGGCAGCGCTAGCTCGGAGATATATATATATACACATGTCGATCGATCGTTTCGAAAGGAAGCGGGCAATCGCTAGCTGTTCTATTCGGACTCGGACTGGGAGAAGAATCGGGCTCGACTCGCTCGAGCTCAATCACGGCCGAATCGTATACTCGGATGGGGTAAACAGTTGCTCCCGCGCTGGTGTAAACTGATGATGAGAAAAGCGGGTTCGTATCTACCGTCCAAAGAGGGCATGTGGGCTTGCCAAGGACACCAACTCATGCCATGTTCGTAGCTATTCTTTGTTCATGCTGTAGCAACTGTAAGTTTCGTACTGTAGTAACTGTAAGTTTCGTACAGTTGTTATACAATTAGCATTTTGGCTTTGTAATCCTTGCATTGCTTAGTTTACGCTACATCAGAGTTCAATTGAAGCAAAATCATATGATTTCTTTTCTAAACAAAAAACGGCTTTGCTAGTCCACAATCGCCTGAAAATCAAGAGGTTTAAGTCGATTTACTTACCTTTGGATCATACGTGGAGATTCGTGCTCAAGGTCCTCTTCTTCTTCACCGGCCGCCGAGTTAGGGGTAGGGTTCACTGGTGCCCTCAAGGCTTAGAGAGAGGCCAGAGTGGCGGTAGACCGGCGGTATGCGGCGGCAGCGGTGGTGCGTCAAGGCGGCGCTGTCGGACACGGGCGAGGAGCAGGGTGGTGGGCAGTGGAGGTTGGCGGGGGCGATAAGACCGAAGTGGTTAGGAGGGCAGCGGCAAGGCATCTCACCACAGAGGAGGAAGAAGCGGCGGCGGGGGCTAGAGAGGCAAGGGAGGTGCTCGTCGGTGGGACTCGTTGGCACCGGAGAGGCGGTGGGAGGCGACGCGGGGTTGGAGGCGGCATGCGGGGAGTGCTCGGGCGACTGGAGAGATGGGGCAAGGAATGGAGTGAGGTGGGGATTGTGGGTTAGAGTTATCAGTCTTGCTACTTTTAAGTCGTATGAAATTTTTTTAAGTTTAAGTCGCTTGTTATGATCATTGAATTTATTTAGAGATTGATGTGTCTTATGCTTAAGAAAATTTCAATCACATTATGAATAGATAATCCCTAGAGTTATATACTCTTGCACGAATTTTGGAGCAATCCAAGCCATTGAAAAGTGGCGGGTATTTAGTAAATTTTCAGGCAACCGATAAATAGACCCTCCAACAAAAAATTGGTGCATGATAAACGCATAATCTAACTGGCAGTTTTTCCTTGTATTAAACACGAAGGTTAATTTATTAATATGAGCTAGTTTTAATCGGATAGAACCGGCACAATCCAGGGCGTATCTCATGCACATGGCCCAATCTATGGACATATGCACATGGTGCATCCGCGCCGTCCATCACGAGTGCAGCGGCCAGGATTGAAGCTCCCTCCCACCTGCCACCACTTCGCGAAGACACCCCGCTACCCGACGCAACTTCTCATTCAACTCCCCATTCCCCAATCCCCAATCTTCCTCCCGACGCTTCTCGGTCGCCCCTGCCCGCCTCCTCTCCGACGCGCCGCGCTGGATCCACCGTCGACCTTGCGCCTCCTCCCCTCGACACCATCCTCCATCCAGCGCCGTCGCTCCCATCCGGTCACACCACCTCCTCTCGGCCGCCCCCGACGGCGAATAGGGTTAGGGTGGGGGTGCCATGCCACCTCCTCGTTGATGCCCCTGCCCGCCGATGACCTGTCGCCCCTCCCCAGTGCCGCACCGTCGACGCATCGCCCCGGTCGACCCCTGCTCCCATAACCCCGTCGTCCCCATCGACTCACCTAGGGTCAAGTGGATGGTGACTTCCTGTATTGATGGAGGTTCTAGATGTGCATATTTTCTAGTTCTCTTGACCACCTGCATTCAATATATGTTTCTATGTTTCGTCATGTTATCTTCAGTTCTTGGCGTTTCGGCAGAAACAATACTAAGCATTTCAATTTGAACCTTTGCAGGAGACAATTTGAACGTGCCAACCTAGAAGCAATGGATGAATCTGCCGAATGGAGGATAATGAGATGTTAAAGAAGCAGATTGAATCCATGAAACTGCCAATTTTTGTTGTGTGCTGAGAATTTGTAGTCTATTGAATTGTGTAATGTTGAACACGAGTGAGAAAATTTCTATGTATTGTCCAAATGTATGCTCATGTTTAAGGAAACAAGCAAAATAATTGATATTTTGATGATCTGTGATCCAACCAAATATCTTGTTTTTCTTGTATTATGCTCATGTTGTTTGAAATGAGGTTGACATATGATTGTTGTCTGAAATTTTAAATCTGTAATGAGATTGAAATCGATTGTTGTCCAAAGTACATTCGGATTCTTGAATTTTGGATTTCAAATGAGATTGAAATCTGATTGTTGTCTCAAAGTACATTCTGCATTCTTGAATTTGTGGATTCTGAAATGAGATTGAAAGCTGATCAAAGGTATCTTCCATTTTCTTGGAGGCCCTCTAGGTAACTAACCATGTTGTCTGTTGATATCTAAAGCAAGTGGTATTGTGTATACTCTGCAGCAATTTTGGAGACATATTTGATGTGAGGCATTTCATTGACTCATTAAGAGATGAAGTGCACATTGTGCAATTTCATTGACATATTTGATCTGCAGCAATTTCATTGACCATTCAAGTATGGCAAAAATATCCTTACCTCCACAACTCTACAAATGCTAGTACGATGACATAGATTTTGTGACTATTAGTCTGTCTACTGCGGTTCTCCATAACACTTCCATTTTATATTTCTGGTGTTCATTTGATGCAGTCTTTTTAACGTCACTATCAGTTCTTAACAAATTGCACAACTTGTTGTACCTGGTCCTTTTTTTGGCTTCTTTTTTCATGATGGATTCATTTCAATGGAATGGGAATGAAATTGTTCATTCATTCTTAGCATTGTCAAATTAGCTAGCTTATCCTAGTCTTACCCTGATTCCTGAGAGCTGAGCATTAACAAACTATTTATACTATTCCGTAATCTGTATACCTTTCTTAAGGCTGTCTGTTATTGGACTAAGTCTGCAAGGTATAGTAGGTTGTTCTGCAGAGTGCCATTTTTCAAGAAGCTAACTTTTCAATCAACCAGATATGCTTACCCATGGTGGAGAGAAAAGAAATCGATTCCCAAGCTAAGAGATTGCAAGGACTATGCCCACTTACACCGAGGAGACATCACTTGTTTTGAAAGTGGGCTTTCGGAAGGATACTCTCATATACATAGCTGCTGGTGAAATTTATGGGGGAGAGAAGAGATTGGAACCATTACAGGCTGCTTTTCCTAAACTTGTTACTATGTTTTGCCCAATTTTCAGGATGATGACTTGAAGAGTAACAAAGGTGAATCCAAAAATAAATCTAAGGTCAGTACACAAGTGACATCCTTTCTCTCGTTACCGGTACAGAGCAGGTGCTCGAGCGGGGTGTCGGGGGAGGGGCGGGGGCGTCGGCGTAGGGGGAGGCGTGGGGGCGTCGGCGTAGGGGGAGGCGCGGGAGGCGTCGGTGCAGGGGGAAGCGCGTCGGACGACATAGGAGGCGGCACGGGGGGACTCAGTGCCCGAACCCTAGCTGCGCGGGGAGGTGCAGGAGGGTTCGGCGCAGGCTCCGGTCGTCGCAGGGGCTCTGGCTGGTGGTGCTGCGCTCAGTGCGGGGGCGGTGCGGTGCAGGAGCAACCCTAGCTCGTGGGTGGAGAATGGGGGAACACAGCTAGTTCAGGCACGCGCGGGGGTCGAAGGAGGAAGGAAGGTCTCGCACGGGGGTGTTTTCACAAAAGCGTGAGGTGGGAGCTGAGGGCAAACCTTGGCCGTGGATGCTGGAAGGAACGGCTCGGATTCCCCATGTGCATATGTCCACTAAATGCCCTATGTGCACCTGATATGCGCCCCACAATCCATCCATGGACTATAGTCCTCATATACAAGACAAGTACTGTACATTGCACAGACAAACTACGTACTCGAACAGGAACTCCTCGGCTCTTGTTCCTCTTGCCATACCTCAACCGAGTTAGAGCCTGTACTCTCAGAGTCGCTGAGACCATCGTAGTGCTTCGCCTCCGCCCAGGGATACACCACCTCCCCATCACCGAGACGCGGCTCTTTCAGCGGGGGCACCCGAGGAGGAGGAGGCAGCGGTGGCGGGTCGAGGATGTAGCCGTGGCATGGGACGACCGGCGGGCCAAGGATATAGCCGTGGAATCGGACGACCGCGTCAATGGAATCGTGCAGCAGCAAGAAGTCGTCGTCCAGCAGCGGCGTTGGCAGCACAGCCGCTGCCGGCCACACTCGTTAGGACTACAAACCGACTCTGAAATTTTCCGTTTGGATGAATTTTGCATAGAAAAAAAAAATCAAATTTGCTTGAATTTTGTTAGAATTTCATTTTTTAATTTAAAATCCAAAAAAATCATTTTTTTTTTGAAAATTTCGGCCAAAATTTCCCGATTTTCAGCCAAACCGGCCACCCCGGTAAAAAAAAATCCGATTACAAAAACCCTAGTCTGACGTGGCCATTGTCGAGGAAGACAGTCACGTGCTGCTGGCTTCCGCTGGGTGGCACGAGCAGGGAGGCCTGGTGAAGGATCTAGACCCGCCATTATTTGTTAATGAAGTATTTTGGTGATTAATGACAAATACACTTATGATACTAACACTCTTATTGTTATATCATGTTTAGTCTCAGCTTGGATATAAAAGCAAAAATCCAAACAGGTATGTATTCATTAATGACAAATACACTTATGAGACTAACACTCTTATTGTTATATCATGTTTAGTCTCAGCTTGGATATAAAAGCAAAAATCCAAACAGGTATGTATTCATTAATGACAAATCTATTTGTGAGGCTAACAATTCTATTGACTATCTATTGCTTAGTCTTGTTTGGATGTAAAGATGAAAATACAAGAGGTATGCATTCTACTTCTTCTTATTATATCTTGTTGCATTCCTCAGATCCAAAATATAGGTTAAACTCCACCAAAAAGGTTAACTTGGATATGTGCATATATTTCCATTACACATTTGTGTATGCACACATTTATGGGGAGTTCATTCTATATTTTGTGGTTTCATTAGTATTGATCCATATTCTCTTTCCACATATATTAAGGATCTTTACTTTGAAATATATCTTTGAATATATTTAACTTGTGTAGTTAATATATTCATATGAGTATATACAACTTGTGTAGTTCGTATACACTCATATTTAGTGTATACAACTTATAGTTCGTATATACTCATGGTATATATAACTTGTGTAGTTCATATATACTCATATTGCTTTATATTCAATTACTTGCAATTGTGTTGTGGGACTAATGTGTGTGCTACGATGTTTTCAAGGGTTAGTCCCGGAGTTTGAATGATGACATGAAAAGGAAATGCAAAGGTGATAAAAGATTGACATGGCTCAAGACAAAAGAGTCATGCATTGCATTTCGAAAAGCATCTGGAAGAAGTTCAGTGGAAATCGGTATGACCGCATTTGGTAAGCGGTACTACCGATGTGCGGTAGTACCGGCGTTGGTTATGCGGTACTACCGCTAAACGGTATGACCGGGCTCAGTAGTGCGGTACTACCACACCCCGGTTGTTCGATCGTTATTTGGCGGTATGTAAATTCCAGAAGGTGTTTTTCAGATTTCTCGAGCCTCGAAATCGGTAGTACCGCATCGAGAAACAGTACTACCGGAGAGCGGTATTACGGATGCTAGTTGGCGGTAATACCGCACCTGGCAGAAATGGCTTGTTCAGAAGCATTTAATGCAGGTTTATCTTGGTAATTAATGTTAATGACATTGTGGGACTAACATTTTCCATGAGTTGGATGAATAGGTTATGTTCCAGGGTGATGAAGACTTTGGATGGCTTCATGAGTTGATTGTCATCAAGTCAAGGTTCAAGAAGAGGATGCATCATGTGTTGATGCATATCAAGATCTCGAAGAGGAGATGATCATGAGTTGATTATCGAGTCAAGAGAAGACTCATCATGTGTTAATTGAGGTCAAGTAAAAGATGCATCATGGGTTGATGCATATCAAGACGATGACCCGGACATGAAGCAAGGATGTGAGTCATGAAGCTTCAAGTGGATGGTCAAGGCAAAGGTATGACTAGCTAGGGCTAAGGATGTGTTCCTAGTCTTTTACCGGTCTTGGTGTTTGGTTGGAAGACCGGATTACTAGCATAGGTTGCCGTACTATTAAGAGGGGTTTTGTCTAGTAGCTTGAGTCTTATCATGTGTTGATAGCTAAATCTCACTTGCTCTAGCTCACCGTGGCATGATGCTATTATTTGCAAATGTGTTTTGCAAATAGCCGAAGCTCATGCGTTTAATCCTTGTAACATGTGACTATACTTTGCAAATGTGTTTTGCAAATGACTGAAGTCTATGTACCTACTCCTTGTGACATGATCTAAGTTTGCAAATATGTTTTGCAAATGGTTAAGATTCATGTGTATTCCCTTGACATGGTCTAAGATTGCTTGTTGCTAATTCTTTCGACTTAGACCATGGTAGTGGCTCTTTTGAGTTGTGCTTTTTGATTTGATCAAATGTGTTTGAGATCAATCAAATAGGTGGGTTGTGTAGCCCTCTGAATAAGCTTTCAATAGAGTACAAGATCACTCAATTCCGACATCGGAGTCAAAAGTTATGAACTTTTTACCGAGTGTCGTCTGTGCTGGAAATTGGACTGCGGTAGTACCGCCCTATAACAGTGGTAGTACCGCAGAACAGTAGTACCGCCCTATAACTGCGGTAGTACCGTACCAATGCTGTAACGACTAGTTTTTGCTGATTTCAGCTCCCAACAGCTAGTTTTTGTTGTGGAAGCTATAAATACCCCCTTGACCGGTTGAGAGGCAATCTTTGGCATCCCATTTCACTTACTTGAGCTAGTGTGAGCTTCTCCACTCAATTGTGCATGTGTTGCACCTTGTGAGCAAAAGGGAGAGGGTCTAGTTGCATGTGTTGCAACTAGAATTGGATTGAGCATTCAATTGTGCATGTGTTGCACTCGGTGAGAGTCAAGCAAGGGGCTTGGCTTATTACTCTTGGTGTTTGCCGACACCTAGACGGCTTGGAGGCGTCGTGGTCCGGTGATCTTCTCAAGTGAAGCTTGTGAGAAGGCCCGGTGTTTGTGAGTGGCTTGGTGCTCGCCATCTGCAGAGTGGAGTAAGAGCAACCCTTGTGGAGCGAGGTGTTGATACCTCGGAGGAAGGCTTAATTCGTGGAGCCGGCCCAATTGGTTTGGGTTTCCCTCAACGTGGATTAGGGGAGACCGGCAAATCTCCGAACACCACGGTAAAACATCACCGTGTCATTGTAGTTTGCATTCTATTACTTTACATTGTGCAATTTATATTTCTTGTATTAAATTGCTTATTCATTGTGTATGAATGCTTGTCATGTTTTGTGCTATTTACATTGCTTAAATTGAATTGTTTACAAGTCCATGCTTGATTGATTATTATCAATAGACTTGTATTGTTGGTGCACTTAGTTGAACCTAGTGGATTTAGGCCTTATTTGTGCAAACCCGTATTTGTATTAGCTTCCGCATTAGAAATCGGTTTTAGCGCATAGAAGTTTTAAAACGCCTATTCACCCCCCCTCTAGTCGGCTGCCTCGATCTTACAAGTGGTATCAGAGCTTGGTCTCTCATTTATTAGACTTAACCGTCTCGAGAGTAAAGGATGGCGACTAGTGATATAGTGCATCTAGGTGAAGCACCTAAATTTGATGGCACAAATTATGCTCATTGAAAAATCCGCATGTCATGTTATTTTAAGGCCATGGACCTAAATATATGGCGGATTGTAAATGTTGGCGTTTCTCCTCTATTGGATAGTTTTGATCCAACAATTGAGGAAGAGAAATGCTTACATCTCGACGCTCAAGCAATTAACGCTTTATTTAGTGCTTTGAGTGTAGATGTGTTCAATGAAGTATGCGATCTCATGAATGCTCATGAGATGTGGACACAATTACAATGCCATTATGAAATGTCCACTTCCACAAGTGATGATTGCATACAAGAATGGATGTCGGGAGAAGAATGCTCAACTTCTAGCTCCGACGATGATGTGACATCAACTCTATCCACTTCGCCTCATTGCTTTATGGCTAAAGGTAAAAATGAGGTAAATAACTATGAGCCTTCATATGATGAATTGATGGAGATACTAGAAGAATTAAATGAATATATTGGAAAAAGAAAAGAAGAGATTCAAGGTTTTAGAGAAAGAGCATATCTCTCTTCAAAATAATTATGATGTGCTAAAAGATGAACATAAAACTCTTCTACTAAATGAGCTTAAAAAGTCTAATGTGGATATCAGAATTACATGTAATTTAATAGATGATTTGCCATGCATAGCTCCTATTTCTTGCAATTCATCTAAAGTCAATATATCCACTTCATGTGATGATTTAATTGATATGCCTTGTTGCTCTAGTGAAAATATTTCTATTTCCTCTATGTCTTGTGAGATTAACCATGTAGAGGAAAACAAAAAGCTCAAGGCCCAAGTCTCAAATTTGAGAAATGACTTGGATAGAAACTACAAGGGAAAAGCCACTCTTGATGATATCTTGAGCAAGCAACAAAGATCAAATGACAAGAGTGGAATTGACTTCACTCCCATGAAGAAAAGGGAGAATAGCAAGACAAGGCACAATGCAAGACACACGAAGAATATCAAGTGCTTTGATTGTCGTCAAAAGGGTCACCTCTCCTCCATATGCCATAACAAGGAAGATTACAAGAGAGGACTTGGCTTCATTGCCAAGAAAAAGGTGAAGAGCATCCCAAAGCAAAAAGGAAAGAAATACACGAATATCAAATGCTTTGGATGTTATGAGAAGGGACACATTGCCCCGGTGTGCCCAAATCAAAAGAATGTCAAGTCAAGACATTCAATGAAGAGGCAAGCCGACAATGAGCAAGAAAAGAAGACATCAAGGGGAAGCAAAAGCCCTACTTGCTACAATTGCCGGGAAAAAGGATATTTTAGTAAGGAATGTCCTAAAGGTATCACTCCTAAGCCAACTATCTATAATGATCATTATATGCTTAGGAAGGATATAAATGGCAATGTGTTTGCTAGGAATGTTAGTTCACATAAAACTAATGCAAGGGCCATTTGGGTGCCCAAATCCATTGTGACTAACATTCATGGACCCAACCAAGTATTGGGTACCAAATGTGCTTAAATTCTTAATAGGTACTTGGAGATGCATTGGAGGTTTGGCTCACACATGAAGAGGTGGAATTCACCATATGCAAAATTGGAGCCAAGCTTAAGGATGATCAAGTCATATCATAAGTCAATGCTATTTCGGTAACAAGTACTTACATTGAAGTATCTAGACCCTTTGCCTTGTGTAGGTTGCATTCACGAAAATCTTATAAAAAGGGTGTTCTTACTCTTGTGCTTAATCTTGATTATTGAAATCTTGAGCAAGATGGTTGTGGCACGTTCAGGGGAGTGCTAAGTCATAATCATGTATATCACATTCCTAAGTGTGCCCAAATAAATTAAGTGCTAGTAATGTTTTTCAAAACTGAGCCTTTTAGCCAAAAGTAAAAAATTTCATAACTATAAGTAATCCTTTGAAAAACTAGTTGAAAAATGTATACAAATGCATTTCAAAGGTTTACCAAAGGCTTTGGTTCAAGAAAAACCTATTTAAAATGAAAATGAATTTCAACCCAAAATTCTAGATCATAATATCTTATTTTTGACTTAAACTAGATTTTTGTGTAAAATCTATTCTAAAAGAAATTTGAAAATCTTTTCAAAATAAAAATCTTAGAGTTGGCTATTCTAAACCTTTTTGGTATTCAAATGATTTCAAGAAGGCCAACCAAACAAAAGTTATTTGATTTTGAAACTCGTCCAAAATCCTAGTTAGATCTAAGTGGTCACTTTCTAGCACTTAAGTGAGTTTAGCCATTTGAGTCTAAATTATTCATATGAATTGGTCCATAATGGTATTTATAACTCATACATGAAAATGGTTGCTTTAAAAATCTTTAAGTTTAATCTTTTTGCTCTCATTGGCTCCATTTCAAGCTTTATCCCTAATTCTCCAGAAAAATCGGAACTACCGGCCTTATCCTTGCGGTACTACCGGATTTGACCTACGGTACTACCGACTTGCGGTACTACCGGTCCTTGAACTGCGGTATTACCGATTATCCTGACAAAACAGCCAATCACAATTCTTTCAATTCTAAATCTATTGTGGTTGTTTTTCAAAGTTAAGATTGATCCTTGCTATCTTTGCAAGCTACCCTCAAAAGCTTATCTTGATCACCTTGTGATATTCTTATCATTACAAGTGATATTTCTTAATTAAGTGGTAGCTCTCTTGATCATCTTAACCATGGAATGAAATCCACCCTTGTTTTACAAGTGGTATTCTTTCAAATGATATCAACTTATTCCTTATTGTGGTATCTTTTTAAGTGGTATCTAATTTCATTCCATTCAAACTTGAACCAACTTTGGCTACTCCTTTTAGTCAAGATGTATATTGATTCCTTGCAAGCTATCACTATTATTTCTCCTTGATTGCAAATTGCAATTATTCAAGTGGTATTCTTTCTAATAGTAGCTTCTCAAAATCATCTTGACATCGGCATGACTAATTCCTTACAAATGATATCATCTTATTACTTCAAGTGGTTTTTTTTTTTAAATGGTATCAAACTTCATTCCTTGCCGATCATGCCTCTCTTGACCAAGCTCGTGTACTCTCCATAGTATACAAGTGGATTCTCTCTTATCTTTGGATGTCTTCTTTGAAGAATCTTTGCGAGAGAAGTTTCAAGCACCTTACAAATTTCAAGTCTTGTTGACATGTAGCATTTACATGTGGTATCTACAAGTGTTTCATGACTTTCTTTCAAGTGTGATCCACAAACAAGACATCTTCTAGTGCTTAACGTCAATAAGGG
Source organism: Ampelocalamus luodianensis (assembly GCA_036346255.1). Taxonomy (NCBI): domain Eukaryota; kingdom Viridiplantae; phylum Streptophyta; class Magnoliopsida; order Poales; family Poaceae; genus Ampelocalamus; species Ampelocalamus luodianensis. The sequence goes on from CM070621.1 coordinate 78,737,765, forward strand.
AGATTGATTGGACTAAGAGAGCATTTTTGTGTCAAAGAAATAAAACCTTTGTGTAAGGGGGAGTTATTTATGAAAAACTTATTAAATATTTTGAGCTTACTTAAAAGGGGGTAAAGTATTAATATTGAAAAAACTATTTTACCTATTTGCCCAAAAAGATTTATGAATCTTGTGAATGCATGTTTTCATTCTCATTTGTTTCATTTGATATTCTTGGAGTGAGATTGTTAATGATATGCAAGTTTAGCCTTTTCAAAGATCCTCTTTGGTCAAAAGTAAAAAATCTTGCTAAAAAGGTTCAAATTTGTGATAAACTAGATAAGAGTACTTAAATATGTATTTTAAATATTTTTCAATGCTTTTGAAGTAAAAATTCCTATTTTAGAAACAAAGTATCAAATTCGGTCTCAAAATGATCTTGTATGATCTTGATTTTGAATTAAACGACATATTTTCATAAATCAAAATCCATTGAGTTTTTGAAAAAGTTGTCAATACCAAACTCGTAGGGTTGGTCATTTCAAACATTTCTCAAGTTCAAAGTTTTTACAAAAGACCAACTGTTGAAAAACTATATTCATTTCAAGTTCGCTGAAAAACAAGTTTTTACCCAAAATGACCTATTCTTGCATATAGTGAGTTTCGCTATTTGAGCCAGATTTCTTTGAGTATATTGGTTTGAAATAGTATTTCTAACTCATACAAAGCCAAGAAAGCAAAAAACTCCATGAAATTCAAATTGGTTTGCATTTTGAACCTTTAATGCGAAATCATTCTCTTTATGTGCCATACAAAGCGCATTTTGGCATATCTTTTGAATGGGACTCCTTTTTCGAAAATTCTTGTTGGAAAAGTTTCTTAGGAGTCTAAAGTTTATTTTTGAAAAATTTCAAAGTATTTCAACTTGTTTTGAAAAAGTTTTGACTTTTTCTCTCTTTGAACAACATACTGAAAATTCAGATTTGTGCATGTTTTGAGCTGAGTTGTGATTTTTGTATATTCAAATTGGTTCATAATTTTAGGAAGCCATAATGATGACTTTTTATCCTCTATAGTTTATCTCTTATTCAAATTTTCTCAGATTTATTGGAGCTCATTTAACCAGTTTTTCAGCTATCTTTTGAAGCTTAAATGGAATTGTCAAAATCTGAAAAACCTGAAATTTTCAGTTTTCTGAAACATTGTGATTTTCATATCTTCAAAATGGTTGATTTTTGGTTGAGCCTCCCAAAATGAAAATTGTGTGTATTTATAAGTACTAGCTCTATGATTTATTTCATATTTTTCAGAGCTTGTTTCCACATATTTTAAGTTTTGACTATATCTTTTGAGCTCTCTTTTTGCAAATTGAAAAAGTACTTTGAAAAGATTTCAAGAGTGAGCTTATTTGAATATGTTCCAAATATCATTTCCTTTAGAAAACTCAAAATATGACCTTATTTCAAGTTGATTTGCTCTTTTCGGTCATAAAGGGGGAGTTTGTGACTTTTAATGGTTTCCTTCAAAATTCTTGAAACCGAACCCACAAAATTGGTCATAGGTATCTATTTCATACTCTTTATGACCAAAATAAAATGACTTCTATTGCCAAGCTCATGTTTTTGCAAAGACTCTCTTTTGGCTTAGATTTGTTTTGGATTTTTGGTGATTAATGCCAAATGGGGGAGAATTTATGTGAGCTACATTTGAATGATTGATTTATTCTCTCTTGTGTTGCCAAAAAAGGGAGAATTCTCTAAGCTTTATGCATGCATAAAGTCAAAGAAGCTTTATTTCTTATAATATATTGATATATATCTTAATGTTGCTATTAATAATGGATTTATCATCAATCACCAAAAAGGGGGAGATTGAAGGATCTAGACCCGTCATTATGTGTTAATGAAGTATTTTGGTGATTAATGACAAAAACACTTATGATACTAACACTCTTATTGTTATATCATGTTTAGTCTCAGCTTGGATATAAAAGCAAAAATCCAAACAGGTATGTATTCATTAATGACAAATACACTTATGAGACTAACACTCTTATTGTTATATCATGTTTAGTCTCAGCTTGGATATAAAAGCAAAAATCCAAACAGGTATGTATTCATTAATGACAAATCTATTTGTGAGGCTAACAATTCTATTGATTATCTATTGCTTAGTCTTGTTTGGATGTAAAGATGAAAATACAAGAGGTATGCATTCTACTTCTTCTTATTATATCTTGTTGCATTCCTCAGATCCAAAATATAGGTTAAACTCCACCAAAAAGGTTAACTTGGATATGTGCATATATTTCCATTACACATTTGTGTATGCACACATTTATGGGGAGTTCATTCTATATTTTGTGGTTTCATTAGTATTGATCCATATTCTCTTTCCACATATATTAAGGATCTTTACTTTGAAATATATCTTTGAATATATTTAACTTGTGTAGTTAATATATTCATATGAGTATATACAACTTGTGTAGTTCGTATACACTTATATTTAGTGTATACAACTTATAGTTCGTATATACTCATGGTATATATAACTTGTGTAGTTCATATATACTCATATTGCTTTATATTCAATTACTTGCAATTGTGTTGTGGGACTAATGTGTGTGATAAGATGTTTTCAAGGGTTAGTCCCGGAGTTTGAATGATGACATGAAAAGGAAATGCAAAGGTGATAAAAGATTGACATGGCTCAAGACAAAGGAGTCATCCATTGCATTTCGAAAAGCATCTGGAAGAAGTTCAGTGGAAATCGGTATGACCGCATTTGGTAAGCGGTACTACCGATGTGCGGTAGTACCGGCGTTGGTTATGCGGTACTACCGCTAAACGGTATGACCGGGCTCGTAGTGCGGTACTACCACACCCCGGTTGTTCCGATCGTTATTTGGCGGTATGTAAATTCCAGAGAAGGTGTTTTTCTGTATTTCTCGAGCCTCTGGAAATCGGTAGTACCGCATCTGAGAAACGGTACTACCGGAGAGTGGTATTACCGGATGCTAGTTGGCGGTAATACCGCACCTGTCAGAAATGGCTTGTTCAGAAGCATTTAATGCAGGTTTATCTTGGTAATTAATGTTAATGACATTGTGGGACTAACATTTTCCATGAGTTGGATGAAGAGGTTATGTTCCAGGGTGATGAAGACTTTGGATGGCATCATGAGTTGATTGTCATCAAGTCAAGGTTCAAGAAGAGGATGCATCATGTGTTGATGCATATCAAGATCTCGAAGAGGAGATGATCATGAGTTGATCATCGAGTCAAGAGAAGACTCATCATGTGTTAATTGAGGTCAAGTAAAAGATGCATCATGGGTTGATGCATATCAAGACGATGACCCGGACATGAAGCAAGGATGTGAGTCATGAAGCTTCAAGTGGATGGTCAAGACAAAGGTATGACTAGCCAGGGCTAAGGATGTGTTCCTAGTCTTTTACCGGTCTTGGTGTTTGGTTGGAAGACCGGATTACTAGCATAGGTTGCCGTACTATTAAGAGGGGTTTTGTCTAGTAGCTTGAGTCTCATCACGTGTTGATAGCTAAATCTCACTTGCTCTAGCTCACCGTGGCATGATGCTATTATTTGCAAATGTGTTTTGCAAATAGCCGAAGCTCATGCGTTTAATCCTTGTAACATGTGACTATACTTTGCAAATGTGTTTTGCAAATGATTGAAGTCCATGTACCTACTCCTTGTGACATGATCTAATTTTGCAAATGTGTTTTGCAAATGGTTAAGATTCATGTGTATTCCCTTGACATGGTCTAAGATTGCTTGTTGCTAATTCTTTCGACTTAGACCATGGTAGTGGCTCTTTTGAGTTGTGCTTTTTGATTTGATCAAATGTGTTTGAGATCAATCAAATAGGTGGGTTGTGTAGCCCTCTGAATAAGCTTTCAATAGAGCCCAAGATCACTCAATTCCGACATCGGAGTCAAAAGTTATGAACTTTTTACCGAGTGTCATCTGTGCTGAAAATTGGACTGCGGTAGTATCGCCCTATAACAGTGGTAGTACCGCAGAACGGTAGTACCGCCCTATAACTGCGGTAGTACCGCACCAATGTTGTAACGGCTAGTTTTTGCTGATTTCAGCTCCCAACGGCTAGTTTTTGTTGTGGGGGCTATAAATACCCCTTTGGCCGGTTGAGAGGCAATCCTTGACATCCCATTTTACTTACTTGAGCTAGTGTGAGCTTCTCCACTCAATTGTGCATGTGTTGCACCTTGTGAGCAAAAGAGAGAGGGTCTAGTTGCATGTGTTGCAACTAGAATTGGATTGAGCATTCAATTGTGCATGTGTTGCACTCGGTGAGAGTCAAGCAAGGGGCTTGGCTTATTACTCTTGGTGTCTACCGACACCTAGACGGCGTGGAGGCATCGTGGTCCGGTGATCTTCTCAAGTGAAGCTTGTGAGAAGGCCCGGTGTTTGTGAGTGGCTTGGTGCTCGCCATCTCCGGAGTGGAGTAAGAGCAACCCTAGTGGAGCGAGGTGTTGATACCTCGGAGGAAGGCTTAATTCGTGGAGCCGGCCCAATTGGTTTGGGTTTCCCTCAACGTGGATTAGGGGAGACCGGCAAGTCTCCGAACACCACGGTAACATCACCGTGTCATTGTGGTTTGCATTCTATTACTTTACATTGTGCAATTTATATTTCTTGTATTAAATTGCTTATTCATTGTGTATGAATGCTTGTCATGCTTTGTGCTATTTACATTGCTTAAATTGAATTGCTTACAAGTCCATGCTTGATTGATTATTATCAATAGACTTGTATTGTTGGTGCACTTAGTTGAGCCTAGTGGATTTAGGCCTTATTTGTGCAAAACCGTATTTGTATTAGCTTCCGCATTAGAAATCGGTTTTAGCGCATAGAAGTTTTAAAACGCCTATTCACCCCCCCTCTAGTCGGCCTCCTCGATCTTACACCTGGGAGATGCGGAGGCGGTGGCCGCCGGCCTTGGGGTCGAACCACACAGCCTTGTGGGGCTGGACGTCTACGGACCATGGCTGCTCTGTTGCGCAGCGTTATCGGACCACTAAACTAGCGTCCGATCTTAGACTCGCTAAACCAGCATCTTGACCCCAAGTCGTTGGGCTGCTAACCCGTAAGCCCAAACTACAGAGCAACAACCAAAGAGTCTTGAGCCATCCCCCCCTAAAAGACTAGCTTTGTAGGGGAGTGTACCATCACCCTTATAAATCATGCTCTGCCTTTTCTCACAACCGATGTGGGACTATCCAAACATCCTCCGCCTCCATTGTTGGTTCAGGGCGATGCCAACTGACCAATGAAAACTGAGGTGGCAGGGCTAGGAGAAATAAATACGATAATCGCTAATAAGGGTTAAAGCGACTGATTTTGATTTGCACCATAAAAGGCCAATCTATCAATAAGGTTTTTCTGCGTGTTCTGAAGATCGAGTTACCGAATAACAATGGCGTCTTCGTTCTTCAGTGCCCTTGCAATGGCTGGCAGGCATCGTTTGTATTTTGGTCCTTGATACCCGGCTGAGTCCTCACGTGAGGCAAGGCGGGTTCAACAGGGCCGATGTGCACGGTCTTGAAGGCAATCTGCACGATGAAGGTCTATTAGCAGTGAGCCCTAGTAACCTACCATAGCAGTATAGCATGTCAGCACAGTGCAAGCCGTCGGCCAACACGGCCACGACCGCGATGCAGTCCAGTCACCGATCTACTAACTGCCTCCGGTTTCTCTTTCTTTTCTTTTTCTTTTTAAAAAGCACCTTACAGAACGATTATTACTGCCACTTAGTATTTGTGCAACTCTTTCGAAGTCGATTTGTGCAACTCTTTGGTATAAGTGTCATCGGCCGTACGTAATTAGGGGAGGAGCAGCACATAGGAAAAACGTGAGGAGGTGCTCACGGTGGATATAGATACGCTGAAAATCATTGGGGTGCGGCGGCGCTTTTTGGTTCATGCATGAGCTTTGGAGGCTGTGTTGAACTTGTATGCCGTGCTGGCTTAGCGAATTGAATAGAGAATATAGAATCTGTGGATGCATGTGTGACAGCGTGAGATGAGGCTTTGATTGCTACCGTTTGTGTTCGTGCGAAGGAACAGATTCGGCCGCGGTTTTTGTTGTTTGTGCGTGATCTTGCAGAAGAAAAAGGCAGCGCAGGTTGTATGCTCATTGGTCGCACGTGTGTAGGCGACGACTTGAAATCTGCTATGCGCTAGCGGCGGATGCACAGAGGTTGTGCGTGATTAGGTGAGTTTTTGATGGCTAACGTGAGGTGTTAGAGGGCTGCTGCACATGTACTGTTTGATGTGGCTGCATGTTTTGCTAATTAAATAAGGTTTAGCATTCTTCTTCACGTGAGAGGTATTTCTATTCTTTTTGTGCACTAGTAGAGAGATAGAGGAAAGAGGTTTTGCTTGTTTGTTTCTTCACGAGCAGAGAGAGAGAGAAAGCAAATCTGAAAGCGACATCTTCAGTTTTTAATTTGCTACAGTATCATATACTGTACGTACAGTACCATGCACTGTTTACTACGGTATGCGTGTTGTTTGCTACAGTACCAAAAAGAATATTTTTCCCTTTTCTATCCTTTTGTTTGTGTGTTTTTATTGTGTTGGCAGGTTGGTCAATAAGAAGACAGTAGATTAGTGAAAAAGCTTTCACTGCGGATTACAATCATTCACTCCCCTCCGATTGTCATTAACGATCCTACAAGTGGTATCAGAGCGAGGTTGCTATGGTGTTAGAGAGGTATGTGAATCGTCTCCCATGCTAGATGGCACTGATTTTGCCTTTTGGAAGTGTCGTATGCAAGCTTACATTGAGACACAAGGTAATGATGTTTGGAATAAGGTTTCGAGACCGTATGTGGTTCCTGTTACTGTTACTAATATAAATAAAACATATGTTGATTTAAATATTCAAGCTCGTAATTTGCTGTTTCAAGGGATTTCTCGCAAAGAATTTGATCGTGTAGCTCATATTAATTCTGCCCATTCAATATGGAAGACTCTTTGCGATTATCATGAAGGAACCACTAAAATCAAGAAATTGCGTAAAAATCTTTATAAAAAAGAATATTCTGATTTTGCTATGAAGTCTAGTGAATCTATTGATGATCTTTTTGCTCGTTTTGAGAAAATATTGAGTAATTTGCGTGGTGTTAATGTTATTCCTACTGATAGAGATAATGCAACTAAAATTTTGAGATCTTTAGGTTCTGAGTGGTTGATGATTGTCACAACTATCAATCAAACTATCGATCTAGATATTTTAACCATGAATAATCTTTTCTCTAGATTGAAAACCTATGAGATGGAAGTTTTGCCATCTAAGATCGATAAATCTTTATTTTTAGCACTTCTGACTAACCCCGTGTAGACTGCTTCGTCGAGTTCTTTTTCTTTGTCTTCTTTTTCAGAAGAACAGTTCGAACAGCTCCCTGAAGAGGATTTGGTGTTGATCTCCTCACGGGCATACAAGGCACTCAACAACATAAGGATGATGAAGCGAGGTGATGTGTCAAGTTCGATCAGGTGCTATGAGTGTGATGAGCCATATCACATTAAGGTGGATTGTCCCAAGATCAAGGGGAAGATGATCAAGGAAGACAAGAATTACCGTCGTCGGCCATCCAAGAACAACAACACCAAGGGTGATAATTTTTGTCGGAAATTGGCTAAAAAGTTACTTTCGACTATCGAGCATCTTGATCTGAGTGATGTGAAATATGAGAGTTGCGATGATGACGACCACGACAATAATGATGCTAAATGTAAGAAGAAGAACAATGGCGACTTCACGGGCATGTGCTTCATGGCAAAAAATGACAACAACGACGACGATGATAGTGATCCCGATGAGGTAACACCATCATATGATGAGCTTGAAGATGGTTTAATTAAATTTGCTATTGAATTGAAAAAGACTAAAACGAAATTGAAAGAAAATAATTGTCTTGTTGAAAGCTTAACTTCTGAAATTAATAGACTTAGAGCTTCTATTCCTGATGATGAATCTTGTGAGTCTTGTCAAGTTTTACACTCTGAGCTGGAGACTGCTAGAATAATTAATGCATCAACATTGGTTCAACTTGATGATGTAACTACTAAACTTGATGAACTAAGATTGACATATGATTATTGTAATGAAAAGTTAAAACTTGCAAATGATAAAATTGAAAAACTCAAGTTTAATTCCCCTACATGTTTAGAGTCAAGTACTTCAAATACTCAAATTAAAACTTGCTCTAATTGTGGATTGCTAAAAGCTAGACTTAATTCATCTCAGGAAACAATTTAATAGATGCTCTATCATGAGATACCTTCTTGCTCTAACTGTCATAAACTCACCATAGAAATAGAAGTTTTGACTAGACAATTTAAAGATTTTGCTGAAAAAGAAAGGTTGGCTCAGTCTAGTGCTTCTAAGAAGATTGTGAATTAATCTGTCACATGCACTGCTTGTCCTACTCTAGCTAAAGAAATTGAGTATCTTAATGATACTTTAGAAAGATTTTTTTTGGCAAGAAAAATTTGAATATGATCCTAGACAAGTCAAAAGTGAGTGTTAAAAATCATGGTCTAGGATTTAATTTTGTTAAGCATGCCAAAAATAATCCTCCTACAGTTGTTAAGTTTCTTAAATTTGGAAAATTTGAAGTAAAATCTGAACCAAAACAAACTGTGTTAAAATCTGCTGGTTTTGTGCAAAGCTCTTCTATTAATGTTGTAGGTGCTAGCTCATCATTTCAAAAAGAACTTTAATTATGTTAAATTTGATTGCACCTATTGTGGTAGAGATGGACACTTGCATGAATTTTGCTTTAGACGTGTTAAGAAAGAAAAAAAAAGATTGAATGCTTTAAGACAAAAACGTGCAACCTCTTTTGTTGTTCCTAGAACTAATGTGAAAGCTAGGTTTTTAGAGGACTTTTATGATGATTTTAAATCTGTTTTACGTGCTGGTATGGGTGATATTTCAAATAATTCTCGTTCAGCATTGTTTGCATTTCAAGGGGCAGTTAGACATGCTTCTTTTTGGCGCTCTGATCGCTCACACACACATATTTCTGGTTCTAGTTTTGTTGCTCATGTTTATCGTGTATCTCAGTACTGGATTCCTAAATCTTATTTCACTAACCCCAGTACTGTGAGACCGATGTTTCCTGTGATGTAAGAACAGTTGACGAGGTTGGAGAACATGAGCTTGATTTGGTTCTAGTCTTTTACGTCATTGCTTGATTGGAACACTTGATGGTTCTTCACTTTCTTTGGTAGCTTCTAAGAGATTTCACTTTCTGAGAGACCATGTGAAAAAGGTGATATTGCTCTACACCTTGTTAAGTTTGAATTTTGATTTGTTTTTTTGCGAAGTGAGTTGGGTTTGTTGCATCCTATGGGCTTATTCTGAGGGGGAGCTTGTGTTTAAAATTTTAGAAGCTTTGTTTATTATACTTGTCAAACACTTCATCAAGTCCAAGCCATTGTAATCAAATGTTGTGTAGAGCTCTCGTTATCATATTTACTCATATGTTGTGTAGCTTCGATCCTGACTGGTTATAATTACTTTGTTACAATTGAACTAAAGCATGACATGGCGAGATACTTTGACTAGATTGATTATAGTTATTACTTTGCGATGATCAACAAAAAGGATTAGCTTGATTGTGAGTCTTATTTTAAATCTTGACTGATGCTCGTTTGTTTCTTATTGAAATCTTTTTGTGCTCACTCAATTTGGCATATTATAAAAAAAAACAATGAGAAAGAGTCAATTGCAAAGATGTATGCTTCAAGCATGTCATATATATATATATATATATATATATATATATATATATATATATATATATATATATATATATATATGTATCTCTATAAAAAATGCTCAAATGAAAAGATGTATGCTTCAAATATACCATACATATATATGTATCTATATAATAAAAAGAAAGTGTTCAAATGAAAAGAAGTATGCTTCAAGCATGCCATCAGTGAAAAAAAGTATGCTATAAGCATGCCACATGCTTAAGAATTGAGTGTGGAGCAATAGGTTACTATATGAGACTGTTAGGTCATCTAGATTTAAAGTTTGATTTACTTTTAGGGTTTGACTTTTCATTGTGATATCTCATTGTACTCTCTATAATCGGTTTGGTCATTGTTGAGATGTCTGTCATTAATTTAAATTGCTTAATCATTCTAAAGACTTGTTTTGATATTGCTATATAGTATATGACTTTATATGATCCTGATAGCTCTACTAAAAAAGATAGCTTGGTTGCTTTATTAAATCAATACGAAGTGACTTGGATAACCTATAAAGCTTCTTGATTTTTATTCTCCTTGCTCCTTTTTCTCAGAATTATTCTTTATCTGAAGTTCTTGATGATTACATTGCCAAAGGGGGAGAAAAATGAGAGAAATTTGCTTCCCTTGTGTTGAGGGGGAGCTTTTCTGGTTTTTTGGTTGTTCGGCTTCAGTTCTTTTCATGACCTGTTTTGAAGCTTTTGCATTTTCCTATTACTCATCACGCAATTTTGAAGTATTATCAATGTATTCATCAAGGGGTAGATTGTTAGACCATATAGTTAGGTCTAGAATATTTTAGTGATAAATAATTGACAATATTGGGTACTAATGTTAATTGAAGCGTGTGGTTTTTGTGGACTTAAATCGGTCAAGTTGGAAAGAACTTGGGCTGAGAAAAGATGGTGTTTTGGTCTTTTCATGTGCAGGGTAACTCGGAGGTAATCGTGGTCTACAGCGGTGACCGAGAGGTGGCTTGGTGCGAAGTCATGGTCCAGAGGGTCGAGGATGCTGGAGGAGACGGTCAGGCTCGATTTGGAGCTCATGGAGATCAAAGATGGATCATGCGTGTTGAAGCTACGGAGGTACGGTCCGAAGACTACGACACATGACAATTTTGGAATGTCTAAAGTTGAATTTTATAACCTGGTGTATAAGCTCACGTAGTGGGCCCTGGGACTCGTGGGCCGTACATGGGGCTTTAGGGTTTGGAGGGTATAAGTGTCAGCGGCCGTACGTAATTTGGGGAGGAGCAGCACATAGGAAAAACATGAGGAGGTGCTCACGGTGGATATAGATACGCTGAAAATCATTGGGATGCGACGACACTTTTTTGTTCATGCATGAGCTTTGGAGGCTGTGCTGAACTTGTATGCCGTGCTGGCTTAGCGAATTGAATAGAGAATATAGAATCTGTGTATGTATGTGTGACAACGTGAGATGAGGCTTTGATTGCTACCGCTTGTGTTCGTGCGAAGGAACAGATTCGGCCGCGGTTTTTGTTGTTCGTGCGTGATCTTGCAGAAGAAAAAGGAGGCACAGGTTGTATGCTCATTGGTCGCACGTGTGTAGGCGACGGCTTGAAATCTGCTATGCGCTAGCAGCGGATGCACATAAGCTGTGCGTGATTAGGTGAGTTTTTGGTGGCTCATGTGAGGTGTTAAGAGGGTTGCTGCACATCTGCTGTTTGATGTGGTTGCATGTTTTGCTAATTAAATAAGGTTTAGCATTCTTCTTCACGTGAGAGGTATTTCTATTCTTTTTGTGCACTAGTAGAGAGATAGAGGAAAGAGGTTTTGCTTGTTTGTTTCTTCACGAGCAGAGAGAAAGCAATTCTGAGAGCGACATCTTCAGTTTTAAATTTGCTACAGCATCATATACTCCAGGTACAGTACAACACCCTGTTTGCTACAGTATGTGTTTTGTTTGCTACAGTACCAAAAAGAATATTTTTCCCTTCTCTGTCCTTTTGTTTGTGTTTTTATTGTGTTTGCAAGTTGGTCAATAAGAATATAGTAGATTAGTGAAAAAACTTCCACTGTGGATTACAATCATTCATCTCTCTCTGATTGTCATTAACGATCCTACAACCCCCGATCATTACAAAGGATAGCCCGGATACATTCCGGGGCTTCATACAATGATACAACCAGGCTGATCCATTGAGGAGCTCCGCTGATCTAGCAAGGACATGCGCTGCCTCATTACAAAGACGCTTGACATGGATAAAAGAAAAACAAAATGGAGCAGTAAACTCTTTTTGATATCCTTGACAATCAGTCCTGTGGACGATCTATCCATCTTCTTGTCATTCAGCTTGTTGATGGGCAACAAGCAATCCGAGGATACTATTACCTTCAGAAAATTGTTATCCTCAGCGATTTGGACAGTATCCCTGATGGCAATTGCCTCAGCTATCTCAGGGTCAGTGATACCGTCAACAGTGCGGCTGCATGAAGCCACAAACTCACCATTGTGGTTTCGAATCACTGCACTCTACCCCATTCTTGAATTCTCAAAAATTGCTGCATCGACATTTAGTGATATCAAGCTCTCCAGTGGCAGAGTCCTTCGCTGAGGAGAAAAAAAATTGGTCTCACACCTATTGGATGATGCTGGAGTTGTATTCGAGCAGCATATCAACATAAGCCTTTATTTGCTCAGCAATACGTTGGGGACGTTGGGGATGAACCATTGGCTCTCCATTACACACATCGTTCCGCACCTCCCAAAGATACCAGATGGTAACAGCGAGGAAATCCAACTCCGAAGCATTCGTGAGGAAATCCAAGAGCCACTGCTTAATATTCTGAAAAGATCTGCGAAACAGTCGAACTCCATGACATTCCTTGATCAAATTCCATACCTCCGTGGTCGATCAGCTCACCCCGACAGCAGAAATAACAAGTATCTATGGCCGGTGTATGTCGACGACGAAGTTGAACTCCCGTGGCCGTGGGTAAGCATGCGCGATACGCCAAAGCACTATCTTCATCTTTCCCGGAACATCCACTGACCACAGCCGTTTCCATTCTCTAGCTGTTTTTTGAGAATCCGAGGATCCTCCTCTACCAGTACTCGTATTTTTGTCAGTATAGAACAGGGCCACCCTAGCAAAATTATAAGCAGACCAGACTATATACACACCAGGCTTCGAGTGCAGCCAACAGATAAAGTCATCACCAGGGTTCAGACCTAGCGGGATGGGCAAAATTTTATGTACTACCTGATCGGTGAAATAAATCTCCAATAGATCTCTATTCCAAGATGCAGTAATCGCATCAATGAAGAAACTTACAGTCTGACACTGACCTTGAGGAATCGGAGACTTTGGAATAATGCAATGCACATCATCTCCTGAATCCACCGATCATTGATAATTCTCGTAGATTTTCCATCCCCTATTCTCCAAAGTGCTCCCTTCTGCACAAGTTTCCTCCCGTGAACAATGCTACGCCAAGTGTACGAGGATGTTCTTGGACAGGGTACTTCCAAAAAAATCGTGTGAGGGAACTTCGATCCCTCCTTTCGCCAAGTTTTGCCACTGAAATAGGAATTGCATAGTGATCCGATGAGGTAGTAATCACGTCCTCAACCTGACAGTCGTCAAAGAGGTTTAAGAAATCCCCGTTTGCTACTGCCCAGTCGAGACGAACTTTGACTTCACTCTCTGCTTCTTGTTTGTTCGTCCAAGTAAAACTTTGGACCCGTCAAGCCCGTCTTGCAGCTCACAAACCTCCAAGCATTCTCTGAAGCGGCTCATTTGCCCGTCGCTTCTATCCGTGGCACCCATGTGCTCATCAGAGCACGTAACATCATTGAAGTCACCTGCACAAACCCAGGGACCCGTTCCTTGGCATCGCAGAAAGCGTAACCGATCCCAAAAAATATGCCTTAGCTCAGTTTTGGGTCTCCATAGACAAAAGTAGCTCTCCATTCCTCCCCCTCGTATCGTTTGACAATGACAATAACATCAATATGGTTCGTGGAGAAAGTCTGAACCGATACTGTCTTAGAGTCATTCCAGTAGAGAGCAAGGCCACCTCCTTTCCCTACACTGTTCACTGCCATGCAGCAAGAGAATCCCAGCATAAGAATTTCATGGCGTGCAGCCTCCGCCAATCTCAAAGTTCGTGCTGCCTATTCCATTCTCTGCTTCTGATTTCCATCTGAGCACGACTCGAGATCAATTTCATCTGATCTCCCAGGTTCTAGTGGATGAGCCCTCAGCTGCACAGAGCACAGGAGGGCGCTTCAAGGAGTTCTGTTTGATTGCGACCACCTCTGTTCTGCTTTGTTTTTTTTTACCCAGCGTCATTACTTACTCAACACGCACTGGGAAGAACTCTCGACCCACCATAGCACGCACGCCACTGGCCTGAGAGGCTAGGACGCGCCTGCTTGCATCCGAATTGGCTTCGAAGGTAAAGTGTGTTGTAGAAAAAAGAGATTTTAGCAACTTTCAGTATTAATTCCAGCATAATATAAGGACATTAAAGCATAATTCCAACGGCATTTAAATAACCAAATTAACATATACACATGTAATTTTTTCAAACCATTTAAAATGAATAATATGCTCAACACATACATCATGAGAACAAACCAAATCAGCATAAAGCTAAGATTTAGATGATTTATTATTGCTCTTAGAAGGCCAGTTGCACAAGATATAATCTTGACCATCACAGCACTATAGTCTATACTCTTCATTAATTGAACATGATAATATGGTTTCAAAATTTGAGCTCTAACCAATACTTTACTAAACTGTCAAAAGACCTCAAAAACAAAAGATCACAGAATACACTTTTGGTCAAACAGGGAATCAGAGTTGATCACACACAGAACTTCATATTACCAACAGAACTTGATAATTCTTAGTGTAACTGAATATAAAAGCACAAGTTCAGTAATACTGCTACTTGGATAACAGAAGAAAAAACGAACTGAACTGCTAGTGACCAGAACAAGAAGTTGTAATACAACTAGTTCCACCCGAAAGTAACAGATCGACAAAAGATCAAATTGACAGCAGGAAGTAACAAAGTAGAGCTCAAATATGAATTAATTATCAGTTCAATTTCAGTAGTTGACCATTATCATCACGGAGCAGAAAAACAAGCCCACATATATCTCTTTGCAATATCTCCCAGTGCTAGGCACAGTGATCAATGCAGTCGCAGATCAGATAAATCAACTAGCACAACATATATATATATGCAAAGTGATACTCAACAATTGGAATATAGAAATACTCACAAAGCCGATAGTACTCAAAACCACCGCGATGAACCAGACAAGGCACGTCCAGAGGACGTTGTCTCAGAAAACCTAGCGCCTCGCCGCGCTGCACAAAACAGACGAGGTTGACGGAGATACATGCCAACTCTTCGCACTTTGGGACACACCGAAGAATGAAGTTGAAGTACAGGTGAATGCCGCACAAGAATTCCCAATAAAATGCTCTGGCCGCGAGCACTTAGGAGTACCAGAACACAAATCAAGTGCACCTCTCCACTCCAAGATCAGTACAGAGCTGACCAAGATCAAAGCCCACAAACGCAAGATTTCAATTCCTCTCCAGAGCATCCAACAGAGAAAGGGTGCAAGAAGGAATCAAGAGGATGCGCAAGGGACAAGGTTCTGGACCTCACCACCGACGGAGTCGATTTGCTCAAGGCTTCATAGGAACTCCAAAAGCTCCAAAGCGAAACCAAATCCGGAGAAGAGGAGAAGCACCAAAAGAAAAATGGAACCTCGCTGTGATTTTCTTCTAGGGGAAAAGGAGATGAAGCTCCTTCGGCTTCGAAGGGAGGAGGAAAGATCGAACCGAGCGGTTGCTACGAATGGCCGAGCCCGAGATGCCCGGGCCGCTCTGTCAGGAACTGCAAGAGCAATTCGACAAACAATAGCAAAATCTCGAATTTCTGGTGGATTTTCAGTGTAGAATAGAAACAGATGAACTAAGACATAAAGTAAGTGATGGCAGGAAGAACTTAACGTTTTTCATTCATGCCTCTTCTGATTACAAGTCTGCTTCATATCAACGCAGATGTCAGAGCATACCGACAAAATCAGTTGGAAAGGTAAAAGGTAATTGACCGGAGATTACAGTAAATACTAATTGCTAGGTGAATTAATAACCGAAGGATGCAATAGTAAACACCATCTTCGATTGTCTGCCGTTGATTCCTCGTAACATCCTCTTCAGGCTTCTGGTCCTTCAGATATAACCTGGCGAACCGGTATGGTTGCATCGCAGCCCTCCAATCTTGAGAACTGCTAGAGCTATTGAATTCCTTTGGATTGAACTGAACTGGACTTAGAGCTCTGACAATTGCCTTCCCCTTGAGATCCTTGTCCTCAAGGATGAAACTGTGGGAACACTCTGGCTACGAAATCTGCATCTTCCCAGGTTGCGGCTTCTGGAGATAAATTTGCCCACTGAATCTTCCATTGAACCACAGGTTCATTGTGCCTTGGTATAATTCTTCTCTCCAGCACTGCCAGGGGTTCAGTTAATATGTTTCCATCCTTATCTACCAGTGGCAACTCGTGGCTGGGAACTACTTTTGGACCAATGTGCCCCTTCAATTGATGACATGAAAAATTGGATGGATTTGGCAACCGTCAGGCAACAGTAGTTTGTATGCAGTTTTTCCAATTCTCTCTAATACTCTGTAAGGCCCATAGAATTTAGAATGCAGTTTTAATGCTCGGTGGAGTCCCAAGGCATTATGTCTATAAGGTTGCATCTTCAAATACACCATCCTTCCCACTTCGAATTCCCTTTCTGTTCTGTGTTTATCTGCGAAATATTTCATCCTGGAGCTAGCTTTTTCCAAATTGATTTTAATGGCTTCAAAGGCAGCTCTTCTAGTCTGAAGAACATTCCTTGCTTCCCCAGTTGCAGAACCTATCCAAATTGCTTCAGTCACCAAAGGAGGCTTCATACCATACATTGCTTCAAAGGGAGTCATCTTAAGAGTTGTATGAAATGAAGTATTGTACCACCACTCGGCTTGAGATAACCATGAGTTCCATTTCCTTGGGCTAGCAAATGCCATACATCTCAGATAATTCTCCAAACACTGGTTTACCCTCTCCGTTTGCCCATCTGATTGAGGATGGTAAGCACTACTCAATCTCAGTTTCACCCCTAAAGCCTTAAAGAGTTCTTGCCATAAGGTACTAGTAAAGATTCTATCTCTATCTGAAATAATCACTGTGGGTAAGCCATGCAGTTTATATATGTGGTCTAGGAAGAGGTTTACTACCTGTTGTACTGTGAATGGGTGTTTCAAGGACAAAAAATGGGCATATTTGGTGAACTTATCAACAACTACCATAACCACATCCTTGTCTTCTGATTTAGGTAGGCCTTCAATAAAGTCCAAGGTGATGTGAACCCAAGCCATGTCAGGTATAGGCAAAGGTTGCAGCAATCCTGGATAAGGGATGTTTTCTGATTTATTTTTCTGGCAGATAGCACATTCCTCCACAAACTTAATAGCTTCAGCTTTCATTCCTGGCCAGTAGAACATCAGCTTTAACCTTTGATATGTGGCTCTCTCCCCAGAGTGTCCTCCCACTGCAGAATCATGGAAAGAAGTCAATATTTGCTTCCTGAGATTGTTACTAGCCCCAATAAATATCCTTCCTTTGTATCTCAAAATCCCATTATATAATGTGTATGGAGGGGTACTGTTGGTATCAATTCTCAATTTCCTTTCAATTTCTTTACTTTTCTCATCATCTTGATAACTTTGGATGACTTCAGACATCCACACAGGAATTGCTACTGTAATTGCCATGTTTTGTTCAACAGAAGGAATCCTAGATAAGGCATCAGCAGCCTTGTTCTCCTTTCCTTTTCTATATTCTACCTTGTAATCATACCCCATTAGCTTGATCATCAGTTTATGCTGGATTCCATCAGTTAATCTCTGCTCTGCTATATACTTCAGACTTTGTTGGTCAGTTTTGATAATCAGGCTAGTACCCATGAAATAGTGTTTCCATTTTTTAATAGCCTCTAATATTGCCAAAGCCTCTTTATCATAAGTGGACATAGCTGCAGCCTTTGGTCCAATTGCCCTGCTCATGAAAGAAATAGGTCTTCCTTGCTGCATGAGTACCGCCCCAATCCCATAACCACTGGCATCAGTTTCCAATACAAAGGGTTGGTTAAAATCAGGTAGAGCTAATACTGGAGCCTTAGTCAATGCATCCTTTAACTTAAGAAAAGCCTTTTTCTGCTCATCACCCCACTGGAAAGCATTCTTCTTGAGCGTATTAAACATGGGTCTACAGATTAACCCAAAGTCCTTGATGAACCTTCTATAGTAGCCAGCTAGCCCTAGGAATCCCCTCAATTGAGTTACATTTGTAGGATTGGGCCACTCCCTAACTGCCAATATCTTCTCAGGGTCGGTTGCCAATCCAGCATGACTAATGATATGCCCTAAATACTCCACTTGCAGCTGCCCAAATGCACATTTACTCAACTTAGCATATAGTTGATTTCTTCTCAATATTTCCAAGACCTGTTGTAAGTGTCCCTTGTGCTCATCCAGGCTAGGACTGTAAATAAGGATATCATCAAAGAAAACCAAAACAAATTTCCTTAAGAATGGTGACAGTATTTTGTTCATGAGTGATTGAAAGGTAGCAGGGGCATTAGTCAACCCAAATGGCATCACAAGATATTCAAAGTGTCCTGTGTGGGTACTGAAAGCAGTTTTAAAAATGTCAGAAGATTCCATTCTTATTTGATGATAGCCAGATCTAAGATCTATCTTGGAGAAGTATTTAGCTCCATTCAATTCATCCAATAAATCTTCAATAATTGGAATAGGGTATTTGTTCTTGACTGTGTTGGCATTCAACTATCTATAATCGATGCAAAGTCTCCACGTTCCATCCTTCTTCTTAACCAAAATGGCTGGTGAAGAATATGGACTCATGCTAGGCCTGATAGTGTTACTCTTCAGCAATTGTTCAACTAATCCTTCCATTGCATCCTTTTTGTAATGAGGCAACCTGTAAGGTCTTGAATTTACTGGTTTAGCATCAGGTATTAATGGAATGGTGTGGTCACATTCTCTCACCGGAGGCAATTGTGTTGGTTCTTTGAACACATCAGTGAACTCTCTCAGAATTAGTTGAATTTCTGGATGTATGTCTTGCGTCTTCTCTCCGGTCTTCAAAACAGCCTTGGAGTATATGATAGCTCCAATTACTCCCTTGTTCATCATCTTCTTCAATTGCATTACATTGATGATACAATCTTCTTGGGGATATGTTTCATCCCTAAACTTCACGGTTTTCTTCCCTTCTTTACAAATGCTAAACTCTCTAGTCTTCAAATTAAGGCTCATTGGGCTATGGTCATAAATCCAATCACTTCCAAAAATAATGTCATATCCCTTGAGTTCCAATAATCTGAAATTAGCCTGAAACTTCTCCCCTTGTATTTCATATGAACACCCTAGGCATTGTGAATCACTGTTCAGAGTATTACCATTTGCCACTGCCACCCTGATTTGTGTACTGTTGGTTATTTCACACTGAGACTTGAGTGCTGCAGTGGGTGTTATAAAAGTAGCAGTGCTTCCACTGTCAACCAAGGCTATGGCATTGAACTTCCCTACTTTGACCCTCAGTGTGAAGGTGCTCATCCCTGAACTGGTACCAGATATGGCGTGTATTGATACCTGCAGTTTCTCATCCTCACTCCTGTGTTCAGGACTGCTGGGAGGTGTGGCATATACCCCTTCTATATTCTCCTCACCTGCCTCTTCCTCATCATCCACAGTGATCAAATGAATTTGTTTCTGCAATTTGCATACCTTGCAGTGCCCGGGTACCCATGGTTCATTGCATCTGAAACATTTTCCTCCACCCCATTTACTTCCACTGCTTGCGGTAATTTTATCCCCAGACTCTGACTTTGCCCCATTAGCTTTCCACTTGTTTTGGTTGCTACTCTGAGTTAGTCCTTTTGAACTGCTACTGGAATTCCAGTTTAAACTTCTCCTGTATGATGGACTATTTTCATAATTTCTTGCATGTGCATAAGCTTCTACTAAGGTCTTAGGTTCCAATGATTTCAAGGGTGTTTTGATGTACCCTTTTAATCCAGACACAAAATACTCCAAGAAATATCCTTCCTTGAGTGCTGAATTGTTTCTCTTCACAAGGAACATCAGATTTTCAAACTTATCAATGTAAGCCTCAACAGTTCCCTCTTGATTCAATCCTTTGAAAGCCTCTGTCACTTCATATCTTGTCTCAGCTGCAAATCTTTTTTTGATCATAATACAGAAATGCTGCCAAGATAGAGGCCCAGTGTCTATTTCATTGCTGCTGATCCATTGATCAGCCTTTCCAGTGAGATAGACTTCAGCTATCGCAACCTTCTGCTCATCAGGGATCTTAGCCAATTCAAAATACCTCTCAGCTTTCCTAATCCAAGCTTCAGGCTGTTCTCCATCAAACATGGGAAAATCCAACTTGGGGCCTCGGCTGAATTGTTGGTTATACAGATTTCCATTTCTCACTGGGCTTGTTGGAAACTGGCACTGACTTTGGTAATGTAATTCCGGTGCTCTTGTCCATGGATAATAACCCTGAGAGTCATTCCTGAATGGTGGAGCACTGCCAACTGGACAATAGTAATTATTGCTCTGTGTAGGTATGTAGGGTGGCAAATATGGTGGATTGGAACTAACATATTGGGGTGCAAAGGTTCCATTTGCCATCGTCACAGGATACATACTTACTCCAAAGGTTCCATTAACTACATTCGATGGAGGTCCATTAATTCCTTGATTATCCTGCTGGCCCATCCTATTCATTCCCAGCATATTCCCAGTCGAAGGTGGAGGCAAATGCAAAGAACCAGTTCCAGGTGTCAATGACATGCCAAAAGGTATAGGGAGCGTACTCTGTATTAATGGGCTAGTGTTCGCCATTGGGAAAACTGAATGTCCACTTCCAGGAGTAGCATAAGGATATCCCTCAGGATTGGATGGTCTAACCTCTTGATGATGACGAAGCCGACTGTCATCCCCTTCTACCGCCGCCACATTACTCGCTACTTCCCCATCCTCCTTCTTTTCTATCAGTGTCTTCAGCATTTCCATCATCACATCTACTTTGGATGAACTTTCTTGGACCCTTTCCTGTAGTCGCCCCATCTGAATCTGAACATTCTCTGAATGTTCATCCACTTGTTGATGATGACGAAGCTGACTGTCATCCCCTTCTACCGCCGCCACATTACTCGCTACTTCCCCATCCTCCTTCTTTTCTATCAGTGTCTTCAGCATTTCCATCATCACATCTACTTTGGATGAACTTTCTTGGACCCTTTCCTGTAGTCGCCCCATCTGAATCTGAACATTCTCTGAATGTTCATCCACTTGTTGCTGCATACGACTAATCTCCTTCTTCATCGCCTCCAGATCTTTCATGGTTGTACTTCCTAACTCCTCAACTCCCTTTGGCATCTTAGCAATTGGGGATTTTACAAGAAAACTGGGACTCCTCTCACCCTACTGCTAAATTATGCACACTTAGACTAGAGCTTTCTTGAACTGGCTTAGGAATTTTACAGAGGAAACACAGTTCCCCAACCCTCACTATTCAAGAACTACTCCAAATCTAATTGATCCGAGAATCAATCCTGGGCTCTGATACCATATTGTCAGGAACTGCAAGAGCAATTCGACAAACAATAGCAAAATCTCGAATTTCTGGTGGATTTTCAGTGTAGAATAGAAACAGATGAACTAAGACATAAAGTAAGTGATGGCAGGAAGAACTTAACGTTTTTCATTCATGCCTCTTCTGATTACAAGTCTGCTTCATATCAACGCAGATGTCAGAGCATACCGACAAAATCAGTTGGAAAGGTAAAAGGTAATTGACCGGAGATTACAGTAAATACTAATTGCTAGGTGAATTAATAACCGAAGGATGCAATAGTAAACACCATCTTCGATTGTCTGCCGTTGATTCCTCGTAACATCCTCTTCAGGCTTCTGGTCCTTCAGATATAACCTGGCGAACCGGTATGGTTGCATCGCAGCCCTCCAATCTCGAGAACTGCTAGAGCTATTGAATTCCTTTGGATTGAACTGAACTGGACTTAGAGCTCTGACAATTGCCTTCCCCTTGAGATCCTTGTCCTCAAGGATGAAACTGTGGGAACACTCTGGCTACGAAATCTGCATCTTCCCAGGTTGCGGCTTCTGGAGATAAATTTGCCCACTGAATCTTCCATTGAACCACAGGTTCATTGTGCCTTGGTATAATTCTTCTCTCCAGCACTGCCAGGGGTTCAGTTAATATGTTTCCATCCTTATCTACCAGTGGCAACTCGTGGCTGGGAACTACTTTTGGACCAATGTGCCCCTTCAATTGATGACATGAAAAATTGGATGGATTTGGCAACCGTCAGGCAACAGTAGTTTGTATGCAGTTTTTCCAATTCTCTCTAATACTCTGTAAGGCCCATAGAATTTAGAATGCAGTTTTAATGCTCGGTGGAGTCCCAAGGCATTATGTCTATAAGGTTGCATCTTCAAATACACCATCCTTCCCACTTCGAATTCCCTTTCTGTTCTGTGTTTATCTGCGAAATATTTCATCCTGGAGCTAGCTTTTTCCAAATTGATTTTAATGGCTTCAAAGGCAGCTCTTCTAGTCTGAAGAACATTCCTTGCTTCCCCAGTTGCAGAACCTATCCAAATTGCTTCAGTCACCA
The DNA here is from genome assembly GCA_036346255.1 of Ampelocalamus luodianensis. Taxonomy (NCBI): domain Eukaryota; kingdom Viridiplantae; phylum Streptophyta; class Magnoliopsida; order Poales; family Poaceae; genus Ampelocalamus; species Ampelocalamus luodianensis. Next base: position 78,760,336 of record CM070621.1, read on the forward strand.
AAGGAGGCTTCATACCATACATTGCTTCAAAGGGAGTCATCTTAAGAGTTGTATGAAATGAAGTATTGTACCACCACTCGGCTTGAGATAACCATGAGTGCCATTTCCTTGGGCTAGCAAATGCCATACATCTCAGATAATTCTCCAAACACTGGTTTACCCTCTCCGTTTGCCCATCTGATTGAGGATGGTAAGCACTACTCAATCTCAGTTTCACCCCTAAAGCCTTAAAGAGTTCTTGCCATAAGGTACTAGTAAAGATTCTATCTCTATCCGAAATAATCACTGTGGGTAAGCCATGCAGTTTATATATGTGGTCTAGGAAGAGGTTTACTACCTGTTGTACTGTGAATGGATGTTTCAAGGACAAAAAATGGGCATATTTGGTGAACTTATCAACAACTACCATAACCACATCCTTGTCTTCTGATTTAGGTAGGCCTTCAATAAAGTCCAAGGTGATGTGAACCCAAGCCATGTCAGGTATAGGCAAAGGTTGCAGCAATCCTGGATAAGGGATGTTTTCTGATTTATTTTTCTGGCAGATAGCACATTCCTTCACAAACTTAATAGCTTCAGCTTTCATTCCTGGCCAGTAGAACATCAGCTTTAACCTTTGATATGTGGCTCTCTCCCCAGAGTGTCCTCCCACTGCAGAATCATGGAAAGAAGTCAATATTTGCTTCCTGAGATTGTTACTAGCCCCAATAAATATCCTTCCTTTGTATCTCAAAATCCCATTATATAATGTGAAAAATGCATAGAAAAATACGGGAACACGAACTTGGAGTTCGAAGAGCATTGTGAGAATTTTGCAACCATTTTATGCAGATTACCAGCAGTAATCCTTTGAACTTTTTGCATGAATATGAAGATGACTGGCATCACGAATCAGAAATTTAAAGAACTGACCCAGTATGGCCAAAATTTGTGTAGAATTTATATCAGTCTCCAATTCTGTGGTAATATGATCACGGATGAGCAGACGATTGGGAAGACCCTCGCTACCTTTCACCCAAATGCGGTACAATCCGCACGCAACTATCGTCAAGACTGCTACATGAAGTATGCCGAATTAATTGACATCATGCAAGTTACGGAAGCTCAAGGTGATGTTCTAGGAAAGAACTTCATCTCGCAACCACCTAGTAGCAATGTTGGTCATGAAGCCACTGCTAGCAGCTACAAGGTGATGAAGCCTCTCACGAATGAGAGGAACAAGAAGGGTAAGGTCGTGCGTCGCACATTATTGATGTTTTTCAGTCTAAGAAGAAGGGCAAATGATAGCATGAGGCATACCTCGCCATTGCAGGCACAGAGGATCCACATCCATTAGTTGCACTTATGAATGTGAACAGCCCAGTAGCAGCCCCATCATCCCTCCTTTGGACATCGCAGCGGCCACAGCCGTAGCTGCCCAAGAGGAGAAAATCGCGCATGAAACCGATTTAGGCAGAAGTTCCTGAATACTTTGCCTATTAGATCCAGTGCACGCATTGCACTCGGACCTTTTATAGAAACTTGCAGTTTGTAATTGAAGCAGAATTTTTGAATTATTGGATAATGGTTGCAAGCTCTAGCAGAGCAAAGCATTAAATTCTTATTATGAGTCCTGCAAGGCTTATTTTTCCCGTTTTTATAATAGCAAGTTACGTTCTGATATCTGAAGTATTTTATTTATGTGTTGCTTGCTTTCTGCTACATATTAATAAAGTACATTATATTAGAACGCGTGTGGCACCCTATGGAGGAAGTGTGCTTAGCATGTAGCGGCACAACGAATACCATCCTGAGAGAAATGGAAATTTTTCCAGTCAATCAGCAAGAATGCTGGTAGTCTTACGAAAATCGCAGGCAGCGATACTTGTTGTCATTGAAGAAGACTTGTTGTGGCCATAATTATACTCTCAACGGGCACAACTTTGGTCATTGAAGAAGACTTGTTGTCCCCAAAATTGACTAGAACTCTCAAGGATATTTGCGCTAACAGTTTCCATGTAGAGACTGAAGAAGAGTACGGTACAGAATACCTGCTCATTACAAAGCGTGAAGAAAGTGAAAAATAGCATTAGAATATCTTCCTTTATATGAAATTGGGCTATACTACACTAATATTAAGGCACCTCGACCTATCTTGTCCCGAAACCGTATTTAGAAGCTCGAACTTTTCTATCTCTGGCATGATAGATTGTGCCGTCTAAGTCTTAGGATGATGAGAAATATAATTAACAATTCACAGGGACATGATATGAATGTTAAGAATTTCGAATCGGAAGATTTTGTGTGCCCTGCATGTGCCACCGGAAATTAATTACTAGACCTTTTTGCTCGAAAGCAAAGGATGAAGTCCTGCATTCTGGACCGTATCCGGGAGACCTTTGCGGTCCTATATAGCCCCGTAAGGGTAATTTGAGGTATTTTATAGTGCTCATCGATGCTTCCTCGGAATGGTCGCACGTATGTTTATTGTCTACGAAATCAAGCTTCGCATAGCTAAATCTCGCAGATAATTAAATTAGAAATATTTTCTCTGATCATCATGAGAAGTTCACCTGAATGGACAACGCTGGAGAACTTACTCCGAAAGCATTTGATGATTATTGCATGAAAATGGGAATTAAAGTTGAGTATTTTGTACCACTTGTCCGCACCCAGAATGGACTAGCAGAACTTTGAAGAATTGTAATTTACCAACTACATGTTGGGGACACGCAGTCCTGCTCGCAGCAGCTCTCATCAATTTAGACCGTCGGCCTATAGCATCCATCCACCTATTGAACTAGCGTAAGGGTCAGCACCGAAAACTTCTCATCTCTGAAGGTTTGGTTGCAAGGTTTATGTACCTATACCACCACCACAGCGGACTGCAATGGGTCTTCTCCAAAGTCTGGGATATACGTTGGTTATGAGACAGCATCCATAATCGAGTATTTGGACCTTATGACTGGAGATTTGAATAATGCCCGATTCGCTGATAGTACATGAGATGAGGTTAGTTTCCCGTCATTAGGGGGAGGAAATCAACCCTTTTATGATAATGTCGGGAAATAATTGAAGTCTAGAAGACAATTGAAGTCTAGAAGACAATTGAAATCCAGAAGATAATTAAAAATCTATGCATATGACCCGCGCACTAGTGAAGCAAATAGAGAAGTCCAGAAGATAATTGAATTGAAGTCTAGAAGACAATTGAAGTCCAGAAGATAATTGATTTGCAAGTATTAGCGAATCAACTGCCAGACTACTTTAGTGATTTGAAGAGCGTGAATAAGTAGCATTTGCCTGCAAGCAATGCACCGGAGAGGGTTGAAATACCATTGAAGGTATCCCTAATCCCGCCCGAGGCCTCGGAATAAAAGGCGAGAACTCCGGTCCTCGAATCCGAAGTAACCGGGACGCTGGTGAAAAAGGATAAGAAGGACTTGACACACCGATCACGAAGTGCCCGAACGGAAGGGTAGCGGTTGAGACTGGCATCGGTATGGAACCTTCGAAAAGGCATACGAATTGAACATCCCCATGAAGGAGACATCGGCATGGATGTGTGCGCACACATCGGAGTGAAAAACTAAAGGACTTGCCCGCAATTGGAAGCGGCGGTGACGCAGTAGAAGCATTAAAAGAATCGCCTTGAAGAAATAGCTATAAGCTTTATGACCTTAGGAGAATATTTGAATATGACAACAGCCAATGTCGACATTTACTTTGCAAAGAAACTTGCCACAATCATCAATCTTGATCCAGAGCCTGCATCGCTCGATAAATGAAAGAAAAGATCAGATTGAGAAGATTGGGAGAAGGCAATAGAAACTGAATTACTCTTTCCGAATAAAAGAAAGACGTTTGGGCCTGTAAGCCGCACGTCTCCCCTTGTGCACCCCGTAGGGTATAAGTGGGTATTTGTTCGAAAGAGAAATGAAAAGAAGCAAGGCTCGTTGTACAAGGTTTCACTGGACATCCAGAAGATGATAATGAAGAAACCTATTCCCCGGTCATGGGCGGAACTCCCTTTAAATATTTATCTCAATGGTAGTGAACTTGAAGTTAGAAGTGAAATTGATGGATGGGGTACCAGCATACCTTTATGAAATATTGGATTCGGACATTTATATGAAGATACCTGAATGTATCACTGTCCCGAACAGAGCAAATAGAAACATGTACAGTGTGAAACTCAGAAAGTCATTGTACGAACTTAAGCAATCAGGCAGAATGTGGTATAATCGCTTGAAGCGACTTTCTATGCAAGAAAGGCTACACGAACAATGAGAATAATCTCTGTGTATTTATACGATGATCCCAGAATGGATTTTGTATAATCTCAGTGTATGAAGATGATATGAATATCATCGGAACCCTGAAGGATATTAGGAAAGCAAGCTCTTACCTGGAGTCGGAGTTCGAAATAAAAGATTTGGGTAAAACCAAATATTGCCTTTGGTAGGTTCTGCACTATACCTTGCTAGTAGGATCACGACAAATACAATGTCCGTTCTAGTACAGTTCGCTAAATACATTAGTGCTTCTATTGCACTTCAGTGTGGGAATTCCGGTCCCAGGACTTCCTCCCCCTCCTTTTTAGGTCTGTACAGGTCTTTGTCTTGCTGCAAAGATCTCCCGACCATTGGCACTTTCAAAGGGTATGCCCTTCCAAAGTCAAACCTTTCTGACACCTTTTGAGTGTAGGTTGACTGATGTACTAATATTCCTTCAGGTACATGCTCAAGAATTTAGTTTGTTCTACAGAAAGAACCAAGACTTAACTATGAATGACAATGCAGATGACGGGTACTTGTAGGACCCGCATACAGCCAAAACGCAAACAGTCTATGAACTCCTATGTGGTGGAACTGCAATTCCATAAAAATCGTCTAAGAAATATCTTGTATCGACTTCGACGAACCACTTGGAGATCATAGCATTGTACAAGACCTTACAAGAATGTGTTTGGCTTCAGCGGATGATTCACTACATCCAACAGTCATGTGGATTGAATACCGCGCAAACCCCTACTTTTGTATGAAGATAACGCAGCTTGTGTTGCACAAGTACAGATGGGTTATGTGAAGAGTCCTCTCACAAAGCATATCAACCCCAAGTTCTTCTATGCTCATGAATTGCAAAAGATGAACGTAATCAAAGTACTGCATACTGAGTCATGTGAGAATCTTGCAGATTTATTCACTAAGTCACTTCCAGCGTCTAGCTTTGAAAGATGCATACGTGAATTGGAATGATGAGACTTAGAAGTGCAGAATTCAGGGGGAGAACCTTCACGAACTCATTATTAAAGCTTGATCACGAAGATCAAGTAACCGAAGAATAAATCCAGGAGATTAAATGAAATTGGGTGGATTGTACTCTTTTTCCCTTGACGAGTTTTCCTGAAGTTTCTCGGCTAAGGTTTTTAATGAGGCAATTCGTGCATCACAGCAGAACGTGTATCATGTACTCTTTCTCCAAATTTTTCCCACTGGGTTTTTATGGAGTTTTGACGAGACATGGACATGATGGATGGGTGCCCAAGGGGGAGTGTTGGGAAACCATGGGCCTGACCCTGCAGTCGGCCCATTAGTGGGCGCCCTATCCCAAACCCTAGCAGGGCGTAGCCTATAAATAGGGGGTGCTATTCATTGTAAAGGATTGATCGATGGATGAAGGAATAAAGAGAAGCAAGAAGTCCCCCTACATCTCTGTGTTCTATCTCTTATTCTGTTCTTGTTGTTCATGCATTGTTCTTACGATTCTACTCTTGTCTACGAGGTAATCGCTCGGACTGGACTCGCCAGCGACGGTTCCTCAACACTCAGAAGATAACAGAGTGACCTCTTCAGCCTCAGAAAAATTTCCGACACCTATCTTGCCCTTAGAGGGAGCACAATCGGGCTTCTTATAATCTTGGGAACGAGACGTTCTTGCCGCAAGGGAATCCCTTTGGGCATATCTGTCCGAGCTCCGAGCGTACGTCGACGCACTGTGCCCTGATTTCTCACCCGACTACTTCCTTTCATCCGACACCGCGAGATCGACGTCATATGGCAGCTTTCCTTCTGCATTCCTATCTGCCAGGGTAGGACAAAGCAAAGAAGAATGCTCAATCAAATGTTACGTACCCACTTAAAGATACAAAGTTTCGAAGAAATAGGGGATTGGGAATGGAGAAATTGGGGCTAGGTACAGAGAAATTTAGAGGAGAATTTGTTGGAATTTATGGGTTTGCCCCCAAATAATATCAATCTATGTATTATCTCATTAAAACATAATCAAAATAAGCCATCATGTTCGTTTTAAAGGGCTAGAAATTCCCATGTTAATCGGTAGAAAACGAGAAAGATCAAGATCGTCGATTATGGTGGATCCAGATTATAACGGTCTAGACTAAAAGAAAGAGTCAACGTTAAGTACAATAAAACTGAAATTCGGAATAAAAAATAAAATAAAATCAACAATTTAAGTTTTCTGCGAATTCCTAAGTAAAATAATCCATATCAAGTACAATAAAACTAAAATTCTAAATAAAAAAAATAAATGCAGCAATTTGATTTCCATACGAATTTCCAAGTAAAATCCATAAATAATTATGATTTGGAATAAAAAGTAAACAAAATTGGAAATTATATTTGTATACGAAATCAAACAAAAAAAAATAAAATTCTGAATTTAAAAAATAAAATTAGCAATTTGATTTCGATATGAATTCCAATAATTAAAATCAAGAATAAAAATTAAATAATAATTGACAATTAGATTTGTATACGAAATCCAACCAAAAAATAACTGAAGTTTGGAATAAACATAAAATAAAATTAGTAATTTGATTTCAATACAAATTCCAAAGTAAAATCTCTAAATAATTATAATTCAAAAGACTAAAGAAAATAACAATTGGATTCAGATACGAATTTTAAGAAAAAGGAACTAAAATACGAAAAAAAATAAAAGCAATTTTGCAATTTGATTTCCATAAGAATTCCAAAATAAAACCCCAAAATAAATAAAATTTGAAATAAGTTAAATAAATGTAGCAATTTGATTTGTATACAAGCTCCAATAAAAATAACTAAAAAATTGGATAAAAATATAATTTATAACGAGGATAGCACCAATGGTGTTGGAGAAGACGCAAAAGAAGTCACCACGTTCGCCCTCAAGGTCACATGTTTCTATTGTTGCTTCCTATGAAATAATGATAAAAAAATAACTTAAATTTTGATTAAAAATACAAGTTATAATGAGGATAGCACAAATGGTGTTGGAAGAGACCACGAAAGAGTGCAATGGCATTGATCTGCCAGGCAAGAAGACATTGACCTGCGAGGAACCGAAGAGCCGAGGCAACTACGACAGAGATGAGGACAATATCGTGCTACTCACCTGAGCCATTGAAAACAAAGTCCAATGTTGAAGGAGACAAGGACCGCGATGACAAGTGGTGAGTGTCAGCGTTGTTGAAGAAGTTAGTGGCTAAAGAAGTCCGATGATGGGGTAAGCCTTGGCAGAGAGGAGATGGAGCTTTGCATTGAAGACGATATAGGGTTATCAGGTAGCTAGGCGTGTGCCAACATTGGTGAGGGGCACATCGTCACCAACGATGGTAAAAAGATTCTCTATATCGTTAGACAACGACTAAAATAGACATACCAATATTAGTGAAGATGAAAGATCGCTACTGTTAGAGAGAAAGACACAACATTGAGTTGGCCAATGTCGAAGAAGAGGAGCGACCGACATGAGAGAAGAGAACGTCGAACATGTGTAACATCATGTATTCGTACAAATAGAAGTGCGGGCATACAAAGGTAGAGGAGCAAAAAACTTGGAGTAGAAAAAACTTGGAGAAGACATAAAATCCACACGGTTTGGTGGGGTAGTCGGCGTGTGAGGGAGGATAAGTTCAATGTAGGTCGCCCATGGTGCATCGGTGTACGCGTGATCAAGGTACTCTAATACATTATACTATGTAAACTAATAAGATAATTTGTTACACACATAATCAACGTATTGCTTGAGATTAAGTAGAGGTACATGTGCATGCATACAGTTTGAAAAAAAAGCTAATAGAGTAAGAATATAGGCATGCAACTACATCATCTACGTATGATGAAGAGTGGTTAGTTTCTAAGAACCCCGCCAACTTATTATGCTCAATGATTTTCTTTCATCAAAGCACATACTTCAATTATATTCCTCAAGTTATAATTTCTTTCAAGCTTCTATTATTGTTTCCAATGTTTAGGATATCTCAAAACTCTAAATAGACTACAAGATACGTAAATATATTATCAAGCATTTATACAAACTTTGAAACAAATCTAACCGCACAAATGCGCGAGGCACCCTACTAGTTCTTCATAAATCCTAGAAAATCCCAAAGGCATACTAATGCATGGTTGAAGGTGGAAAGTTTAGTATCATATTGCTAGTCTAGGTGGGAATAGATCAACTTATAAGGTAAAGTTGGTCTTACCTAGTTGAAGCAAGCAAAATAAGAATACACGTGCGTGCTTGCTCGGTCACCACACCCTCGCCACCACCGCCATCACGCGACGTGCGCATGTGAATGGTCCGACGATTTCGTGTCTGGTTGAGTGCCAGTGTTCCCCGTGATCCTGCATGGGTTGAGGTGAATCAGGTTTTTGGAAACTGTTCACGCGACTGCTCACGATTTCCTTCCTCATCGGCTTTGTGTCATCTTCGCATCCAACTCCACTGCGACCATCGCTGGAGCGATTTTCTATAAGCCACAGTGATCTCATTTGTCATGGCTAAACCTTGCTTGCAGGAATTTAGTCATGTGATGATCATGTTCTCTACTTTTATTAGTAGAATTCCTATTCTAGACTTTGCTCTATTAGCACATATATATGAGATAGGTGTATTTCATATTACAACCATGCTACTATTCGTAGTTGCAAATATGTTTAGTATATATGTTGCTTTTTTACTGATCATCATTTTAGGGATTATAATAATCACAAAAGTGCGTATATATCTAACAGAATTTGGGGACGATTTGAGAAGAAGAGGATAAAAGGGAGGAGCAGTAGAAGGGGATTGGGAAGACAGAGCCAGGAGAAGGAAGAAGGCCAGTTCGATCTTTGTCTGTTCACCCCTTTTGGATGAAATCTCCTTTTAACCTCAGTAGCCTAGCCACTCTTTCCACCATGGCCCACTGACAGCAATGTCCCACAAGGCAGCCTAACACATCACTAAGCCAAGTTCAATCTGGGACATTCTACCCTCCTCGAAATTCAGCTTGCCCCTAAACCGCTGTAGTGAAAGCCTTGAGGATGAACTTCACGCCACCGAGATCCCATGGCACTTGTAGTTCTTTGATGCCTGATGCGACACCAGCATCACCAACCTCATGCATCAGCCACTTATGCATGTTTGCAACCAAGAGTTGTAAAGGTGAGAACGAGTTTAGTTCAGCTCCTTGGAGTTCCACTAGTGGTATATCAGCCCAAGAATTCCAATGCATCTCTTGCTTCTGTGAGAGTGCAGCCTTATCAAGTGTGCACACTACTTTCCGATACTTAAGTGTGTTTCGCCCCCAATCATCTCCAAGGATAGTGTTTTCTTCCAACAACAAACTCTGTTGTGTATGGCTCACATATAATAAGGTGAAAGGAAGGGGTTGTGTCCGAAAAGCAGGAGCACAGTGTACGCTTTTTGGACACACCTCTACAAGGGAGACGCAATTGAGTGGGGTTAGAAAATATTATGGATGGGAGTGAAGGGGGTGAAGCCCCCGCGGTACAAACTATGAGTCTAAGTCGAACATGTAATTGGGGTATAAATATATTACCGCTAACCACTTCTAACCCTAATCAGAAGAACAAAAAGAAATTCCTCATATGGACGGAGCCGCCACGATTCGGCTCCCGGAGACGTAGGCTTTGCTGAACTTCATAAACAAGTTCTCGTGTCTCTTGTGTGCTTTCTATGATTGTTCTCTCGCGTGAAGGGTTATCGCCGGTTCAAACATTTGGTATAAGAGCATGGTTAAGATGGCGACGCTAGGTGCTAGATTCAAAGTGATGAAGTTCGACAGGACTGGTAACTTTAGATTGTGGTAGACAAGGGTGAATGATGTGTTGGCGTGGAAGGGTTATTCCAAAGGGCTACGCGAAGCAAAGCCAAAGACGATGGAGGATGGTGATTGAGAGGAGTTGAAGGAGCAGGCATTCGCGATCATATGGCTGTGACTTTCGGATCAGGTCATGTATCATGTTATGGATATGACCACGCCGAAAGAAATCTGGGACAAGTTGTAGACTCAGTTTATGTCCAAATCCTTAACAAGCAAGTTGTATCTGAACCAGAGGTTGTACGGGCTAAAGATGCAGGAGGGTTTTGATCTTGCACAGCATGTGAATGTCTTCAATTAGGTGATCACTGATCAAAGGCTTCTGGAGGTGAAGATCTCAGATGAAGACAAGGCGATTATTCTATTGTGTTCATTGCCACCTTCCTGTGAACACTTGGTCAACACTCTGATATATGGGAAAGATACTATCAAGGCTGATGAGATTACCGCGACCCTGTTGGCGCATAATCAATGGAAGCTGAACGCGGGGGAGAGCCCTCAAGGTGATAGTTTGTATACAAAGTGTTGTCATGAAAGGAAACAAGACAAGGAGAGATCTGGAAGGCGTAAATCCATATCAAATTTAAGGACCAAAAGAATATCGAGTGCTACAAGTGCTAGGAGATGGGGCATACGAAGAGGGATTGTCCAAAATTGAAAGAACAGAATGGTAGAAAGCGTGATGAGAAGACTAATGTGGCTAGGAAAAAATAACTCGGATAGCAGTGATGCAGATGTTCTCTCAGTTTCAAATGATCAGTTGATATATGCATGGATTCTTGATTCGGGGTGCTCGTATCACATCACGCCTAACCGGGAGTACAGGTCTGGTAATTTCGATTCTGTTTACCTTGGTGATGATACATGCTATAGTATTGTTGAGATATATGAAGTTAAAATTAAGATATATGATGGTATTGTTAGAACAATGCATAATGTTAGGAACATACCAGGGTTGAAAAATAATCAGATCTCTCTAGGCTCCTTACATAATAGTGGTCTTACTTATAAAGCTGATAACGATAAGAAAACTATAAAAATTTGTAAAGGTGCATTGAATGTGATGAAGGGTAGGAGAAATGCTGAAAATATGTACATATTATTAGGGAACACTGTTGTAGGTGGAGTCACATAATGATATGGCAAAACATTGGCATATGTAGTTGGGCCATCTTAGTGTTCGTGGGATGGCAGAATTGTATAAAAGAGACCTGTTGACAGGAATTAAAAGTTACGAGTTAGGTTTCTATAAGCTTTGTGTTCTTGAAAAACTGTATAAGGTTAGCTTCTCAAGTGGCAAACATGAAACAGAAGGAATACTTGATTATGTACACTCTGATGTGTGGGGGCTCCCGCTTTTCGGACACAACCCCTTCCTTTCACCTTGTTATATATGAGCCATACACAACAAATCTCCACCTTGGCGAATACACCACTTTAAAGAAAACAAACACACATGATAATGCTTTAACACTCCTCGCACATCCGTGGGCTGGGGGGTTACCTCCTTACTCAGCAACTTGTGACTCCCAACAAGTTAAGGCAATGCTCAAACCTGTTGGCGGTGACGGGCTTAGTCAACACATCCACAGCATTATCATCAGTGTGCACCTTCATCAAATTAATCTCTCCAGAGTTGATCAACTCCCTGATCCTGTGATACCTTGATTGAATGTGCTTCGTCCTGGCATATACACTTGATTCTTGGCCAAATAAATTGTACTCTGACTATCATAATGCACCTGAACTCCACCTTGCTCAACAACTAGTTCCTCCACTAATCCCACAAGCCATAACACTTCCTTTGTAGCTTCAGCCACAGTCATGTAGTTTGCCTCAGTTGTAGACAATGCAACAATAGACTGAATTGATGATTTCCAACATATAGGCCCTCCACCTAGAGTAAAAACATACCATGTAGTAGACCTCCTATTATCCAAATCACCGGCATAGTCTGAATCCACATATCCAACAACCAAAGGATTACCTTGCTGTCCACAAAAAATAATACCATGACTTGTGACTCTCAAGTACCTGAATATCCACTTGACTACCTCCTAGTGTCACTTTTCTGGTTTTGCCATAAACTTACTGACATGACTAACAACATGCACCAAATCAGGCATTGTACAAATCATAGCATACATTAAATAGCCAACTGCACTAGCATATCAAATCTTCGCCATCTCTTCAAATTCTTTCTCTGATTTAGGACAAAATTCAGAAGAAAGTTTAAAGTGTTGTGCCAATGGAGTACTTACTGGTTTAGCATTGCTCATACCAAATTGCTCTAAGACTTTCTCAACACACTCCTGCTAAGACAACCACACTCTCCTCGAGCTTCTATCCCTGTGTATCTCTATGCCCAAAATTTTCTTTGTTACCCCTAAGTCTTTCACATAAAATTTCTAACTTAGCAAACTCTTCAAACTAATCACATCAAACATGTGCTTTGCAGAAATTAGCATATCATCCATATATAGTAGTAGAAAAATATATGAACCATCATCAAGGCGTTGAACATAAACACAACAATCATACTCGCATCAACTGTAGCCAATCTACAACACGTAGGAATCAAAATGTTTGTATCACTGCCTTGGAGACTATTTCAACCCCATACAATGACTTCTTTGTTGGAGATATGCCCTAGAGGCAATCATATTGATGATGATATTTCATTGTATCCATGATTTAATAAATGTTCCTTGAATATTGCCTTTGTGTTGATTAACAAGTATGTGACTTGTTTGTGAAACTCTTTACTTGTATGGTTATTCTAAAGTTGTCCATAGTCGGAGTTCATGTGAGGACACACGTGAATGATGGATTAGCACATGTATCGGTTGATGACCATGTTTCACAGGTCATAGACATGGAGATGTCAAACCAATAATGTGGACACATGTTTAGAACATGGGGTTGGACCGACCCAACATGAGACATAGTAATTATTCTTATGGTTCTCTCTACACAATGTGTACGCCTTGTCCTTAGACACGAGATTGTCGCATGTACTTGAGATGTGAATCGACCTACTTAGGGGCTATCAAACGCTACTCAAGTGGCGGGTAGTTATAAAGGTAGCTTTCGGGTTTGTCATGAAGCATCTTTGCGAGGCATGGTCGGTTGAGATGGGATTTGCCCTCTCTACCGAGAGAGATATCTTTGGGCCCTCGGTGATCGGATCCGAAATGCATGGCCATACTACTTAAGGTTAATAGTTAACCTAGTAAGGGATTAGGATCACGGGATCGAGAAAGAGTGGTCAGCTTGGAGCTCGACCAGAATATCGTGAGGCAAAGGGATTGGCATGTACATAACGTTGTGATGGTTCGTCCGATATGATCTTTACGTATGTTTAGGAGTTGGCACGTCTTGCTAGAGGCGCTACCAACTATTGACCAAGTATGTGTACTCGCGTCATGTCTAAACATATGTGAACCATAGGTCACACACTTATAAGTGAAGCCTAATTCGGATTGGATCCGATTAGATCGGCATTGAGTCCTAATGGGCCTCTATTCGTAGAAGCCCATTATAAGGACGTCTATAAAAGGAGGCAGGGGCGCGCTGGTTGAGGATGAGTTTTTCGTGACATCCTCAAACCCCGGCGCCACCGCCACGCCCTAGTCGCCGCGCGGATCTAGTAGTCCGGCGTCGTCGCTTCCTCCCGTGCGTGTGGATACCTTTGAGGCGCCGCATCTGTGGCGTTGGGACGAACCGCAAGAAAGGAGCTATACGTGGGACGCCGCGACGCGGATGAGGAAGTAGTACGACTACTCGCCCGACGTCTCGCATCAATCGAGTACGACTACACCGCGCCCGACGTCGTCGCATCAACTTCCGCACTGCGCGTCTAGTGGTAAGACCGTGATCTATAAGCTGCGGTGATCTTGGTTTACGGGTAGAATTTTTAATTTGCGCTAGTGTAGCCTACCCGTTTCCCTACAGTGGTATCAGAGCGGTTGCTGTCATGTTATAGGTTCGGGTGATTTGCATATGGCGATATGTAAATCGGTATGATCGATGTGATCGATTGTATAGTTACGTAATGGATTGATCTGGTTTCCGTGATCATGCTGCTAAGGTCGTGAAACAACATACCCCTACCGGTCGGATTCGCCATCGGGGTAGACAGTGACACGTAAAACCGGTTGCGGAATGCGAAGACCAATATGATTGGTCGAATCGGAACCTAGATTAATAATCGATGTACCGTGATCGTGCGCTCGGGCTCCATGAGCCGAGAGTTGTCTTGGTTCTCAAACCACGGCATGCTGCACGCGAAGATCAGTACAAATTGGTCGAATTGGAACAGTAGTCGATTTGTGGTAAATATGATTTGTCGATCAAAATCCTAAGTAAAAATTGCATAGATTGGATCTCTGTTTTTTTACGAATGTCCGGGATACCGCGAGGGGCGCTACCCCTTCGAACCCTGATGGGGAAACCCCTCGACCCCTATCCGATGGGTGTGATTCTATGCATAAACTTATTTTTGCAGGATGTATGTGACCGTATGGCCTAATGTGTATGTGATGCATGTTTGTAATATTTCATGACTGCGTGTCATGGGTTCGCAACACGTTTGGAGCCAATGTGTTGTCAAAGTATTGTATTAACGACTGCGTGCCGACTTGTGATGATTCCTAGTATCCATGTATTTTATTACTAGTGTTATGAGTAATAGCTTATATTAGTACTCGGAGGACACATCACTTGGAGGATGGCACACATGAACCATGGAGATGGAGATCATCATGGCGGACAGATTCTATGGCGATGGAGATCACCATGAGAAAATAGGCCATCTTGAGTCACAAGCGTGTGAATGCTACTCTGTTGTTTTACTCCTATGCATGTTTGAATGGTAGAAGTATAGCGAACCCTCACAAAATGTTAAGTTAAACATATGCCCTCCCAATTAAACTTTGCACCATCCCATGTCTTGTAAATTGATGGTGGGTCTATAAAATTAGGGCACCATCAACTTTCCTTGACTAGATGGGTTTTGTATCGGATACTTACATGCATAAGGATTGGTGAACTTAACAAGGTTATCATAAAGGTTATGGGCCTTGGGGCATAAAGGTTGGGCGGGGCATAGAGATGTCACCCAACAACAAGAGTCATATAGAGATATGATTAGCAAGGTGTTGCTTACAATTACCTTGTCTCCTAGCGGTGATGCAAAAGCTCACTAGTAGACTCGTTAATTGCAGATCTTGAATCACTAAGAATCAACAGAGGGATGTTGATTTTAGTGGGAGTACATTCTATTAAATTTGTTTAATACTGATTTACTCTATCATGGTTTTATTTGTCTTAGTATTTTGCATTTCCTATTGTAGATCAATGGCATCTAACAACCACGCACACCCTTTTGCTGCGATCAATTCTTGAGAAAGAGAAATTAAATGGAACAAACTATTCGGATGGTCCGTAACACGAGAATTGTTCTCGAGGCGGATAAAAGGAAAACGTTCGGACACCCCAATCCCGGAAGAACACGCAAACAATGCGTCTGCTTTGTTAAAAATGCCTACAAGAAAGCATGGGATGACTCTCTTGAGATTAGTTGTCTTATGCTTGCATGCATGGAACTCGACCTTCAAAAGCGGTTTGAGGATCGGGAAGCGTATGATATGATCATAGCGCTTAAGGACATGTTCGCACACGTGCGGGGTGAGCGGTTCAATGTCTCTAAGGCTTTTCGGAATGCAAGTTAACGAAGGTGCACCCGTGAGGCCCACATGTGATCAAAATGGTTGGTTCTGATCGGACTTTGGATAAACTTGGTTTTCCAATTGGCCAAGAGTTGGCAAGCGATTTCATTTAGCGTCTCTTCCACCTAGCTATGGGCATTTCATTTGAACTACCATATGCATGGGGCGGATAAGGGCCTTAATGAGCTTTGTGGGATGCTCAAAACAGCAGAGAGTGACATTAAGAGGTGTGCGGGGCCTAGCCACGTGATGGTGTGCGAACAAGTCTAGCTTCAAGAAAAGGGTAAGAAGCCATGGCCAAAGAATAAGGGCAAGGTTAAAGATATGATCTGAAGCCAACGCCTAAGCCTAATTTGGACTCGAGTCGAGACAGTATGCTTCTATTGTAAAGAAACCGCCTTTGGAAGAAAGCGCAAGAAGTACATGGATTAGATGAATGCAAGAAGAAGGTTGAAGTAAGACTTCCACCCATGGTACACTTGTCATAAATGTTTTAGACATTTTCTTTACGATTCTCCTATTAACTCTCGGGTATTTGATACCGAATCGGTTGCTCACATTTGCAACTCGATGCAAGGGCTAATAAGAAGTAGAGGAGTCGCAAGAGGTGAAGTTGATTTTCGCGTCGGAAATAAAGCAAGGGTTCTTTGCGTTATTTATCGGCACCATGCAACTTCAGCTTCCTTCAAGATTTATTATGGAATTGAATAATTGTTATTATGTTCCTAGTATGAGTCGAAACATTTTATCCCCTCATGTTTGATGAGAGATGGTTATTCATTTGCAAGTAAAGACAATGGTTGTTTGATCTCTAAAAATGGAATGTTTATGGCTTTTGCCCATTGTGAATGGGTTATTTATTTTAAATCTTGATGATGCGCCTATCTTTAACATAAATGCTAAAAGACTTCGACCTAATGATTTGAATCCCACCTATGTTTGGCATTGTCGTTTGGGTCACAAAGTGAAAAGCGCATGAAGAAGCTCCATGTCGATGGTCTTCTAACCGTTTGATTTTGAATCATACGAGACATGTGAAGCTTGTTTGCTTGGTAAGATGACCAAATCACCTTTCAAAGGTTCTTTTGAGAGGCGTCGGACTTGTTGGAAATCATACATACCGATGTATGTGGACCAATGAGCACGATCGCTAGAGGTGGATTTCATTACTTCATAACTTTCATCGATGATTTTAGTAGATATGGTTATGTCTACTTAATGAAGCATAAGTCCAAACTTTTGAAAAGTTCAAAGAGTTCGAATGAGGTTGAAAATCAACGTGCCAAGAAAATTAAGGCTCTGCGATTTGATCGTGGTGGCGAGTATTTGAGTCATGAATTTAGCAATCATCTGAAGAGTTGCGGAATTGTTCCACGGCTAACACCGCCCGGAACGCCTCAAAGAAACGGGTATCCGAGCGGCGTGTCGGACCTTGTTGGACATGGTTCGATCGATGATGAGCCGATCAGATTTACCATTATCCTTTTGGGGTTACGCTCTAGAAACGCACGACTTTCACACTTAATAGGGTACCGTCTAAATCCGTAGTTAAGACACCATATGAGATATGGTAGGAAGAGTCACAATTTGTCTTTTCTAAAGATTTGGGGATGTGAGGCGTTTGTCAGCGACTCTGATCGGACAAGCTCACAACCAAGTCGGATAAATGCATTTTCGTGGGATATCAGAGGAAACCTTTGGATATTACTTCTACAACCGACTAGAGGGCAAAGTGTTTGTCGCTCGAAGTGGTGTTTTCCTAGAGAAAGAGTTTCTCAACAGGGAGACAAGTGGAAGAACGGTGCAGCTTGAAGAGGTTCAAGATGAACCAATCAGGGAAGACTCGACGAATGATGCCATGTGGCAGAACAAGTTGAGGAACCCATGGCAAAGGAAGCACCACCACCACGAAGGTCGGAAGGCTCGCAATGCGCGAGATATATTATTGTTAGACAATGATGAGCCTACGACCTATGCGGAAGCAATGATGGACCCGGACTCTGAGAAATGGCATAGTGTCATGAGATCCGAGATAGCATCCATGGGAGACAATCAAGTTTGGAATTTGGTTGACCCGCCTGATGGTGTTAAAACCATAGAGTGCAAATGGATCTATAAAAGGAAGATTGATATGGATGGAAATGTTCATATCCATAAAGCTCGACTTGTCGCAAAGGTTTCGGCAAGTTCAAGGAGTTGACTACGATGAGACTTTCTCACTGTAGCGATGCTTAAATCAATACGATCATTCTAGCTATTCTTTGCATATTTCGACTATGAGATATGGCAGATGGATGTCAAAACGGCTTTCCTTAATGGAAATTTAACCAAGGACGTGTATATGATACAACCCGAGGGTTTTGTCGATCCAAACAATGCTAGAAAAGTATGCAAACTTCAAAAATCCATTTATGGATTGAAGCAAGCATCTCGAGTTGGAACATTCGTTTTGATGAAGTGGTCAAAGGGTTTGACTTCATCAAAAGCGAAGAAGAATCTTGTGTTTACAAGAAGACAAGTGGGAGCTCACTCGTATTTCTAATCTTATATGTAGATGACATATTACGATTGGAAATGATATTCCTATGCTCGAGTCCGTTAAGACCTCACGAAAAATAGTTTCTCAATGAAGGACTTAGGGAAGCGGCATATATTTTGGGTATTAAGATCTATAGAGATAGATCAAAAGGCTAATAGGATTAAGCGAGTACTTACATTGACAAAGTGTTGAAACGGTTCAACATGGAGGAGGCAAAGAAAGGGTTCTTGCCCATGTCTCATGGCATAAATCTTGGCAAGACTCGGTGTCCTTCGACAAGCGATGAGCGAGATCGCATGAGTAAGATTCCATATGCTTGGCCATTGGATCTATCATGTATGCTATGATGTGTACTCGCCAGATGTTTCCTATGCTCTAAGTGTTACGAGCAGATACGGTGATCGGTGAGAGTCAACGGACAAAGCGATTAAAAACATCCTCAAGTATTTGAGAAGAACTAAGGATGTGTTCCTAGTCTACGGAGGTGAGGAAGAGCTCGTTGTAAATGGTTACACCGATGCAAGCTTCCAAACCGACAAAGATGGTTACAAATCGCAATTGGGTTTTGTGTTCCTTTTGAGCGGTGGTGCGGTAAGTTGGAAGAGTTCCAAGCGGAGATTCTGTTGCGACTCTACAACGGAGGCCGAGTACATTGCGGCTTCGAGCGGCAAAGGAAGGTGTTTGGATAAGGAAGTTCATAAGCCGAACTAGGTGTGGTTCCTAGTGCGTGCGATCCTCTGGATCTTTCTTGTGATAACGGTGGGGCCATTGCGCAAGCCAAGGAGCCGAGGAATCACCAAAGAACAAACACATAATGCGGCGGTTTCATCTCATTCGAGAGATCCTTAATCGAGGAGATTTAAAGATATGCAAAATACACACGGATTTGAATATTTGAGATCCTTTGTGAAGCCTCTCCCACATGCCTAAGCATGAGGCGCACACAAGAGCTATGGGTATTAGATATCTTCTAGATTGACTCTAGTGCAAGTGGGAGGCTGTTGGAGATATGCCCTAGAGGCAATCATATTGATGATGATATTTCATTGTATCCATGATTTAATAAATGTTCCTTGAATATTGCCTTTGTGTTGATTAACAAGTATGTGACTTGTTTGTGAAACTCTTTACTTGTATGGTTATTCTAAAGTTGTCCATAGTCGGAGTTCATGTGAGGACACACGTGAATGATGGATTAGCACATGTATCGGTTGATGACCATGTTTCACGTGTCATAGACATGGAGATGTCAAACCAATAATGTGGACACATGTTTAGAACATGGGGTTGGACCGACCCAACATGAGACATAGTAATTATTCTTATGGTTCTCTCTACACAATGTGTACGCCTTGTCCTTAGACACGAGATTGTCACATGTACTTGAGATGTGAATCGACCTACTTAGGGGCTATCAAACGCTACTCCGTGAATCGGGTAGTTATAAAGGTAGCTTCGGGTTTGTCATGAAGCATCTTTGCGAGGCATGGTCGGTCGAGATGGATTTGCCCTCTCTACCGAGAGAGATATCTCGGCCCCTCGAGTGATCGGATCCGAAATGCATGGCCATGCTACTTAAGGTTAAGAGTTAACCTAGTAAGCGATTCGGATCACAGGATCGAGAAAGAGTGGTCGACTTGGAGCTCGACCGAATATCGTGAGGCAAAGGGATTGGCATGTACATAACGTTGTGATGGTTCGTCCGATATGATCTTTACGTATGTTTAGGAGTTGCACGTCTTGCTAGAGGCGCGCCAACTATTGACCAAGTATGTGTACTCACGTCATGTCTAAACATATGTGAACCATAGGGTCACACACTTAGGTGAAGCCTAATTCGGATTGGATCCGAATTAGGATCGGGCATTGAGTCCTAATGGGCCTCTATTCGTAGAAGCCCATTATAAGGACGTCTATAAAAGGAGGGCGGCGCGGCGGTTGAGGATGAGTTTTTCGTAACATCCTCAAACCACGGCGCCACCCTCCCACGCCCTAGTCGCTCGCGGATCTAGTAGTCCGGCGTGCGTCGCTTCCTCCCGTACGTGTGGATACCTTTGGAGGCGTTGCATCTGTGGCGTTGGGACGAATCGCAAGAAAGGAGCTGTACGTGGGACGCCGCGATGCGGATGAGGAAGTAGTACGACTACTCGCCCGACGTCTCGCATCAATCGAGTACGACTACACCGCCGACGCGTCTTGCATCAACTTCCGCACCTGCGCGTCTAGTGGTAAGACCGTGATCTATAACTGCAGTGATCTTGGTTTACGGGTAGAATTTTTTAATTTGCGCTAGTGTAGCCTACCCGTTTCCCTACATTCTTTAACTTGCATATTAGGTGCTGATTTTTCGGTTCAATGAACCCTTCTGGTTGCTCCATGTAGATTGCTCATCAAGATCACTATGTAAAAACGTCATTTTCACATCCATCTGTTCTAAGTGCAAATTCCAACTGGCTACCAATGTAAGAACTGTCCTGATAAAAGTATGCCTCACAACCAGGAAGAATACCTCATCATAATCAATCCCCTTCTTTTGTGAATACCCTTTTGCAACTAATCGAGCCTAGAACTTTTCCTCTTCTTTTTCTGATACTGCAGGTTTTCTCTTGTAGACCCATTTGCACCCAATGGCTTTCTTATCCTCAGGAAGATGAACTAGCTCCCAAGTCTGATTCTTCTGTAAAGACTCTATTTCTTCTGTCATTATAGTCATCCAACTATATTCAATAGATGGTCGTAGAAAAACTTACAACCATATAGGGTGGTCGTAGAAAAGCTTACGACCACTAGGTGAGTATGATCTCCCTCATTGTTAATGTTGAGGGGTACATTTGGAGGTTGTATCAGAGACATTATTATCTATACTATTGCAGATAAATAACTTAATTAATTGAGGATTATTAAATCCTCGTCAAGGCAGTTTTGAGATGTTTTTGAGATACATACAAAATTTTATCTTGTAGAGCCGTTTTTTGGACGCTCTATAATTTGCCTAAAGGTTGTGTTGTGTAAAGATATTTTTTTAGATGCTTTCCAACTCTCTAAAGGTGTTTTTTTTGTGGTTGATATGTGTTAAAAGAACTGCATAATAATATTGCAACACAAAGCTAAACATGTGAGGTTAAGGTGGCTAGTCTGACAAGTCTAAGAGAAGTATTTCCCCATGAGGTCTTGAGTTCGAGTACCAACCATTACAAGAGTACACACATTTTTTATATTTTATTTGTCGAGGCTGTATCGGCAGCGCCGTCGCCGCTCTTGCACATCACCTAAGCTCTTATACCAATTGTTGGCCTAGCTCTTCTCTTGGAGAAGACTCACTCATAGCTTCCTTTCTTTTTGAAACACACGCACACCAAGTCTATTAGAAGAACACAAGTTTCTTTGGTGCCCAGCCGCAATTGCTTGGCTTTTCTCTGTTGTTCAACTCTCCTCTCAACTGGTTACAATCTTTATATCTAAAAGGAGATGGATTTCGGCAGACGCCACACTGGCCACGTCGCCCTTTTTACCCTGCCCGTTCGATCCGTTTGTGACTGGCTCCGCGCCGTCCAATTGGGTCCGTGTCTCTCCGCTTCGTTTGGGTTGCCACGTGCGTCGTAGGCGCTGTCTTCGATCGCCACGCGAACGGTTCGGCTGGGCGCGTGGCAGTGCCACACTGCCGCTGTGTTTCCCTGCAATTCCTGCGCTTGCTTCTACGGTCTTCGTTCCCTCCACCGCTTCCACTCATTCCCTTCCCCTCCCGATCTCAACCCGCCGCCTCTTGCCCGGTTCGGCCCCGGCGCATCCCTGCCGCCGGCACCGCCCACGCCCACGGCCCGTGCTCCTCCCTTGGCTCGCTCCTGTGTCGTGCCCATGAGCACCTCCCCCTCACGCGTTGTCCCCAAATCTCCTTCTTCCTCTCCACTTCCTCCATGCCGCCGCCGCCTCCTGGCGTCTTCTCCCTCCTAGCGTCGCTGCCTGTAGCTGATGGCCCATCGTCGCCGCCTGGGCCTGCAGGCCCGCCACCGTCTCTCGGCTCC
Source organism: Ampelocalamus luodianensis (assembly GCA_036346255.1). Taxonomy (NCBI): domain Eukaryota; kingdom Viridiplantae; phylum Streptophyta; class Magnoliopsida; order Poales; family Poaceae; genus Ampelocalamus; species Ampelocalamus luodianensis. The sequence goes on from CM070621.1 coordinate 78,782,716, forward strand.
CCTGGCTCGGTCCAACCTTGCGCCCGCGCGCCTCCCAGTCATCGTCCCGCCGCCGTGATCCACCCTCCGGCCCTCTTCTCCGGTCACCATCTCCGGCTCCGCCGCGTCTTCGCTACTTCGTTTTTCTCTCTCTCTCTCTCTCTCTCTCTCTCTCTCTCTCTCTCTCTATGGCGCCACCGCCGCCGGTGCTTGCTAGCCCGCCACCGCTGCCTCCGGCTCCTCCCCGCTGATCGTTGCCGGTGTTCCCGGCCAGCGTCGCCTCGCCCCCTCGGGCTCCGGTGGCTCGGCCGGCCCAGCCTGCGGCCGCCGGCTCTTGCCCCTCTTGTTCTACACAACAGGCTATAGGATTCCCTTTCCCCCTTTACGATTTCTTCTCTGATACTTTAAAAAGTGTATATGTGTGCTTTGATTTAACCACTGATGCTTGTGTTGCAATGACATAGAGCATCGAGCATGGACCTGGATTCTTAAGCAATATGTGAAGCTTGCTAAAGCAGCACTAATTTTATTATGAGGTCATACTTTTGCCTAATTGGATATGTTTTTTGACTGATGAATTCCTGGGTTTGCTCTTTGCTGCAGGTGTTATCTTTTGGTAAGGATGATTTTGGATTTCTTTGTGGACTGAAGTTGTCTCCGATGTTTTTTGACTGATGAATTCCTGGGTTTGCTCCTTGCTGCAGGTGTTATCTTTTGTAAGGATGATTTTGGCATCGACTCTGACTTCACTTTGTTAATTTTACATGAAGCTGGGCACTGGTCTGAGCATCTTTATCTGAAAACGGAATCCCTCATTGGTGACTACATTTGCCTTCCTGTCATGTGGATATCTCCTGAGCTCATGCTATGAGGTCTACTTCAATTCTTTTAGTTTATCACTTGATTGCTTAAATCTTTTCTTACACTCTGTAAATCATACGTTGGTATTGTTTCTCTTACTAGGTGAGCAAAGAATCCAGCATAATAAGAGCTTTTGCTTGCTTACGAATGCCACTGATCCCATCTGTTCGCCTAATTTAGCAGCAACTCTGAACTTCACTTTGTAAATTTTACATGAAGCTGGCCACTTGTTTGAGCATCTTTATCTGAAAACGGAATCCATCATTGGTGATTTCGTTTGCCTTCCTGTCATGTGGATATCTCCTGAGCTCACAACATGAGGTTCACTTCAATTCTTTTAGTTTATCACTTTATTGCTTTAGTCTTTTCTTACACTCTGTAAGCCATATGTTGATATTGTTTCTCTTACCAGGTGAGGTGTGTTGTGCTGAATACCTTAGACAGGGCAAGGTTTATTGTTGCAGTGGATTCCTTCATTAAGACTGGTATGTAACAAATATCTGTTTGAATTGTTCTGGAAGGTGTAAGAAATAATTCTAGAATTATTTAGATGGCTGCAACATTGATCTTTATTCAATTGTTTATTAGATTTGTGGAGCAGTACGTCTCTGTGAACTAATCCAAAAGGCGAAGACAAATGATATTTATATAATATTATTACACAGCAAAGTAGAGAAGTTCAAAAAGCTTAGAAAGGAATTTACCAGCACCAAGTTCCTTTTCAGCAATGCAGAAGCATGCTGCCAATGTAACTTCTTGTGTTTGTGATAGCACAATGTTTTTGATACAGTAGAAAGCTGTATATTGGAATCAAGTTCAAAAGGTTCTAATATGCACTTCTTTTTCATTTAGACAATGTATGCACAATTAAGTTTTGAAATGGTAAGCTCGAAACTGAGATTTTGCCCTTTTAGAATCTGCAGAAATTTAAAATTGAAATCCTATGTATGTGCTTCTGCTGGCTTGATTGTGATTCTGTGTAAAACTCGAATCTCCTATTTTCTATGGTGCAGGGCATGTCCCCTCATTGAAAGAAGGAAACTCACAGGAAACAATATTTAATCCACCTTAGTGGCATGAGCTAGTTGCAATAAGTTTGTACAAGTGTTCTTCTAATTGTGGTCCTTTCTTGATACCTGTGGAATGTCGTTTAATAGTCTACATCAACTTTCTTTCAAGATCACGATTTGGAGATGCATTTCAAGAACCTGCTTCATTTGTTGCCACAAGGCCTTTGTTTGAGGTAAACGTTAGACTTCATCAATCATATACTGCCGGCAAGGTATGCCACTAGCTGTACTTTGCATAGCTCACCTCTACAGTTGGTTCTCCCTGCTACATGGTACATAGTACAGCTGCCTAAACAGTTTCCTTTTTTATAAGTGTTCTTATTACAACGTTTAGTTTTTCATCTGAAAGCAAGAAAGGATCATAATCAATTGACTGTTTGGCTAACTGCAAATGATTATGCTGCAATACCTACCTATTACAGTTGATGCCGATATAAACAATAAAAACTTGCTCAAAGGTACTACATTAGACTTCAGCAATGATGTACTGTCGGCACTTGCTCAAAGGTACTACATTAGACTTCAGCAATGATGTACTGCCGGCAAGGTATGGCACTAGCTGTACTTTGCATAACTCACCTCTACAATTGGTAAATTACCATGTTCATTTCAATGATAGATCTGCTTTGTGTACTTTATGCTTTCCAGGAACACCATGAACATCTTGAAGAGTTGAGGACCACAGTTAGCCAAAACTACCGCGAGAGAGTACTTGCCCCAGATTAACTTTACTGGTTCCCAGCAATTGCTGCTGCCTCATCAATTCCTAATGCTAGATGTTCATCTGTGCTATTACTGTGGTCAACACAGAACTGAAGACAATCTCACATGCATGTATAGGTACTTTGAACCCATCTTCGTAGGTTCGACACAAAATTCCAGGTCGATCCAATTTTAGTTACAGTTTCAGTTACCAGATTATATTATATTGAGCACAACACAGAAAAGATATGAAAGTTTAATCATTCCTGTTTGGTTTTGCCTATGTTTACGTTTCAGAAAAATATGAATGTGTAATCATTCCTGCTTTGTTTTGCCTATGTTTACGCTTCTAACTAAACTGCTAATGCCTGCTATCCAAGAGTAATTTAGCTTTCTCATTTCCCTTCTTTGCTACACAATGGGTTGCATTATATATTTCTATACATTTTTTCATGTCTGAAAGATTCCTTGCCAAAGTATTGTGCTAGAACGGATCCTCTTTTTCCCCCCTTTTGCTTATTACATCAACATATTTTTAGTTGATTACGAAGTTCATACCTTTCTATATAAGTCGTTTGCATTGCCTCTAGCCAAAACATATATGATGTATAAACACCTTGTTTTGTGCTTCAGATATAGAGTTAAAAATGGTGGAGGATGGTATATTGCTGCAAATAAAAACGGTTGCTATGATCATTCTGAACATTGCTCGACTCTAAGATACAAATTATCGCTGTATACAGCATGGTAATTCTTATTTTCACAAAATGTCTGTCGATTTGTTGGTCTGAGAGTAAATGTCGTGTCTTGCATATTTCTTTTACATCTGTTATAGGTCAAAACTTCCACACTAATGATCTCCCTTTCGTTTCTGACAGATACTTATTCATAAAAAGATTCTAAAGTACCAGCCAACACAGCATTTTGATTCCAAAGGAAATGCATGATTCTGGAATCCCTTAGCTCCGAACTTTTTTAACTGGTTTTAAATACTTTAGATACTTATTGATGTATCAGCTACTATATTTCTACCTTTTCCTACTCTACCATGTTTTGATTCCTCACGAGATAGATATATGATCTCTGAAATTAATATATCGGATGGACATAAACAGATCAGGTTTTGCTACACTTTAACCACACAGATGTATATCATAGCATTTCCTATGTAATTATTTAGCGTACTTTCTGTACATAATACTGTTGCAACATATATATATACACACACACACTGTCGGGACCCAGAATTACGATTCTGAAACCCTCTGTGTAAACTGCACTAGTCCAGGATCACGCTAGTGCACACAGGGTTAACACAGGTAAATATCGATCCACACAAGCGATAAATAAAGTAAACGATTAGTTTGAATAACAAATAAGGGTTTTGACCTTATGGTCGAGTTTACACTTATTAAGCCACGCAGGCTAATGATGAAAGCAAAGCGGCGTGAACGGAAAACTCCAGCGTAGATCCCACCAATTCACCACAGGCAACCGACTGGGATCCAGACCTAAACGAACGATCAGCCATCAACGAACTCCTCCTCGAAAGCAGGCGTAGACTCCTCCTCTTCTGTAGGTTTGGGCGCAAGTTTTACAACAAGCGTGAGTACACAACCGTACTCGCAAATCATACCACAAAATGCAATGTATAAATGCAGGCTTATTCCAAAGAAAAGGCTTCAATGGTTCTTTTGCATAAAAGCGACATTTGCAATTGAATATGACTAATAGATTAAAAGCATAATTCAAAACAAATAAGCAATATTAATTTAACAGTTGTTTTCACAAAGACACACACAGCTAAACAGATTATTTCACACAACCATATGATTAAGGTCACACAGCTCTCATCCCAACATTTTATGAAAACTACCCCTCGTGTGAAATCCCCGAGCATGTCCATGACCGCGGACGCGGCTATTCGAATAGATCAATTAACACTCTGCAGAGGTTGTACACTTTACCCACAAGATACAACTAGTGTAGCAAGCACTAATCGTAACAAAACAGTTCGGAAACTTCATCTCAAACATTGACGTTCCCAGTGTGCTTACAAACCGCTATACCAGCTCACATAGAATTGGTATAACACACACCTCTCGGACGGGGAAGGCGATCGTCCGCGATGCAACCACCAAGTAGTCACACCTCCACCTGTCACACACCTAACCTATCCACACGAACATCAATGCGAGAATCCATAACTTACTAAGTTAGGCGGTCCCATACGGGCATGTGGTCGACAAAGAAGGCTCAGTTCAATGGCGCACAAAGTTAAGTCCTTAATTGACCAAGGCAAGACTTCTATTTTCTAACTAAGTCACAAAGATTATCATTCCCATCACATAGACCACCATGTCACGCAGTCTCCACCACTTGCCTCAGTCTAAATCCTTTACCACCCAGTTGGTTTTAGTGCAACACATGCCATCACGAAGTAACAACACATAGCACACAGTTTTACACAAAGTTCCATAGTCACTTAGTCATGATTAATATTTGCAACCTACATGATATGTGAGACTCGTAGCATGGCTAAGCAACTGTACTCGCATCTAACCAACCCACGTTAGTGCTATAATATTACCAACTAATAACCAATCTAGGGTGACAAGGAATTATGACATACAAGGCCAAGGTGTGATAACAATTTGGATAATAACTATGCTCAAAGTATTTAAATAAATAATTAAAGTAGAATGCAATAATTTAACACAAAGTAATTTGAAAACTGGGTTCAAGATGATCAAAGGTATGACTTGCCTTGGAAAAGGTCTATGTACTGGTCTTGATCTTGGGGTGCTCCTTCTTCCACAAAATTTCCCGACGAATCGACGTCTACTCGTAAACGAAACAAAAACAAACAAAACAAATAAATAACAGAGGCAAAACAAGCTCCAAAAATTAAATAAAAATCTCAGATAAATAGAGCTTGAATTTAGACAAATTTAGGAATTTGAATGGGCTCAATCGGAGTTAGGATGCAAAAGTTATGAGCTCTGGAAGTTTAAATCTAAAAAGAAACCCTAATTTGGATTTTCTGGAATTTCCGAATTACTTTTCTATTGAAAAATCGGATTATTGCGCAATGCTGGCGTCAGCCCTCAGGATTTCGGAAAAAGATAAATAAAAGAAAAACCTGACATGTGGGGCCCACACGTCAGAGACACGGCTCACGGTAGACTGGGTCTACCGAGCCTCGGGTTCTGGAGACCGGTGGACTGCCCACGCGGGCGCACATGTGGGCGATGACCGGGCGCCACGCATGCGACACGGAGGCACGGGCGATGACGCGGCGCTGAGGTGGCTCGGCGTGGGCGGCGGCCAGCGCGCGCGCGGGAACAAGGGTCCCGTGACGGCGACTCGCCGGCGGCGACGGATGGCACCAGGAGGTAGAGGGGGACGCGGGGATCTCATCGATGTGCTCACGGGTGCTCGGGGGTGGCGAGAGTGGCCGGCGGCGAGCTCGAAGCGGAGGTGGAGGCTCGAGCTCGACGGCGATGGCGTTGGAGGAGTTTTCCGGCGAAGGCGACGGCAGCTCCGAGATGCGGGCGATGCGGCGATCCCGAGGGTGGGGTCCGGTGGCGAGGGGACTGAACGGCGGCAGCGGCGATGGGGTCGTTCGCCGAGCTGAAGACGAAGGCGGCGACTAGGGCTCTTGGCGGCGCTTCGGTGGCGGCGGCTAGGGTTTTCGGTGGCGGCGAAGCTCGGGGTGCAGGGCACGAGGATCCTCGGGGCTTTAAATAGCCCCGGGAGGCGAGTCCGCGGCGACACTGCGCGCGGCGCGAATCGCGGCGGCGGCGAGTCCGCCTCAAGACAGCGGTGGCGTGGCGGTCGGGCCCACCGCGGTGCGGTGGCGGCTCGGCGCGGCGCGCGCGCGCGGCGGCGCGGTGAGTGGCGGACTCGGATCGGCCGTCGGATCTAATCGAACGGTCCACAATCAAGAGAACGATCGAACTTCCGCTTACATCCGCGTATCTTAGCCGTCCAACTTTGATCGAGCGGCGGGGACGAGCGGGCTCGGAAGGAAAAGAGAGAGAGGCGACATACGGGCCCGCATGTCGATTGGAGGCGTCTTGCGCGCGCGAACCGGGCCGGGAAGCGGGCGTGCTTGCTGGAGGCGGAGGAATGGGCGGGAGATTCGGCGAGAGAATTTCCGAGATTTTTAATAGTTTTTCTAATTTAGAAAATACCAGAAATTCAAATAAGCAATAGAATATAGCAAATGAACTCAGAAAAATTCTAGAAAAATCTAGAAAATATATGTGAGCACATAGAACCCAAATAAAATAGTTTTGGCTATTGTTCCACTTGGGATTATTCACATTAAATGTTTTTGATTGCAAAGTCTAATATTAAGCTTTTGAATTAAATTCAAATAAAATTCAAATGGTGAATTTTCCCCTACTAACTATTTAAAAAAATTTTAAGCTCAGAAAATTGAGATGTTACAAACACCATACTAAGTCGTGGTCATACATGGGATTTTCTTTTTTGCCAGCGGCAACGCGCGGGCTTTCCGCTAGTAACTTAAATACACAGCCAAGTAAACACACACATATCGTGCAACTGCACGATCCTACGCTCACGCTGCATGCGGCCTCTACTGCCACACCTCACGCCACAAGCTATAAGTCCTATTCTTGTGGCCTCAACATGCGCATGTTTACATGCAGCATTTAATGCACACCTCCCTTTGGACTCGCACACAGGCCACACATACTCTGCATGCATGCAACTTCATGCAAACAAACTAGCTGAAACTAACAAACCCAGCCCGTGTTTTGCACGTATGTATGCTGAGCAACGTGCACACACACGAGCCCATTTGCCGTACTACTCCACTCTGTGCATACCTCCACATCTCGTGCACACACGTTCTGTCAAGATTATTCCAACATTCTCCCTCTAATCTTGACTTCACTTACTTCACAAGCCAAAGTCCGATCTCCTAACACATCTCTAAGGAGTTTTGCCTTATTCTTGCTGACCATGCTGCCGGTGACACAACTCGCCAGCGTCTTTCACTTCTTCACCGCCGGTGACACACCTCGCCGGCGACTTTGACCTCTACCTCAGCTCTAATTGTCTTTCGCCGATGACACAACTTGACGGCGACGGAGACTCAGACCGAAGCTTACACACTCCTGATTACTCACGCTTTCTCGTGGATACAACTAACACAAGAACACACGCGAGTACTCTGGACACATCCTTTCTTGTGGACACATCTAACACAAGAACTCACGCGTACAACATGCACGGACTTACTCTAAGTGCAAGACTCCTATTCCACATGCACTTACATAGGATGTGGTCATGAAAACAGGCTCAGCACCTCCGATCCACGCGTGCCTTGCGCGCCACCTCGGCAAGTGTTGTGCGGACGCCACTTCTGCTTCACTCACATCGTCATTGCCGTGCTCCACATGTACCAGGGTGACGAGGTTGCTGGACGTCTCGTACAACTGCATCGCGAAGGCCTCGCAGACCTTGATGCACCTGTACTCCTTTAGCGCCCGGTTCACCTCCTTCTTTGACACCTGTATCATGGTTGGTGCCCTTGACGACGCTGTACTGGCAGTGCCGCCGCCGCCCTTGCACATCACCTTACTCTGATACCAATTGTTGACCCAGCTCTTCTCTTAAAGAAGACTCACTCATAGCTTCTTTTCTTTTTGAAACACATGCACACCATGTCTCTTGGAAGAACACAAGTTTCTTTGGTGCCCAGCCGCAACTACTTGGCTTTTCTCTGTTGTTCAACTCTCCTCTCAACTGGTTACAATAACTTAAATTCACAGCCAGGTAAACACACGCACTCATCGTGCAACTGCACGATCCTACACTCACACTGCATGCGACCTCTACTGCCACACCTCACGCCACAAGCTATAAGTCCTATTCTTGTGGCCTCTACATGCACACGTTCACTCAAATAAATGGATGCATGCATCTACATTTTGTTACATGCAGCATTTAATGTGCACCTCCCTTTGGACTCACACACATGCCACACATACTCTGCATGCATGCAACTTCATGCAAAGAAACTAGCTCAAACTAACAAACCCAACCTGGGTTTCGCACGTATGTATGCTGAGCAATGTGCACACACACGAGCCCATCTGCCACACTATTCCACTCCGTGCATACCTCCACATTTCGTGCACACGAGTTATGTCAAGATTATTCCAACAAGTGCAATGCACATCTTCTTTGCTAGGCACGGCGATGATCCGCCCCTCTACCACTTGAAGACGCACCACTCATGAGGGCCAAATCTGGATACGGTAAGTGCAATGTAGACGTAATCCTTCGTGTCCCAAAAAACACCCCACGGGATACCGCTAACTATAACTGATCTACACCTAGCAACGCAGACCAAGGGCAGGCAGCGAAGTTAGGTTCGCCCCTTGATCGCCCCAAGTTGCGCCAACAATATGGGTCGGAAAGGAGGAGCATACCCTAGAGAGAAGGGTTTCTGATTTTCGGCCAAAAATTGGCTATACCGGTCTGACTCCTCCCCCGTATGAATCCAAACTGGCCCCAAAAAATTGGTTTGCTTGAATTTGATCTTTTTCAATTTAAAATCCAAAAAATTCAAATTTTGATTTGGAAATTTCAACCGAAATTTTCCGATTTTCGGCCAAACCGGTGTTACCCTGGTAAAAAAAAAATCTGGTAGCGAAAACCCTACCCTGGAGAGCGTAAGGGGAAGGGAGATGAAGAGTGCGCTACGCGAGGTGGTAGATAGCGTACACAAGGTAGACTCCCAAACCCTAGGTTGCCGTCTCCATAGGAGGAGCAGAAGAAGCTCTTCAGGGCTATTATTTGGCAGACTAGGAACAATGGCCACCAAAAACAAAATGGCCATTGGAAAGTGCTCCACTAAGCATTCGTGCTATGTTTCGTACAAAATTTTCTCTTATATACCACATGGTAAGCAAGGGCGGAGATGAGCCTCGGGCCGGTTGGGCAACGGCTCGAGGCCCAGAGAAAATAGCAGTAGAAAAATTGAGTAGACATACTAAATAAAAATACTATACAGTAGCCAGGCCCGACTTTTGGTGGCCGGCCCGAGGCTATCCCCAGCCGGCCTAGCGGAGCGGCCTGTGACGTGAGCGGCCAAGCAGAGCTCTACTTCCATGTGGCCCAGCGGAGCAGAGAGCGCCAGCACCAGCACCAGCGTGCGGGAGCCAAGCGGCTGCCCAGCGCCCCAGCCTACCCTAGCCGCCTTCGCCCTTCGGTCTCTTCCCCTCCCCAATCTCCAGTTGGCTTCGGCAGCAGTTCCCCGAGCGGCGGACGGCAAGCGATTGAGCGAAGCGGTAGGCCCCCGTCTCCTCTCCGCCGCGGCACCGACCCCCGCGGCCCGCCTCCTCTCCGCCGCGACGCCGCCCCCACCGCCTCCTCTCCACGGCTGACAGCTCCATCGGCCACCGCCCAATGCTGCCCTCCCCCCAGCGGCCAGCGCCTCCTTAGGTCGCCTCAGTGCAGTGCCAGGCGCCGGCCTGCCGCAGGCGTAGCCCCCTGCCGGCCTGCCTCCTTGCTCCTGCCCTACTCCAACCCCAGCGCGGCACTGCGGCAGCGCCCACCTCAGCTCCTCTCGTTAGTCCTCACCGGTCATGGCCCTCAACCACCGGTGCTGCTCCTGGTGAGGTGAGCTCTGCGTCTGCTCAATTGCTCGAAATCTTTGATGTGTTAGTGTTACAGACAATGAGGCAAGACTTTGGCATAATCCGGGGCGGAGATGTTATAATCAATTGCATCTGCCGCCTACCCTGCTCCAGTGCTCCTGTGCTCAACCCCCATGGCGGCAATGCCCTCCTCGGTCCTCAGCTCCTCTCCTTCCTCACCGCCACTGACTGTAGGTACTACCTCAATTTATCAGAGAGCAAGGTTCTTTGACCAAAAACTTACGAGCATTTGCACTGGTCTACTTAGCAAATTGAGTTCTCTCAATTATCTTGTATGAATATGATCTTTAGTATTTAGAGTTTTAGCTAAAACTTTGGATACTACATGTGCAGTCTTATTACTGCTTTTCTATCATGACCTGTGCAAAAGTGAAATTCTTGGTTATGCTTACTGAGTAATGTGTGCACTTGTAATTACAGGACATCGTGAACTTTTGTCTGAAGATTTCATTGAACTGTTTATAGAGTGAATACATTTCGATAAATTTGTTGGAAATTAAAGCACATTTTGCGCTGTCTGATTATTTTTGGCAATTGTCTAGTTTGAGGATTAGATAAGCATAGTGTTACTTCTTGTATTTTAGTACTGCACCCAAGTCTCATGATCAGCTGCATAGCCTCATCTAGGTAGGTTCATTAATTTCATTGTTTAAGGACTGTGACATCATGGGGAAATAGAGTGCTGACTTAAGGTTACTCTGTGGAGATCAACATGCTTGTTGCTTGTGTTGTTGTACCCATGTTGAAATTTTGAGGGTTGTTCTTTGCATACAAAATTCAAATTTTGAACATGCGGAAGATGTTCTATATTAATATAATTATTACAAATGACCACTTAATTGCTGACAACATATTTTGCAGAGATGTATTGGGGGTCCTCTGATGGACTTTGATGGGAATGTCATTGGATTGAGCTTCTATGACAAGAAAGGAACTCCTTTCCTCCCAAGTTTCATTGTGTTGAAGTGTTTGCAGCACTACAAAAATTTCGGGTATGAGTTTAGTTCTGTTTTTATTGTATTTCAATCAGTTTTTAAACCATAGGAGTTGTGACAAAAGTTAAAGACCCAAAATAGAAAAGAAATTGTTACTATATAGTCAAAATACATTATTTAGCACGTTTTTATATTTTTCTGTAATATTTAAGCAAACAAGAGAACAATTCTTATGTGACTAGTTTCAACTTTCAAGGCTAATGTCCGTGGTGCTTATATAGAAATCCTTTCAAGGGACGATTGACTATATAATTGTATTTTTTTTCATATTAAGAAAACAAAAGTTATGCTTACATGACCAAATAGAGTAATTTAAATTTGAAAATGGTGTATTTATTTGTACACAATGAGATATATTTTTAATATTGAACACAGAACTGACAAAAAGGAAAACTAAAATGCAAGTATACGATTTGAGATTAAAACTTTTAAATGGATGGATGACATCAGCGAGAACTTGATCTACACAGACATAAACTGTACATGTCGTAACACACACATACTGTAACTAAAAGGCAAATGCTCCAGTTTTAGACCCGAGGCTTATTGAAATCCTGGCTCTGTCGTGCTTCTTCGGGACAAGGATCAGGCCAAGATTGACGGAGCTATGAAGTTGATGCAGACAGGGTTGCGAGATTTCAGAAGCAGGAAAAACAAAAACTGAAATTAAATATGTAGGAAAATATTACCTGGAATTTGAAAGGTAGGAAGACGGCACATGCTGCTAGCGTCCCACTGGGAAGCTATCAAAGACAGCGTCCCGAGGGACAACATCGTCGGTCGTCGCTAGCTTCCCTTGGACCGGCATCGTTGCTGGACTCTACGTCCCTGCCTCCCTTGCCCATAGGATGGCATTGGCATCGAAGGAAAAAAAAAACAGAGGAAAATACAAAACCTACCTTGGTCCCCAGAGCTTCTCATTTCCTTCTCTCTTTTTTTAACGCGATCAGTTGCACGCCGACGGCCTCGACGTCTCGGCGATCGGCTGCTGCGTAGTGCATACGCCTGTTTAAAGCTATAATCCTACGAGAGTAACCAGAGACAATCGATCATATCATTTTAAGATGTAAAGCTACGGATCATCTACGAAGGAAACTAGGACTAGCAACGAAAGCATCATCATCCAATGACATTTTGGAGTTTGTGGAAAAAGTATCAGCAAAAACAACTACCTACAGGGACATTTGGCCCATATATTCTGCAGTCTATGCTCATTCACTATGGATTACCAGAAATAAGCGAGTATTCCAAAACGTTGAGGACGGAGTCACCTTGATACAACGTCAGATTCAAGATTACATCAGCCATTGGTCATACAGAACTAAACCCAAATACCATGCTACCATTCGCCAGTGGAGTCAACTCTTACTACAGGTTCATTAAGTCTTAAATCCAATGTTTGTGCCACTCTGTTTGTTGTCGTTGGTTCTTATTTCATTTCATTTTCGTTTTCTGTTTTTGTTTTTGAATTTGTTTCGCCTTTCGCACGCCCTGACGTTGTAATATTTGTTGACAGCCATTTCAATACAATGATTATAAGATAGAGAATTCTCTGCCTTTCTGTGTCAATTTTTTTTAAGTAACTAATCTCTAGATGCTTTAGCCCCACAATATTGGAAGTATTCTATCAGAACTACTGTACGTCGAGAGAATATATGCTAGAAGTTTGACGTGTAGTAGTTTATTCTATTTTAGTTTTCTGAACTAGCGAGGAGCCGCAAATTTCAGTGAAGAAGGGGAGCAGAACAATTACAAGAGTTAGTTCACAATACTGTATAAAAAGGGCATGAACAAAAAAGAAAAGATACGGGAGATTAAAAGAGCAATTGTTTTTTATTGCACCTTTATCCAGTATTCAGCTTTGTCAAGGATGATCTGATAAAACTGGTTTTAGTGCACCTTTTGCCACTCTCCATGCATGCAAATCTGAACTTTGGTTTTGATGTTAGAAAAAAATAACAACTCAAACAAAATATTATGACTATTTTGATGTTAGGGTTTCATGGAGAGAGAGGGCGGCGTGAGTAACCTGGACAGAGAGAGGGGTCGTCAGGTGTGATTGTCAGGACAAACAACATTCTATTAGACGTATAGGAGGAAGAAACCTGTGAAGCTAACAACAACGCTAGCTTCCCAGCAATGATAGCGTCCCATGGGACGTACGTTGTCTTTGGTAGCTTCCCAGTGGGACGCTAGCAACAACCACAGTCTTCCTAGCTTTCGAATTCTAGGTAGTATTTTCCTAAATATTCAACTTCAGTTTATGTTTTTTAATAAATAAAAAATAACCATAATGACGTTTTCTGAATTTATTGAAAATGCCAGAAAATTAAGTTGCACTAAAACTTAATCACAACGAGTCATCACTAAATTCCATTCCACGGATTATATATACATGAAACTCGTTTTAAATTTGAATTACATCAGCGTGAGACAATTAAACTGACCTCTACATAAACCCACGTACATGCTGGGCTGTTCTTGTTGATGCACTATATCACCTCCAAAAAAATATCGATCGATGCATTATATCACCTCAAAAAAAAATATCGATGCACTTTACGTGCACTTGATTCACTTCACTAGGCCGAGTACACATGTACAACCTTTTCTCCTAGTTTATTTGACGCACCATATATGCACATATTGTTAGAGTATATTGGCATATCTCTATATTTGGTAGTTTAGGATTTGTAATCTCTGTCTGCCTTATCTCTAGGAGAGGTTTCTTACCCTTCAAACCTTGTACTCTGTATAAACCGTCATCGAGTCTCAATACAATCATCCATTACAATATATTCATCTTCCAAGATGGTATCAGAGCGGCGCCGTTCCTGAGCCGCCGCCTCCAAAGCTTCCGTCGCGTCGCCCCTAGGATATGCATCGATATCTATGATCTCTCCTGGGGATTGCGCAACTCGTAATTTAAGTTGTGTCGCCGATCATCCGATCGGCTACCAATTAGAGTTTTCTCCGGTCATCTTCAGATCGGATTTTCTCTATTTTTTTCAATCATAGATCGGTTTGCGTCGCCCTGCCGACCCGTCGATGTTCCTCTACTCCGGACTTCACCGCCTCGGCTTCGACTTCGACCTCTCCGGCACCTCCTCTCCTCCGATGACGTTGTGGCGTGACGCAGCACGCTCGTCGACACGGCCATCCCTCCATGGCCTTCCGAGCGCCCCGTCTACCGTCGTCATCATGCCGGATCATCATCGTTGGCCCGTCGTCTGCGAGTACGAGCCGTTGCACCACCGAGAGCCCACACTTGTGGTCATACCATCGACATCTCCTTCATGGCTACGTCCATGGTCACATCGCTCTCGGCTACCTTGGCAACAAAGGGCTATCATTATCTTGAGCAAACTCGTTGGTTCCCTCTACAGTCACCGCGCCCGCGATGCCACAGCAGTCCCCGACGCTCCCGCTGCGATTGCGGGGGGATGTCTTGCCGACCTTCGGCTTCCTCTCCAGTCTGATCGTCCGCGGCGCTCCTGCTGTTTGCAACGCTACCGCTATGACTGCGGGGGGATGTTAGAGTATATTGACATATTTCTATATTTGGTAGTTTAGGATTTGTAATCTCTGCCTGTCTTATCTCTAGGAGAGGCTTCTTGCCCTCCAAGCCTTGTACTCTATATAAACCGCACTCGAGTCTCAATACAATCATCCATTACAGTATATTCATCTTCCAAAACATATGATACAAGGACATTTACATATAATAAACCACTGTCAAGTAGTAGTTAAACACGACGTACGGGTCGTGCATATCTTCGAATACTTTACTTAATCTCTCTCTTTATTATCTCTAATTCACTTTTAAATTGCCGCTTTTATCTTTAGATTGCTGCTATCCCAACCTACAGGCACTACCGGACTCAGGCACTTTGCCGAGTGCCTCAGGCACTAGGCAAAGGCTCCTTTGCACTCGGCAAAGGCTTTGCCGAAGTCGCGACACTCGGCCACAGGCACTCGGAAAAAATTAATCGGCAGCGACCTTTGCGAGTGTATTCCGGGCACTCGGCAAAGTCTTTACCGAGTGCCGAGTCAAGACTCGGCAAAGAAAAGGACCGATTCGCACCGCCCCGTTGGCGGCCGCTTGCCGAGTGCCAACCGTGGCACTCGGCAAAGATTTTTTTGAAAATGTCTTTGCCGAGTGTCGAACGACGCACTCGCAAAGGTTTAAAAATTGAAAATTCTTTGCCGAAGCGCCGCAGGTTTGGCACTCGGCAAAGTTTTAATTTTTTTAAAAAAATTCTTTCCGAAAGTGCCATGGTTGGCAAAGTTTTAATTTTTTTAAAAAAATTCTTTGCCGAGTGCCATGGTCATGGCACTCGGCAAAGCCGAAAAGCGGGATTTTCGGTGCCCATTTCGGCTTTGCCGAGTGCCATGGCCATGGCACTCGGCAAGGACCTATTTAGTGTGTTGCACTCGGCAAAGTGACCAAAACTGCATTTTTATTTGTTTTTACATTCCATCACGACAAACAAATCCATCCAAACATATATCAGATCCATCACATATATATCTCATCCATCACATATATATCACATCCATCACATATATATCTCATCCATCACATATTTATCACATCCATCACATATATAACAATAAGTGCTCAAGTCCATCCAAACAAATCCACAAGTTCATCACAGTCGACAAGTGCATCATAAGTATATCACAAGTCCATCACCAAGTGAACAACAAATGAAAATACAACTACCATTCATCTCGAAGGTGGCCACTGCGACTGTAGTGAAGGAAAAGCTCCATCATTTCGGAGGCGCATGAGGTGGATTATTCGAACCCGCCGATTGAGGCTGCACAAAGGAGAAGAGATTGAATGTGAGACAAGATTACATTAGATACCTAATCTAGGAAGGTAGAGGTCATACAAGCAAAGCACAAGCGAAAGCAAATAACTTTCATACTCACGGGAGTAGGCTGCGGTGCGGGGACGCGAGGCGGAGGTTGAGCGAACAGCCCAGCTGGCATAGCGAAGCCCGTATGTTGCCCAAGACCTTGTAGGAACTCCATCATGTCCGCCAACCTCTGCGTCTGGGCCTGCCGCTCGGCCCGCTCGGCCTCGGTGGCCGACATCCTCTCGCTTTCGGCCTCCGGCTCCGGCGTTGCCTCATTTCTTGTTCGGTAGGGCTGCAATATTTTACTCCAATGTTTGATAATGCAAAGCTAATAAAGGTGTGTAAAGATCAATGTACGACGAGTACTAAAACAAGAATAACCTCGAGTGCGTCGACCGGTCTTTGTCGCGTGTCCGCCGTGGCGTATGGCGGGCTCTCGCTCGTGCTCGTGCTCGGATCGGGAGAGAGATGGAGTAGAGGCGTGTCGATGAGGCCGTCGCCAAGCGAACCGCCCATGCTTCTTGCCTTGTCCCACCCTCATGACGATCTCTCCATCAAAGTCACGGTGCTCGGATCATGGTCCGCCCATGGACCGACCTTGCCGCCGGCGTGTACTCAGCGATGCGGGTGTGGGCGCTCGGGTTCGTGTACGCCTCGGCGGGTCCTCGAGTTGAAGGAGGCGTCGGACGTCGCCTTGCCCTTGTGGGCCATACACCATGCACGGAAGTCCGAGCAAGGTGGGCACTATGTGACGCCGATGCGAGAAAGACGACAAGATAATTAGAAATCGTGCAAAATTGAGCGTCACAATAGATAAATGAATTCGTGTACCCATGCTTGTTTGTATGCGGAGAGGCTGCGGCTGCCTTGATGGTGTCTTTGGACCTTGCATCATCAAGCGACGGTCCGGGCATCATCGTGCATCGGAGATACTCCTCAGTGAACCACTTGTCCACGATCATCGCCAAAGACTCGGGATACGATTGGCACCACCGAGGAATCATCTACACGTCATCAAGTATTTGACATATAAGAAGATCAAATTAAGCGTACTTAATCTCAAAGCGAATCAATATTAATGTTCTTCATCTACCTCAAGGTCGCTCCGGTCGGCGTCATGTTTCTTGCGTCTTTCTTGGTGACCTTCTCTCCAAGCTTCGACCCGTGGTAGCTACGATGCTGGATGCGCACCTCGTGATGCATGTCGGTGATGAGTTTTTACGAGCTTTGGTAGCCACCGTCATACGGCCTCAAATCCTCATCGCATCGAAATAAGTGCGCATACAAACGCGATGTATCTATTCATTATTTCAAGAAAAGTCCAATGAATGCGATGTATTGAGCAATGTTGTGCGAGGAGACTTACCCAAAACTCCGCCTTCACCGCGCCGCCTTGTTGGGGTACTCGCATCGGGGCGGCGGCGTAGTGGTCAAGCGAGTAGGCGGCTCCGCCTTCCGCGTGCGTGACAATGCCGGGGTAGTGTTGCCTGCACAGAAGACCCAGGATGCCATTGGGGGAGCGTGCGCCACCACCCGACACAACCACCCAGTTCCTGCACAAGTGATTAAGAAAAATTATTAGTTTCTCTTTTTTTTCAACATATCATATGAAGTAGTGGTGACAACATCTAAAGTTACTTACTTTTGCCCTTCGGGGCGAATCATCTGGCGTCGGTGAGGATCACGGAACTGAGGAGGCTCGCGGGACCTCGCAAGTAGACACCGAAGAGGCGGAGGAGGAAGCGGAACCCGTGCCTACCGCCTCGTCGTCGTCCTCGTCCGCCTCCTCCTCCCGCCGTCTGCCGAACCGGCTCCTCGTCCAACTCGCCCACGGGCGCCACCTCCTCCTCCTCCAGCACCTCCTCACGCGGCGTGGGAGGAGACGGCCCCCTCCTGCGGCCGGCGGTCCTCTTCCTCCTCCTCCTGTCCGACCCCTCCGCCCCCTCCGCCGCGTCGTGGTCTGCAGTAGCGAGGACACGTTACGACGGTTCCCGCCATCTTTGTTCACTCACCGCAATTAAAAAGAATAAGCAAGATGTAATTAGAAATAGATGCAAAATGAACATAACATAATTTCCAAAAACATAGTAATACATGTATTAGAAATAGATGCAAAATGAACAAAACATAATTACAAAAACATAGTATTACATGTATTAGAAATAATCTTCATGATTGGGATTAGTGGATCATAGGTCTCGTCATCACTATCAACATTGTCCAAATCATCAACACTATCCGAAGGAGGAATGTTGTCTTCATTGTCATTGCCTAAGCGTAATCGCTCAAGCATTTGTAAGTCCTTCACATTTCGCACCTCGTCTCCAGCGTCCTCGTCATCAACCCTTTCATTGTCTACTTCCATTCCTATCGCTTGGTTATGTCTATCTCAAACCTCCTTGTAGCCCTCTTCTTGAAAGAACTCTCCATCATATGTGTTTGGGTTGAAGTTGTAATCTTCATCGTTTGGGACAGGTAGTTTACCGTGTGGCGATACCTTGTGCACAATAGCCCAACCCTTAAGATGCTCTTTGTCTTGGCACGCGTATGGCGTATAATAAACCTGGACGGCCTGTTGAGCCACAATGTAGACATCTTTTCCTGGATAGACGGAATCCTGTCGAATCTCGACTAGCCCAAGATTAGGGGTTCGTCTCGTTACTCCAGGATGAAACCAGCAACATTTGAATATGACAGGATTAAGAGGTTTGGAACCATAGAATGGAAGTTCGTAGATTTCTTCAATTCTTCCATAATAGTCGAGGCCATCAGTGCCGGGCGTAAAAACTTCATTGTTTGTGGTTTTTGATTGGGCGACTCGCTCGTAGAGCTTGTGTGAAAACGATATCCATTCACGTCATAACCGGTAAATGACTTGACCCTAACGACACAGCCGTTTGCAACCTGTCTCAACTCGTCACTTATAGACGCATCGGTTTGGGCCTGCAAGCTCAAGCAGGATAGATCGTTATATTATTCGAACGTACGATCAACTTGGAATGTCGAACTAAATCACGAGCTAAATTGGACAAGTACCTTTGTTTGAACCAAGAAATGAAATCGGGGCTCCCTGGTCCCGCACCCTGTGAAAGAAGGGTATCAGTTTCCTGCGGGGTAGGATCCCTTGATTACATTAGATACCTAATCTAGGAAGGTAGAGGTCATCCATCCTCTAACATATGTATCAGCGAGTAATGTAACCATCAATTGCATCTACGTGATCTACGACCATGATACGAAAAGAGAGGTTATACCTAGGGTGGCGGTGGAGTCGGGCTAAGCGGGCCGTGGCGGTCGGTGCGATGGCGAGGTGACGGCGCGTGCGAGCGATCGGCGTGGCGAGGAAGGCGATCGGGTCGCCGAGGTACTCGCGCCCGCTCGGTAGCTTTCTGCAAAAAAGAAACATAAAGCGTCAATACAAAATTTGTGACACCTCCTCGCATGGTGAGGTTTTCAAAACCTGCAAGAAAACCAACGGCACGATGGCCGACATGCACATATATATGAACGGCACGATGGCCGACATGCACAAGATTATTCATGCGTTGGAGGGATGGAACGAACATGAGTGCGGAGAGACAGTGCTAGACATGGAGAAAGAACATTGAGATTTTTTTTGTGCCGCCGCATGCAAGTCTAGATTAATTTCCAACAATCACATACTAGCGAGGGTCTACTGTCAATGGGGTAACCATAATCTGATTTGAGTCCTACTCAAGCTGCTCCTTTAATCGCATGTAACTATCCACTAATGCTTTCACTAACCTCTTTGAATTAGCTAGTGCTGACCTACTAATGAATTTAACTAACCCTATTTGGGCACATTATTTACTAAATGAACATCTATTAGCTAAGTAGTCTACTACCAATTTCTAAACAGTTAACTACTCATTTCTTGCTAATTAGTTTGGCTCTCTCTCTCTCCATCAATTTATTTACTATCTAAACTACTCAATCTGCAATTGCTAATCCTTCTACTAATTAACTTCAAGACCATCCATCGGTGAGGGGCTCACTTGCGATCCTATTTCTTCAAAGCCCTACTAGTCAATTACCTCCACGACATTAAGATCTTAAGCATAACTTGCATTATAGTACTCAACTCAGCTAGTTACTCAATCAAACTCTAACCCTCCTAGTCAATTGCTAATCCATAATTAATACCATCCTATTATCTGGATTCTAACTAACAACCTGAATTCCTTGACTATACTAACTACTACAATTAACAAGCTCTTGCTAGCTTTACAATGTTACGAACTAATTACCAACTATGATTCTAGTTAGTCATCTAATCTAATTGCGGTCCCAGTGCCTACATCCATACATGCACTCATACATCCAGAGAGAGAGAGATGAAACTCCACCGCCATGTACACATGCATGCTCCTACCATCACACACACAGAAAGAAGTAGCTATGGGGAGCTATAGAGGGAGGGGATCCACCGCCATAGGCTCACTATCGACATTTAATCACCTCTTAGCCACCTAGAATTTCCACTTGAATGTTACTACATGAAAACATAACTCGAGAATTGATTATCTACTTATCACAGAATTAACCATGAATGCAACAAACTAACTCTGTAACTCGCTAATTACTAATTAGCTTATGGGATGCCCTATTGATCAGCTACTCCTATCACAACATTCACAGAGAGTTACATACATACGGAGGAATAACAAGGCGAGACAACAGCTCACATAGACAGAGAGGAAAGGAGGGAACAGAGGAAGGCCGAGCGGTGGTGACACGAGGCGGCGCCGGCGGGATGGCAATGGAGGCGGCCGTGTGGGGCAAATGGGTCCGGGAGAGGAGGCGAACTTCGATGGCGGTGGAGGCGGGGCCGTGGGTGGTCGGGTGCGGCGGACGAGGGTGTGAGGCGGCGAGCCGTGAAGGAGAAATGGGCGCGCGCGCGCGGCGGGCGGCGCGCGGCGGCGAAGCGGGCGCGACGGGGCGAGGCGCGAGGAGGCGGCGCGCGAGCGCGCGCAGCGGTGTGTGCGTGTGTGCGTGTGTGCGGGTGTGTGCGTGTGCAGCAAAAAGTATAAGTGTCTACGGTTTGCCGAGTGCCCGCGATCTGGAGATGTCCTGGTTTGAAAGCATCGTACGTGACAACGTGCACGAAACCTTCTCAAAATTTTATCACAGCCTCCACATATGATATCATGACATCTCCACAAGTTTCATAATTTTGGACTTTGTTTGCTTTTATAGAATTTAAAACACTTAGCGCAAGTTCACGGTCATGTTTCGTCAACAAGATGTCCGAAATTTCGGGTCCGTTCCTGGATACGGCCTCACACTACACTCAATAACATGACTATCATTTTTTGAATCATTAAATTCCATTATTCGATGCACGTGCAGTTCAAATTTGCATTTTCCAAATAATTATAGTAAATAAAATAAATTAACTAAGTATAAAAAAAGCCACAAAATGTACCAAATCCTAACATAGAGTACTGTGCTGTAGGAGGGCTGCAAAAAAATTTGGAGGCCAAAAAAATTCTTTGCCGAGTGCGAGCACGCACTCTCGGCAGGGGTCTTTGCCGAGTGCCACGCAGACGACACTCGGCAAAGATTTATTTTGCCGAGTGCCAAACGGCCGGCGCTCGACAAAATTTGACGTCGGGCGGGAACCGTTACCTCAGGCCTCCTTTGCCGAGTGCCCCCTTTGCCGAGTGCCAGGCACTCGGCAAAGGTTGAATGTACCGAGTGTTAAGATTTGCCGAGTGCATGGCACTCGGCAAAGAGGGATTTGCCGAGTGTTGTTCTTTGCCGAGTGTCGCACTCGGCAAAATATCTCTTTACCGAGTGCCCAATATTTGGCACTCGGCAAAGATATTTGCACTCGGCAAAGGGGCTGTGTCCGGTAACGAGGGCTGCAAGAGTACTCGCCACTGCTATTTTCTAACACCCTTCACAGCTGCTTTGCGTCCGAGCAAACGACACGAATTCTTCTCGAAATTAAACAAAGATTTTAAGTCAAACGTTAGCTCGATCGCAACTTGATTGCCATTGTCTCCTGCAAATTGACAAATGTAAATTAGCAATCCACGTTGCAAAGCTACCCCCAAATCATAATTTAACTAGTGTTGTGTGCATGTCATGAGAGAGAGGGGTCGTCAGGTGTGATTGTCAGGACAAACAATATTCTATTAGGCATATACAATAGTTTGTCTTTTAGAGTTGTCTTTAAAGACTTTAACTCATCTACAGACAACTTTAGAGACAACATTTACAATAATTTATCTATAAAAGCATCCATTTTCAACACAACTTCTCCCCTCACACACTCATGATTTGCGATGGTTTGCGTGCCCAGTTTGTCTCTATATAAGAGATGGCACATTCTCTTTCTTCACATCATCTCTTCTCTGACTAGAATTTTGAGTGACATGATAAGTAAGACATAGCTGAGGTGGCCACTATTTATATGAGGAAGAAACCTGTGAAGCTAACAACGCTAGCTTCCCAGCAATGATAGCGTCCCATGGAATTTTTTATTAATTAATCTTTTTATTAATTTATTTTTATTGTTAATTTTCGTAAACTTTATTTCTAATTCTGATCCCCTTTAGTCACGCCACCATCAGTAGCGTGACAAAAAAATATTATTTTGCAGACTTATCCTATGACATGATAATGTTGTTTTATCACCCCACAGATGGTGGCATGATCAAAAGAGTCAGAATTAGAAATAAAGTTTGCGGGTTAACAATAAAAATAAATTAAAAAAAAAGTTAATTAATAAAAAAAGTTCAGTCCCATGGGACGTTGTCTTTGGTAGCTTCCCAGTGGAACGCTAGCAACAACCACAGTATTCCTAGCTTTCGAATTCTAGGTAGCAGTTTCCTAAATATTCAACTTTAGTTTATGTTTTTTCAATAAATAAAATAACCATAATGAGGTTTTCTGAATTTATTGAAAATACCAGAAAATTAAGTTGCACTAAAACTTAATCATAACGAGTCATCACTAAATTCCATTCCACGGATTACATATACTTGAAACTCGTTTTAAATTTGAATTACATCAACGTGAGACAATTAAACTGACCTCTACAAAAACCCACGTACATGTTGGGCTGTTCTTGTTGATCCGGAGTACATATCGATGCACTATATCACCTCCAAAAAAAAAAAAATCGATGCACTTTACGTACACTTGATTCACTTCACTAGGCCGAGTACACATGTACAACCTTGTCTCCTAGGCTCCTAGCTAGTTTCTTTTGACGCACCATATATGCACATATGATACAAGGACATTTACATATAATAAACCACTGTCAAGTAGTAGTTAAACACGACGTATGGGTCGTGCATATCTTCGAATACTTTACTTAATCTCTCTCTTTATTATCTCTAATTCACTTTTAAATTGCCGCTTTTATCTTTAGCTTGCTGCTATCCAAACCTACAGGGATGCAAGAGTACTCGCCACTGCTATTTTCTAAAACCCTTGACAGCTGCTTCGCGTCCGAGCAAACGACACGAATTCTTCTCGAAATTAAACTAAGATTTTAAGTCAAACGTTAGCTCGATCGCAAGTTGATTGCCATTGTCTCCTGTCAATTGACAAATGCAAATTAGCAATCCACGTTGCAAAGCTACCCCCAAAATCTTCATTTAACTAGTGTTGTGTGCATGTCATGAGATATACGGGCTTACGTCGTGCGATCTATGAACGGACTATTATCATCCAAATTCGACGTGACTATTGATTTTTTTTTTTTAAAAAAAAAAAGTCGAGTTACTACGATTAGCTGGGGATGAGGATCGGCTGGAAGTCGAACCTCCTAAATTTGGATAATTTAAATCGTAAATTTGCGCTTTAGACCAACCTCGGATTCGTACACTGATTTTATACGCGCACGCTACTTCGATCCTTCTCCCCCTTTTGATTAGTTTAATTAATTTAACGGTAGGCGCGCGCGCGGTAATCAAGCAACTTTCGCAGCTCAGCTTTGTTCAACACGTTTTCTCTAGTACAAATTTAAGTGCGCACTTGTTGGCAAACCCGTGGACACGTACGTTAAACCGGTTAAAAGAGGAAAACCCAACGTCGCTCCAAACAATTTCTCAGAAATACTTCCTTGAATTACCTATATTGAGAAAAAAAAATACATAATAGGTTGTGTTTCTCAAGAAGAAAAATGTCTGCTTTTTATTACGATGTACATAAGCTAGGGTGTAATTTAAATAGAAAAATGGCAAGTGCGTGTTTATTTTCAGACATGTGGACTCAGTTACTGACTTACCGTACAATCCTAGATATGCAGCACGGTCATTTTTGCCATGAGGGCTTGTTTGGGTGTCTGTTTTTTTTAAAAAAATAATCTTTATTTAGTTTTAAATTCAAACTAAATCAAAAAATCCTCTCTATCTAAACAAGCCCAGTCCCTTACTACTTGAGCCATACTTGTCAATACCATTATAAAAATCATACTAATTTGGCTCTTAGAATGGCATATCCCAGTACCAGTCCATACGATGTACTATTCCGGAGATTAATATTATTATTATTATATATATATATATATATATGTTTAATTGTATGTACACTAAATTTCACTTGTAATATAACTCCAAATACATACTAGTAGGATCAACTATAACATACTTCAATGAGTTCAATAGACGGTATTTTTAATTCCACTGATATGACCGGTATTGTCTGGTATCGAAGCCGGTATAATAGATATTGAATGGTATCGAGAACCCAGGTCTCCTCAGTACCATTTTAAGTGACCAAATAGTACGTATCGATCGTACCAGTCGGTACAAGGAACGGTATATCGATAAGTTTGGCTTGAGCAGCCCATGAGTGAGATCTAGCGGCATTAAAGATGACATCAGCAGAGGCGCAGAGCTTAGAGATTCAAGGCTAGCACTCCAATATTAGCAGGGTGCTACATATAGTTGCGAGTCTATCATTGAGCTATATTGCTTGATTCGCTTCTGCCATGCAACGGTGGCACTTTGGTGTAGCCACGGCGCGTGAATCGTTGACACGCGCTACCTACCTGGAGAAGCAGGTGCATGCATCGCTATTCGCTAGCTAGCTCCATCGTCCACATCCACAAGCTGCTGCCGCCGTGGGTGATGGCGCGACCGATTGCCCTCACGACGGACAAAGCAACAGGGGAACGCCTACATTTTGCGAGGTGCAACGTGGCAGGTGTACGCACGTTTGAAGGCCTATATGTATAAAAGGCGAGACGTGAAACCAACCTCTACCAACGGCGACGACGCCTCGACGTCGACGTATGTACTGCATGGGTGATGGGCCGGCCGGCCAACAGGTGGCGTCGCGTCGTTTCGTGGGAGTACTTAGCCGTCGCGCCAAAAGCGTCACGAGACAGATGATAGAAGCCGATGAATAGCACGTACTTGATTAATTAGTGTAATGCAAACGCCGATATATATATCGATTGATCGAGTATTTGAGTTGACCTGCGCTGAACGTACAGCTCGCAGAACTCAAACACTGTGATGTCAATGCATCTGAAATCTTTAAAGTTTCGTGTCTTTTACAGTAAACTAGAAACCCGCGCGCGCCTTGTCGCGCGGAGCTGAACACATGCAATTGTGATTAGGAGAAAGGAAATGTTGGAGATAGAACCTATGGAGATATAGCTGATAGATGTAAATATAGAAGCAACATTGTTATACCGACGTCTGCTGTACCTATCATAGAGCAGGGATGCACATATTTTTTCATCCGTTGAAGGATAGCCTAGCGGGGGTAAACGTAAGAGCTATTGAGTAGGGAAAAGTAAAATCGAAGGCTACAATATATGGGCTTAACTTACTAAAGGCTTTGAGTAAATGTATGTCCTAAGGATTTATATGTGGTACATGAACAACAGGTTATGTTATAAAGATAGCTGGGAATTGGAAGTATGTATATTGGTCTAACTGTACACAAGTAAAACTTGAGATGCTACTGAATTTGATGAGTATTTCGATGTGTCTATGTAACCATATATGAGTAAAGCTTCAAATGTGGATAAACATGTACGGAAGTTAAGGCATGTATTATAACGGATAATTGGTAGCACAGAGAACACACCACATGTGAGCGATGGAACATGTAATATATCTGGATCTAGTTTTTCCTTTGCTATCTGTATGACTCTTCTCTACATGGAGGTGGCCCTACCATCGATTAGTGTCCGTGGCGAGCTGCAAAGCATATGCTATTTGTAAGAAGGGATTATATACAGGTTGGAGCAGAGTGCAAGAAATCAATGCATTAGCAGGAAATGGCAGCGACTAACCACGTAATCAAAGAGTAAATTAACAATGTATTTGTTTGGTTTTGAATTAGGCTACCATATAGTGAATTAATGTTCGTGAATAGTTTCAATCAGCAAAAACTCTAATTCTGAACCAAAGAGTGCCTCACGATAAGTTAGTAGATAGTAGTGAAGCTATTGGCGTGATTGAAAACAGAATCAAATAGTAAATCAGTGTTATACTTGTTTAGCTCAGGATTAGTCTACCATACGTTGGAATGATGTATTCTCAATGCTTCGATTATAACTGTGCAATAGCATCGAAAAACAGCAGGATATAGAAGTGCAATTGCACAACTATACTCGTATAAAGACGGCAAAAGATTATTGTTTGTTTTGAGTGGATATCTTTTTTTTCCTGCACGGTAAGTGCTTCTGGATATATAAATGTTGCAAATCTGAAAAGGAAAATACCATTTAGCAATGTTAAAAGGTAAATATTATGCAGACAACGCACTGTTCGTGGTCATGAACGTATCTACTTGATCCTGATACTAGTTTAGATAAGATAAAACTTATTTGAGTAACAATGGTATCAAATATAGATGTACTATTCTTGAACTATACCATGATGACTTCATTACGAAGCTAAGACAGAGCTGAAGGCGCGCTCATATTGTCCTGAGTGTATCTGGCAAGCAGAGATCAACATCAATACACTGATATCCTCTTATCAATGTAGTTCCTAGGGCTGTTGGTACTAATCTTCTTCCAGAATTTACCTTTAACAAAGATAAGTAGCTGCATTTAGGCATTTTGTAGATTTACATATTTACGCATAGACATGCGAACATACAAGTTCAGTATATCAGATGCTCATGAATGTCTGGATAGAAAAGACCTCAACTAACCTTGGCATAGTTACGCTCACAAATGTTGTCTACCTTGCCATTCTTCTCCATGAGAGAGATCAATTCACTTTCACTAAGGTAATCAGGAGGTGTGGTGCTTCCCTTAATGAAGAATCATGATTTGTCAATAATTTCATATACAAATAAAAGGTGAGCTTAGGTGATGTGAGCAAACTCATAAGCCTTACCTTATATATGTCAACCTTATGAATACTAACCGTGTCTCCCGTTTTAAATGTAGGAAGATTAGTCCCACTCACAGCCAGCCATGGCATAATAGATGTAAATCCTTTAGAAGTGACTCAGTAGCCAACAGAGTGGAAAGTCTCTCCACCCGAAGTGAACTCAACTGCAGTCCTGCGAACCATTTTTTTTTCAGAAAAAAAGATGGTGAGTTACTAATCGTTTCCTTGAAAATCTGCCATTAAATTAAAAGATAATCAACAATGCAAAAACTGGAATGGCATTATGCGGGCTTAAACTGAACTCTATATAGCACGCAATAAATTGGCTAATGCATTATAGTTAAAGAGTAGTGTAGAGCACCCGTAGCACAGATCAAAGCCACAATAGCTCCCAAAAAAAAAGGGAGTGAAATAAGCATAGTTTGTGTGGTAGAAATATGTTCATAGACCTTCCTAATCAAGTTTTGAACATTGGAGTGGCATGGCCACCATCTAAATCAGCCTCAATGTTCCTTGGTTCCAGAACTGCACTTGCCCTCTTAATTGAGCAAAATATTGAATGTTGGTGCCTTTCCTTCCAAGACCTAAATAAAGTGTAAAACAACTATCACGTAACTAAATTAGTACCATAACTGGAAAGAGCAGAATAGTAGGGAGAATGTTTACCTCTTGAGTGAGCAGCTTGAGTTCTTCCATAGCCGCAACACATGCCACATCGACAATCAACAAATTACCATCAATTTGTTCGGTCAGTACTCCAATGTACCCAACAAGCAAACATCTACATATCAAATATGTATCAGGCATCAATAAGAAGATTACGAAAATATTCTATCTGACACGCTAAAAATGGTGTTAAGAACTCAAGCTGACCAGGGCACAAAAACAAAATTTTGCCCACAACAGAACCACCCCAATATGAACTCAACATGTCACAGAGAATACTTACAGTAGCATTTCATCCAAACGATTCATCACAGAGCAAGGGGAGGGGAGGGAAAGGGATAGAGAGGAAGGGGAGTAGTATACCTCGGTGCGCGGCAACCCACATCCAGAACCTCATCCACACAGAACACAAGAAAATCAACAAAATCAATTAGTGAGTCAAGTCCAAACCGTGGAACCGAAAGTACAACAGGGATGAAAAACAGCGGAAATCAAATCCAGCACACGGGGACCGAGCCAAGGCGGCGGAGGCGAGCTGCGGCCGGGCAAGCCGAGCCGTAGGAGCGCACGGGTGGGCGGACCTCGAGCACCGAGAGAGGAGGAGAACGAGCGCGCGACGGGCCGAACAACCGAGCCGGGCCGAGCGGCAGCGGCGCGGCGGTGGCGCCAGGAGGAGGCGCGGCGGAGAGGAAAACCGGGCGGGAGGCTGGAGGAGTCGGCGCCGTGAGCTCAAGCTCCGCCGAAGATCTCGCATGGAGAAGAAATAGGGAAGACAAGGGAGAAGAGAGGACGGAGAGGAAGGCGGCGTGCGGGAAAGGCGGCGGCGGATCGACAAGTCGTCGTTGCCACCCTTGTCCTTGGCGATATTGACCTCGTGAAGCGCCGCCGGCGAAAAGGAAAACAAGAAGGGGAAGAAAGGGGAAGAAGCCACAGCACAGGGCGGCCCAAGCGCGCGGGCGAGCCGAGGAGGCGGCAGCGCGGGCTTGTGGGCGAGCAAGGTGGGAGGACCAGCCGAGCGAGGAGCGCGCGGGCGGCGCAAGCCCCTCGGGAGGCGCAGCGACACGGACCGGAAGCCGGACCGAGGCGAGGGAGCCGGACGAGAGGAGTGCCGGCGCCGGAGGCGCCGGGACAAAGCCGAGGCGGTGGCGCCAAGAATGAAGGAGGACCAGCCGGCGAGGAGCTCGCGGGCGAGCGCAAGGCCGCTCCGGAGGCGCAGCGACACGGACCGGAAGGAGCCGGACCAGGCGGAGGAGCGGAGACAAGGAGGAGCGCCGCGGCGAGGCGCGGGACAAAGCCGAGGCGGTGGTGCCAAGAATGAAGGAGGAGAGCTCCGGAGAAGAAATGGAATGGGAAAAAGAAATGAAGAGAAGAGGAAGGAGATAAGCCATCCAACGATGGAAGCCGGGTGTGGACACGCGAGAACACGTGGCGAGGCCCGAGCGGTGGGCGACGAAACGGAGCGGTAGCGTTGAGAGCAACGTCGAATCCGATCGGACGGCGAGGACGAGCTGAGAGGAAAATCCGACGGCCAACGAAAAAAAGACGACGTGGACGCCTTGGCTCAGCCTCAAGTCTGCGCCCTTTTATATAGAGAGATATCAATAGTATTAAGGCTATCTGGTAAAAACCTGTAGGTAGCTTGACCACCGTTACGGGTGGTCGATTGATGTCATGGCCTGTGTCCCTTGCTGGGTTCGACAGCGGTGCTAGCCAGGAGGGGTTATTATTTAGGGCCTCGTGATTACTTTATGTTAAGCTATAGTGCTTTGCGTGATTCACTTTGCGGCACGTATTCTTTCTTAGTTTACCGGGGGAGTTACCTCCCAAAATTGCATCGCAAACAAGCAAACTAAATTGTAGAAGTGGCATCGGAGGAGCACGGGTGAAAGGATAATCATACTATTCAGACGTTCGATGTCTCTCAAAAATATTAGACGTTTTCTCTCTAACTTTTCTATTCACTTCACTTTCCCAACACTGCTCCCTTTTTCCCATGTTGCTCCTAGCCACCTATTCCCCATCCACGTTTTATTCACCACCCATGGCTCTCCCTCGGGCCGAGTGCAGCGAGCGAGGCGGGATTTTGGCCGGCGGCGCAGCATGGGAAGTAAAGGCCGTGGATGGGTCATCCGTCCTCTTCGTCTCGCGGTTCGACTGTACCTGAGCCACAGGTCCACCAGCTAGTCGACCTCGTAGCACTGTATCATGCGCATGACCATTTTGGCGAGTTTCACATCGACGTTGGTCCGATTCATGTCCATCGCCGGCTTAGAGGAGATAAGCTTCACAAGCACAACGCCGAAGCTGTACATGTCGCTCTTGTCGGTCTCAGTTGGTAACACTAGTGGTACATCTTGGTGAGTTTGTTGCAGTAGGTATTTTCGAATGTTGGATCGTATTTTCTCGATTGTTACCGAAAGTGTTTTGTTTTGTTGCATTATCTCTACTCAAATTTGGTGCTGCAAGAGATATTGTTGTGATGTTGCCCTCTATTTTAATTTTGAAATATTTTTTTTTGCCCACGTGAGATGAATTGCTGCAGGGGTTCTAATAATTTGTTGCAAGTGCCCCACACACACACACACAAACTGTTGCATATATGTTTTTAAAAAGTTGCAAAGGTTATAGCATCATCGATTAATGTTTTTTAAAACTTCGGTACTAATTTTTCAAGTTTACCTGTATACTAGCAAGATCTTTTAATTTTTAAGTGAATTTTAACAAGAATATGAATTCTCTTTCCATTTTTTGAGATCCAATTATTTTGTTGCGTATGCTAATTTTTTGTTGTTGTAATATGTATGTGTTGAATATGCTGCGAGGAGAAGTCGGAAGCCTACCATGGGAACGGGTGAAATGACGTTTTTTGCCCTCCTGAGGAGAGAAGATCGATAAAGCGACAGCGGTGTGGCCGGACGAAGCAAGGACACCAGTGCGCACGCTGGCGACGGGACCTAACTCTCACCATTTATGGCCAATTTAATATTTGTTTTACGTCAGCAAAGTAAAGCAAGGTCTCAGATTGCGGTTCAAAAAAAACAAGCATGCGGTTTCTCATCAGAACCATGTCGCAATGCAGGACGATTTGTATGCACATATATACTAGTTTTCCTCACAAAAAAAAAATATAATAACTCCGGTTTGCTACAGATCGATTGCAACCAAAACGTCGTCCTTGTTTGCTTGCCAATCACCCACGATGCGATCTGCCTCTCCGTGCGTACATAATCTGCGCCCTCCACGGGACATGTACATGAACACACACACAGACACACACACGCACGCGGGCACAATAGATTGAACCACATGTTTTTCCTCGGAAATTTTGGTCCCAAAAGCAACTCACGTACGCGCCGCCACATGTGCACAGCAGAAGCAGCGAACCAACTAACCGAGGCCAAGGATGACGTTAGCCTGCGCCGTACGTGTTTGCCGTCTCCCGGGCCAACTCTGCCCGTTCGGACAAGAGCATGTGGCACCTGTACACCCCTTGCCTAAACAGGCAAGCACGTGTTCTTCCTTCTTTGAACGCACACAAAATAAGGTCAGAAACTAAAAGGGTACTTGTACTTGCATGGTTCTCTCTCATCGGTCAAGGGCAAGTGCAATGAAGGGACCCTCCCCCAGCTAGCTGGGTCAGACACTCAAAAGTGTCTCAAACCAGTGACCAGCCAGCTGTGTACGTTGCCATTGCCAGCTAACATCTTTCGGATCCGGGTCCTCCACTACTGTACAGCGGAGAATCACTATTTAAACAACGATAACAGTTTGCATGAATAGTATTTGACATGAGCAACATACTAAAAATGTTGTAGAAACAGTGAAAGTACTGTAGCAAATGTACTATACTAGTTTTACTGTTTTCTTGATACCGTAAGCGCTTAATCTAGTCCGTTTATTTTGGATCGAACGGTAAAAAGAAGAATATAATGTATAGTCCGTTTATTTTGGATCGAACGGTAAAAAGAAGAATATAATGTATATTATTGTGCTCCTCTGCATTAACCCGTGGTAATACAGAGTATCCGCTTCCAGATCTTTCGTTTTTTGTTTAAGTCCACAAATCAAGTACTAGTCGGGGCATCTTTTGCTCAACGTACGTACGAATGTGCTATCGCTTTTCTCGGTAGTTTCAGATTAAATGTGTTTATATACGTTGAATCTGTCGTACAAATTAAGTGGCTATGTGCGTATGGACTAATCTCTTTCACACGTCCGCCGACCGACTGCGACAGTGTCGTCTGTATCAATTTCTATGGGGAAATTGCAGGGATCCGTTGTAAAACCGTAGGTCAATGAGGGCGGGACGACCCGGATCAGTTGTGTTTTTCATTTTGCAGTAAGATTTCGTATGAGGCCATTCACATCACAGTCCAAACTATCGAACTTTTTTGTTTGAACTTCAACCGATCCTAGCTGGGGCTGTTACTACATATTTCAAGATGAATGCTAGTAGTCTAGTATACCAATCATACGAAGCGACCGAGTGGTAATATGCTACTAATGTTAACACGTATCGTATTTCTTATACTAAATACATAAGCTATAATTTGTACCAATATATATATATTTTTTTTGGAAGTTGGAACCAAGTAGAAATTGTTGGAATTTAACTTACGCATACATACGGAGAGCACAAGTAGGAATTAGGACGGTGCGACCTGAAGATGGATCTTTATGCCGGACCTTCCAAAGTTGCCGCGAAGAAACCCATACTCTCCGCAATCCGCATCATGCCGCAATAATCCGGGTGCCGAACTAACGCCCGCCACGTGGCCCCGGTTGGGTGATCAAACACCAGCCCAGCAGAGCCCGAAACCATCCCCAGAAAACGAATAGAGATTCTAAAACCAGAATAAAATCAAGAAATCGAAGCCCTTCCTTAAATAGACGACCCGTCGATCCGGGATCCACCTGTCGCGACGTCGCGCCACCCACGGCATCTCTCTCTCTCTCTCTGTCTCTACGTGTATATGTACTGCCGCTGCTCCGTATTCTCCTTCTCCAACCTCGCAAGCTGCCTCTAGCTTTGCACCATAGCTTCCTATTCTTCTCCCCCCCTTTCGGTCCCGGGTTCCTTGCGACGCAGGTCATTCCGCGTTCGCTCGCCTCTGCCCTGCCACCACCTTAAAAAGCATCAGCCGAGCCGCGCGAACAGATCGATCGAGATCACACTTCGCACCCATCACCATGGGCAACAACAAGAAGCTCCTCCACTTTCTCCGCGCCGACTCGGCCGCCTCCTCGCCCAAGTCCTTCACATCCTCCTCCGCCTCCGACGACGACGGGTACAGCTCCTCGTCCTGCAACACCACGGACGGATACGCCTCCGCGGCCTCCTCGCCGTCTCGATGCAGCGCGTCGACCCCGCCCAAGTCGCCGTGGGTGCACCTCCCGGGCGTCGGTGCCGGGGGTGATGCCGCCGAGGCAGGGGCGACCGGGCTCATCGCGTCGCTGGTCAAGGAGGATGGGCACGTCTACTCGCTGGCGGCCGTCGGGGACGTGCTCTACACCGGCACGGATTCGGAGAACGTGCGGGTGTGGCGGGACCGGCGTGAGCTCGCGGGGTTCAAGACCGGGAGCGGCCTCGTCAAGGCCATCGTCGTCGCCGACGACGGCCGCATCTTCACCGGACACCAGGACGGCAAGGTCCGGGTGTGGCGCGCCGACGCGGACGACCCCGCCGTGCACTGCCGGGTGGGTTCGCTCCCCAGGCTCGCGGATTTCCTCAAGAGCTCCGTCAACCCGTCGAGCTACGTCGAGACGCGCCGGGGGCGCCGCGCGCGCGCGGTGTGGCTTCGGCACTCCGACGCCGTGTCCTGCCTCAGCCTTGACGAGGCCGCCGGGCTGCTCTACTCCAGCTCGTGGGACAGGACCTTCAAGGTGTGGCGCGTGTCCGACTCCAAGTGCCTCGAGTCGGTTCGCGCGCACGACGACGCCATCAACACCGTGGCCGCGACCGGCTTCGACAACGTCGTGTTCACCGGCTCGGCGGACGGGACCGTTAAGGTGTGGCGGCGGGAGGCGGCCGAGAAGGGCGACGCGACGAGGCACGTGTTGGAGAGGGTGCTCAGGAAGGGCGAGAGCGCGGTCACCGCCATCGCCGTCTCCCCCGAGGACCGCGTCGTGTACGTCGGCTCGTCGGACGGGCTTGTCACCTACTGGCACTGGGTCCACGGCGAGGCAACGTACGGCGGTGTGCTCAAGGGACACAAGATGGCGGTGATGTGCCTCGCGGTGGCCGGGGACGTCGTCGTGAGCGGCTCGGCCGACCGGACGCTCTGCGTGTGGCGGCGCGAGGGCCCGGAGGACGTCGGCCTCGCCGTGCTCACCGGGCACATGGGGCCCGTCAAGTGCGTGGCCATGGACGAGGAGGAGTCGGGCGGCGAGCGGCGGTTCGTGGTGTACAGCGGCAGCCTCGACGGGTCGGTGAAGGTGTGGCGCCTAGCTGACGACGCGGCCGATCGAGCAGGCGTATGAGCGGGCAGTACCAACAACGCCACCGCGGGCGTCGCAGGCGTGGAAAGGACGGCCGGCGCTGGCGTCGCCGGTGGAGGCGTGAGCCCCGTACCAGAGATCGGAGCTGAAGCGTGTGGCATCTGCGTGAGGGCGAAGCAATCACGCGCGCGTGCGCGCATGCACGAACAATGGGATGGCCACACGTGTACTGTAGCAGAGCTTCTAGAGAGTGTATATATACGTAGAATATACGGTTGTAAGTGTATTAATTTTGAGCAGGAGGAAAATCAAATGTATTTTGGTGACCTGACCTGGTCGGAGAACTGATCTGGGTAGTTGACAGGAAGGAATGGGCGGTTGATTGATAGCGAGAGATCTGTTCAATGTCCAATTAATGCAACGGAAAAAAAAGGAAAGGTTTTGTGTGGTGATTTTGTGTGCATCTTTTTGGTTGTGTTAATTTCGCGCAAGAAGGTGCACAAAAGGTTTGGTTGCATCCTCGCAAAAAGAAAGAGAAAAAACGTTTGGTTGTATGACGAAATATTTTGAAACCAGTCGTACCATGAAATTGAGACAGATGCTGGTTGCATGTGAATTGATCTCATTTACTGAGCGATATATATATATATATATACGCACACTCTCTCTAACTCCCTGAGAGAGACCAGCTTCAACGGAAGCGCCAAAGCAAGAATCCAGATCTTTCCCGACGACCAACATCGCAATATACACGTACGTTACTTAATTAACCAAATCACTTACTTCAATTTCTAAGCCGCTCTAGCGAGGGCATGTACAATGGTACAAACATCTATTATTTATAGTAATTTTTTATGTCATCTGTAGGCAACACTAAAGTCAGTTCATACAATAGATTGTCTTTTACTTGTCTTTATAAATCACACAATCTTTTAATACTTTTATGGACCTAAGAAATATAGTTTGATGACTCTCTTAGTTCTGGTGATACAGTTGTCTAAAGGATTATAGACAGTATATTTCTCTCTCTTTATTCTCTTTTATTCACATTAGATTAAATCCTACATGACAAATATTATAGATAGCTGATATAAACCCGTTGTACATAACCTAAAATTCCATACTGCAAACCATCTATACCACGTGGAAGCACAAATATTAAAGCAGAAAAAATAATCCTCGTTCCTTCTTCCCCAGCCGGCGAGGAAGTCACCTAGCACAGCCTAGTCCCGCGTCCTCGGTCCTGCCGCTGGTGGATCTCGTCGCCTCAACACCAGCACCTTTGGATCCTGCCGTCCCGGTCTCCCGCCGCCGGGGTCGTCGACCTCCACCGGGCCCATGCGCACAGTCGGGCTCCGCGCCGCTCTGCGGCGGCGGCGGTGTGGCCGTCTGCTACACCTGCGGCTACACTCCTTTGACGACGCCAACGCCTACCTCCAACTCGTCAGCG
The DNA here is from genome assembly GCA_036346255.1 of Ampelocalamus luodianensis. Taxonomy (NCBI): domain Eukaryota; kingdom Viridiplantae; phylum Streptophyta; class Magnoliopsida; order Poales; family Poaceae; genus Ampelocalamus; species Ampelocalamus luodianensis. The sequence goes on from CM070621.1 coordinate 78,818,784, forward strand.
TCGACCTCTCACTCAAGGGGGAAGGGCGGAATTGCCAGAATTGGTCTAGTGATTGCATTGATCAGTGGTGGAACGGGGAGTTTTCTGTGCTTTAAGATTGGTGCTTCCACGTGATATGGATATAGGATGGTGCCTTTAAGTGGTGCAAGTTGGGGGCCGCCCCAGAGAATTTTCTTCCAAGGCACACATCGCTTTCTTAATTTCCCTTTCGAGGCCGCTCGCCCGATCCTCCTGGAACAGGGAATTCGCATGGCAGCCGAGGATTCCCTCTGTAGTAATGCAACTCGGGAGTGCACCGACCGATCAGACTTGAATTGGAACCATTCCCATGCCCGCTGGGAATCGTGCGGACCGCATTCATCGTTTCCAGCTAGTCGAGATTTTATCTTCTTTTTTTTTTTTACCGGGAAGACGCACACACATGTACACAGACGTATATCATACGTACAGACACGAGTACGTTTTCCTAGCACATGTCTAGACCGTTAGCGATTGATGATTATCTGTCTATATTTGGAGACATCGTTACTATTCACAAACCGACAATATCTCTTGTAATCTTTTTGTATAAATAGAATTTATCTTTTGTAATCTTTTGTATAGATAGAATATATCTCTTGTAAACCGGCAGGTTTGTAATATATTTAGGAATTTGCTAAATGGTGCCCGAGTACTATTTTGTTAGGTGGTACTCAAATTTGTGGTCGTCCGATACAACTTGAGATTTGTGCTATGGCTTTTCAGTCAACCGGGCGCACAACTGTAGTTTCGGGCGCATCCGTTAAGAGCAAAACCCCGTTTGTAGTGCGAAACTGGGTCAAATTTGTCCACTATACTGCATCGAACCCCACGCCTCTCTGCCTTTGTCTCCTCCATTTACTACATCACATAGATGGCTGCGTAGTGGCCTACAAATGTAGGCTGTTTAGTGATAGACAAGAGTTGGGTAGAGGGAAGAGAGGGCTTTTCATTTGCTTCCTCTTATTAATCCAAGAGAGAGGGAGAAGAGATCAAGAGGAAGGGAGCAGAGGGGAGATTTTGTCTGGATCTGACCAAGAGTAAGCTTTCGGAGGAGCATAAAAAAGGGAGATTGAGGTGAAGATTTTTGTAGTTTTTTCGTGTTGGTTTCCCACATAAGCGCAGATCTAAGTTTGATTTGAACTTCGGATGAGTTTTGTATATTTTTTTCATTGTGCCCGAGATAGATCGGTGGTTTTCAATGTAGCTCTAACGTTTGTTTCACCCCTTACTTTTTGGAATGGATCTCATGGATTAGCCATGCTGAAATGTGTGATTCGCTTTGTCCCCACCCCCCTCTTCTCCACTTCTTCGCCTCCTGATTTGATTTAACAGACTCTGGATCTCTTACCATGATTTGTTTTTGCTTATTTTTTTGTAAATTTTGCAAGGTTATGCGGCACAGGAGTTTGCCAAGCAGGGCGTGAAGCCAGGGAGCTCGCCATCATCTCCAAGGAGGTCGTATTCTCTCTCTTCCTCTCTCACTCCACTCCATAAGTGTAGGATGTTCTTATTGACCGAGTAAAGAGGTCCAATATACTACTAGATTGCTATCCCATGATTCCATGAAACATAAGAACACCAAATGTGCTGTACATATGCAATAGTTATATCTTACTGGCATGAATATATGAATGGCAGGGATGGACTGTAGCTAGGTCTGGATATCATGGGGATATGCTCATGATCTTAAGATGATGATACAATTAGCAATAGCATTGAAGGTTTGTCAAAATACTAGTTTTCAGCAATTGTCAGTATTATCGGTAGTACCGGCAAGTAAGGAGCGGTACTACCGCAGGGTGGTACGACCACTAGTTGTTTGGCGGTACTACCGCAGCGCGGTAATACCGGTGTTAAGAGCGGTACATAAATTCCAGAGAAGGTATTTTAGGAGTTTTGGTTTTCTCCTGGAGCGGTACGACCGCACGTTGGTTGGCGGTAGTACCGCTTGGCGGTAATACCGCAAGTGTACGGTATGTAAGTTCTAGAGAACATCTTTCTTGGAAGTTTTGGTCGTCTTAGAAAAATGGTACAACCACAGTTATTAAAGCGGTACGACCGCAGTGCGGTAGTACCGGTGATTACTTGGCGGTAGTACCGATTCTGTTTTCAAGTTCGGCCATCTTGGTGAATTGGTTTTGAGTTAGGTCAAGTTCATGGTTCTCATTGCATATGTGTTGCATGATGCATATTTTGACTAACGTGGGTCAAGTTGCGAAGAACTTATTCCCGGAATTGAATTCTTTGTCTATTATTGTGCAGAAAACTTGGTGCTCAACGACGGTCAACGGCGAGGATGATCAGGACTAGGCTTGGAGAACTGAGGTTCAGAACGATCGAGGATGCCGGGTGAAGTCAATGGACTTAAGCATGGTGCAAAATGGACAAGGATGATCGAACGGGCAGTTCGGTGCGACGGGTTGCATCAAGCGGCGTGGGGGTCGGTGCAAGTGTCATAGTGGTTTCAGTAGGAGCTGGATGGGAGAGACTTGCCGACATGAAGGGAGCCGTTGATCAACCTACACGTGGCGAAGCATGGAATTGCTTCATGAAGATTGGACTCGATTTTTGAAAAATGATCGAGAAGGGGTATTTTCGTAATTTCACCAAGATAACGCCTTGATGACTTTTTGGCTAAACCGTGGCATAAGACGGCGCAAGAAGAAGTGGTTTATGGAAGGCGCCACCCTAAGCTGCCCATACTGTTCATGTGGCACTATTCATATATGAATAGTACTATGAATAGTACCACCCCCTTAGGTCTTAGCTATATGCGGCTCCTCCTCCCCTATTTAAGGAGGTCGCACCTCTCTAGTTTTCTCGGATTTTATTTAGTTAAAAGTTAGCTACAATGCAACTTCGTGTATTGGCTTGTATCGACTAGACCAACCATAATACCGCTTTTGGAATCCCATCTTTATTAAATATTTTAATCCTATTTGCAATTTCAGATTGCTTATTATCTTGTTCTTGAGTGTTCTTCGATTGCATGCAGGAATAGACCTTCGTGGTCAGGTCGATCGTTCTTCTAGAAAGGTCGATAACAATCTTAGAGTTGGTTCAGCGATCGCCGGGTATATTGGTCGTGTGCGATTGGTAGCCAAATCGTGAAAGTCGTCTCTACCCAAATCGAGTTATCCATCTCACCGAAAGATCGGGACACCCATTGTCGTATCATCTGGTATCAAAGATGCAGTTGATTGGTGAGAATTTCTAGTTTTCTAGTAGTACATTCATTTTTCATACTTAGAGTCCAGAAAATTGCCCAAAAATTATTGTATCTATCATCCGTACCGAACCCCTTTGAGCCATTGCAATTTTCTTTTCGATATTTTGCTTGTTTGAATCATTGGTTGCATCGTCGTGTCTAGTTACTGATCTTTAGTTCTAGTTATTGTTTAGTTAGTCGTTGTCTAGATTGCTTCTCGTGTTTTCCTTCGCGTTGTTTGATCGTTCTTTTAGGGTTTTTAGTTTTTGCATTTAAAACAGAAAATTCGTGGGTTAGAACTCCTCTAATCCGCACCAAAAAATAAAAAATTTGTACTGTTGTTAATAAAAAGCCGAGAGGATTGTTGTGATCTTTTAGGAGAGTTGATGTTATTTGCGACTTGCGGCAAACCCTAGGGCCGGCCAAATATTAGAAGAAGAAAGAGGCGCCGCATAAAACAAAAACCGCAGTAGAAAAAAGAAGAAAAAGGAAAAATAAAAGTATGTGAAAATTGGTGGAGACCTTCTACATATAGCCACAACCCTCCACAAAAAATTTCAGCAAGTTTGCCCCAAGGGTTTGAAAGATATAGCAGTTTCAAATTTGAACCCGAGACGGTTTCGAGTCCGAGTAGGATTCGTTTCCGAGACACCTTCAGTAAGATGGACATAACTTTTGCATATGGTGTCCATTTTCAATGGTCTTGTACTCGTTTGAAAGCTAACGACGAGGCGCATCCCTTACACCTAAACCACTAGTCACCCTCCAGGTGCCCCAAAATCAGCCTTCTTCAGCCCCGAATTCGCGTCGCAAGTTTTTGGTTATTGTTTTGCTGTTTCTTTCGGTCTTTCCTTCGGAATTTGGGGTTTGCTTCAACTGCAAAGTTGTAGATCTCTTCGAAACCTTTCAAAAGAGCATATATAATCCATATAAAGCTTTGCTTATTCATCTCTTGAGACTAGCTGTTGTTTACTGCTTAAACTAGAGAGTTGTTTACATTGCACATAATGCGTCTTTGTGCTCTACATCGTGTGAACAATCTTGTGCCCTAGACAGAAGTTTGAGTAAGTCCGCTAGCGTCCCTCCTAGCACTTGTTGTGAGAATTTTCTTTGCTTACATCAAGTCACATTGATCTTTGCGTGTGCATTCATACACTTCTCTTGATAGGTTTGATTAGCTAGCTTTGATTAGGCCAGGATCAGCAACTTTGACTAGTACCTTGAGTAATTTTTCAACTTGCATTTACTGATTTGATTGTTGCTAATCCTTGCTACCATATTAAAGCCTTTCTTAACTCCACCTACTACCATTGTACAGGTACCAGTTGCTTGCAATCGCTTTGTCAATCTTTGGAGATTGTTTAGCACCGACACTAGTAGCCGGTCACCGCCTGTTTGCTTGGTAAGAACTTGGTATAAGCTTGAGTGTGAGCGACTTTGAGCCTCCAGATCCTAGTAGTTGATAGAAACATATATATACTTGTCATTTGTTTCCTTGTTTTCTACTAAGTATATCAGGTTCATGGGATGATTACAAGATAGATCCATGTCTTCTTCAAGCCATTGAACGGGAGCGTAAAAAAGTCCATGAGGAAGATGCACGCTTGAGACACGATTATCCACCACGGGAGGTACATGATCGTGATAGGACGTCTAGTAAAACTAAACTCACAGTGCCTTCTTTAGCTGGTAAATTTGATCCTGATGCCTATGTTGACTGGGAGATAGCTTTAGACAAAGAATTTGAATATTATGAATTGTCTGATAGGCAAAAGATTAAAGCTGCCACTAGTATTTTTGTTGAGGATGCAATACTTTGGTGGAAGTATTTACGTAGACATGGAAGAGTGCCTCAAACTTGGCATGCATTAAAGAAACTTTTGAGAGATGAATTTGTTCCTAAATATCATGCTGATTATTTGTTAGCTAGATGATAACGTTTCAAACAAGATCGTAGAACTGTAAGGGAATACTATCCTGAATCGAAAACTCATTTGTTGCGTTGTGGCTTAGAGGAACATGCTGAAACTACAAAGAATAGATTCTTAAGAGGGCTTAATCAAGCAATTCAGGACCTTCTTGTTCACAAAGAATATAATTCCCTCTCTCATTTGTTTATACTTGCTTGTAGGGTTGAAAGTCAAATTGAGAAGAAATTAAAAATACTTGATGATAGGAAACATGAGAACAAACTTGTGTTTGTGCCTATTTCTGTGGCTAACATCTTGCAGGAAGCTGAAAACCATGCCAAAGAGGAGAATGAGCTAATTGAACCATCGACTCCATTGGTTGAGCAGGAAGAAGGGAAAGCTTGTGACAACTCACGCCTCCAATACTGACATCAACTGAATCGAGCCTACAAGGTAATACCAAAGGTACTAATTTGAACATTCAACCTGAGATCAATGCCAATGATTTCATGCTTAGTATCATTGAGCAAAGGGAAAATCAGATTGTAATAAAAACCATTGCATCACATGAGGTGAAGGAACCTAGTGCTGAGAAGGCATATATTAATTTTCTAGCTACAAAATCTGATATTATTAAGAATTTGCAAGAATCATGTGATAATTTGATTGATTTGTCTGCTGAATTGAGTGCATCATGTGATAAAATTGTTGATTTACCTGCCGACTTGAGTGCACCATGTGATAAAATAATTGATTTGCTTGCTATTTTGAGTGTTTCATGTAATGAGTTAAATGCATATAATGATCATGTGGAATTGGTTAGACATAAAGAAGTTTTTACTAGAATTTCTCCTACTGATTCTTTATGTTACATTATGTTGGATCTACCTATGAAATTGTCATATGCTATGGAGAAAGTTTCTGAAATCGCATGTTCGAAATCCTTATTTAGTGCCTACACCCCTGGATATAAGTTTAATTTGATTAGAGATTATGGTGTAGACAATCAATTTCTTATATATCGAATATGCATAACTTGTGATCACATGGATGAATTGAAGCTTGTTGTTTTGAACAACAATTTTTGTGTGCTGAATCTTGTTCATTGTGAGAGAAAAATAAAATTTAGTGATCATTCAATGCCGTGGGATTGGATCATATACCCTCTTGTCCCACCTCAATGACATGTGAGAGATGAAAATAAAAAATTTAGTGATCATTCAATGCCTATGTGCTCATCTCTTATTGCACCATCTAGCATTGACAATCTGAATAATGAAGTTGACGTATGCAAGAACTTACAAATATTTTCACCCCTACTAGATGAATTTACTATGGCTCGATTGAAATCTGATTATATGGATGAACATTGTTTGATTCCAAAAGTTGTAGCTTTGCCCATATGTGTTACCATTGCAAGTTTACAACTTCAAGAATTTGAATTGCATATGAGAAATTTTGTTTTTCTCATTAACATATATGATTATTCTTGGGATGATAATATAATGAGCTTTTATGATCGCTGTTGTTTTATAATACTAACTGTGCAACAACGAAGAACCGTTAAATCAGATGACATATACATATACCATGCATACACCTTGGCTTCTTTGTTATCATATTTTTAGCTTATGAAAAGCCAATAACGGCTTTGTTTTCAAGAAGAGGAGGATGATGAGGACCTGACCCCTATATATACAACTATACATGGTTATCAAGTCGTCGACTAGTCGACAAGTCGCCGGAGAAGCACCGACTAGAGGCGGCGACTCGACTTGCGCCGGCAAGTCGGGCGACTGGTCAACTAGTCGTCGACTTGTCCGTCGACTAGTCGACCAGGCGGCGGCAAGTCGGGCGACTTGGGAGGAGGGACATGGCGCCCGGCTGTCAGAGGCAGTGTCCAAGAGATAAGAGGGAGTGATGGAGGTAGGGTAGTCAGGGGCTCACGCTGGACTCGGAGGCAGCTCCAGATCGAGGGAGTCCGGGGCTCACTGACTCCAGATCCAGCCGCCGCCGCCGCCCTCGGAGATAGCTAACACCGCGCCGCCGGTCTTCGTCGCCATCACCCTCTCCCTTCGTCGGAGGCTCGCAGCAGCTCCCGTCGCCCTTGGCCACCGTCCCGCCTCCATCCCCGTCGTGGCCGTGGCGCTCCGGATCCAAGTATGCCCCTCCGTCTCCATCGTGGTTCCCTTCCCGGCCTCCACCTCCATCCTCGGCACCCCCTCGGCGGTTCTACCTCCCTCGGCCTCTCGGCCTCCACCTCTCCTTCTCCCCTCTCGGCCGGCGGTGACCCGGCCTCGGCGGTGCCGGGGAGGGAGAAGGGAGCTTGGGTCGCCGTCGGGAGGAAGTCGCCACCGGGAGGGGGAGGGGGAACTCGAGTCGCCGCTAGGAGGGGAGCGTTGACGCCTAGAGATCGGGAGAGGGAGGGGCCGAGGGAGGGGGCGTGGGGAAAAGGGGGAAATCGGGCAAAGGAATGGATAGTGTGGATATAGATAGGGAATTAGGGTCATAGGGTCCATCTGCTAGTGTACATATGAAGTCAAAACTTTGATGGATATGTTCCTTTTTAATCCATTCTCCCAGTATTTGAATAGAATTGTATTAATTACATTATTGTAATGCAGAAGCGCAAAAAAAAATGGCAAGTACAAGTATTGCATCCTCCGAGGTTGTGTATGATCCAAAGACCGATCCAAAACGGAAGGCTAAGTCTAATGATCTGGGATGGAAGTATGGCTTTTGGCCAGTTATTGGCAATCGAAATTTGGTCCAATGTTCGCTTTGTGATCGGAAGGTATAGGGAGGAATCAAAAGGTTTAAAGAGCATCTTGCAGGTGGGTTTGGAGATGTTCAAAAATGTTCCAAGACTACAACAGCAATCATGAAAGAGATGCGAGATGCTTTGTGGAAGTACAAGAAAGGCAGACCACTTTTCCTAGATTGTGATGCTGAAGGAGAAGATGAAGATGTGAGTGTGTTAACAACCGACAAGGAGTCACAAGCCTCTGTTGTGCAACCAAGTTTTGGGACAGCCGACATGTGAGTGTGACAACAATCGAAGATGGTGATAGAAAGAACATGGATGCACTACTAATTTAGATGAGTTCGAGATGGATGGCTTTTGAGAGATAAGAGTTGGACATGTTATTGTTGTGGATTTATGTTACATCATTAGACTCTAAGCTTGTAGACTTATTTTATTGTCGTGGACTTATGTTGGCTATGTTGTGCTTATTATGTTGCTCATAATTCATGTCGTATGAACAGTACCGGTCGACTAGTCAGACGACTAGGTAACTAGTCGGCAAGTCGGTCACTAGGAGGGTAGTGTCTAAATACAAGAGCTCGTACGTTTCACTTAAATTATCAGGTGAGCTCGTTTTTAGGAGTGCTTTTATATTATATGAACTATATGATACTACCTAATGATGAAAGGATATATTTGTGTAGCACCACGTCACTTTGTGTCCAAGTCAAGTAAGAGTTCAAGTTGGATACGTTCTGGAATCCAGTTCGACCTCCAAGACAACCTCAACTTCAAACGAGCATAATTTTCACATACGGACTCCGTTTGATGTCTATGAGCTCTTGATTGAAAGCTTATCTCATCCTCTTTCCAATGGATCAGGCCTCACCTTCAAATTCCTCATGTGCACACCGTAATATATCAAAAAAGAAGTTGTATCACCTGTTTGGGCCAAATTGGGCCTTGTAATGCTTGGGTCCAAGGGGAAGATGCCACCCTAGGCGGCCCATACTATTCATGCGGCACAGTTCATACATGAACAGTACTATGAATAGTACTACCCCTTAGGTCTTAGCTATGTGCAGCTCCTCCTCCCCTATTTAAGGAGGTCACACCCTTTAGTTTTCCTCGGATTTTGTTTAGTTAAAAGTTAGCTACTATACAACTTCATGTATTGGCTTGTGTCGACTAGACCAACCATAATACCGCTTTCAGAATCCCAACTTTATCAAATATTTCAATCCTATTTGCAATTTCAGATTGCTTATTATCTTGTTCTTGAGTGTTCTTCGATTGCATACAAAAATAGACCTTTGTGGTTAGGTCAATTGTGCTTCTAGCAAGGTCGATAACAATCTTGGAGTTGGTTCCGCGATTGCCAGCCATATTAGTCGTGTGCGATTGGTAGCCGAATCGTGAGAGTCGTCTCCACCCAAATCGAGTTATCCATCTCACCGAAAGATCGGGACACCCATTATCGTATCAGATCCTCTGTGCCTACAATGGCGAGGTGTGCCTCATGCTCTCATTTGCCCTTTTTTCTTAGACTGAAAGCATTAATGACGGTTGATCCACAACCTTACCCTTCTTTCCACTCTCCTTCGTGAGAGGCTTCATCACTTTGTAGCTGCTAGCATTGGCTTCATGGCCAATAATTGCTACTAGCGTCTGTGAGATGTAGTTCTTCTTTAAAACATCATCTTGAGCTTTCGTAACTTTCATGATGTCAATTAATTTGGGATACTCCTTGTAGCCGTCTTGATGATAGTTGCATGTAGATTGCACCGCATTCGGGTGAAAGGTAGATAGAGTCTTCTCAATCTTCTGTTCATCCGTGATTACCTTATCACAGAGTTGAACATTGGTACAAATTCTGTACAAATTCTTACCATGCTAGGTCAGTTCTTCGAACTACTGGTTCGTGATGCTAGTTATCTTCATATTCATGCAAAGAGTATATAAGATCACCGCTGGTAAATTTCATAAAATGGTTGCAAAATTCTCATAATATTCCTGTATTATTATATGCATTTTTAATGATTTACTTCTATTTTCAGTAATTAAAAGCAATATGAACAATCACAGATAATCAAAATAGTAAATACAATAAATAAATTGCATAGAAATAATAATAACAATGTTAAACATACTTCAAAAGTTCAAAATTATTCAAAAATTTGAATTCCCAAGTCCCTATTCTGCTGCAATATGGTTTTTCGGAGAATTATGCAATTTCCAGAGGTTAACACGCAAACTTTTAGTGTAGAGAAAAATTTACGCGCAATTTTTAGAATTTCTAAGGCCCTTTTTGCAAAATTTTCCTCACCCGCGTAATTTTTCTCAAAATTTTTAGAATCACGAGGGTCTCTTTTACAAAATTTTAGGATTTTCCACCACCTCCATCTGTTTTTCTTTTTCAGTTTTCCATTTTTTTTGAAAAATGGGCCGGCCCATTCCTTTTTGGCCCATTATATTCCCGTCAATGGGCTGACTTGGCCCAAAGCCTCACCCGGCTTGCCCCGCCTGCGTCTTAAGTGTTCCCTAGCTATTGATTTCAGTGGCGGCGGCGCGTTCGGGGGCGGTAGTGGCGGTGCTACCCTTGCAGAGACGACGGTCGGTCGGGAGCTGGTGAGCCGGCGGGCGTGCTTCGAGGCGGCGGCGCGTGGGCATGCGGTGCCGGCGCTGGAGGCGGTTGCCGCTTCAAGGCGGCGGCGCGTTGTGTGAGGAGGCAGCCATGGCGGTGTGAGGGCAGCCGCAGTGTGTCAAGCTCGCGCGGGTGGCCAACTTTGAGGGCGCGCCTCGGCCGGCGGGAGCCCGTATGAGGGCGGCTTGGAGCCAGCGGCGCATGAGCCGGGCGGCGGCGCACGATGCGGTGGAGGTCATGCGGGATAGGAGAGCTGGCGGGAGCCCGTGCGAGGGCGACTTGGAGCCAGCCGTGCGTGAGCCGTGCGGCGGCGCGCGATGCGGTGGAGGCCGTGCGAGACACGAGGGACGGCGGTACATGCAGGCGAGTCGACGCAAGCGGGCGCATCCTTGGCGGTGGCTTCCGGCGGCGGGGTGCGAAGCTCGTGCGGCGGCTTATTCAAGTGCGGACGGCCGGTCGGCGCATGCGGGCGCGGTGGGCTTGCTTGCATAGGGCAACGCGAACGTCCAACGACGCTTTCGGTTGCACGCTGGTGTCGAGGGCGTCACGGCCGTGCAGGGCCGCTGACGGTGCGACCATGCGGGGCCGAGGCTGTCACATGCTACGTGTCCGTGTGAGGGTCGACTGCGTGGTGGAGTGGCCATGCGGGGCCAACGGCGGCAACGCGGTGGCGTCGATCGCTCGCCCGTGCGGCGTAGCGCGGTGTGTGCGGCTTCGAGCCAACGGCGCATGTGTGGACGATGCGGTCGCATGGGGCGGCTCCGGCGACGGGGCACAGGCTTCAGGTCGATTTTTTTCCTTTTACTATTCATGCAATGCAATGTAGTACAATCAATGCAACATCCCTAATTTGCAGAGTTTTTAAAAGATTTCAATTTTTTTTTAAAAATAACCATTTGGTTTAAATTGCAAAAGCTTAAATTGAAATTTAGAAATCCAAAAACCATTTAATTTGAATTAATCCAACTTCAATTAAATTAAAAAGTTAGTTTATTTGAGTTTTTTGATTTTATTTGTATTTTAAGTCTTTTCTTGCTTTTTCTAGATTTTAGAATTTGTTTTTCCTTTGGTTTGAAGTTAAAATCTATTTTATTTGCAAAACTAAAAACTAAAGTATAGTTAAAAGTATTTTTATTAAGTTCTAAATAATTCAAGGAACCTCTGTGAGTTTTCCTAGAATTTTTAGACTCTATTAGCTATTTTCTAAAATCCTTTTTGCTTTTCTGGTATTTCTTTAATCAGAAATGTATTTAAAATCTCATAAAAAGCTTTGGGCTGAATCTCCTCTGGCCCATCTTCCCCTCTCCCTCGTGCGGCCCGTTCTGGCCCGCGTCTGCTTGCGCCGCGCCCCCCTCGCCTACCAACCGTTCGATCTTGGATGGACGGCTCAGATCGCGTCGCACGATTCGGAGGTCCGAACGCCCCGTTCTTTTTGAACCATCCGATTGAAATCGAACGACTCACCTTCATTGCCGCGCTCACGCGCCTCTCTCTCGCTCTCGCTGACTGGTGGGCCCGCCTATCAACCCCCTTCGTCTCCGCGTCGTCTTCTTCCTCCGAACCCCCACCGTCGCGTTCGCGCCACGCGCGTTTTGCGTCGGCCGTGTATGCCCCATCGCCGCCACCCTAACACGTGCAATGAGTGCAGCGTGCGCCGCCGCACCCGCTACCACCACCTGCTCTTGCTTTCGCGTCACGTCACATCGCCTGCCAAAGCTCTGCGTCGCGCCAGAGCTCGCACGCGCGCTCCTGCCCGTTGAGGCCCCTCTCTCCAACCTCCCCGCGGATATTTAAAGCGCACTAGGAGCACCTCGACCTCCTCCCTCTTTCCCCCCTTCTCTCTCGCTCTCGCTCTCCTGGCTGCGATCAAAGCTTTTGCTGCCGGCCACCGAAGCTCGTCGCCGCTGTTTGCGCCGCCTCGGAGCCCCCTCCGTCACCTTCGACCCCACCTTCGGCATCGCCCACTCGCCGCCATCCCCGTGTGCGCCTCCCCTTCGCTGAAAGCCCACCGAAGCTCCTCCTCTGCCTTCAACCGCCGCCGCCACCTTTTCTTCCTCGCCGCCGACGACCTTCCCGTGACGACGCGTCCTCAAGACCCTGCGCACTAGCATCACCGCGTCGTCCTCTTCGCGTAGGTGCCCTCACCGGCCACCGGAGCCCAGCCAATCACCGGCGACCATCAGGCCGAGCGCGCCGCCCGCTCGGGTCCGATGTGGCCACACACGTGGCAGCCACGTGCACGCCACCTCAGCGCCACGTTAGCCCTTTAGGCAGCCAGTCAGAAGCCCACGTGGTTTTTCCCAGTTTTTCTTCAGAAAAATAATTCACCCAAAAACAATCCTCAGGGTTGATGTCATGCTGAAGCAATAAATCCCTTTTACTTTAGAAAAATAATTCCAAAAATCAGGAAAATTCCTTTTTCTTGATTTTTAATCTTCCGGAGGCCGTAACTTCTTCGTCCGAGCTCCGATTCGAGTGATTCAAATTTCTAAATTCATATAAAATCCTCCTCTTGCTGTTAGTGCTAGTTTTATATTTATTTTGAATTTATTTGGAGTTGTTTTATTTATTTATCTCTTTTCGCACGTGTAGATTTCGGTGTTTCGAAAGATTTCTCGGACCCGACGACCGAAGCACCTCAACTCTTCAACGAAGGCAAGTCATAGACCTTTGATCATATTGAACCCATTTTACAAAACTATATTGTTTGATATAAACATGCATTGTTAGTTTTATATTAAATAGTTTTGGGACTAGATAATTGCCTAATTGATGTATGCCCCCTTGCAAAATTGCAAATGACATGTAGCCTTGAATGACATGAACCTTTGGACACCATAGGATGGACTATTTTAGTTGGACATTGATAAATTACCAACACGGGTATCGTATTATGCTTAGCCGTGCTATAGTTGTACGTTGGGACTCATGATCACATGATCGTATGAATAAACATGACTAAAGGAATTATAGAATTGTGGTGCAGCCACTATTATTAAAAGATGTTGTGCCAAGGCTATGGTGGTCTTTGGCCGGGTTGAACCGAAAATGTTTTATGCTCAGCGAGTGGGCGGTGGTAAGTGTGGGTGTCGTAAAGCATATTAGGACGTGGATTAGTCTCGCCTGAGCAGCCAACTAAGGATTTAACCTTAAACCATTGATCTGGGTTATACCGTGCAACCACAAGTTTATTTATGGGGTGGACTGGGCCAACTAATTAGCAATGTTTTGATTTGGCTCTATTTGGGGTTGAAAAACGGTGCAAAAGGGGCATGAATCTGGCAGGAGTAAAACTCGTTAGAAGTGAATCCTTAGCGAGCAGAACCGAATCAAAAGAGAGCTTTGTAAAAGCCTCGTGATAATGACTTAGTCGCACACCTTCTGCAGTGTGTCAGACGGACATTACAAGTCAATTATCTCTTGTGGGTAAAGCCGTACAACCTCTGCAGAGTGTAAAAACTATTCGAAAAGTCGTGTCCCCAGTTATGGACGTGCCCGGAGATTTCACGCAAGGGGTAGAAGTTTTCATTAAAATGGTGGGAATGATGGTTTGGATGAAATGGTTGGGATGATCTCTAGTTGTTTCAAAGAACTGAATTACTTATATATTAATCTTTTAAGTTGTGCTTTTAATCTACTTATTGTATTTACTGTCAATAATGTTTTCCGCAAAACGGCCATAAAGCTATCCTTGTCTAGCCTCGCATGAAAAATAATTGCATATATTTTCTTATGACTTGCTGAGTACATTCAAAGTACTCACGGCTTGCGCCCTGTGTGATTAATCCCTACAGGAGTACCAGGGAACTCAGAGTATTATGAAGAGGAGTATCTTGAAGACTTTGCAAACTATGTCGCATACTCCACTCGATTGCCTGTGGGCATGTCATGTGACCATCACGAGATATTTTGTTTCCGCTGCAAGTTATCTTTTGGTGTTGAGCACTGCGTGGCAAACTCTGTAAGACTTGACCATAAAGTTCTTTTGCTACCAAGTAATATTAATTTGTCCGCTTCATCGTTATTTTGTTGTATGGTTATGATCACATCTATGTTGTAACTGTGCGAGCTAGCTACTGATCTGGGACTAGTTCAAAATGCACAGATAATCCTGGGGTTGCATACTCGGGGTCCCGATAATCAACATCTGTTATTTCATGCATCCATGTTAGGCCTGGTCACCGACTTCAAGTCTGCTCGCGGTAGGTTAGAACGGATTTGGAACTTTCAATCTACGGTACAATCGACATCCATTTTTTCATGCAATCTACCGATCGATATTGTGCCGGCGACTTCAAGTCGGCTCGCGGTAGATTAGAGTGGATTTGCGTCATAGAAAAATAATCTAGAAAGCAACAATTGCGAAATTTAAAGCGATCTAGAAAGAAAACGATTCAATCTACGAGCGTCGTTATTCGACGGTTGCCTTTCGATCCGAGGAGAGTCGATCGTGCTGATAACGTGTTGAGGAACCGTCACTGACGAGTCCAGTCCGAGCGATTACCTCGAAGACAAACTCAGAATGGTAAGAACAATATAAGAACACAAAAACAAAATAGTAGATTGAATACAGAGATATAATAAGACTTCAGGCTTCTCTTTATTACTCTTCTCAATACTGTAGTACAATTGTTTCTTAACACTATCTAATATACAAAATTTTAAGTTCCACAGGATCCCTGAGAATCCAAGTGCCATCGAAAAAAAAGGAGGATTGTCTGGTTTTTTACAATACATTGCATATCGTGTTCCTCAACTGAATTTCCTATTTCGCCCTTGCCTTGAAAGGATCGATCCAAATCAAATCAACACTGGACCGTATCGTGTTGATACAGAGGTGGCCATATGCCCGGCAGCAAGCAGGCAAGCAGCACGGACTTCAATCACTTCATGCCTTCATGGACGGAGCGCGCGGCCACGGAGGGAAGCTCGGCTGGTTCGGTGGTCTCAAATGGCTTGCATCTGTTTCACTGTTTGGTTCATCCAACCAACATATCAAAGGAGCAAAAATAACTCGAGCGGGATATATATAATATATAATATCATAAAACTAGGTGACATTTTGTCGGTTGTCATGTTTTGAAGTGACATATATATCTGATTTTGCCCTTCAGATTAAGCACCGTAGTGTAGATCCATAACTTTTTGTGTGCTTGAAATCTCTACAATACAACTATAGTGACAAAGCATCGGGGAAAAAAATTATAGTGACAAGGAAAGGAGGATCTGAACAAAAGCGACATGAGTCCTTCACCCACACGACACCACCGTGCGCGACTCGAACTCGAACCCGAACCCAGACACTGACCTCGAGTGTGTCTCTTGTTCCCTCGTGGTGATCGAGTAGAACTAACCACTAACCAACCAGTCGCCTCCTCCTCACTTGTTTGATGCCGTTTAACGTAATTAATAATATTTAATGACATTTAGCAACATTTAGCAACAATTGATGACTATTAACAACGACTAACACAATTGACGAGAACTACCGCAATTAACGAGAACTATCGATATTGACCGAAATTAACGAAAATATATACCGTAAACAACGTTATATATTGTTATAATCCAATTTCCCAAATTCTTAGCCAACATAAACACTAAAAAAAAACAAGACTAGCAGCACCGACAAAAATCAGTCACAATAATCAGTTATTCAACTTAGTCACTAACTGATACAAGGATTCTTCCATTCAAACAGCATTCAATACATACAGTCTGCAAATCATTCATCTACAAATTCAGAGACAATGAGAACATGCGTACATTAAGAGATTATACGTTCATTCATTCATTCAGACAAATTACATGACTTTCAATCGTGCCTTTAGTACAATGATCATGCAATACAAAAGCACCACCAGCTACATCCATCAATTTAAAGCAAATCACTCGAAATCCAGATACAAACCATACAGTACATTACAAAAATGCTAAACAATCACTAAACTGAGAACCAATTATAACTGTGCAGTCCATTATAGCCGTCAAGCAATTAGAACTAAACTTCTTCTACCTGCATCAAAGAATTTAGCTTCATTTGTTCTTTCTTTCTTTGTCAAGAAAATGAAAGAATGACCAATTACTAGTAAAGAATGACCAATTACTAGTATGCCTAGATTCTGAAAATGATGTAAGCAATGCTAGTACCATGTGTTCTCTATTTCATTACAAAGATCATGCTAGGACATGCTTCATGTTAATGCCATAACAGAAGCAAAAATATGTTGAGGTCAAGAAAGTGAAATGTTGATAAGTCACTAGCAATAAATGTAACTCTTATTAGTACCCCGAAATCCCTGTTTCTTTATAAAGCTCGATCAAGCTTCCGTGCACTTTTATCAAGCTCGATCAAGCTTCGGGAAGCTAAGATTGCCTGCGGCACGAGGTCATGACATGCACGGGCATAGACAACCCGCACAGCTTCCGCTGCCGCATCCTGCACCTCCATTGGGTTCAGTGGTGCAAGCAAGTAGTGGCCAAGAACCCTCATCACAAGCTCCTCAACCGAGCCACCCTCATCCAAAAATTCCAAGCTCGATGACCAACAAGTGAGGTAGAACACCGCACTCATCATCGAATCGATCAGCATCACGAATGAGTACATGAGGACAAGCCCCTCGACGAAGGCCAACACAATCTGAATTCATGAATCAAAATACATGAATCAAAATGCACCATGCTCCCCTCATACTTTGAAGGAAGCCGAGGATGAAGGGGGTGTCGTGGTGGAGGTCACTGGCAATCGCGGCCGAGGGGGGAAACCAAGGTGCTGCAGTGTCAGGGTCGGTGTGGGGTCAACATAGGGGGGCAGCTCGATGGGGAAGGGTGGTGGAGGTGGCAGGGGAGGGGAGGAAGAAGGGGAGACGACCTAGGGTTTGGGTGGTGGCGGCTAGGGTTTGGAGGAGGGAGCCGGCGGGAGAGGACGGCGACGACCATTGCGTGCGGAGGAGGAGGACCGAGGGCGGAGGAGTTGGCGTGTCGGGGGCGAAGGAGGAGGAGGTCGGGCTTGGGGGAGGAGACGCCACGTTGAGGGAGAAGGACGACGGCGGCATGAGCCGACAAAGGGGAAAGAGGCCAGAGGCGCCGAGGTAGGCGCGTGCGTGAGGAGGCAACGCACGAGAGGAAGAGGCGCACGGGCATGTGGGGTGGGGGCGCTAGGGTGTTGGAGGCAGCCGGGGGTTATATGGGATTGCATTTTGCGGGTAATTACCCTCGAACTTTGGGGGTAATTTGGGAAGTGGGTTTGCGGGAAGCTTCCGCATGTTGTAACCTAAGCGGCGGCGCGAAAAGCGGTCTGAAGCTTTGTCGTTTGTTTGACCACGGTTTTTCAAGTAAAGCCGGAAAGTGAAACAAATTTGGTTCTTTTTATTAGTTTCATTGACTTGAGTAAAGCCAAATGTCAAATGCCCCATGTCAATATTTCTTCATAATAGTTATGTAAGTTGCCCTTTTCTTTCCAAATTACTATCTGTGGTTAACGAAATAATATAGATATTACTTACAATTATATAATCCACCCAATTAAAAAGTGCTAAGCTGTAGGGTAACAGATTTTTTAGTGCTCTTTAGAACATCGCTAGAAATGTTTGATTAGATCATGGTTGCTGAGATGAGCGTCTATCACACATTGATCTATGTATGCGGTAGAGTACTTTCCCCATTGTTTAGGTTTAGCTGATTTAGCCACTTTTTTATTTGTAATAGCAAAAGTAGCCACCGCTTGCACGAAATTGCAAAAATAATACTGCAGTAGATCACCTATAGTGCTCCTGGACCGCTGTGGGTTCCTTTCGCACTCTCAGAACGCTGCATGCGCTTGCCGTGTTTTTGCATTTTTGTTGTCCTTCAGTGATTAGGGTTTTTGTCTTCTAGTGACTAGTGTGTATGCATTGCAACCTTCTGCAAATTGAATGTGTGGTAGGTTCCTACCACGCTTAGGGAGCGGGATACGTAGCCACATCCTACGGTTTAGGACCGCGGCAGACAAGATCCTGCGGTCCGGATCTGCGGCAGGCACGTGCAGCGATCCGAGTGCGCGGCGGGATGCAGATGCGGTTCAAGAGCACGGTAAGAGATACGTGGCGCCTACCTAACCTATCTGGTACTATTTTTTTTATCAATTCGAACGCATGGGACTACATATAAATTGTTTTTAAAAAACGGCCAAATGAGAAAAACAAAAAACTCCCTGTTGTTGCCATTTAGCAGTTATTCGCTAGCTGTGCTCTCCCAAAAGCGGTCGTCGCCTCCACCTCCCTTCAAAAGCTTTCAATTGGAATTTTAAACCTTGCAATTAGAAATTTGAACTAACAACCAGAAACTTTCAACTGAAAATTCAGCTTTCAGTTGGGGATTTCGAACTTTCGCTCGGAATTAGTCTTCTTATGAAACGACTAATGACAGGCCAGCAGCCGACGGCAGCGATGAAGCTGGATCCGGTTGGAACAATGGTCGGGGAGCATGTAGGACAAGGAGCCCACACAAACGCAGGGAGCTGTTGGCGAAGTCGGTGATGGCACGTAGAACAATTCTACAATTTCGGGACACGAGAGTGAAGTAGCGCAGAAGGGGAATGCCCGCATAGGTTCGCAAGTTAGCAAATCGTTGTGGTAATAAAAAAAGATGGCATGGTGAGGGAAAACCTGATTCCATTCGTAAAACTGAACAAAAAGAATGAAACGAACTGCTCAAACTGAACACCACATAAGATTGGCCACCATCGCTTTAGATCGATCGCTACCATACCTGAAATTGCTCAATAAACCCTGGGTTGCTCTACCTTGCGGCCGGCCTTTCGCACGGATGCCTGCAACTCCGGCGCCATGTGTCACCAGAAAAGTATGATGTCAGACAACCATAACTTAGTTTTAGCCCGCCAACGTTTGAAGTTGGCGTCAAACATAGTTTTAGCCTGCCATCGTTTGAAGTTGGTCCGGCTTAACGACATCTGACGATAAATCCATTTCTTGAAAGCCTAGTTTTCTGAATTGCTGTAAATAATGTGGTTTTAGCAAACATTCAGATTTAATCCCAGCATAATATAAAGATATTAAAGCATAATTCCAGCAGAATTTAAATGACCAAATTAATATATACACATGTAATTTCTCCAAATCATCTAAAAAGAATAATATGCTCAACACATACATCATGTGAACAAAACAAATCAGCATAACGCTAAGATTTAATATTTTGATGTTGCTCTCAGATGTAGAGTTGCACAAGATTTTAATCTTGGCCTTCTCACTACTTTAGTCTGTACTCTTTATTAATTGAACATGACAATAGATTCAAACTTTGAGCTCTAACCAATACTTTACTAATCTATCAAAAGATCTCAAAATCAATAGTCTACATAATACACTTTCGGTATGACAGGAGATTAAAAAGATCACAAACTGAACTCTAGATTACCAACAGAACATGATAACTCTCATTGTAAACTGAACACAAAACACAAGTTCAGCAATAAAAGTCTATTGGCTAACAGAAGAGTAATCAAACTAAAATTGCTAGAGATCATCAGAACCAGAAGGTTCAAAACAACTAGTTACTCTCAAAAGTAATAGACTGACAGCAGATCAATGTGACCGTAGCGAGCAACACAATAGAGCTCAAGTATGAAGTAATTATCAAGTCAATTTCAGTATATAACCATTATCATCACAGAGCAGAAAACTGACCCCACATATATCTCTTTGCAATATCTCCCAGTGCTAGGCACAATGATCAACACAATCACAGATCAAATATATCAACTAGCATAGCACATATATATGCAAAGTGATACTCAACAATTGGAATATAGAAATACTCACAAAGCCGATGGTACTCGAAACCACCGAGAAGAAATAGCAAGGCACGTCAATAGACCTTCAATCATGATCCAACCGTCCAGTTTGTGGGTGGCATTCGGACTGTCCAACAGGGACCTTCAATCGTGGCCGTCCAATATGAATCTACGGGCTTAGGATCTTCTCTGTTGTTTTATAAGCACTAGGGCTTTGTGATCTCTGTCGTCCGTGATAAATCCAACGGTCGACAATCACCCAAGTATATGCTCTGGTCGTCTTCTACCTCACGCCGTACACTTCAACAGTAGGAGGTATGGCCTGTCACCTCGTGCGCCCGTTAACGTCTCGCTGGTAGGGGCAGTAGCGGCGTGGCAGTGCTTTCGGCTCAAAGCCGTGTCTCGCGCTGTTCCCGCCATTCCTAGCCCTATCATAGTCCTGAGTCGCCATAGATCGTCTCGGGCCCCCCTTCCCTTATGTCGTTGCTCACTGATCCCTTAATGCCCCCAAGGACCTCCTTTGGACCTCTTCCACTCACAAACACCTCCAGCTCATTTGTGTTGTGGTTGAGTCCAACCACAGCGAGCACTCCTCTCCGCAATTGATGCCTTGAGAGCTCCTTCGGTGATTGGGTGCTCCAGTGGTTCAAATCTGAATATTTTCCTATCCCTTGGAGCCCTCGTGCCTCCGATCGATTCCCCTAACTTGATTTTGGTTTCCCTTCACAGGAACTCCTTAATTTCAAGTTTGGAATCTTGGCGGCAGAGAGAGGATTTCATCGTCTCCAACTCTGGTGAGTATCTCCGTCCTAATACCTTGGTCCTGATCCACCTTTGGACCACCGCGATCCTATCCTCATCATTCTTTTTACCTCTGGCAGCCACGAGCACCTTGTCGGTATCGTCTTCTCCGCCTCCGCAAGCTGCTCGTGATAGCTTTTCTCCGACCTCCACCTGAACCTCCTCGGTATCTGGTGAGTTCTCTTTGTCCCCTTAGTGCTTAAGGACCAGCTAGTTTAGCTCGAGGTGAAGCTTTTCGCTGTTTGGATCTTGCAGAAAACCACCTCCGCTCCTCTCACGGCTCATGGCGTTCTAAGCCGACTCGCCGTTTAGAATGGTACCCTTAGGTCCGCAATAGTATTGTGTATGTTCTGGTCTATTTGGCTTGCGCGCGTCGTTTATCATCGCCGCGACGAGCCGGAGACCTTGACGTCAGGTTCTGTACCCTTGTCGTGAAATCGACAAGTCCTAGGACCTCCCTCTCGTGTAATCTCGACCGTTAAGGTCACTCCAGATTAGACCTGTACCGTTGGATGCGTTCTTTGAAATCTTCAAGCCTCTGGACCTCCCTAGATGTAATCATAGCCGTTTAGATCACCTCCAAATTAGATACGTACGCAGAGGGCTTTCAGTGTAATTTCTAAGTCCCAAGACCTCCTAGAGTAATCTCGTAGTTAAAGACCTCCTCAGATTAGCTCTTGGTCGCGAGATCCCTCTCTGTTAAAACCTAGCGCCAGGACCTCTCCTTTTGTTTTGATCCTAGCCGTCCAGGACCACCACAGTTAAATCTGGCCGATAGGACCACTTCTGCAAAAAGACCTCTCCATGGTCATTTTGCAAAGACCACCTATACCACCCTCGGGTCCTCTTGGTAAAGCCACCCTGGTCCTTTACAAAGAAAACCCGCTCAGGACCTCTTAGGCGCAATCCTAGCCGTTCACGACCTCCTCGGATTTAGATCTGAGCGTTAGACCTCCTTTGTAAAATCCTTAGTCTCAGGACCTCCCTCCGCGTTGATATTGACTGTTCAAGACCTCCCTAGGTCTAATCTGAGCCGTCTAGTTCTCCTCCGATTAAAACACTATCGCTTAGGACATGTCTGAGTAGATCTTGGCCATCCAAGACCACCTCGTGTTAATCCCAGCCGATCAAGACCTCCCTCTGGAGATCTTGACCGTCTAGGACCTCATCCTTTAGATCCGTATCTTTAGGACCTCCTCCTGCGGTCTAAGCCGTTAGATTTAGATCTAACGAGGCTAGACCTCCTTCCTCGATTTAAAGCCTTAGGACCTCCTAGTGCTCGGGACCGCGGATCTCGATCCGCGGTCCACGACCTCTGATAAGCGCGAGGACCTCCTTTGTGTGCGTTGTGCATGCACCGGTCGTGGCCGTTGGATCGGATCTCAACGGTCGGACCTCCCGATCGGGAGGAGGTCTTTTGTGCGCGTAGCCGAGGTCCGTGGCGTGCGATGAAGGATCGACGGCCCACGACCTCTCCTTTTTCCTTCAGTTCATTTGGACCTCCCGAGAGCTCAAATTTTCTAAGTCTTTTATTGTTTCAAATTTCAAAAGTGCATAACTTTGTCATTTTAGCTCCTTTTTGAATGATTCCAGTTGTTGTAGCTCTGTTAGAGAATGAACTTTAATCTGAGAATGAATTTAGGCACTGTTATGTAGCAGAAAATGATAGAAACTGCATGATCTTGTTTTAGTGAAAATAGTGGCTTAGAAATTCATTGAAAATTTGTTAAATGCATAACTTATTCTCTGTAATCCCAAACTGAGCAAACTAAGTTTTGTTAAAACCCACTAGGAATGTCTGTAATATAGAATAGGTCTTCATATGATCCTTGCCACTTTCAAATTAATGATTCACTAGTTTTAGAACTTAGAAAAATTATAACTAATTCATTTCAACACCAAATTGTGCAAACTCAGCTTTGTCTTCTTTATTAGGATAACCATATCTACCTACCATAAAAATTTCAAGTTCCAGACCATTCTAGAAATTTTCGCCATAAACAGTAACCGAAATTAATTTAATTATGATTTTTCAGGCTGAGAGAAGTTGTTTAGGGCATAACTTTTTCATGCTAAGTCCAAATGAAGTGTTTCTTGTTTCTAAAATTGTCTAAAATCAGCCCCTAGCTTTTGTAGAAATTTCATGTGATTTGGATGTTCTTTGCTGTTGAGTTCCTTTTGGTGTTCTTCGTTCTTATCAGTTTTTATCGCCTTTTCACGTTAGGTTTCGAAGAAAACTTTGAACCTGAGCACTCCCCTCTGCAGCAAGACACATCCCAGCAAGGCAAGCAGTTTGATCATGTTAATCCCAGTATTTTAAGTATTTATGTTGTTTACAAATTCTACGTAATTGCATTGCTATTTTGTGTTAACTATTGTCGTTAGTTGACCTAGTAGATGCATTACCTTAGGCAAATGATTATTCTCTACTACCATGAGCCTAGGATTACTTGCTGTGATTTAGAGTTCGTGGATGAGCTCTTGTCACTTAGTAGTTTGCGAATTAATTGCTTAGCCATGCTTAGCTTCGGTAGAAATGGGCGGTTATCGACTTGTCGATAACTTTGATCACATAAAACTTATTATGATTTATGATTTCAGCCTTGTGCCATGTCTACTTATGAAAACTAAAACTGAAAATAAAATGATTTAGACTTGGGCACAATGGTATGATTGGTGTGATTATGGATGTGACTGGAATGGTGCCCGGGTCAACAAGGACCGAACATTTTGTTACACTAAACCAAGCATTTGTGCGTGCTAACCACACTAGAGGTATGAGACCTCTCTTGACTTAGTACTTTGGCGTGTATTGGCTTGCGTGGGAGTCACGGGAGGGATGGTGTTGGGAGCATTGTAGTGTCAGAAAGACTTCACCCGTGATAGGGTTTGTTGTCTTTCGGCTTGCAATGTAAGCATATGGCTTTCTATCCATACGAGCGGCTCGTAGTCAATGCACAATATTGGAAAGCGTCTCGTAGGACTTAGCGGTGCGGTATGCCTTCGGTAGTGTGCTTTGTGGTTTAAAGGCGATGCAGTGTGGGTACATTGATACACCTATTTGGGTTAAAACTATTGAATAGCCTCGTCTAGGTTATGGACACGCTTGGCAAGGTCTTTCAAGAGTTAGACTACAACCTTTTAATTAAAACTTGATGGGTGGTGCGAATCGAGGATTAGTGCTATGTTGTGGTGGCTATTGGGATAGTCACTTCTAGGTGGTTACTTGTATTTATCATTGTTTTCATTTATTACTTTCAACGATTGAATTTATTTGTAAACTTGCTTTCAAATGTATTACATTATTGCAAATAAAGTTGGCTTTGTGCAAAATGAGACATACAACCTCCACCTAAATAAGCTTGCATGTAGTTTATGAATAGGTGCCGCTATTCTACACGTCGATCTTATGAGTACCTTTGTGTACTTATCTTGCTTAAATGTAATTGTTGCGAGGAAGAAGGTGAGCTTGAGGGCCTCACCGTGAGTTGTCTTTGTGGTAGCTACGAGCGTCTAGCTTGGCGGCGATCGGTTGCCTTGTGGGTGGTGTGGCTAACCTGCGACTTTTGTTCTAGCCATCTTATGGCACCTTTGCTTCCATTGTTATTCTTGTTTATTGTGCTATTTGGCGGTCGGCTCTTTTGTAATAACTTTACTTTATGCATGTCGTTGTTGAACTTAGTGATAAATGTTGTATGGAAATGATGTGTAATTTTGTGATGATGTGCATATCTGCACTCAGGAAGCATATGTCCATCAAGACTTGGAATGTTTAATTAGTAATGCTAGAACCATTTGGAGGTTAAGTGTTACTAGTTAAATATTCGGTCCTCACAAAGTTGGTATCGAGCCATCTTGACCGAGAAAACCCCGAGCTTGATGCGCTATAGGATATTTTGAAAACTTACTTTCAAGCAGTTCATGAAAATTTAAGTAAGTTCTCAGATTTTACTCCTTACCTATCTTAGCTTGCTCATCTCACCTTAATCTCACTTAAGTTTTGAAAAAGTTGTTCCTCTCTTCCTTTCAAAAATTAGCTTCTATCGATTAAATTGGTTTTGGGAGAACCATGAGAGCTTGGAGAAAGAAATTTGGACAGCTAGCTAGTAATTAGTATAGGAGGTAGGAAATGAGAGCTTAATTCAACTAAAACTTGAGGGAATGAAAGGGTAAGAAGTGATATGAAATTAGCTAAATGCCTATACTCTATTAGGTGGTTATACCTTGATCTTTGGGCTGTTTTGAGCTAGAATTTAGTTCTGAAATTTTGGGTCTTCTCAAACGATTACTCGTTCTTCCATCCGGGTTAGTCGTTTCGGGAAGTTGATTTGGCGACTTTTGGTCTTGTGCTCTTTGGTGGTTATTCTCGAGCCCTTTTAATTGAGTTTGGATTTCTTTGCCTTTTGATCTCGGGCTTGTAGCTAACTTGTCTTAGTGAAACAGGATGGTTGGAGGGACCCGCAGTCACCGGAATCAGCCAGGTAGTCCCGAAGA
This sequence comes from Ampelocalamus luodianensis, assembly GCA_036346255.1. Classification (NCBI taxonomy): domain Eukaryota; kingdom Viridiplantae; phylum Streptophyta; class Magnoliopsida; order Poales; family Poaceae; genus Ampelocalamus; species Ampelocalamus luodianensis. Next base: position 78,844,401 of record CM070621.1, read on the forward strand.
GGAGCTTCCCCCTCCTCCGACCATGGCTGAAGTCCTCATGCAGATCGAACGCAACCGTTCGGAGGACCGCAGGGTGTTGGAGGTTATCGCGAGGAACACCTCCACTCCCTCTGGTGCCTCTGGATTCGGAGGAGGTGGCCATCAGTATCGTGGGGGACTTGCGGAGTTCCTTCGCACGCAGCCTCCCACCTTCTCCCGGTCCGAGGATCCCTTGGACGCAGACGACTGGCTGCGTCTGGTTGAGCGGAAGCTCAATGTTGCTCAGTGCCAGGAGCAGGAGCGGGCACTTTTCGCATCCCATCAGTTGGAGGGTGCGGCACTCTCATGGTGGGAGAACTTCCTCGCCATGCAGCCCGCGGGACACGTGGTCTCGTGGGAGGAGTTCAGGTCAGCTTTTCGTCGGGCCCATGTCCCCGCCGGCCTGATGAAGCTGGAGAAGAAGGAGTTTCTTGCGCTCAAACAGGGGCGCAAATCTGTGACTGAGTACCTCCACGAGTTCAACCATCTCGCGAGGTACGCTCTGGCCGAGGTGGCCACCGATGAGGCTAGCAGAGAAGTTCATAGAGGGCTTGTCCGAGGAGCTTGGACAAGCTCTCTATTGGACTTCCGACTTCCGCACCTTGGTGGACAAGGCCATCGTCGCTGAGCACAAGGCGAGAGCGCTTGGCGAGTCCCGCAAGCGCAAGTGGGAGGCCCAGCGGTCTGCACAGGCCAGCCTTGTTCGTCCTCGTGTTGGGCCAGCACCGGTGGCCCGTCCTCAGGCTTCCCCACCACCGAGGCCTTTGGCGCCAGCTCCACGTCCTCCGCAGGCTGTGATTCAGTCACGTGCGCCTGCGATCCAGCAGCAGGTGTTCCCGCAACCTCGCGCCGGCGCCACCGCTTCATCGCCACAACAAGGGCCACTACGCGAGTAGTTGCTCTAAGAAGACTGGAGCGGCCCCTCGTCCTAATGGAGGACGCGGGCAAGGGAGTGGTCACCCACCTGACCAGAAGACCCCGGGCTTGAGGAGCGGCCGAGTCAACCATATCTCGGTTGAGGAGGCACAGGAGGCGCCCGACGTGGTGTTGGGTACGCTTCTTGTCAATTTGCGTCCTGCTACAGTTTTATTTGACTCTGGAGCTTCACATTCTTTTATTTCGAGGTCGTTTGCTGTTGATAGTGGTCTCCACTGTGTTCCTTTGGGGGTTCCACTACTTATTCGCTCTCCGGGTTCGGAAATGAGAGCTGACCAAGTATGCCGGGACGTTCCTATCCACATTGAAGGAGTGGGATTCTTGGCGAATCTTATCCTACTCGACTCGGCGCACCTGGATGTGATTCTTGGCATGGATTGGTTGTTCCAACATATGGGGCAAATCGATTGTGCCAGGAGGATAGTTTTTATCACCAGTCCTTCAGGTGAACAGGTTGGGTTTCAGGTGAACAGGTTGGGTTTTCACCGCAGCTGCAAGGGCCACATCTTTATGCCCTTGAAGCAAAGCCAGTATTGGAGATTCGCGATGTCCCCACTGTGTGTGACTTCGCGGATGTCTTTCCTGAAGATTTGCCAGCAATGCCTCCCGTTCGAGACCTGGAGTTCGTGATAGAGTTGCTGCCCGGTACCGCCCCTATTTCCAAGAGGCCATATCGTATGCCTCCTAATGAGTTGGAGGAGCTGAAGAAGCAACTAGGTGAGCTGCAAGAGAAGGGTTTCATTCGTCCTAGTTCATCTCCTTGGGGTTTTCCAGTTATTTTTGTGAAGAAGAAGGACAAGACATTGCGTATGTGTGTTGATTACCGTCCGCTTAATGAGGTGACGGTGAAGAACAAGTATCCTTTGCCCCGTATTGATGATCTGTTTGATCAGTTAACAGGAGCACAGGTGTTCTCCAAGATTGACTTGAGATTGGGCTATCATCAAGTCAGGATCAGGGCCGAGGATATTCCAAAGACGGCCTTTGCTACTCGTTATGGTCTTTACGAGTACACCGTCATGTCTTTTGGTTTGACTAATGCTCCTGCTTTATTCATGAACCTTATGAACTCGGTATTCATGGAGTATCTGGATAGGTTCGTGGTGGTATTCATTGATGATATTCTTATCTACTCCAAGAGCGAAGAAGAGCATGCTGAGCATCTTAAGCTTGTGTTGGGCAAGCTGTGCGAGCACCAGCTGTATGCAAAGTTCAGCAAGTGCGAGTTCTGGTTGAAGGAAGTGGTATTCTTGGGCCATGTTCTTTCAGCAGGAGGTGTGGCTGTGGATCCTAGCAAGGTTAGCGATGTGCTATCTTGGGGTTAGCCCAAGTCAGTCACCGATGTGCGTAGTTTTCTTGGATTGGCTGGTTACTATCGCCGCTTTATCGAGAATATCTCCAAGATTGCGAAGCCTTTGACTGAATTGCTCAAGAAAGACAAGAAGTTTGAGTGGTCCATTGCTTGTGATGTGAGTTTTCAGGAGCTCAAGAAGCGGTTGACCTCAGCCCCAGTGTTTGTTCTCCCTGATATTCACAAGAGCTTTGATATCTACTGTGATACTTCTCGTCAGGGTCTTGGTTGTGTCCTTATACAGGAAGACAAGGTAGTGGCCTATGCATCGCGGCAGTTGAGGCCTCATGAACTCAACTATCCTACTCACGACTTGGAGTTAGCTGCTGTGGTTCATGCACTCAAGATTTGGCGGCATTACCTGATTGGTAACCGTTGTGAGGTGTATTCTGACCACAAGAGCTTGAAGTACTTGTTCACTCAGCCAGATCTGAACCTCAGGCAAAGAAGATGGTTGGAATTGATCAAGGACTATGACATGGGTATTCAGTATCATCCGGGCAAGGCCAATGTCGTTGCGGATGCACTCAGTCGGAAGGTGTATTGCAACATGTTGATGCTCCAAGAGCAGCAGCCTACCCTTATTTCAGAATTTCAGCGCCTCAATTTGGGTTTGATCGAGCACGGTTCTCTTGCCTCCTTGGTTGTGCAGACAACCCTAGTGGATCGAATCAAGGCCGCACAGCAGACAGATGTTGGTGTGAGTCAAATCAAGCAGAACATCAAGGATGGAGCAGCCAAGTGCTTTTCAGAGGATGAGCATGGCGTTGTGTGGTTTGGGCAGCGTCTTGTGGTTCCTAAGGTCATGGAGTTGCGAGATTTGATTCTCCGCGAAGCCCATGATTCCCCCTTGTCCATCCATCCCAGGGCTACCAAGATGTATCAGGACCTTCGTCAGAGATTCTGGTGGACCCGTATGAAGCATGAGCTTGCCAAGTTCGTTGCCGAGTGCGACGTGTGCTGTCGTGTGAAGGCCGAGCATCAGCGTCCAGCAGGCCTTCTTCATCCCTTGCCAGTGCCAGAGTGGAAGTGGGATTCCGTTGGCATGGACTTCATCACCGGTTTGCCCCGCTCGTCCAAGGGGAATGATGCTATTTGGGTCGTGATTGACAAAGTTGACTAAAGTGGCACATTTCCTTCCGTCAAGACTCACCGTGTGGGACCTTTGGCGAACTTTATGTCTCGAGGATTGTGAGTCTTCACGGTATCAAGACGATTATTTCCGATCGTGGTGCGTTGTTTACCTCGCGGTTTTGGCATAGTCCGCAAGAGGCTATGGGGACCCGCCTTCATTTGATTGACTTTTCACCTCGGGTGATGGCCGACGGAGCGAGTCAACCAAGTGTTGGAAGATATGCTCGTGCATGTGTTCTTTCCTATGGGAAGAAGTGGGAGAAGTGCCTACCATTTGTTGAAGTTCTCCTACAACAACGGCTATCGTGCCGGTCTTGGCATGGCACCATTTGAGGCTTTGTATGGGAGGAGATGCAAAACCCCATTAAACTGGTCAGAAACTGGTGAGCGGCAGTTTTTCGGCCCAGATTCGATCAATGAGGCCGAAAGTCAGGTCCAGTTGATTCGCGAGCATCTGCGCACGGCCCAGTCCAGGCAAAAGAGCTATGCAGATCGTCGTCGCCGTGAGTTGAGCTTTGAGCCCAATGACTTTGTGTATCTCAAAGTCTCACCTTGAAGGGCCATCGCGTTTTGGTGTCAAGGGCAAGTTGGCTCCTCGCTATGTTGGGCCGTATCGCATCGTCGAGAGTTGGGGCCGTGGCGTATAGATTGAGCGCCGGCTACACTTGAGGTGTGCATGATGTGTTTCATGTATCCCACCTGAAGAAGTGCCTCCGTGTCCCTACTGAGGAAACTCCGTTGGAGGTTCTCGATGTGTAGGAGAATTTGACCTACCGCGAGCATCCTGTTCGCATTCTTGAGGAATCTGAACGGAGAACAAGGAACCGGGTCATCAAGTTCCTTAAGGTTCAGTGGTCAAACCATTCTGAGTATGAGGCAACTTGGGAGCGAGAAGATCGTCTTCGTGCAGATTTTCCTTCTTTCTTCTCCGAGTAAACGGAATCTCGGGTCGAGATTCTTGTAAGGGGGGGGGAGAGTTGTAACATCCCAATTTTGGGCTTGTGTTTCAAATGTAAGAAAATGAGTAGAAATTAAAACTTTTTCTTACAATCATGTATTTCATGTATGTACTAAACAATTCTTGTACAAGAATTATGGAAATACAAAGTCACAAGTCTTTTGATCCAAATCTTGATCTTTCAAAACAACCTTGTCAGATCTGTTGATCATCTCACGGAAATATTTTCCTAAGTTCTTGGGATGGTATGTGACCCTCTGAAAAATTTCACAATTTTTAGAAATTGTTCGAATGTTTTTAGAGGCGATCAAACCTTGAACCAGTACCTTGTAGAATTTTGAAGAAAAATGCATAGCACAAAACCTCTGAAAATTTTACACAAAGTCAATCTTTTAGTGAGCAAGCTCTGTAAAATTTTCAGAATTTTGGAGTTATTCTGCTACCTCAATTAAATCCTCTAAGTCTCGAGTTCATATTTAAAACCTAAATCGGGTTGCTTTGTTCCTCGGTCAAAGTCGGACTCGGGCTCGATGTCAATTGATCGATCGAATCAACTAATCGCACCGGACCCTCGTTATAAGCCCCGCCCATTTTCAACCATTGGATCATGATCCAACCGTCCAGTTTGTGGGTGGCATTCGGACTGTCCAATAGGGACCTTCAATCGTGGCCGTCCAATTTGAATCTAAGGGCTTAGGATCTTCTCTGTTGTTTTATAAGCACTAGGGCTTTGTGATCTCTGCCGTCCGTGATAAATCCAACGGTCGACAATCACCCAAGTATATGCTCTGGTCGTCTTCTACCTCGCGCCGTGCACTTCAACGAAGAGGAGGTATGGCTGTCACCTCGTGCGCGGGTTAACGTCTCATTGGTAGGGACGATGGCGGCGTGGCGTGCTTCGGCTCAAAGCCGTGTCTCGCGTTATTCCCGCCATTCCTAGCCCATCCACGATCTGAGTCGCCATAGCTCGTCTCGGGCCCCCTTCCCTTGTGTCGTTGCTCACTGATCCCTTAATGCCCCCAAGGACCTCCTTTGGACCTCTTCCACTCACAAACACCTCCAGCTCATTTGTGTTGTGGTTGAGTCCAACCACAGCGAGCACTCCTCTCCGCAATTGATGCCTTGAGAGCTCCTTCGGTGATTGGGTGCTCCAGTGGTTCTAATCTGAATATTTTCCTATCCCTTGGAGCCCTCGTGCCTCCGATCAATTCTCCTAACTTGATTTTGGTTTCCCTTCACAGGAACTCCTTAATTTCAAGTTTGGAATCTTGGCGGCAGAGAGAGGATTTCATCGTCTCCAACTCCGGTGAGTATCTTCGTCCTAATACCTTGGTCCTGATCCACATTTGGACCACCGTGATCCTATCCTCATCATTCTTTTTACCTCTGGCAGGCCCGAGCACCTTGTCGGTATCGTCTTCTCCGCCTCCGAGAAACTGCTCCGCCGATAGCTTTTCTCGACCTCCACCGAACCTCCTCGGTATCTGGTGAGTTCTCTTTGTCCCCTTAGTGCTTAGGACCAGCTAGTTTAGCTCGGGGTGAAGCTTTTATTTTTTCGGATCTTGCCGAAAACCACCCTCGCTCCTCTCGGCTCACGGCGTTCTAAGCCGACTCCGCGTTGAGAATGGTACCCTTAGGTCCGCAATAGTATTGTGTATGTTCGGTCTATTTGGCTTGCGCCTCGTCGTTTAGATCGCGGCGGCAGCCGAGACCTTGACGTCGAGTTACTGTACCCTTGTCGCGAAATCGACAAGTCCTAGGACCTCCTCTCGTGTAATCTCGACCGTTAAGGTCACCCAGATTAGACCATGCACTGTTGGATGCGTTCTTTGAAATCTTTAAGCCTCTGGACCTCCCCCTAGATGTAATCATAGCCATTTATATCACCTCCAAATTAGATCTGTACCGTAGAGGGCTTTCTGTGTAATTTCTAAGTCCCAAGACCTCCTAGAGTAATCTCGGCCGTTAAAGACCTTAATCTCGGCCGTTAAAGACCTCCTCAGATTAGATCTTGGTCGTAGGATCCCTCTTTGTTCAAACCTTGTGCGAGGACCTCTCCTTTTGTTTTGATCCTAGCCGTCCAGGACCACCCTGGTTAAATCCTGGCCGATAGGACCACTTCTGCGCAAAAAGACCTCTCCATGGTCATTTTGCAAAGACCACCCTAGACCACCCTCGGGGTCCTCTTGGTAAAAAGCCACCCCTGGTCCTTTACAAAGAAAACCCCGCTCAGGACCTCTTAGGCGCAATCCTAGCCGTTCACGACCTCCTCGGATTTAGATCTGAGCGTTAGATCTCCTTTGTAAAATCCTTAGTCTCAGGACCTCCCTCCGCATTGATCTGGACCGTTCAGGACCTTCCTAGGTCTAATCTGAGCCGTCCAGATCTCCTCCGATTAAAACACTATCGCTTAGGACCTCCCCGAGTAAATCTTGGCCATCCAAGACCTCCTCGTGTTAATCCCAGCTGATCAAGACCTCCCTCTGGAGATCTTGACCGTCTAGGACCTCATCCTTTAGATCCGTAGCTTTAGGACCTCCTTCTCTGGTCTAAACCGTTAGATTTAGATCTAACGGGCTAGACCTCCTTTCTCAGATTTAAAGCCTTAGGACCTCCCCTAGTGCTCGGGACTGCCAGATCTCGATCTGACGGTCACGACCTTTGTTAGGCGCGAGGACCTCCTTTGCGTGCGCTGTGCATGCACTGGTCATGGCCGTTGGATCAGATCTCAACGGTCCAGACCTCCCCAGTGCGGGAGGAGGTCTTTTGTGCGCTGTGCTTCGAGGTCCGTGGCCGTGCGATGAAGGATCGACGGCCCACGACCTCTCCTTTTTCCTTCAGTTCATTTGGACCTCCCGAGAGCTCAAATTTTCTAAGTCTTTTATTGTTTCAAATTTCAAAAGTGCATAACTTTGTCATTTTAGCTCCTTTTGAATAATTCGATTCTTTGTAGCTCTGTTAGAGAATGAACTTTAATCTGAGAATGAATTTAGGCACTGTTATGTAGCAGAAAATGATAGAAACTGCATGATCTTATTTTAGTGAAAATAGTGGCTTAGAAATTCATTGAAAATTTGTTAAATGCATAACTTATTCTCTGTAATCCCAAACTGAGCAAACTAAGTTTTGTTAAAACCCACTAGGAATGTACTGTAATATAGAATAGGTCTTCATATGATCCTTGCCACTGAAATTAATGATTCACTAGTTTTAGAACTTAGAAAAATTATAACTAATTCATTTCAACTCCAAATTGTGCAAACTCAGTTTTGCTGCTGTTAGGATAACCATATCTACCTACCATAAAAATTTCAAGTTCCAGATCATTCTAGAAATTTTCGCCATGAACAGTAACCGAAATTAATTTAATTATGATTTTTCAGGCTGAGAGAAGTTGTTTAGGGCATAACTTTTTCATGCTAAGTCCAAATGAAGTTTTTCTTGTTTCTAAAATTGTCTAAAATCAGCCCCTAGCTGCTGTAGAAATTTCATGGTATTTGGATGTTCTTTGCTGTTGAGTTCCTTTTGGTGTTCTTCGTTCTTATCAGTTTTTATCGCCTTTTCGCGTTAGGTTCCGAAGAAAACTTTGAACCTGAGCACTCCCCTCTGCAGCAAGACACATCCCAGCAAGGCAAGCAGTTTGATCATGTTAATCCCAGTATTTTAAGTATTTATGTTTTTACAAATTCTACGTAATTGCATTGCTATTTTGTGTTAACTATTGTCGTTAGTTGACCTAGTAGATGCATTACCTTAGGCAAATGATTATTCTCTACTGCCATGAGCCTAGGATTACTTGCTATGATTTAGAGTTCGTGGATGAGCTCTTGTCACTTAGTAGTTTGCGAATTAATTGCTTAGCCATGCTTAGCTTCGGTAGAAATGGACGGTTATCGACTTGTCGATAACTTTGATCACATAAAACTTATTATGATTTATGATTTCAGCCTTGTGCCATGTCTACTTATGAAAACTAAAACTGAAAATAAAATGATTTAGACTTGGGCACAATGGTATGATTGGTGTGATTATGGATGTGACTGGAATGGTGCCCGGGTCAACAAGGACCGAACATTTTGTTACACTAAACCAAGCATTTGTGCGTGCTAACCACACTAGAGGGTATGGGACCTCTCTTGACTTAGTACTTTGGCGTGTATTGGCTTCGGTCGCAGGGAGTCGCAGGAGGGATGGTGTTGGGAGCATTGTAGTGTCCGAAAGACTTCACCCGTGATAGGGTTTGTTGTCTTTCGGCTTGCAATGTAAGCATATGGCTTTCTATCCATACGAGCGGCTCGTAATCAATGCACAATATTGGAAAGCGTCTCGTAGGACTTAGCCGTGCCGGTATGCCTTCGGTAGTGTGATTTGTGGTTTAAAGGCGGTCTGAAGTGTGGGTACATTGATACACCCCTGCTGGGTTAAAACTATTCGAATAGCCTCGTCCTAGGTTATGGACACGCTTGGCAAGGTCTTTCAAGAGTTAGACTACAACCTTTTAATTAAAACTTGATGGGTGGTACGAATCAGGGATTCGTGTTATGTTGTGGTGGCTATTGGGATAGTCACTTCTAGGTGGTTACTTGTATTTATCATTGTTTTCGCTGTTACTTTCAACAGTTGAATTTATTTGTAAACTTGCTTTCAAATGTATTACATTATTGCAAATAAAGTTGGCTTTGTGCAAAATGAGACATACAACCTCCACCTAAATAAGCTTGCATGTAGTTTATGAATAGGTCTGCTATTCTACACGTCAGTCTTGCGAGTACCTTTGTGTACTCAGTTATCTTGCTTAAATGTAATTGTTGCAGAGGAAGAAGGTGAGCTTGAGGGGCCTCACTTCTGTGAGTTGTGTTGTGGTAGCTTGCGAGGCGTCTAGCTTAGCGGCCCGGTCGGTTGCCTTGTGGGTGGTGTGGCTAACCGGTCGACTTTTGTTCTAGCCATCTTATGACACCTTTTGCTTCCGCTGTTATTCTTGTTTATTGTGCTATTTGGCCGGTCGGCTCTTTTGTAATAACTTTACTTTATGCATGTCGTTGTTGAACTTATTGATAAATGTTGTATGGAAATGATGTGTAATTTTGTGATGATGTGCATGTGCTGCAATTCTGGGAAGCATATGTCCATCGAGGCTTAGAATGTTTAATTAGTAATGCTAGAACCATTTGGAGGTTAAGTGTTACTAGTTAAATATTCCGGGTCCTCACAGTGCACAGGCTCCAAATTCCTCCAAAATCGAAGCCAGAATTGATGGGGAAGACGAAGATTCAAAAGGGGAAAACTTGCTTTTTCTCACGGGTTGGAAAAGGAGAGAGGGAGCCAGCCTTAAAGAGGAGGAAGAGAAGATGCTGACGCCACCAACGGACGCCCTTATCCTCCCCTCAATCCTATGACAAGAGGGCCCTTTCTATTTTCCTTTCCTTTTCTATTTAATCTTTTCTCAAACTGAGAAATTACCAAATACCCCTAAAAAATACAACAGCAAGGAGGCGACATCTCCGGCGGTGGATCGACATTGACGGCGCGTGGTGGCGACAACATGGAGTTGAGGCGGCAATGCACACGTGAGAGTGAGAGATCGGAGAGGGGTGTGCATGTGAGAGAGGCGACGGTGAGTGAGGAGTTGGCATCGCAGGCGTGTGCGCGGGGGACTTAATCTGCGGGCACCCTTAAATTAAGAAATTTGTAATCGGATAAAAGAGAAATTCCCATAAATTCACTTATTAACCGAGAGAAAAGGGAAGGATCTGTGCAGTGGTGTAGACTATTCAAATATATCTACAAGAGTTGATAACAAAAGAAATGACTAAAGGCACGCCAATAATCCCGAAACCTAAGAAAAGAACAATTCTCATTATTTCTCTTCTTTTTAAGATTAGAAGGAGACACACGTGCACGCACACCACACGCATGAGTACACTCTAGTACACGCATAGAAATACGGAGTTTGAAGATACATCCACGACTCACAAATTCCTACCAGCACTCGTGCTTACAATAGCGCAACGGGCACGAGTCCTACGCCCAGACGAGACGACCCCAGAGCAGCCTGCCGAGTCCGGCTCGAACCAGGTTAGCCTTCCCATAATCCCATCCACTCACCTCTTCCTCGTGGTGATCAAGCCAACCAATCAGCTTCGTCCTCTCTCGTAAGGCTCTTGTTTCGCCACGCCACGCCTCCCCCGCCGCTGGGCAAGATCAAGCCCCGGCTCGCCCGCCATGGCCAGCGACGACGACTGCTACGACTACGACTATGACGTCGACGGCGAGGAGGAGGAGGAGGGGATGGAGGCGGACTGGGACGGCGTGGCGATGGAGGCGGACGAGGACGAGGCCGAGCTGCTCGAGGAAGACACGCCGCCGCCGGAGCGGCCCGCGGATTGTTGGGTGAGTAACGTAGCGACCAAAGGGGAACTGCTCTTGATTCTTGCGTGGTTCAATCTTGACCAAATCGATCAGGCAAAAAAAAATGCATATTTTTGTGGGAAAATTTGATCAAACAATGTGGGCCTCTGGGTTCCGCACCGGGTCTCTGTTATTCTTCCCAACCTGTGAAATTCAAGTTACGACTGTTAAGTCATATGCTTTAATTTCGCGAAGCCATCGGTGAACTTGACGGCAGGTTTCAGAAATTCTTGCCAGATCGGCTTCTGATGGGATTGGTATGGTTTAATGCCGACTAGTTTTGGAATTCAAATGTCATGGAGGTTTTTCTGAAAGAAAACAACATAGCTAATGACTTGCTAGGGTTTGCAGACACATAGCTTGCTTGGTTTAAATCTTAATCTTAGTCGTACTAAGAATTAATAGTTGGACTCATTTTCCATCTTTCACTGCAAAGTTTTGATCTTTGGTGCAAAAGTTTGTCAATTTTGCCCAAAGTAGTGGCCTTTGTACAGAAGAGCAATAGATTTGAAGTTTCAGAAGCGGCAAAGTTATGCAGTTTAATTCGACAAAAGAATGTGTATTAGAGGCCAAGATATGCAATTCTGTTCAATTTTTAAATGTTCTTAATACCTAAGATAGGCTTACATAAAAGCTTGAATGGAATCCACAATTTCCTTTCTTGAATGTGTAAGTTTGCTATACTAAATTTACACTTTCTTGAATGTGTAAGTTTGCTATACTAAATTTACACTTTAAGCACCATGCGAATCATGCATAGCAGCATTGGAGGCACCTCGTTATTAATTTTGTGGTGATGTTTTTGATATTTAAAAACAGAGTAAATTTCACGAAACCATATGCGAGTTGTCCTAGCTATATAAAAAAATACAGATATAAGTTGTCCTAGCTATATACAATTGTATGGCTAAGCTATCCACAATTGAATCGCTGAGCTACGAATTTTACCAAACCTGTGACATGCAACATGATCAGACAGCACGGGCCCACTCGTCAGCCTCTCATAACAGCCTGACCCATTCCGTCATGCATACGTGAGATGCTACATGGACTTGGTGTTCCTTTTTTTAAGGATCTTATACATGAAATATAGTGAAATTGTTAGCAACCCGGTCAAAACACTGTGCAAGCTTGCAGCTCCACATTAAAAGGGGCTCCAAGCAAAGTTATGAGAGACTGATGGGCGGGTCCGGTGCGTCAGATCATGTGGCCAAACCTAACCTGTAGCTTAGGATATAATTGTTGATAAAATGTCTAGTTGTATGAAATAATTACTTAAATACATAGTTTTTGTTATAGTTTGGATAACTTACTTGTAGTTTTGTGAAATTTACTCTTAAAAATAGCATTCATAACTGCGTGTAACTTCATCATTTGCTAATTAGATATAGAAACTATTCACCCGGTTTATTGATAGAGAAACAAATCTCGGTCAGTTTTAGCCGAAAAATGGTTTTCCTTGCCCCCGTTTGGTCCAAATATAATCCAGTTTTAGGGGTGGGGCCCACACTCAAATTTGATGCAACAGTAGAAACAACGTAGGGAATATATATGTAGAGGGTCAAGGCGGTGATACGGGTGGAAATAATTGAAGAGATGCTCACTGAGGACGACAAATTTGTCGGCGGTGGCAGTACGAACGACGACGGAAAGATGGTCCAATTGCGAAGAACGACTTCATAGAAGGCCAAATTGATTTATGGAAAGGTTAGATGTGATGCCGGAACACAAAGTGACGCGAAAGGAAATTCAAGAAGCTCACCGGAGCAGTGGGAACTGCGAGGCAGAGCGTCAGCCTACTTCGGAGAAGACGACTTCACGTGGCGGCGACGAGGGTACGAGAGGCAACGGGGTTTGAGGAGTGAAGGGATTGAATACAGTCGTGAGGCTCCAATTTATAGAACGAGAGGGCACGAGCTCAACGGGATCGACAGACTGTTTTGGTATTCGATTTGATTACACTTGAATGCGAAAAGGGAATGATTGATTGAGTGGTGCGTTGATGGCAAGGGTTTCCAGTCCAAGCGGCAGGCCCGTATGGCGAGGGTGTGCAGGATGATCAACCGCATAGGGCCCCTACTAATTAAGGGGCCCATTTTCAGTATAATCTTGATTATTAGTTGGTTAATCCTGGTATTAGTAAAAGTTGTCGCCACAAGTTTCTCTTTCTTCCTTTATTTTCTTTTGTTGTTGCATAAACACGACTACTACTTTCTCCTAATTGTCGTAAGCAAAATTAATTTTTCTCTACATAATTCTTATTCTGATGTTGGTGTCATTTATTGTGAGTTTCTTTGTGAGTTCAAAGCCTCAAGCAGGGGCGGATTCAAGGGCCCTCCAGCCTGGGCAATTGCCCGGCCTTCCTCGGGCGTGGCCTTTGAAGCCCAGAGGCCAACCTCCTGCCCTCCTCGCGCCCCGGGCCTATAAGGCTGGGCAACATGGGCTCCGCGCCTCCGCCGCTCCGGGCCACCGAGCCTCGACCGCCGCCTCTCATTTGCTCTCTCGGTCTCCCAATCCCCACGCTGGCAAGCGCGCCCAACCCAAGCGCTGCGGCGGCTGCGGCAACTGCGTCGGCGTGGCGCGGGGATCATGGAGCCGTGAGCGATGACGCGGGCGGCGGCGATGGTGGGCGGCTCAGCGAGCGGTGGTTCCGGCGCAGCGGCGGAGCCGGCGAACGCAGCGGCGCGGCGACTCCGGCGGGCGGCGATTCTCGCCTTCCGACTCGGCTCGGGACCCGTGCGGCTAGGTGAGTGGATTTTCTTGCTCACCTTGCCGCTCCTCCGCCTCCTTCCTTGGCTCACCCGGGCTCCCATGGCCGCATGGCGCGCTCCTCCGGCTCCGGCGGTCCGCCACCGCCTCCTCTGCGGCGCGCGCTCCTCGGGCTCCCAATCCCCATGGCCGTGGCGCGCGCTCCTCGGCGCCTCCCCCCGAGTCTGCGGTGCCGCCTCGGGCTCGGGCTCCTCTGCCGGCGCGCGCTCTGCCTCCTCTCGGCTCTGCGCGCACGCGGCCTCCTGCGCGCCGTACTACCGCGCCGCCTCTGTTGAGGATTGGGGCTGCAGGAGGAGCCGGCGCCGCCGACCGCCTAGGGAGGGATATTGGGAATGGGATTGCCTCTGTTGAAGATTGAAAATTGACTATATGTTATATTGGGGATTAGGGCTGCACTACATCAATCAACTGACATCAATTTGTAGCTAAGTGTGTTGTATATAATTGGGGATTGAGGATTAGGGCTCAATCTGGTAACTGGTCTGGTAACATGATTAGTTGATTATTACTACTAGGTTGGCACATGATGAGAATTGACGAATTGTTAAAATTTCAGAAATGAGAAGGTTTTTGGTTGACTCGAGAAGCTTACCGCAACCGCAACCACAACCACAACCACAACCACAACCACAAGATCCAAATATGGCTAATGATGATGAGGAGGAGGATGTGTTTAATCCGGATGAAATTGTGTGTGATCCTGCTCTTAGGAAACAAATAGATGATTACCATCCGGATGTTCAAGACCAAGTGAGAAGAGCATACATTTTGAAGGGTCCAACCCAACCAATTGTGAATTTTCCTCGAAAACAATTTGGATGTTTGTGGATGGCATTTTCAAAAGATTGGTATAAGAAATATGATTGGATAGAATATAGCGAGTCTCAAGATACGGCATATTGTTTCTATTGCTTTCTTTTTAAGAAACCGGAAAATAATCAACGCTTTGGTTCCGAAGTCTTCACCAGAACCGGGTTTAGTGATTGGAAGCATGCCTACAAAGCATTGCCCCTCCATATTGGTGGTGTAAGAAGTGAACATAATAATGCAAGATTGCATTGTGATGATTTTCATAACCAAAGACAAAGTGTGTCAAGTAAGCTCTCTTGTGCAACCAAGGAATCCGAAGAACTATATAAAATCCGTTTGACTTCTTCTCTAGAGTGTACAAGATTTCTCATTGGTCAAGGCATGGCTTTTCGTGGTCACGATGAATCTTCTACTTCATTGAACAAGGGTAACTTTTGTAAAATGATAGATTGGTACAAAGATAAGAATGAAAAAGTGAGGCATGCTTTTGACCGTGGCCCAAAAAATTGCAAGATGCTTGCTCCCGAAATTCAAAAGGATCTTGCAAAATGTTGTGCACAAGAAGTCACCGATGTGATTATGAGAGAGATTGGTGATAGACAATTCTCCGGGCTTATCGATGAGTCGCGTGATATATCCGTGAAAGAGCAAATGGCGGTAATGTTGAGGTTAGTAGTGGTTCATTATTCCATTCACCTATTATTTCATTGTTGTTCCATACTTCTATTTAACCTTATTGCAATTGTTTTGTTATAGGTATGTGAACAATGAAGGGAAGGTTGTGGAACGATTTCTTGCTCTACATCATGTCTATGAGACTACATCGGAGGCACTAAAGGTAGCTCTTGTTGGTATTCTAGATCATTACAAGTTATCCATTCATAGGCTACAGGGGCAAGGATACGATGGGGCTTCAAATATGAGAGGTGAATTTAATGGCTTGCAAAGAAAGATTTTAGATGAAAACCCTTATGCTTTCTATGTCCATTGTTTTGCCCACCGTTTGCAATTGGTTGTTGTTTCCGTTGCTAGTTGTTGCTCATCTATTCATGATTTCTTTGAGTATGTCACCTTGATTGTGACTACAACAAGTGCATCTTGCAAGAGGAGGGATACATTGATGGAAGAACATCATCAAAATATTTTGGATATGCTTGAGAGGGGTGAGATATTTAGTGGAAGAGGATTGAATCAACAAACTAGTTTCGCTAGACCCGGGGATACTAGATGGGGTACACATCATACAACTTTACTTCGTTTGGATCAAATGTGGAGGTCGGTGTTACATGTGCTTAGTGCGGTAGATGAGGATGGGCGTGGACCGTCTCAAGCGGCGGGTTTGATAGAAAAAATAGAGAGTTTCATATTTGCTTTCATTTTGAAGCTTATGTTAAAGTTGTTTGCCATCACAAATGAGCTCTCACAAGTCTTGCAAAGGAAGGATCTAAATATTGTTCATGCTATGGAATTAATTTATGATGTCAAAACTCGGTTGACCTCCATGAGAGAAAGTGGTTGGGGGGACTTATTTGATGAGATCCAACAATTTTGTGTTGTCAAAGGTATTCCGGTGCCAAATATGGATGAACAAATACCAGTTAGGGGTCGTTCGAGACGTGATGGGAAGACTTACACTAATCTTCATTATTATCGAGTTGAGGTTTTTTATGTTGCCCTTGATAAGATATGTACTGAGATGAATCACCGCTTTAGTGAAGCATCTACAGAGATATTAGTGTGCTTCTCATGCCTTGATCCAAAGAATTCTTTCTCTAAGTTTGATGTTGACAAGCTTGCTCGCCTAACTACAATTTATCATGCGGATTTCTCTAGTGGTGATCGTGCAATCATAAGTCATCAACTAGAGACTTACATTCATCATGTGAGAAGACATGCTTCATTTTCTACTTGTAAAGATCTTGAAAGTTTGGCTACAAAGATGGTTGAAACCGAGAAATATTTGGTTTTTCCATTGGTCTACAAACTCATTGAGTTGGCTTTGTTATTGCCGGTGTCAACGGCATCGGTTGAAAGGGCTTTTTCGGCAATGAAGATTATTAAGTCTAAATTGCGCAACAAGATCAATAATGATTGGTTTAATGACTTGATGATATGCTACACCGAACGAGACATATTTAAACAACTTGATGATGATGTTATTGCCCGACGGTTTCAAGCCATGAAGAAAAGGAAAGGACATTTGCCTCGTAGGCCTAGACCTAATTAGCACATTATCGGTATGTTTCATTGTCTTCTATGTTAATATTTTCAATTCAAAGTTATATGATTTACTAATTCATTTTATTTATCTTGTAGAGTCTCTTACTCTCTTTTGGTTGTGTGATTGGATATTTGGACTTTTGTTGTGGACTCGTTGCAACTTTGGTAGTGTTTAGTGAGTTGTTTGTTATCGTATCTCGCTCTTATTTTCATCTATGAACCTTTACATTGGTGATGTATCATATATGTTCTTTTTCTTAAAAACTATTATGGATTTGCGTGATGTGTAATTGTGTATCCGAATATCCGATGCTTGCGGTACTCAATAGACCTTAGCTTGCGGCTTGCCCAGGCTTCAGAAATTTCCTGGCTCCGCCACTGGCCTCAAGCACATAATTTTTCCTCTTAAGTTTATGTTGTTATCTTGTACTCTTGACTTTGTGCATCATCGTCATTGAGCTTTAGTGTTGCGTCACTTATTCGCCGCAATGGACCATTTGTACTGCGTGGGGGCCAATGGAACCATACGTGCATGGTTGCGGTTGCACCTAGCCATTGTTCTTAAATTTTTAATACTACTTCACTTATTATTGCAATTCTTTCTTGTATTTTGTGCGTATAGGTGGTGGTCTATTTTTCGACCATGTTTTCTAGAAATTTACTTTGATAATAATGTTAGTGAGGTCACGTCAATAACTTTAATGTTGAACATGCTACCTTAAAGGTAACATCGACAACATTGATATTCATTTTACCTATATACAATGCATGATGATAGTTTTTAGCACATGCCCCTAAAATATCAAGTATGCCCCCTGCCAAGCGGCGCACGTGACTCGGTTGGATCAGCGTAGGTGGTGCGAACGGCGTGGGCGTGGGAGCGGCTCGGTGCGAGCGTAGGCAGAGCGCTTGCGAGCAGAAGTAGAGCAGAGAGCAGCAAGGGAGAGGGGAGGGGGGCCAGATTGGGCCAAGTAGAAGAGAAGGGAAGAGGTGGACTGGACAGAGAGAAAAGAAAGAAATGGGCCGAGAGGAAGGAAAAAAGTTTGGGCTTGGTCCAGTGAAGAAAGGGGATGGGCTTTAGCCCAAGAAAGGAAGAAAAGAATTCAAATTTAACTTTGAATTTGAATTTCGTCTGAGGTTTGAATTGAGATTCGGAATTAGAATCGAATTTGAACTTCATATTGAAATTTGAATTTAGATTTTAATAACTACAAGAACTCCAGATAAAATCCAAATACTATGAAATACTTAATCTGAACTAGTTTTAGAAAGACAGCAACATTTGGGATGTTACATAGTTATGTTTGTTTTTGGGACACCCATGTGTAATAGAGCACGTGACTGTGGTTGTTGAGGTCATGAGTTCGAGTTCCCACACTCAATATCACAGATACACGGTTCCTCCAATGTATTCTTGTTTTTTTTTTTTTTTTTGGTGTGGATTTGGGCTTCCGGTTTGGAGTTTTGAGAGTGATTTTTTTAGAAGATTAGTTGTTTTAACTTTTAGCCATGCTATTTCGTACTGAATTATTATTATAATTTTGGGATGATGTACTAAATTACTTCTACGTTTATATATCTGTTGTTGCAGGTCATTACAAAAGAGACCCTTTCCGCTGCACAAGTAATGTGACTCAACTAGGCAGTGCTTCGGAGTTCGGAGGTCAAATTTTGTCTCCTAACTTTGATCTAGTGAGTAATGACGAAATTCTTTTCTCCTCTACCTACAGCAACAAGACTTGTCCATGGTGATGAACTTGCTCAACATAAAGCAGCAGCACGCGCGCGCTCTCCTCATCCACCACCGGTGGAAGATGGACTGCATCTACGACCACCTCGACAGGAAGGGGCATGACCGCATGCTCAGGGAGGCGGGCATCGTGCTGCAGAAGAATAACAGCATGCCAGCGACGCCCTCAAGAAGCGTGGCCTGCAATGTGTGTTTTGAGGACTTCTCACTGAGTGCTGTCTCGACCATGGAATGTGGGCACTGCTTCTCTGCAATGACTGTGAGTTCCTCCATTTCTCTTAGCAACTGTCTATCTTTTGATCATGATTACACGCTCGTGTATTTTGCTAACTGTGGTCTTTTCACCCTTTGTTCAGGTTGGACAGAGCACTTCTTTGCCTCCTTGGACAGTGGCAACAAGCAGATTCGGTGCATGGGGGTGAAGTGCTCGGCCATCTGCGACGAGGCCGTGGTGCAGCACCTCCTTGGCCGCAAGTACCCCGACGCGGCCAAGCGCTTGGACGACTTCCTCCTCCAGTCGTACGTGGAGGACAACGACTCGGTGAAGTGGTGTCCCAGCGTCCCGCACTGCGGCCGCACGATCCGCGTGGGCGATCGGTACTGCGACGTGGAGTGCCCCTGCGGCGTGAGCTTCTGCTTCAACTGCGCTGCGCCGGCGCACTCGCCGTGCCCGTGCGCCATGTGGGAGATGTGGGACGCCAAGTGCCGTGGCGAGTCGGAGAACGTCAACTGGATCCTCGCGAACACCAAGAGCTGCCCCAAGTGCTTCAAGTCCATCGAGAAGAACGGCGGCTGCAACCTTGTCACGTGCCGGTGCGGCCAGTATCTATGGTAAGCCGATGTTACACTAACACGTACGTACTACGTCATAAACATGCCAGCTCGGCCGGCCTGATGGTTAGTGAACTTATTTTTTTTTCTGGATGCAGTTGGCTGTGCGGCGGCGCCACCGGGTATAATCACGATACGGTGAACATCGCTGGCCACAGCTGCAACCGCTTCGTGGCGGAGGAGAAGAAGAAGGTGGACGACGCCAAGCGGCAACTGCACCGGTACACGCACTACTACGACCGGTTCAAGATCCACGGCGACTCGTACAAGGCGGAGCGGCAGGGTCTGGGGCCGGCCGTGGAGGCGCGGGTGAAGGCGCTGGAGTCCGACTTGGAGCGCAGGCTGGTCAGGGACGCCGGTTGGCTGACCAAGGCGCACTGGAGCCTGCTGCGGTCTCGGCAGGTGCTGTCGCGGTCGTATGCGTTCGCTTACTACATGTTCGACGGCGGCGAGGCGCGGACGCGCCGGGCGGAGCGGGAGAACCTGGCGATGGCGCAGAGCCTGTTCGAGGACCACCAGGAGCAGCTGGAGGGCAACGTGGAGCGGCTGTCCAAGCTGCTCGCGACGGACGTGCCGGCGCTGCCGGAGGAGGAGATCCTGCGGAAGAGGTACGAGGCCCTCACCCTCACCAAGATCGTGGAGGCGCACTGCGGGGAGGTGTATAATTGCATCCAGGACGAGCTGCTGCCGCAGCTCGTGGACCCCATGTCCATCGCGACGTACCGGCCGGACGGCCCCGTCAAGGCCAAGGAGTTCGCTGCGTGATGGCCGGACGGGCGCCGCTTGTTGGTCGCGCCGGTCGGTGCGGCAGCAGCTTTACAGCCCAGCTTGAGGCGCATGAAGCATCTGCATGTATTTTGCACGAAGGGGGCTATAGGCTGGTTATAAAACATGGCACTGATCAGTAAGTTTAATTTAAGGGTTTGTCTATCCATCATTCACAAAAATTTGACTGATTCAGCCCACAAAATCAGTCACTTTTTCATCCGCACGATCTCAATCTAACGGTCCAGATCCTTTTCCCTATTTCTATACAAGCCAAACCTAACCCAACCTCCTTCCCCATCCCCTCCGCGCGCCGCCGCCGCCGCCGCCACCATCCCCTCCCCGCGTCCCATCCCGCTGCTTCATTGGCGCCGCCCCCGACGCCGACGAGGCCCGCCGGCCCCACCCCAGCCACCGGCCCACCACCACCGCCTCCTCTTCCTCCACCGGCACCGCCCGCCTCCTGTGCTACCACTTCATCTTCCTCCCCTGCTGCCCTTGCCCCTCCCGTGCTCCCCCCGCCGCCTCTGCTCCTCCCTGCCGCCCCTGCTCCTCCACGCCGCCCTTGCTCCTCCCATGCTCCCTTGTCGCCACCTTCTTCCCCGTCTCCGGTGGCTACCGCCGCCGGATCCGCCATCGCGCACCCCTACCTCTTAATTTCTAGTCAATTCCCGTGCTCCCCCGCCGACCTCCACCACCCACCGCCTCCTCCGGCCGCGGCCGGGTGGCCGCCGCCTCCGCCGCCTCCACCACCGCCGTAGTGCTCCGCGCCCTCTCTCCCTCTATAGCCGGCCCCCGGTGAACCCAAAACATAATCCCGTGAAGCCCCGCCCTAACTCACCGTCGCCGTCGCCGAAGAAGACAATCATGCTGCCGGTCGGAGCACGAATCATGGCACGGATCTAAAGGTTGGGAATCTGACTGATTTCCTAAAAAATTTCATTCGACTAATGTATAGCAAATTCATTAATTTAAAGTATATTTTCTCGAACATGATGGTCGAACTCTGATTATTCTTTTAAAAAAGTAGAACAAAGGTTGACAGATAAAGGCGCTGTTTGGGGGAGTTTTAAGCTAGCTTCGGCTTCGGAAAAATCTGAAACTCCTCAAATAGGCTAGTTTCACAACAACTTAATAATTAAATTACAGTCGAAGCTCACGTAAAAGCCAAAGCACCTCCCCGCCAGCTTTTCTGGTTTATTGCAGGAGGGGAATGGCTATTTGTCACTAGAACTTACCTAAAATTACCCACCAAATGTTCTTGTATAAAGTCCCTTCCCGTTCGATCCCCGCCCTACCTCGTACCCATTTGCTCCCACTCGTCCCGTTTGCCTTCCCTAAGCCCCCAGGGCGTCGTCTTGAGCTCTCAGTCATCGCCGCCCCAAGCACCCAGGTCGCCTCCGACTATGCCACCTCCCAACCGGTGCCAATGCCGCCCCATCCTCCCTAGTCCCGACCACGTCGCTAGCGCCGCTTCCCGCTGGTCACCGTTGTCGACGTTCTTCACCTCACAGCCATCGGATCCGACGTTCCAGACCTCACAACCTCCTCATCCTGACTGCCGCCCTAAGCCCGAACCGTCGCTACTAGCCCAAGCCTAGATCCGCTCAATTTCCACCACGCTAGAGCCACGCCGCTCGGCCTTCTCCTTCCCCGCACTGCGCGACGCCGCCGAGAAGTCGCCTCCTACTGGATCCACGTCACCGCCTCCTACCTCCGTTCCCAGCGGTGGCCAGCGCCGCCGCCCGCATCCTTCCTAGTGTTTTCTGTTTTTTGGTAAAATGTTTTAAATGGCAAATTTGTGAAGTGTTTCTAATTTTGGGTAAATTGTATTTTGAATTGTAATATGATTTCATCGAAAAAAGATCCAGATGTATCGGATCCAAAATGAATGCGACAATTGGTCAGGCTAAAGAAATTATGTCGTTTAATCAGTTCTTCTGCAAAAAATAAAAACATTTGATATTTACACTAAATCAACACGCAAACATGCCATTAAAACTCTCAAGTGTATTTCAGATATTTAAAACTTTATTCACAACTGAAGCAGTCAATCAGCCCAACAAAAAAGCAAGACTACCAAACGTCATCTCAAGAAAAACTACAACCATCATTACATATGCTTTTCAGCTAGAAAACCCAAAATCAGCTTATGTCAAAAGCTATAGCTTC
Source organism: Ampelocalamus luodianensis (assembly GCA_036346255.1). Taxonomy (NCBI): domain Eukaryota; kingdom Viridiplantae; phylum Streptophyta; class Magnoliopsida; order Poales; family Poaceae; genus Ampelocalamus; species Ampelocalamus luodianensis. The sequence continues at coordinate 78,866,523 of CM070621.1, forward strand.
TCCAAACAGAGCGAAAGTACATGACAAAAAAAACTGAAAAGGAGGCCAGCTAGCTAGGAATAACTTCAGTGACAGCACACCATAGCCCGTCTACTGTAGCCTGCCCGGCGAGAAAAACCAACAACTGAGACGAACTCGATGAAACCTTATTAGCATGGGCGAGGTGGGACTCGGGTCTCCGGGCAATGGCCCGAGGCCCAGCGTCAAAATTCCACCTAAAAATCTCTGAAAAAACAGGAAAACCAAACCTTGGGCCAAAAGTGGCTGGATCGGCCCGAGGCCTAGCCTAGCGTTAGCTCCACCCCTGCTATTAATTTGTTAATCTTCTTTGGCGATGTCCTGATGAATTTGGTTGCCAACCTGGACGGCATCTAGTTCCTGATGTTGAGAGGTTCGACTATTTTGCTCCTTTCAAATGTTCCACCGTTGTATGAGCAATCCACTGAATTCACACTTTGCTCCTTTGGAACTCGTCTGCTGGTCACTTCCCACCATTGTCGCAGGTCGTCGAGTTGCGACTGGGTGATCACATTGTTCTAGCCAAACCAGCCAACAATCAGCTCCCAAACTTGATTTGCGAAGCCGCAATCTTCGCATAAGCGCGCTGGTGCCTCCAGCTCTTGGCGGGCAAGCTGACACAGCCGATCATGTAGCCAGCCGCTAATGGCGAGGCTGTTGTCTGTTAGGATTTTGTTGTGCAGCAGTGTCCCAGTGAAAATTTTTCATTTGTGCTCCGTATTAGCCTTCCAAACCATGGCTGTGTTGATTGTGGCGTAGCCGCGTAGGACCATGCAAATTGCACGACGTATGCTGATTTTGTTGTGCTATGCCCATTTGTTGTCCACTTCCGCAAAATGGTGTCGTGGTCGTATGGTTGTAGTTGTGCCTCTTTGATTAATTGTCCACGGAAGGACGAATTCACGCAATTGGTCGGCGTTTTCACTTCCTATATATTCAATGTCCTAATTCAATTGTTATTTTCAAGGTGTTTCGCCTCGTTCAATTATTCCTTTTGGTCAGCTCGAAGAGGTTAGGGGCTAAGTCCTTTGGCTTGACGTGAGAAGGGACTGCCATGTGGGACTGGTGGGGACGTAGGCGGACGTGAGTTGGGCCTGTGCTTCGGTGCTTGGCGCTTCAGCCTCCTGCTTTTGCTCCTGTAGTCTCGTCCCTCTGCCTCCTGCTTCTTCTTCGCTTCTTCTTCTTCTGCCAGCACTTCGCTGCTAGCCTGTTTCGGCCTCCTGCCATCGCCGAAGGTGGGTGTGTGTGTGTGGAGGTGGGGGAGCCTGATGAAGCCTACCCGGTACACAACTAACTAGTGCGGATTTGCTTCGGTACTTTCATTAGCAAATCATTTATGTTACAAGAACAACAAGAAGTGTAAAGTGAAGTTCTCTCGTTTGTACGCATCCTATACCTGCACCCCTTCGATCTACAATATTTTTAGATCTTCCATCAATGGTGTTACGTACACATCAATATCATTCCCAGGTTGCTTCGGCCCTTGGATAAGTATCGACAGTAAAATATACTTTCGCTCCATACATAACCAAGGAGAAAGGTTGTAGATACAGAGAGTCATGGGCCAAGTGCTATGTCGGCTGCTCATGTTACGGAATGATTCATTCTATATGTACTCAATCCAAACCTTATATACCTCGGTTCCGCACTGAAGTCTGCAAACCTCGTATCGATGTTTCTCCACTGAACGAAATCAACAGGGTGTCTTAACTTTCCATCATTCTTACGCTCCTTCGAGTGCCAATGCAGTAGTTTTGCCTCCTTTGAATTCGCAAAAAACCGCTTCAAACGGGGAATTACAGAAAGATACCACACTACCTTAGTAGGAGATCTTTTCTTCACCCCGATTCTCTCGCCGTCATCTGATTAATTTTTATGCTTATATCGGGATGTGTTGCACACCGGACATACATGCATGTTTGCATACTCTTTACGGTAGAGGATACAGTCGTTCGGACATGTATGTATTCTTTCTACTTCCATTCCCAATGTACAAAGAACCTTCTTGACTTTGTAGGTGGTTTTGGGCAACTCGTTTCCCTCTAGAAGCATGTCCGCTAAGAGATCTAACAGCGTTGTGAAACTCTTGTCGGACCAATCATCACTTGTCTTCAATTTCAGCAGGTCAAACATGAATGACAACCTTGTGTATTCCGACTTGCAGTCCGGGAACAAAGATTTCTCTGAGTCCTCCTTCAAGCCTCGGAATTTAACATACTCTCTCTCGTCATAGTTCCCATCTGCAACGCGAAGCATCTGATCCAGATTGTCATCGTGCAACCTATTCGAATTGGAACCACAATCGACATCATCCGGTGGCATATCGTTGACTTCATTGGCGATATCGTTATTACTATCTTCCTATATAATTTACTCTTCACCGTGACTGGTCCAATATGTATACCCCATTTTGAAACCCCTTCGAATCAAGCGTGCTTCGATCTGCGCTCGGTTCTTAAATATCTTCAGATTATCGCAATCAATACATGAATAGTACATATATTTCGCCCCCTTATTCAACATATCCTCCTCGGCAGCTCTTGTAAAAGTAGACACACCATTAATGCACTTTTCACTCACATGGTTGTCAGCGTACATCCGACTTCAGTCCATCTACGCGACTCATATAACAAAATTTAGTGTTAAATATTGAATTAATTAGTTAGTATACTATATATGCAACTATTGATATGTCATTTGAAATATGTATTTCTAATAAAACTGAAAAAACAACAATGCATTACAATAGGAGTGATGTAATATGTGTGTAACCTATGGCAACAACACCAATAAAATCCAAACTTCGGCCATACACCCTTGGGTCAAGTTGTTCATGACAAACCACCCAACTTCTACTAATTAATTACTAACCATAGATAGTCAAGAACAAATGGATCTATAATCACACTTCCCAAATCCGCGGTCTCCTTTCACCAAATCGCCTCAAAGCCCCATCTCCTCAAAGCAGTAGCTGCAGCAGCCTATGTGAGAACGAGCTAGAATTTAAGACAGATCTGTGAGGTCGAGTCTGCAAATTATCACAGATGGTTTTTAATACAAACCGTCTGTGATGAGGATGAGAAATCACAGACGGTCTTTACCATAAATCGTCTGTGATATTACCTCTTCATAAACGGTTTTTAGCACAGCTAGTAACACAGACGGTCGCTAAACCAAAACCGTCTGTGATTGTATTTAATATTGACGGTTTTGGTCAACCATCTGTGATGAGGCGTCCTAGATTAACTTTTTTGTAGTAGTGCGAGATGAGACTTCAACTGTTATTTTTTTTCTTTAATTTATATTAAAATATACTAATAAAATTATAATATTATGAAAGTACATTTAATAACAAATCTAATGATATAATTTTACAACAAATCTAAAGATATAGTATTCATGTAGGGGCGGATCCACCGGGTAGGCTTCATCAGGCTGAAGCCTACCCTCCACCGGCGATCGAACACCCCCCGTCCCCCGGCAACCCCAAGTCCAACCTCCGGTTGAGGCTCCCCAGCTGCCATTGCTGCGCCAAACAAGAAGAAGAAGCACACTAGCAGCAGAGCAACTGAGAGGGACGGGAGTGGGAACAAAAGCATATGGGCCTTGCCCTTGGCGAAGTAGTGAAGCCCAGGCCCATGCGCACCTCACATTCCCCTGTTGTCATGTTCCAAAATTCCCCATTCCATTCAATTCCCCAATCCCCATTCCATTCAGATTAAATTCCCCAATCAATCGAAGCGCATGTGCACCTAACCCGAGGGCAAAGCTGGGACGGGGAGCCACTGTGGTGCCGATCCGCACGTCGCGTCGCTACCGGTAGCCGGAGGAGGCCGAGGTCGAGGGAGGGCCAAGGCAGGGAACCAACAACCGGGTGGGGGAGGGGAGCTAGAGCCCGGAGGAGGGGTGAGCCGTGTGACCGCGTGAGGGAGGGGGAGCCACCGGCCGCGTTCATGACTGCATGAGGGAGGGGGAGCCCGGAGCCGAGGAGGCGAGCTGGTGAGGGGAGGGTCGACGCCGTCACGCCGAGGAAGCCGACTGGCCGAGGGAGGCCGGTAGCCACCGCCCATTGACACCAAGCCATCGAACCGAGGAGGTGAGGCCGTGAGGTCCGTGAGGAGTGAGGACAGTGGCGTGAACCGTGAGGAGGAGGCGATTTGGGCGAGGCAGTGGGTTGCTCTGCTGATTGAAGTGCCAAAGTGCTTGTGCGTGGGCAGTGGACTCTGTAACCTCTATTGACTGCTGTGCCGAACTAACAACTAAGTGACTGTTCAGCTGTGCTGATATATACTTCAATAATTGTTACTCAATGTCTTAATTACCAATTTGTTATATACTTGATTACTTGTTACTCAATGTCTCAATTACCAATTTGTTAGTAAGTTTGATAATTGATATAGTGTGGTATATACTCAATTAGCAATTAATTTGTAGGTTTGCAAGAATAGAGAAATGAACTTTACGTAATTATTTCACAAGCAATTCAAGTAGTACTCCTCCAACCGATGAAAGCGCAGCTCAACCAAAGAAGCCTCGACTAGAATTTAATCCGGAACCATATTTGCTATTGTATCATTAATTTTTCTAATTTTGATGTATATGTTGTTACCTACCAAAACCATATTTACATGTTTTGGGGGTGCATTTTTCATTAGCGATGTACCTTCATTTTTTTTTTTGCTTTACTTTTATTCATATATGAATTTGATTGCACAAGAATACAAGACTGTTTGTTACAAATTAGTTTAGTTGAGGCCTTCAGTCCACCCTCCTTTTTCATCCTATATTCGTCACTGTATTCATGTAGCCAATCTAGATATTTTGAAATATAGTGATGGATTCTAGGACGTCAAATAAATACTAGAGGTAACCAAATGGGTTGTGCCTGCTGGGCCAGCCCGAGGCACGATATAGTAGGCTCGGTCCAAGCACAACACGACCCAACAGCTAGACGGGCCGGGCACGACGCGACATGTCATACTTGGGTCATGACCCTAGCCTAGTGGGCCAGCCCGACACGGCCCGACCCACCTAGCCCAGCTAGTCATGGCGGCGGTGGTGCCATGGCCAGCAAAGAAGGAGGTCGAGTAGCGGCGGCGGAGGAGGCAACCCGTCGGTGTGGGCATCTAGGGGTGGCGCCACGACCACCGTGCAGGACCAGTAGCTACGCGTGGGGACATCGTCGGCGTTAGGTCGCAGGTTGGACGTTATCGGTGAGTTGGAGAGCCCGAGCCAGAGCCAGGTCTCATCGTCATTGACCTTTCGGCTAGTGGAGGCAATGTCGGTGCACGGCAGCAGAGACAGCAGCGTCACGCGATGGCCGGCAGACACTTTTTATAAATGGGCTAAAACAATCGATCTTAAGATATAAATGCTAGAAACACGGTACTCAATACCATGCAAGAGGAGACATGAGCTTTTTTAGACAGGTTCAGGCCTTCTTTAGGGAGAATAAAAATCCTATTCCTGTGTTCTTGTATTGAATGTATTTATAGAATGAAATAAACCATCGAAACTAAGGCTAATGGCTTATGAGTGTATTGAATCTATGTATCTTTTGAATTAATCATCCTTTTATCCACAGGCGCTACCCCTTATATAGCTTTTGAAGGGATGACAGTTGTTGTACGTCAGGAGGCATCTTGACAGTTGGCCAATTGCGCATGTTGGTTGCGGTTATTGTCAGAGAGGCATTCTCCTGTACATTCGTCATGCGATTACACCATAAATAAAGAGAACTGTGCGCGGTTATGTATGAGACAAACAACACGTATAATAACTACTATGCATCAATGAGCGTAGTGTACAGAGTTCCTAGTCGATAAGGTCCATATGTATGTGGATTTTAAAACCATAGGGTGGTCATGGTTGACCTGGTCATAGCGGATCTTACGATCATAGGGTGATTGTGACACGAAGTGGTCGTAGCCTTCTCTGGTCATAACGAGTATTTTTGACCAGGGGTATATTCGAGAGGTATTAAGAATACCATTATCTATAATAAGTATTATAGATAAAATATTTCATTAATTGATGATTATAAGATCCTCGTCAACGTGCCAACCCGACCCATCAGGCTTATCATGCCTGGGCCGACACGACACGACCCATCAGTTCGGCAGGCTGTGCCTGAGTCGACGGCCGAGCCTATGGGCCAGCACGACATGACCCGTTTAGTTAGCCAGGCCGACTGGGTCGTGCCAGCACGAGTCCCTACCAGGCCGGGCCGGGCTGCCCACTTGGCCACTTTTGAGGAATACTATCACACACTGATGACTCATCTGGTAGATGCACCAATATTTCTTGCGTTTTACTATGTGCCCTCGAATTTCTTCGGGTTTTTGCGACATGGTCCCTTTTTCAGCCATATAGAAAAGTCTTCCATCCATTTGAACGGGCATGGGACGTTGGAAGGATATGGTCTGCAGGCCCAGGACGCTCTGTTCTTGTCTGCCTGGGCTACTAGGCCATCGCACTGCAAAATTCGCCGTTCCACGGGTAAGGGTGGATAACGAGCTGGCTCAGCTCGGATTGTTAAGGCTCATTAAGAAAACGAGCTCGGCTCAGCTCGACTCATTAAGCTAACGAGCAGAAGATCAGGCCTGGCTCGGCTTGTTAAAAAACTCGAACTTGGCTCCTTAGACTCATTATTGAATCTCTCTCAAGGGCTTCCTTTTCGCAACTTGTTGTCTCCATATTAGTTGCACGCTGTGAAGCCAAGCGAAGCAGTGCCACCGGCCACCCACTTCCTCTCTCCGCTTAGAAGCACTTTGTCGTCGTCCTTAGCTTTGAGTCGACCTCGCCGCTTTGCTTCCGCTGATGACTTTGACCGCCGCACCGCCGCCGCCTCCTGATGATGACTTTGACCGCCCCGACGAGGTGCCCCCCGATGCCCTCGGCTTCCTCTGCACTTTGCTCGGTGTTCTGCCGCGGCCTCGCCTCACAACCTCCTCCGCCTCCGCCTACCGCTTTGACCCTCGCGCTGCCGTGATCGCCGCCCGATGCCACCCGATCCCGCCCGCGTCGCGCGAGTCGCTCGCCGCCGCCTTCCACCTGGTCGGCCGCGACAATTGCTTGGGGAGTCTTCCACGGCCGCAACGGCTCGACTCACCGCCAATAAGCTCCGTTGAGCCTGGTGCTACTACTCGTTTTTCATAACGAAAACTCGCGAGACATCTCGAACTTGGCTCGTTAAAAATAAACTAAATTGCCGAACTCGTTAAGGTGTGTTTGGTTGGGTGCGGAGCGGGCGGGGGGTTGGGATTGCATGCATAAAGCAACGTGTAGGGAGCATGTTGGGGTTTGGGCCTCTCCGTTTCCGACCGCTAAGGGTTGTTGGGTTGATTAGTACTCGTGCTACTACTCAACTATGCTAGTTTTTCAACGAACGTAACGAACAACTCGCGAGCCATCTCGAACTCGGCTCGTAAAAAAAATAAACTAAATTGCCGACTCGACTCGACTCATTAAGGGACCAAGTTCGAGCCGAGCTGACTCGCGAATTTCGAATTTTTTCCGCCCTTATCCCAAGGACTCGGGTGTAAAAAGACCCCGACCTCCCACCCTTTCAGAGCCACCCCATAACCTAGGGTTTAAGCCTCGCCGCCTCCAGAGCTCGAAATCCTCGGGAGAATTCGGAGAAGGAAGCGAGAGAAGCAAAGGCAGCGCTTGTGTTGGAGTCGAGATGTTCCTGGGCTCCATCCCGCGGCGGCCGAGCAAGGAGGCGGCGTACAAGCAGCTGCGCTCGCACCTCCTCGTCATGGCCTCCTGTGTCGCCGCCATCCGCGCCGCCCCCTACATCCTCCATTTCCTCACCCGCGACGCCGACGTCCACGAGCTCAAGCTCGAGCTCTAGGTCCGTCCCGATGCCGCCGGCCCCCGAGGTGAGCCCCCCGCCCCCGCTCCTCTCTAGGGTATGGTTGATTTGGGTGCGGCGCGCGTGGTCCCGTTGTTGAATCGGTGTCCGACGGTGTGCCTAGATGTGTTTCTGCTAGATTCGGTACCCTTGTGTTTGTGCGGATATATACATCTTTGGTATGGCGGATTGGATGGTCACGGTTACCCCTAGTGCGTTCCTGGGGCGTTGTTGGTTCTGATTGATCTGTTTTGGTGACTTCAACTTACATTCATGGTAGTTTGTTGGAGAAATCAGTCTGTATTGGTTGCTCTGATTTTTTTATATGATGATTTTAGCTGTTTTTAGCATTACACTGTTGTGTTGAGAAGGTTTTAATATGGGTGGGTTTTGCAAGATGGATCCTGGTGGAATATATATTTCAACGAATTAATAATTTAGTATGCCATTTGTTCCTATGTGTGCTTATCTGTCTTCATTGGTCGAAACTTGTGGGTACTGGGCTTAGATGGCAGTGCCTGTTTTGGATTCCATTTGTCACGATATGTGATCACTAAGCATGAGTTGATGGGATGAATTGGCAGGTCATCAGTGGCTGCCTTGAATTGTTACGGTGAATTAACTTTTCTGGTGGGTTCTCTAATCATGAGTTGATGGGATGAATTGACAGGTCATCAGTTGTTGCCTTGAATTGTTAGGGTGAATTAACTTTTCTGGTGGGTTTCTGCAAGTTAATGGAGGTGGATTAGCTGGTCATTGTTTGATTCGTTTTACACGGTGCTGGTCTTTATTATCTGGATCATGCTTGGAACATTGATTTGCATTAGAGTAAGAATGTAAAATAACTACCCTTAACAGGAATGATAGAAAGATGGACATGATTTTTTTTCTCTAAAAAAAGATGATATAAGCTATCTTTTGAAAATGTTGATACTTATTTATTTTCACCTTTAGCTGATTTACTGTTCTCAGTTTGTCACAAGATCCCGTGATTTGAATGCTTTGATTGTGATATTTAGATATGGGTTGAATTGGTAGGTCATTGATGGATGCCATGAATTATTAGGGTGGATTAGCAGTTTACTCGTGGATTTCTGTGAGGTTGGAGTAGCAGGTCATTGGTTAATTCATTTTAAAAGGTGCTTGTCTTTGTTATCTGCATTATGCTGGCATCTATTAGCGCTGTTGTCAATTGGATAGTTTTAGGTTTTGTGTGTACATAAGTTGATCTTTTGTGCCCGAACACTGATTTGCAAATAAATAATTAGAGTAAGAAAGTAAAGTAAATACTAACAGGAAGGTAGAATGAAAAAGTACCTTTGTGTCATAACAACATCATGAGAGCATACAGAAGATAGACAGATTGCTTTAAAGATGATATTGTGTTTTCAGAGAGTTAAACTATCTTCTGAAAATGTTAACTTCTGTGGACAAACACAAGTTACTTAAGGGGCTGTCTGTTTTTAGGCCCATGCTTGCCAAAATTTGGGTTACCAACCCAAATTTTAGTAACTTTGACCAAATTTGGCACCCATTTGGTTTGTTACCAAACTTTGGCAAGATTCCTTTTTCTTTGAATCTTCAGTTCATTTTTTTGCCAAAGTTTGGCCAAAACATGGGCTAAGAATTCTGGAATTCTTGGTCCATGTTTTGGCCAAACTTTGGCAACAAAATGAACTAAAGATCCAATTAAAAAGGAATCTTACCAAAATTTGGTAAAACATTGGTAACAAACAAAATCGGTGCCAAATTTGGTTAAAGTTACCAAAAAATGGATGGTAACCCAAATTTTAGCAATCATGACCTTAAAACCAAACAACAGCCTAGTATAATTAGTAAAGTTTATAATTGCATTTTATTGACAATGGTAATTTCTACCCACTGCATTGTTGTTCTGGACCTGTTTAACCTCTGGATTTTTGGCATGGTTTACTTACGCTCCTAATTGCAATAAGTCACTGATATGTTTCTTATTGTTGTCAGGTGCGACTGGGTTGGGCCAATCATTGCCTTAGTTCCTTGGATGACTGCAAAGTTATGTTCAGGGTCGGGTTTCCATCGTACCTTATAAAATATGATTTCAGTTACTTTTGCCTGATACGCCATCTTTCTGTACTGCGATAATTCAATGACTGCTTGCATCAACTTCCCTGTTCTTTTGAATTAAAATTACTTTGCCAACTACCATTTGTGTTTTCATTGTCCAGTGGTGCACCTTTCATTTTGCCTGGCTGTATGGTCCTGTCTGGCATTCTGGGGTGTCACATATATATCTGTACTACAGTGAAATCTGAACGCACAATGCTACCACCACCAGGGATTTTGTAACCGGAAATTTTTACCGGGGTTGGCCGGTAAGGCCAAAATAACTTTGAATTTTTCGTTTTTTTAAAAATCAAATTCAAATAAAATTCAAGCAAAATTGATTTTTTTGGAACAAAATCCATCCAAACCGAAAATTTCGGGACCGGATCGTAGTTCTACCGGGGCCACCACAATGGGTTTACTTACTGCATGCTTGGTTTGTGCTTCGGTTGCTTCGTCTTGAGAAGTAAGAATTTTACAGGAATCAGTACGAGTCCTTTGAAATTCTGTCAGGCCGTATTAGACATTGCTTCATCGCAAGCATGAGTTATTCTGACAACCGTGGTGGTCGATTTCTAAATTGATTTGCGTTCTGGCCGTTCACCTTGTTAGAAAACGATTTTTTTAAAAATAATATTATTTTAAAAGATAATTACAAAAATAAATAGCCGTCTCAAAAAATTACAAAATAGCTTCCTGTCGTCAGTTGAACTGGTGACAGAAAGCAATCGCCAGTTGAACTGGCGATAGGACTCTCTTGACTCTCTGTCGTCGGTTCAACTATCTACCTGAAACCCTAAACTGGTTGGTCTGTTTGTGATTTTCGTAGATTTTTAGCAATACAATACTCGCAATAATATTTTGTGATCATCGTATGTTGTTCTAGTACGGTGAATTTCTGAAGAATTTTGCGAGCATGATTGAGGTATCATTGATTCATAAGTAGGAAGGTAAATGATATTGCGATGTGTTCGGGAATTCATACACAATGGATAACTTTGGAGAAATGACCTCTTGCATAACATTGCTCATGTCCATACACTGCATATTATGTAAGGAAACAAATGTAAATTTGACAGTATTATCAAAACTACGACAAATCACGTTGATATTACATAACATTTAGCAAAACGTCGTAACACTTAGTTTATATGAAAACTACGACAAATTACATTGATATTACATAACATTAAGCAAAACATCATAACACTTAATTTTTTTCAAATCAAAATGATAATTCAGAACATTGGCAATAACATATTACTATTGTCTGTGCTTTCTCGTGGCCGCGACCCAATGTCCCCCATGTGGACTGCCTCGAGTCAGGCGGCCGGATGAGATTCCCGCGGCGACGTCCGGAGTGCCGATGTTTCCTTCGTCCTGGAGATTTCTTGTAGGGCATTTCTTGAAAGTGTGCCCAAACTCCCTACAAATAGACCACTTCTTTCGTACGACGTCCGGCTTCTACTTCGTTCATGTCGTTCCTGATACGATGTACCTGTTGCCGACCAACCTTTCCCTTAAGCCTATCAATATCCATGGCCTAGATTAGTTGCTCCCAGGTCGGATGGCTAGTGAAATGACCAACCAAGGTGTAACCATACATCTCTCCACTCCAGTTTGCATCACCATCTCCTTGCTGAAATAGTCAAAGAGGTATTGGCTGGGATGCTGCGCCACCGTCAAATATGTAGCCATGACATGGGAGTAGATGTAACATCCCAATTTTCTGAGTTTAAAAATCTTTTAAATAGTTAGTAGGGAAAAAGTCACTATTTCGATTTTATTTGAATTTAATTCAAAAGCTTAAGATTGGACTTTGCAAACAAAAACATTTAATATGAATAATTCCAACTTGAACAATAGCCAAAACTATTTTATTTGGGTTCTATGTGCTCAGATATATTTTCTAGATTTTTCTAGAATTTTTCTGAGTTCATTTGCTATTTTCTATTGCTTATTTGAATTTCTGGTATTTTCTAAAATAGAAAAACCTATTTAAAATCTCGGAAAAGCTCTTGGGCCGAAACCCAGCCCAAAACCCCTTGGCCCCACCTGTCCCACCAACCCGTGCATGCATGCGAGCCGCCTCTCATTGACAGGTGGTCCCCGCGTGTCAGTCTCCCTTTTCTCTCTTCGCGCGGGCGCGTTGAACCTCGACCGTCCGATTCTCTTTGAACAGCGCGATGGCGTTGTGCCTCGAGGCGGCTCGAACGCCCATTGATCGTGGCCGTGCGATCAAGAATGGATGGTCCGATGGCGTTGTGCCTTCCAGCGACGAACGTCCCATTGATTTTGGGCGTCCGTCGGATCGGGCGGTGACTCTCTTATCCCGATCGCACGCGTGCGTGGCCGCCAGCGGCGTGTGGGCCCCGCATGTCAGGTCTTCGTCCCCGCGCCCGGTTTCGTCCTCGCATGCGGCCGCGGCCGTCCGCCATTGCCGATCTCCGAGTCTCGTACGACAACGCGAGATTTCCAACGAACCCCTTCTAGAAAATGTGCCAAATGCTATCTCTAATCTCTCCGCACCTCTTTCTGTTGGAATTATCCCGAATCGTATCTTATCTCCCGGATTTCCAAATCTTGTCTCGTGTTCTTCTCGGACTCGATTTGGGGATTCCTTATCCCTCAGCCTATAAAAGCCACCCCGAGGTTCGCCCTTGCTCCCGCAACCCAAAGACGCCATCCACTTCGCCCGAGCCCTAGCGCGCGCAATCGGTTTTAGGTTTTTCGCGCCGTTGTTTTCTTCGATTGCCGCCGACGCGTCGCCCTACCCTCGTGGTCTACACCGGGTTCGCCGTTGCATCATCTACCTCAGAGCTTTGCGTTGTCGAACTTCACCGAGGCCCCGTCGACAACACCGAGGCTCTCCGCGCTCAACTCGCCGGCCGCCACCGCCCACCCCAAGCACCCGGTACACCCTTAGGTTCGCAATAGCGCGGCTACATCTGGTACCACCCACTCGCCGGCGAGCCTGCTTCGCCGTCGCCGTTGGTTCCCGAGCCTTATCGTCGGCATTATGGCGTGGCGATCCATGTCGATGACCATCTCGCCGCGTGCCTCCGTGTCGTCGCGTGGGCGCCTCGTCGCAGCGTCGCGTGTACGGTCTGCACCGACCTCGGATCTAATCGGCTCGGTAGACTTGGTCTCACCGTGAGCCATCTCGCCGACATATGGGTCCCACATGTCGCTTAATTCTTTTTCTTTTAATTCTTGAAATTCCTTGCGACGTCATTGTTGCATAATATTCCGATTTTTCTTGAGAAATAATTGAAATTCGAGAAAATCCAAATTAGGGTTTCTTTTAGATTTTCAAACTTCCAGAGCTCATAACTTTTGCATCCTAACTCCGATTGAGCCTATTCAAATTTCTAAATTTATCTAAATTCGAGCTCTATTTATCTGAGATTTTTATTTAATTTTTGGAGCTTGTTTTGCCTCTGTTATTTATTTGTTTTTTTTATTTGTTTCGTTTGCGAGTAGACGTCGATTCGTCGAGGAATTTCGTTGAAGAAGGAGCACCCCAAGATCAAGACCAGTACTTAGACCTTTTCCAAGGCAAGTCATACCTTTGATCATCTTGAACTCAGTTTTCAAATTACTTTGTGTTAAAGTATTGTATTTTATGTTAACTATGTATTTAAATGCTTTGGGCATAGTTATTATCCAATTTGTTATCACCCCTTGACTTTGTATGCCATAATTCCTTGTCACCCTAGATTGGTTTATTAGTTGGTATTATTGTAGCACCAACGTGGGTTGGTTAGATGCGAATACAATTGCTTAGCTATGCTACGAGTTTCACCTCTCATGTAAGTTACAATTATTAAATGTGACTAAGTGACTATAAAACTTTGTGTAAAACTGTGTGCTATGTGTTATTACTTCGTGATGGCATGTGTTGCACTAAAACCAACTGGGTGGTAAAGGATTTAGACTGAGGCAAGTGGTGGATACTGTGTGATATGGTGGACTTTGTGATGGGAATGATAATCTTTGTGATCTAGTTAGAAAATAGAAGTTTTGCCTTGGTCAATTAAGGACTTAACTTTGTGCGCCATTGAATCGAGCCTTCTTTGACGACCACATGCCCGTATGGGACGGGGCGACTTAGTAGGTTATGGATTCTTGGCATTGATTACTCAGGTGGTAGGTTAGGCTATGGGTGGAGGTGTGTACTACAAGGTAGTCGCATCACGGGGCGGTTCGCCGTGTCCCTGTCCAGCGGTGTGTGTTATGCCAAAGCGCTTCGTTTGGGTTGACATAGCGGTTTGTAAGCACATCGGGAGTCTCAATGTTGAGATGAAGTTTCTGAACCGTTTTGTTACGATTAGTGCTTGCTACACTAGTTGTATCGTGTGGGTAAAGTGTACAACATTTGCAGAGTGTTAAATCAATCCATTCGAATAGCCGCGTCCGCGGTCATGGACATGCTCGGGGATTTCACACGAGGGGTAGTGTTTCATAAAATATTGGGATGGGAGCTGTGTGACCTCAATCATATGGCTATGTGAAATAATCTGTTTAGCTGTGTGTCTTTGTGAAAACAAACGTTAAATTAATATTGTCTATTTGTTTTGAATTATGCTTTCAATCTATTATTCGTATTCAATTGCAAATGTTGCTTTTATGCAAAAGAACCACAGAAGCCTTTTCTTTGGAATAAGCCTGCATCTATAAATTGCATTCGTGGTATGATTTGCAGTACGGTTGTGTACTCACGCTTGTTGTAAAACTTGCGCCAAACCTACGAAGAGGAGGAGTCACGCTTGCTTTCGAGGAGGAGTTCGCGAAGGTTGTTGATCGTTAAGGTCCGGATCCCATCGGTTGCCTGTGGTGAATTGGTGGGATCTACGCCGAGTTATTTCCGTTCATTCTTTGCTTTATTCTCTGTTAGCCTGCGTGGCTTAATAAGTGTAAACTCGACCATAAGGTCAAAACCCTTATTTGTTATTCAAACTAATCGTTTACTTTATTTATCGCTTGTGTGGATCGATATTTACCTATGTTGTCACTGTGTGCACTAGCGTGATCCTGGACTAGTGCAGTATACACAGAGGGTTTCAGAATCGTAATTCTGGGTCCCGACAGAGGTGGTATTAGAGCCATACTGACTGTAGGTCTTGATCTTAGTTAGATTGGCCGTCTTTAGAGTGTCCAAACTATTTTCTAAAGGAAAAATTAACTTGTAAGGCTAAATAATTGCTTAACTCTCCTCATATCTCTCTCGACTCAACGTTTGTTATGATCTTCTCTTTTTGCCGTTTTAAATTTTCCCTTACCCTCTTCGTCTGTCTTGACAGATGCCTCGTCTCCAGAGCTATGGTGAGCCAGAACAATCTATATGTGTTCTCGCTTTCAACGAAAGCGAATGCTACGAAAAGAACTTGATTGTTCCCGTCCGTCGCTATTGCAGTCAGTATCTGACCCTTGTACCATCGAGTCAGGAATGTGCCATTGACACACAAGATTAGACGGCAGTGCCGGAATGCATTGGTGCATGGATCAAAGGCGAAGAATGCTCGCTGCAGTACCTTCTTATTGGTCCACTTCCGATGTGTGGAATCTTGAATGTCGACATGAGTGCCGGAATTCCTGTCTTGTATGACTCGGAGTAGCCCGGGGAGGTTGTGGTAGGAGTCCTCGAACGTACCGAACCTTGATTCCAATGCGTTCTACTTTACCCTCCACGCCTCGTCATAGCTAATTATGTACTAGAACCTTGCCTCAATCGCCCGAATGATGGACCGTGGCTCAAAGTCTAGATTATCCACGATCTCACCGGACATGAGGTTGGCGATGAAGCCTGATGACATGTTTCTGTGGGACTGCACTGACTCAGCGACGACACATGTGTGTGGGACGATTATAGAGCATTTCCAGTAGGAGTCCCACTTAGACTGAAATGCGTGCACTCGCCAAGGGTATCCCTCTATGTTTCACTTCACGTTGTAAGATCTTGGGGTAGACTTGACGATTCTTAATGTACACCGCACCGATAAGGCCTAGAATTTGACCGCGTCCTGCACACGGTCTCCTTGTATTTGAACATAGCTCCTTGCCTAACCTCGCTCTGGTCATACTCCCACGGCACACGGTAGCCTTCGTTGATGACGAGGTTGTCGAACTGGTATGTATTCCACTCGAATGGGACCACCTGCTGGTCCACATCATTCTCGTCGTCGAAACCTTCATCTTCTGACAATGCCATGTAGTCCTAGTCTTCGAGATTCATCCTTTGCACTACAACTTCTACATCCTCACCCTCGTTAGCAAGACCACTAGCTTGCCTGATCGAAAGAGCTACTTTCGCAGGGTCTTTATCGATAGCCATTGTGTGCGACGCGTTGTGGCTGGAGTCCCCGACTTCTTCTTCGGCGTCAACACCCTTCTTGTTCAGCCGCGGATGGAGGAGTGGACTTGGCATATGCCTGGGCCAGAAGAACCAATTTTCACCCTCCCTCCCTCGCCATGCGTACATATGACTGTCATGAATTTGTTCCATTCAGCTGCACTAACTCCCAATATGTGGGTTGTGCTACTCGCAGGGCAAGACAACTCAATCTCAGATCGTACACATCGCGGTTCACTTAGAATGTGTGGAACAACCATCACATCACAGCGCCCCATGTATGTTGTTTTGATCTTGGTAGGGGCACAGTCGCCGATTGGAAATAACGCAAATTAATCCCTCGGGACCCTCCATAATAGTCCTCTGACCGTAGTAAATTTTGAAATTAACGACGTCGGACATATTTGACGCACTATACTATAAAGAACATTTCCGTAATTAACCACATATCTAAAACTAGACTACTCACCGAAAAGTATTATGTAAAACATACTGCACTTTGTAACCGTACATATAAAACTATGTAATCCATTCGGTTAACAAAAATACCCAACAGGTAGGCAGCCGGACGGGCAGCGCTTCACTAGCTTCTCTCCTCCTCTCTCTTCCCTCCTCTTTTTTCTGAATAAAAGTTGAACTGGCGACAGGTAGCTGAACCGGCGATAGTTTTTGTAATTTTTTGGGACGACTATTTATTTTTGTAGTTATCTTTTAAAATATTAAAAAAATCGTTAGAATACGCCCTTAACATAGTGCGCTGCTGGAATTACACAAGAATGCTTGCCTAGGTTGCACTCTGCCTCTCTGGTCAACTGGCCAGAAAGGCATTAACCTGGTTATGACTAGCTGGAAATTGCCAAACCAGCACAAACCAAGTAGAGACAAAATAATGACCATTGGTGTTTTGAGGATTGAAACATAGCTAGCTGAAACACAAGGGAGAAACCAGCACACCAAGTAGAGAAACAAATTGCCTATAAACTCAAGGCAGAGGCGGTAATTGGCACCAAATTATAGGAATATGTGGTACGAAGCCACGCTCAGCCTAAAGTACGTGCGCTCACGCAATATATGTACACGCGAGTACGGCTAGGTGTGAAAACGTACGTTCGCTCTGTGAGATCGCTGATTTGTTTCCAATTTCAATTCTGCAAATAGACGCATTTGTGCTCATGTGTCCACTGTAATGTAGAAAAAAAAATGCAGTGAATAAGTAAAGTAAAAGCACATCTATTCTCATTTTAGTTTAGTTGAATCCAGTCCATTTTACTAAAAGCACATTCTCTACTCATGCGGAATCATTATATAGGTTCGATGGGTGCCACAGCAGCATCTACTACATCTTAATGAGGGCAGAGCTGGAGATTGACGCACCTGTCAAACACGCCACTGAATATAACCCACGCGCGCTACCTGTAGCGGAGAATATGACGTATTAAGGGTGTGAACTCAGGCCATTGCCTTAGATTTTTTTATAATATTATTATTTTAATAAAGATTTACAAAAATAAATAGTCGATTTTTTTAATACAGAAATTGGTTACTGTCACCATTTCAAATGGCATTAGAGCCCAATCGCCAATTGAAATAACGACAGTAGCCCTGTCTCCGTGGAAACAGTTCTGTCGTCAATTCAATTGGCGACAGGAGGTCGAAATTGAAATTGAAATTAAATTTATATTTTGGTAACATCTTTAAGTATACGCGCAACCGATAATTTTTGAAAAGATTTGGAAATATGAAGTGGAGAACAATTTAGGAGTTTTGGTCTGACCAAATATATTTAGAATGCGATTTCATCGGTGCAATAACAAAAATAGCCCTCTTCGGCGGCGTAGTAACAAAAGTATTGAAGTGTTATTTTCTAATGCAATTGTTCATTTGTTGAACCGATTTATTTGAGAGTACAGAACAAAATATTAAGAGAGAAGAACTTGGGAACGAGGGTGTAGTCATTTCGCATATGAAAAGGCTAGAAGTAGGGTGGTGTAGGGTGTTGCGATGCTGATTCCTCATATGATTACTTGTACACATAACAAGAACAAACAATATTGTAAACACGAGACTAGCCAAATGTAAGTTGTATAGAAAAATAATATTTACATAACAATACCTATACACCTACTCGCGGGCCCTCTTGGGGCGTACCCCACGTGTGGCCCCTAGCCTTGTCCGGCGGACGGGCTACGGGCACTGGTGCAAGCACGTCAAAGGCTTTGGCGGCCGAGGTACCCTACTGTAAATTCAAGCTCCACTAATTTAGTTTTGGTGATTAGTGACAAATCTATATGTGACTATGATATTATTTAGTCTCATTTGGATGAAAAGGTGAAAATCATGGAGATATGCATTCGACATCATATTCTTATATCTTGTTGCATTCCTCGGATTCAAAATATAGGTTGAACTCCACTAGAAATTTAACTTGAACATGAGCATATGTTTTTATTACATATTCGTGTATGCACATATTTAGGGGAGTTCACTCTATGTTTTGTGGTTTCATTAGTATTGATCCATATTCCATTTATCCACATATATTAGGGATCTCTACTTCGAAATATATCCTTTGAGCATATAAAACTTGTGTGGTTCATATAAACTCATATTGTTTTATATTCAATTATTTGCAATTATGTTATGTGACTAATGTGTGTGCTAAGATGTTTTAAATGTTTAGTCCTGGTTTATTGATGACAACATGAAAATGGCAATGTAAGGACAATAGAGGGATCATGGCTAGTAGCTTGAGAATTTATTATGTGTCATTTTGATCAACCATGTGTCATGCATTGCATTTAGTTTTGCTTATGGAAAACTTTTCAATAATACCGGTAGTACCACATTTGAGAAACGGTAGTACCGCAGTGTGGTACAACCGAAGTTTAGTTGGCGGTACGACTTTTCTAGAGAGCATGTTTTGGGAGTTTTTGTTCTCCCTTGCAAATCGGGATGACCGCATTTCTTGAGCAGTATTACCTGTAGTGCGGTAGAACCGATGTTTTCATGGCGGTACATTATTTCTAGAGAGGGTGTTTTTCGTGTTTCTCAAAACTCTGGAAATCGGTAGTACCGAATAGGTCGAGCGGTACTACTATCGTGCGATAGTACCGGCCCATGTGAGTGCGGTAGTACCACACCTGACAGTTTTGGCTAGTTCAGAAGCATTTAGTGTAGGTATATTTTGGTAATTAATGACAATCATTGTGAGACTAATATTTTCCATGAGTTGGGTAAATAGATTATGTTCTATGATGATGGAGACTTTGGATGGCATCATGAGTTGATCGTCATCAAGTCAAGGTTCAAGAAGAAGATGCATCATGAGTTGATGCATATCAAGACAATGACTCGGACTTGAAGTAAAGATGTGCGTCTTCAAACTTTAAGAGGATGCTCAAGGCAAAGGTATAACTAGCTAGAGCTAAGGATGCGTTCCTAGTCTTTTACAGTTCTTGATGTTTGATTGGAAGACCGGATTACTAGTATATGATTGTCGTACTATTAAAATGAGTCTTATCTAGTAGCTTGAGTTTCATCATGTGTTGATAGCTCAATCCCGCTTACTCTAGCTCTTTGTGATATGATGCTATTATTTGCGAATATGTTTTGCAAATAGCTTAGGCTCATGCATCTAATCCTTATAGCATGCAACTACACTTTGCAAATGTGTTTTACAAATTGTTGGGACTCATGCATTTTCCGTTGGACGTAGACCATGGTTGTAACTCTCTAGAGTTCTTATGCTTTTCTGCATTGATCTAATTTGGTTGAGATCATGCAAATAGGTCGGTTGTGTAGCCCTCTTAATAAGCTTTTCAAAGAGTCCAAGATCACTCAATTCGACATCGGAGTCAAAAGTTATGACCTTTTTTTCTGATTATTGTTTGTGCTGAAATTTACCTACGATAGTACCGCATGAGAAAAGTGGTACTACCGTCGAACGGTAGTACCGGCCCCTATGAGTGTGGTAGTACCATACCAAACTTTAAACGACTAGTTTTTGAGCATTTAATGCACCCTTTCGACCGTTGAACAATGGGTGCGGTAGTACCAGGTTTCTACAGCGGTACTACTGCATTTGCTGAGATTTTCTGATTTCTGCTCCCAACGGCTAGTTTTTGTGGTAGAGGCTATAAATACCCCCTTGGCTGGTTGAGAGAGAATCTCTTGGCATCTCATTTCGTTCTTTTGAGCTAGTATGAGCTTCTCGTCTCAATTGTGCATGTGTTGCACCTTGTGAGCAAGCTAGGAGACAGGTCTCTAGTTGTATGTGTTGCATCTAGAGTTGGATTTTGTATCCACTTGAGCTTATGCATTCGTTACACGTGGTGAGAGTCAAGCAAGGGGCTTGACTTATTACTCTTGGTGTTTGCCAACACCTAGACGGCGTAGAGGCGTTGTGGTCCGGTGATCTTCTCAAGAAGCTTGTGAGAAGGCCCGGCGTGTTGTGAGTGGTTTGGTGCTCGCCATATGTTCGGAGTGGAGGAAGAGCAATCTCGAGTGTATCGAGGTGTTGGTTCAAGTTGTGAGCCAGTCTAATTCATTTGGCTTTACCTTGGAAGTGTTGACTTAATTCGTGGAGCCGGTCCAATTCATTTGGGCTTACCTTAACATGGATTAGGGGAGACCTACAAGTCTCCGAACACTATGGTAAAACATCCTTATGTCATTGTGGTTTGCTCTCTTGTGATTTACCTTGTGCAATTTATATTCGTAGAATTAAATTGCTTGCTTATCTCCTTAGGATTGCTATCATTGTCTTAGCATTACCTTGTTGGTGTACTTAGTCTTGACTAGTTGTTTTAGTCGTTAAGTGAGCAAAACCGAATTGATTTACTATTCCGCATAAAACTCGGTTTTAGCCTTAGAGATTTTAGAAAAGACTATTCACCCCCTCTAGTCAGCCTACTCGATCTTACACCTACCGCCGTGAGTAGTCCGCATGGGTATCGCGATAGGGGCTGCGTCGGCTAGCTCGCTCTGGGAGCACCGTGCAACTGAGAAGCCCCAACGGAGACTTGGCTGGGAGTGCTCTCGCCGTGCGAAGGCCTACCGCCCTCTGGCCGTAGCGCCCACTCATCGTTGAAGTCGTAGTCCCCCGTCTGTGCTCCTTCATGCGACACCAGCTCCTCGTCCCAAAGGGGTGTACGACCTGTCAAATAGTCGTTATGCATATAAACAAGATAGAAATATGAAATAGTACGTTATGCATGTAAACAAGATAAACATACTTGGTCATTGCATCGCAGCGGACGGCTCCGCGTAGTCTTGTCCGTGTACGAGTGGAACTAAGGACCTTTTAGAAGAAATTGTCATTAGTAAATAGTGGAGTTGAAAATAAACAAGCAGACATGAGTGTTTTAGGTATACCTACGAACTGTGCCGGGTACTCTTGGCACGGTGCCACTAGGATCCGCCTCGCACGTCGGGTGAGGAGCCAGTTGCGTGATGCACTATGGCTCACCCCCCTCCATGCACCGCTTGGTCATGCACATCCCTCGGCGTCGGCCTCCGGCATGACGTAAGCTCGATATCATGTGAACCCTCGCACCTCAAGTGTTAGTGAAACTTATATATGTCGCATGTGAACCCTCGCACCTGCACATAGGTCCCACCTGACTTTCATGGAACTTCCTTGATAAATAGAAAATAATAACAAAAGAAATAATTGAATAAACTAGGCCTCCCGTGCAAATCGTGGTGAGAAGTTCTAGCAAAACGATTGTAAATCAAGAACAAATCAAAGTCAAGTTGATCCCATCTATCACACACCGTTATGTGCTTCCAATAGAAGAACAATTCATCAAATGAATAAATATCAGTAGATCCTACCTATTAACATAATCTCTATGATCTAGATGAATTAAGGGGAGTATTCCCAAGAATATTCTCTTTCTTTCTTCGTCCATAATTTTCTTCACCAACGAACATTCCGAGAGCCCGATCCCTCTTGTCCTAACTTCGGTTCAAATAGTTTTCTGATCATAGATCCATCCAAAATCCAAACACATACCCTTATACCAAATGTATGAAGTTGGGGTTTATTTGATTTTTTCTAAATATTTCCTTTTGTTCTGAGTGCTTTTGGATTTATTTGATTTCATGTGATTATATTCAGGCGTTCTTGCATTCGACCGTATTCTACATAATTAGAGGTTCGAAGCCCTAGAGGAGTAGTAGTTTGTGCCAGAGCAAGAACAAGATCAAGGCTATCAAAAACATTGAGCAATACAAGTCAACACTTTGATCATTTTGCACCTATAATTTTGTAATGCAAATTATCTTATTTTAAATTATAAAATTGCATTGCTATGCTTTATTACAATTATGTTGACTTAGCTCATAGTTAATACCTTAATGTTAAATGAGCTATTAAATTCTCATCCTTGAACTTGGACACTACCTTTCGTCACCCTCAAAATAATGGTATACTTAAATAGTCATTAAGTCTGTATCTAAGTGTCATGCTTAGGCTTGCTTAGGTACATTGACACGTGTGCATTAATTTGCCACGGCATCATTCAAACTTCAAAACTGGATTTGGGCAGCCAAGGTTGGAGCCTGGCTGGTATGTTGAACGTAGAAAGGATTTTCAAAACCAAAACTCAAAAACTATTTTAGACATAGGCGAATGATAACGATTCTCGAACACATATAAATATTATATCGGACGAACCTTATGCAATTTGATATGTGACCAGGTCCTTATCACTTACGACCAGCTCGTATCTCCATACGACCATTTCATATTTAGTCACGACCAGTTCGTAACTCTTTACAACCAGTTCGCTGATCAGTTAGTGATCATGTTCGACCAGTATATGACCAGTTCGTATCTCCATACGACCAGTTCGTATTTGGTTGGACTAAACGATCTGCTTGCGTATTCTCCCCTTGCCTCACGATATCTGGTTGAACTCCAGGTGAGATATTTTATCATCCATGGACTGTTAAATACTTTATTGATCAAGTGACGGATAACTTCATGTAGTCGACTCTTCGACCATTAGTGGCACAATCATAAACTTTCTTTATCCGACCACATCGAGGGGCTCAGAGATATATACCATGTTATGTTAGCAATGACAAATCCCATATCTGTCCAGTCACATCCATCTGCATGTTTCATAGCATACTCGAAAGTTACCGTTATAACTACCCAGTTACGAAGTAGCGTTTGGCAACCTCTAAGTGTACTATTACACATGTAGGAAACCATGTTGATCTCAGGAATAAGGATTATACATCATCATTGCTTGAGACCAACTAATGACACATAAAATCATAACAATCTCAATAGTATCTCAAGGTGGGTCAATCCAACACCATGTTCTCTAACATGTGTTCACATTATTGATTCGATATCCCCATATCTATGACCGGTGAAACATGGTCATCAATCATTACATGTGCTGGTTGATAAGTCACTAGTGTTCAGACGAGTGACATTCGATCAGTGATACATTTAGAATGCCATCATATAAGTTAAAGAGCTTCACCAACAAGTCACATACTTGTTAATCTTTATAAATAATAATTCATCCAAGGAACATAATAATATTTATTCTATAACTCATAAACATAGACGTGATACAATCATTTCTATGATTACCTCTAAGGTATATCACCAACAAATTCGGCCCAATGGCTCGGCGGGAAATCAGATCTAGTTTTGAATTTTCAAACTGGCTGAAAGTTTTCTGAATTTTTAAACTTAGTAAACGGGCTCTACAATTTATGATATTTTTTTGGAGGCTCCTGACACAGTGTAGTTTATTGTATAATTTTTGCAGAATTTTCTATGTTATGTATTTTTCTCGAAAATTCTTTCGAACTACCGTTTGAATGTAAATTCAATATTTGATTTATGCAAACTTCAAAAACATGCTCAAAATATATTTTCCACATATAAACATGCTAAATTTTATTTCCTCACTTATTTCTAATTAATACACTTACCCAAAATTGGGTTTTTAGGGATGTTACAACAAATATCCAAGGTGGATTTTTGGGATGTTAGGAATACTTTCCCACATGCATGCATAACATATCTCTTCGTCACACATTAATTGTTTGACCCACTTCAGTGCACTTTGGCAGCAACCTCAGCACGCTTCAAACAAGCCAATAACCATATTCTACTCTCGCGCTTTGACTCCATACATAAAGCATAGGTTATTCCTTACAAGGCACACATCAACACGCACGTACTACGACTCCAATAATTCCCTACTAATTACCCGTACAGATAAAACCAAAATGCCAAAAAAGAACGGCATCTTCTTCTACTAATGAAGCCCCAAAAAGTCTTGCTCATGTCTGCCATCTCCTCCATTTCTCAACACAGACGCAAATCCTCTCATGTCGCTTTCATTTTTAGATAATTGAAAGGCAAGCCTCTTGCTCTCTGTATTATACCATGCACACGGTTATAATTTATTACAAACAAACAAATCAACTTATAAAAATAGAATAAGAACTAAATGACAAACAAAATTGTCATGCTGTGACCAGCATCGGGAATAGTCTGTCACCGGCGATAGTTAACTTCTCCTTCATCCAACACACCCCTATTTGCTGATGAACACCAGGTTGTCCACCAGCACAACGACACGAGAACAATAGTTGTGCAACAAGTCTACTGAGAAACACTCAGTTTCTTGGCAATTATTCAGCACTCCCTTTGGGACGGTGCTGCGGTAGTGCTGGCTGTTAGTTACTGGTGGCCGTCGGCGTCATTTCGACGTTGTTCTTCTCCTTCTTGTCCGGGGACTCTGGTAGTCGTCGCCGGCCATGTTGGGGATGCCGAAGAGCTCACCCATCTGCTCGAGTTTGCGGCCACGTGTCTCGGGGATATAGGTGAAGAAGAAGACCCACGCGAGCGATGCCATGCCGGCGTAGAGGAAGAAGCTGCCGCCGATGGTGATGCCTTTGGAGAGCGACAGGAAGGTCATGGAGATGACCCCGCTGGTGATGCGATTCACGCCGACGCCGAGCGCGCAACCGAGAGCACGGAGGTGCAGGGGGAAGATCTCCGAGCAGTACACCCAGGTGACGGGGCCAAGGCCGATGGAGAAGAAGGCGACGAAAGCGAGGATGGAGGTTATACACACGCCGATGGCCCAGGGGATGGTGGTGCCCTCCGGGTGGTGGCCGATGACGGTGAGACCGAATCCGAGGCCGACCAGGGCGACGATCATGCCGCCGGTGCTTGTCAGCAGCAGCGGCCGCCGGCCAAAGCGATCGACCGTGAAGGTGGCCACCAAGATAAAGAGCGTCTTGGTCACGCTCTGTTGGAACAGCTCGAAGAATAACACACAGAATCAAGAACTCAAGAAAGCAACACACGCACGCACACGTACTAGAGAAACTCCTGAAGGATTTGGTGCTGCACTATGCAGCTTTTTGCTTCTTCTATTGCTTAACTCACAGCTTACATTGCTACCTCTTACAATACTTGCTCTACTCTCTTCCTTGGCACTAGACAACTCGGCTCCTTTATACCCACGCACACACAACTAGACTCGGACTCGGCAAAGACAAATTAATCGACTCGGATTAGAAAACGGCAAGCAACCAAAGAAAATACTAAAACAGAACCGAAAATACTTCCTAAACAAAGATTATCTAACAATCACTCCCTAATCTTTGTGTACTTACTTATATTTCGCGTGCTGCCAGTTGGACACAACTTCAACATGGCTCCCACACACTCACCAAGACGGTGGCACAACTCAAACACGTCTTGGGCTCCAAGTTGAACACAACTTCAACTTGGCTCACACTTATTTGTCCAAGACGGTGGCACAACTCAAACACGCCTTGGACTCTTACTCATTGAGGATCGGTCTCATCTACGACTTGCACCCCAACTCGTATTCAATTCAGAACAGTCGGTCTCAACTACGACTTGCCCAACTCAGACTCGGACTTCAAGTTGGTCACGACTTCAACTTGAATAACACATGGACTCAACTCAGGACGGTGAACACAACTCTTCAACGTCCCGAACCCAACTCAACATCAAAGCAACGCCGGTTCATCTTCAGCATCAGCCGCAATTAAATGCGCCTCCGCTCTCTCCTTCTTGGGATTACGGCATTCAGAAGCGAAGTGCCCGTAGTCCTGACAATTGTAGCAGCGAATCTTCGCCTTGTCAACCTTGTGATTCTTCATGCGCAGTAGTTGGCGCCTTTTTATTGGACTCGGATTCCCACTCGGAACGGGTGAGTAGTAGATGCTCACCTTCCTCGCCGAAGTCGCGTCCCTTTGTGCGTTCCTCGCACGCCTTCAGTCATCCAACCACCTCCATAACCGTCATCGTCTTCATATCAGCAAATTGCTCAATGGTGGAGACGATCGGCAAGAATTTATCGGGACGGCACGAAGAAACTTCTTCACGACGATGCGCTCCTCCATCTTTTCTCCGAGAACACGAATCTCGTTGACGATAGTGGCCGCTTCATGGCGAAGTCCTTGATGGACCCCGCTCTTTCATACGCATCACATCGAACTCACTCATAAGGGTCCGTGCTCGTGCCTCTTTGACACGGCCGCCACGACGCATCTCCTTCAGGTGTTCCACGCCTCCTTGGTTGTCTCATGTTCGCCAAGACCATCATCATGGCCTCGGGCACGGCTTGGAATATAGCGCGAGAGCCATCCGGTCCTTACGCCATCGACCGCTTCTTTGCTTTCCGCTGCCCACACCCCTTGTGCGCGCATGAACACCTTCATCTTCACCGCCAAGAGCCATAGTTGGTCTCGTGAGCATTGGGTATTGGAGGGTTACCGAACTCTCCTTCGCCAACGCTTGGATGCCGCCGTGTCCGAGGTGTCGCCACGCCTCACGACTTTTGCGAGGACGGCATCTGCTTCGACATGATTATACCTCGCTCTGATACCAATTGTTGGAACAGCTCGAAGAATAACACACAGAATCAAGAACTCAAGAAAGCAACACACGCACGCACACGTACTAGAGAAACTCCTGAAGGATTTGGTGCTGCACTATGCAGCTTTTTGCTTCTTCTATTGCTTAACTCACAGCTTACATTGCTACCTCTTACAATACTTGCTCTACTCTCTTCCTTGGCACTAGACAACTCGGCTCCCTTTATACCCACGCACACACAACTAGACTCGGACTCGGCCAGCACAAATTAACTGACTCAGATTAGAAAACGGCAAGCAGCCAAAGAAAATACTAAAACAGAACCGGAAAATACTTCCTAAACAAAGATTATCTAACACGCTCACGCCCACGGCGCACATCGTGCCGAGCAGCTTGTTCTTGTCAGTGATGCCGGCACTCTGGAAGACGCGCGGGCTGTAGAGCACGACGGAGTCGAGGCCCGACGACTGCTGGAAGAAGTGGATGCCGAGCACCGACAGGAGCACGCGCCGGACGGCCGGCGTCGGGGAGAGGATCAGCTCCTTCCACACGCGTTCCTCGCTGTCGGCCCTCTTCGGCACGGTGACGACGTCTCCGTCAAGGTCGGCGGGGATGCCGGCCGCCTCCTTGATTTCGGCGAGGCGCATGGCGGCCTGCTCCGGCGTGTCCGAGGTCTTCTCGAGCACCACCTTGGCGTCGGCGAGGCGGCCCTTCATGACGAGCCAGCGCGGCGACTCGGGCATGCCGATCACCATGAGAGCAAGGGCGACGGACGGCGCCGCGCCGATGCCGAGCATGAGGCGCCAACCGAGCTTTAGCCTGAGGCGCGCGAAAGCGTAGTTGGAGACGTAGCCGAGGAGGAGGCCGAAGCTGATGAACACCTCCGGAAAGGAGGTGAGGAACCCGCGCGACGACGCCGGCGAGACCTCGGCGGTGTAGACAGGCGCGATCATGAGTGCATATCCGACGCCGATTCCGGCGACGAATCGGCCGGCCATGAGCATGGGATAGTTCACGGAGAATCCCATCATGATGGCGCCGACGAAGAAGATGACCGCGGCGAGGATGATGGTGAGGCGACGGCCGATCCAGTCGGACGTGCTCCCCGCCGCGAAAGAGCCTATGAGCGAGTAGAGGCTGAGGATGCCCAGCAGGATCTCCACCTCCACGTCTGTGATCTTCAGGTCCTCCTTGATGAACAACGACGCCCCGCTCATCACCCCGATGTCTGCACGTGGAAAAACAGCCAGTAAGAAACTAACACAACACATGCACGTGCTACACAGTGTACTAGTTACGAGTTACGACAAGATCATGCCGTGATCAACAACATATAGTGCTTATGTTTGTACCGTAGCCGAGGAGGATGGAGGTCATGGACGCCAAGATGGCGCAGGTGAAGGCGAATCGGACGTTGGTCTTCTTCCGCAGCGCGACACCGTCCGGGAGGCCGCCGGAGCTGTTGGAGGCCGTCATATTCGGCGCGTCTTTCTGCTGTCCTGCCATATTAATTATATATTCTTGTTACCCTTGCTAGAGAGCGAGCTATGCACTGCACATGGACCAGCTAGTTGTGGCTCAGCTGCTAGTGGTGCCCAAGGCTTCCTTTGCATGTCCCTGACATGGGCAAGAGGAGGCTGTGGAGGGAGCGTGCTTATATGTAGGCCTGCCGCCTGTGGGGTAGGATGTGATCAGTGATCACCTCTGGCTCGGACCGATAGAGCTAGGGAGAGAAGCTTATCCTAGCAAAGGAGGAGAAGCACTGTAGCATGCCTTTGGGCGAATCTGGTCCGTCGGTCCAAAATGAACAATCCAGATCAATTGTTACACGACATACAAAAGTGCGCTGTGTACAGTCACACGCCACAACAGTACCCCTGCCGTTTCTCATCACACGTTTGCACTGGGCGGCCACAGTTGTTGCGCGCATCCGCTAGGGAGGTGTCGCAAGGGAGAAGCGGACAACTGTGGGCCCTTGGGACTCGTTGTCAGGGTTGGAAGGTTTTCGTGTCAACTTTGACGTTGGACGATCAGTGGCGTAGGCAGGATAAAAATAAAATGGATGTTCAGTTGCTTATGAAAGAAATTCAAGAAAACTAATATGATAAAATCATACAAACATACATAATATATTTGAATGTCTAATGCAATCCAAATATGTACATAAATAAACAAGAGACAAAGCGAGAATGTAAAATAAACTTAAGGTAGTACCTGGTTAATGAACATAACAGTTTGAATGCTTATAAATACGTGCGAGTAGCAATCCGTGGAACACAAGTAGCTAAATTAGTGAGAATCTAAAAATTGTGATTAATTACAAACATTGAAATTAAATGGAAGTATGGAACATACCGCAAAATCGCTAGCTATGATTAGGAGCAAGAGGCAAGTCCATTCTACGAGATTTCATCTATTGAAAACGATCCATGATTATTGAAATCCTCACATACTTGCCTACAAAAGCTATAGGTACTACTCAGTCTACCAACACGGTCATTCAAACTTTTCAAAGCATTCCTCCGATTAACAAACCCATCTTTTGTGAATGTATCATTGCCAAAATAATGAGGATGTGACGGACTCTTGAAAAGAAAGCAGTAGAAACAAAAGGTGGCATCCTTTGACACACTATATTCTAACCAATCAAATTTGTTGAACCATGCTTCTTGAAAGGATCTCCAACAATCCATCATTTTCTTTGGAAAAACATGGCTAATTAGTCAAGTTGAACCCTTCAACAAATATGCTCTCCTCACTTGATCTCTAATTTCATTGGGAAAATCTTCAGTTGGTATGCAACATGCTAGATCGGCAATGGTGTTATCCGGATTAAAATCAATTCAAGGCTTCTTTGGTTGAGTTGTGCTCTCATTGGTTCGAGAAGTAATTGATGAACCCGAAGGTCCGATTTGTTGGCCCGATCTTTTGATGATTACGATCAGTCCAGAAGGAATTTGAAGGTGAGGCTGGATCCATTGGAAAGAGGACGAAATAAGCTTTCAATCAAGTACTCGTGGACCTCCAACGGACTCGGTATGTGAAAGTTATGCCTGTTTTAAGTTTGTGTTGTCAGGCTGATTCTGGAGGCCGAACTGGATTCCAAAATGGGTCCAGCTCGAACTGCTTGCTTGTCTTGGACCAAAAGTGACATGGCGCTGCACATATATATATTTCGTCATTAGGTAGCATCATATAATTCATATAATATAAAGACACTCCTAAAAACAAGCTCACCTGATAATTTAAGTGAAGCGTACAAGCTCTTATACTTGGAACAGTAAGCATAACAAATATGGTTATATCCATAGGGGTCATGTCCTCATCATCCTCCCTTTCTTGAAAACAAAGCCGTCCTCGGCTTTTGATAAGCTGAAAATAGGGTAACAAAGAAGCCAAAGTGTATGCATGGTATATGTATATGTCATCTGTTTTAACGGTTCTTCGTTGTTGCACAATTAATGTTAGACGACAGAAGTGATCATAAAAGATCATTGTATTATTACCCCAAGAATAATCATATATGTTAATGAGAAAAACAAAATTTCTCACATAGCAATTATTGCAACTAGTTTTGCAAATATAAGTGAAGTATTTATGTAATTCAACTCTCTGAAGTTGTAAACTTTCAGTGGTAGCACATATGGGCAAATCTACAACTTTTGGAATCAAACAAAGTTCATCCATATTATTAGATTTCAATGGAGCAATAGCAAATTCATCTAGCAAGGGTGAAAGGATGTGTAAATTCTTCCATACTTCAACATCTTGATGCAGATTGTCCACACTACATGGTGCAACAAGAGATAAACACATGGGCATTGAATGAATACTAAATTTTAATTTTCTCTCATAACGAACAAGATTCTGCATATAATAATTGTTGTTCAAAACAGCAAGCTTTAATTCATCCATGTAATCACAAGTTATGCATATTCGATAAACAAGAAATTGATTGTCTACATCATAATCTCCAATCAAATTAAACTTATACCCAGGGGTGTAGGCACTAGACAAGCATTTTGAACATGCGATTTCAGAAACTTTCTCCATAGTATGTGACAATTTCACAGGTGGATCCAACATAATATAACATAAAGAGTCAGTAGGAGAAATTCTAGTCAAAACGTCTTTATGTCTAACCAATTCCACATGATCATTGTATGTGATTAAATCATCACATGACTCATTCAAAACAGCATGCAATTCAATTATTTCAGCACATGGTGCAGTCAACTCTGTTGGCAAATCAATCAAATTATCACAGGATTCATGCAAATTCTCAATAATATCAGATTCTGTAGCTAGGAAATTAATTTCTACCTTCTCAAGACTAGATTCATCCACCTCATGTGATGCGATGGTTTCTCGCAATCTGATTTTCCTTTGCTCAATGATACTAGGCATGAAATCATGGTTATTGTTCTTAGGTTGAGTGTTCAAATCGCACCTTTGGTATTACCTTGTAGGATCGCCTCGGATGATGTTGATACTGAAATTGGTGAGTAGTTAAAGCTTTTCCTTCCTCTTATTGCTCGACTCAATTAACAATGAGCGAGCCATGGGTGCAAGACAACGAGACGCAGTAACGCCCACAAGCAGAGGGGCGGCCATCATGGTAGATGCAGCAGAGGAGAAGCAACCAAGATGATCTTGATGCGAGGTTTGTACCGTGCGCTTATTTGTTTCATGTACACGTGAAGGTGTAGTGGAAGTAGACGAAAGAGCACGAACGGTCTTGGATTGTCGTCCCTCAGACTTCTTTTTCAACTTGGCAAGCAAGATGAAACAAACGAGTGATGATGGGAGGTTTATAAACAAGTTTATTCCGAATTTGATGGTTTAATCCTCCTAGAAATCTAGTTATCTTTGCATCTTCAGTTTCTTCTAAACCACAATGAGACAAAGCAGTTTGCAAATCTTGATAATAATCCTCTACAGAACTACTACCTTGTCTTAAGTGTTGCAATTTATTAAGCAATTCACGAGAATAATATGAAGGTACAAATCTATGTCTCATTGCTCTCTTCAAATCATTCCATGTTCTAGGTATGTTCTGATTAGTACGACAATATCCACTCCACCAAATAGATGCAAAATCATAAAACTCACGAGTAACAGCCCTAACTTTTAGATGATCAGGAAATTCATGGCATGCAAATAATTGTTGTACATCTAATTCCCATGTGAGATAAGCATCAGGATCATAATTCCCAGCAAAAGATGGTACCGTGAAGTTAATTTTATGAGACATACTATCACTATCATATACCTCCTGTGGTGAAAAAACTTGTCTCAAGTGTGCATCTTCCTCGTTCACTATCTTGCACTCCCGTCCAACAGTTCGAAGAAGAGGTGGATATATCTTGCAATCTTTCCGTGAACCTGCCATAGTTAGTAGAAAACAAGGAAACAAATCACAAGTATATGTCCTTATCAACTACTAGGTTCTGGAGGCTCAACCAAGTCACTCACACTCAAGCTTATACCCAGTTCTTACAAGTTCTTACCAATGCAGCAAGGAAGTGGTACAACCGGTGGCTGGTTCGTGATACTCTCACTTGCGATCAGCCCAACGATTGCGAGGAATGACACCTGCTGAGTTAGTAGGGAGTGGAGCTTGGAAGGCTTCAATATGGTAGCAAGGATCAGCAATAATCAAATCAGTTAATGCAAGTTGAAAAATTGTTCAAAGTACTAGCCAATGTTGCTGATCCTAGCCTAATCAAAGCTAGCTAATCAAAGCCCTATGCGAGAGAAGTGTATGTACGCACACATAACGATCAATGTGACTTGATGCAAGCAAGGAAAGCCTCACAACAAGTGCTAGGAGAGACGCTAGCCAACTAATCAAACTTTTGTAAAGGGCACAAGATTGTTCGCACAACGTGGAGCACAAAAGACAGCAATATCGGTGCAATGCAAACAGCCCTCTAGATTGAGCAGAAACAATAGCTAGTCTCAAATGATGAAAAATTAAAATTTTATATGGCTTATATATGCTTGTTTGAAAGTTTTTGACGAGATCTACAACTTTGCAGTTGAGCCGAACTCCAAATTCCGAAAGTAAAATCGAAGGAAACGGCAAAAACAAAAACCGAAAATTTGCAATGCGAATTTCGGGCAGAAGACGACCGATTTTGGGGCACCTGGTGGGCAACAAGTGGCTTAGGTAGAAACGATGTGCCTCGTCATTATCTTCAAAACGAGCACAAGAACGTTAAAAACGGACGCCGTATGCAAAAGTTATGCCTGTTTTACTGAAGGTGTCTCGGAAAAGGAATCCTACTCGGACTCGAAACCGTCTCGGGTTTAAATTGGAAACTGCTATATCTTTCAAACCCGTGAGCCAAACTTGCTGAAATTTTTTGGTGGAAGCTTTTGGTTATATGTAGAAGGTCTCCTTCTAATATTTGGTCGGCCCTAAGGTTTGCCGTAACTCGCAAATAATATCAATTCTCCCAAAAGATCACAACTATTCTCTTTTTTTTCGGATGAACAGCAATACAATTTTTCTATTTTTGGTGCGGATTAGAGGAGTTCTAACCCACGAATTTTCTATTTTAGATGAAAAAACTAATAAGCCTAAAAGAATGATCAAGCGACGCAAAGGAAACACGAGATGCAACTAGACAAAGACTAACTAGACAATAACTTGAACTAGAAAACCAGCAACTAGACACGACGATACAACCAATGATTCAACAAGCAAAATACCAAAAGAAAATTGCAATGGCTCGATTGGTTAGGTATGGATGACAGATGCGAATTTTTTTAAGGCAATTTTCGGACTCTAGGTATGAAAAACAAATCTACTACTAAGGGTGCGATTTCTCACCAAGAAGCGAGCTCGATACCACCCGATGAACCGGAAGGTCCGATTTGTTGGCCCGATCTTTCGATGAGAACGATAAGTCCGGTGAGGTGTCGCTCAACTCTCACGATCCTCGCTACGAACACGCAAGGCTCGAAACCATGCAATCGCCGAATCGATTGACAAGTCGTTATCAACCGCACGAATACCCGTTGACGACCACGAAGGTCGATTCCCGCATACACAGAAGAAGCACGCAAGAACAAGATAATAAGCAATCTGAAATTGCAAATAGGATTGAAATATTTAATTGAGTTGGGATTCGGCGGTATTATGGTTGGTCTAGTCGACACAAGCCAATACGAAGTTGCAACAAGGCTAACTTTTAACTAAACAAAATCCAAGAAAACTAGAGGTGCGACCTCCTTAAATAGGGGATGAGGAGCCACACATCTAATAGAACTAAGGGGTGGGACTAATCTCATAGATTACTGTTCACGTGAACGAGAACAGCACCCCCTGTGGTCCACCGCAGATGGGCCAAGTTCAAGATGATTACAAGGCCAGATTGGCCCAAACAAGTGATATGATGTCTTTTTTTTATGATTACGATCAGTCCAGAAAAATTTGAAGGTGAGGCTGGATCCATTGGAAAGAGGATGAAATAAACTTTCAATCAAGTACTCGTGGACCTCCAACGGACTCCGTATGTGAAAGTTATGCATGTTTTAAGTTAGTGTTGTCAGGCTGATTCTGGAGGCCGAACTGGATTCCAAAACGGGTCCAGCTCGAACTGCTTGCTTGTCTTGGACCAAAAGTGACATGGCGCTGCACATATATATATTTCATCATTAGTTAGCATCATATAATTCATATAATATAAAGACACTCCTAAAAACAAGCTCACCTGATAATTTAAGTGAAGCGTACGAGCTCTTATACTTGGAACAGTAAGCATAGCAAATATGGTTGTATCCATAGGGGTCATGTCCTCATCAGTAATACTTGTATTTGGATTGTTGGAGAAGTAGCTATACAAAGTTCGTTTGTCCATCTTTTATAAATCTACAATAAATTATATATAATCCATGAGTAGTTGAGTACTAAGTACATGTAAATAGACTAGACAAGTAGACAACATCACAAGTTCACAAAAATAATTCAACATTCCAATTTAAATTAGTGAGCCACTGTAAATGTCAACTTTACCTAATTAGTAAATAGTAATAGTATTTAGTAATTACCTATTTACCTCTGCTCGGCTGCTCCTTGTGACCTTTAGGCTTGCCAAATGCCACTCGCCCAAATCCCAATTGGTCAGTTCTCAGAGTCAAAGGCTCAAAGCTCCTCAGTCCTCACCTCATTCCTCGGTCCTCACAGCGACTTCCTCATAGGCAAACGCAGTCACACGCCTCCGTCGGCCGTGCGCACCTAGCGCCCACCCAGGCCGAGCCCGAGCCTTCACCGATGGTAGCTCGGTCGCAGCCCGCAGGCAGCATTGTGGCGAGCTCTTCCTCGCGTGATCGCACTCGCGCTTCGTCTCCCCGCACTCGCTTCTCTGCGCGCGCCGCCTGACGGCCGCATGGGCATGCGCGCCAGCCGCTAGGTGAGTTTGCTGTGAGTCCGATTGGGGGATAGAATTAAGGATTTCGGGTGGGGAATAGGGAATTTGGGAATGGGGATTTTTTTGGCCCGATCTTTCGATGAGAACGATAAGTTCGGTAGTAGTCGCTCAACTCTCATGATCCTGGCTACGAACTCGCAAGGCCCGAGACCACGCAATCGCTGAACTGCTCGATAAGTCGTTATCAACCGTGCACGAATACCCGGTTGACCTGACCACGAAGGTTGATTCCTGCATACACCGAAGAAACACGCAAGAACAAGATAAAGCAATCTGAAATTGCAAATAGGAATTGAAATATTTGAATTGAGTTGGGATTCTGAATAAGGATCTTAATTGGGTGGTCTAGCCGACACACGCAAAAGATTCAAGTTGCAACGAAGGCAAACTAAACATAAACAAAATCCAAGAAAAACTAGAGGGGTGCGGCCTCCTTATATAGGGGAGGGGGAGTCGCACATCTAATAGAACCAGCGGGGCGGGACTAAATTCGTGAGTGACTGTTCACATGAACAGTAACCACACCCCCAAGTGGGCCGATGGCAGATGGGCCAAGTTCAGTATGATTACAAAGCCCTAATTGGTCCAAACAAGTGATATGATGTCTACTTTTGATGATTGCGATCAGCTCAGAAGGAATTTGGAGGTGAGGCTGGATCCGTTGAAAAGAGGATGAAATAAGCTTTCAATCAAGTACTTGTAGACCTCAAACGGGCTCCGTATGTGAAAGTTATGTCTATTTTAAGCTGGTGTTGTCATGCTGATTCCAGAGGCCGAACTGGATTCCAAAACAGGTTCAGCTCGAACTGCTTGCTTGTCTTGGACGAAAAGTGACATGGTGTTGCATATATATATATTTTATCATTAGGTAGCATCATATAGTTCATATAATATAAAGACACTCCTAAAAACAAGCTCACCTGATAATTTAAGTGAAGCGTACGAGCTTTTATACTTGGAACAGTAAGCATAGCAAATATGGTTGTATCCATAGGGGTCATGTCCTCATCATCCTCCCTTTGTTGAAAACAAAGTCGTCCTCGGCTTTTGATAAGCTGAAAATAGGGTAACAAAGAAGCCAAAGTGTATGCATAGTATATGTATATGTCATCTGTTTTAACGGTTTTTCGTTGTTGCACAATTAATGTTAGACGACAGCAGCAATCATAAAAAATCATTGTATTATTACCCCAAAAATAATCATATATGTTAATGAGCAAAACAAAATTTCTCACATAGCAATTATTGCGACTATTTTTACAAATATAAGTGTATTTATGCAATTCAACTCTCTGAAGTTGTAAACTTGCAGTGGTAGCACATATGGGCAAATCTACAATTTTTGGAATCAAACAAAGTTCATCCATATTATCAGATTTCAATCGAGCAATAGCAAATTCATCTAGCAAGGGTGAAAGGATGTGTAAATTCTTCCATACTTCAACATTTTGATGCAGATTGTCCATACTAGATGGTGTAATAAGCGATAAACACATGGGCATTGAATGATCACTAAATTTTAATTTTCTCTCATAATGAACAAGATTCGGCACATAAGAATTGTTGTTCAAAATAGCAAGCTTCAATTCATCCATGTAATCACAAGTTATGCATATTTGATAAACAAGAAATTGATTGTCTACACCATAATCTCCAATCAAATTAAACTTATACCTAGGGGTGTAGGCACTAGACAAGCATTTTGAACATACGATTTCAGAAACTTTCTCCATAGCATGTGACAATTTCATAGGTGAATCTAACATAATGTAACACAAAGAATCAGTAGGTGAAATTCTAGTCAAAACTTCTTTATGTCTAACCAATTCCACGTGATCATTATATGTGATTAACTCATCACATGAATAACTCAAAACAGCAGGCAATTCAATTATTTCATCACATGGTGCACTCAAGTCGGCAGGTAAATCACTAATTTTATCACATGGTGCACTCAAATCAATGCAGTCTGTATTCTCTACTTGAAATATGTGCATATTAGAATTGTTTTCCACTAATTTTTGCTCTAAGATAGCATGAACAGTGGACAATTGTAGTTCTTCACAAGCATACTCACCTTGAGTGATGATAGCACCATGATCTATACCTCTTTGGCTCTCCTCAGATGATGTAGGTGCATCCATCTCCTCATCTTTCTTCTCAACCAATGGAGTCGATGGTTCAATCAGCTCATTCTCCTCTTTGGCATGGTTCTCAACTTCCTGCAAATTGTTAGTCACAGAAAAAGACACAAATATAGGTTTGTTCTCATGTTCCCTATCATCAAGTATTCTCAATTTCTCCTCAATCTGACGTTCAACCTTACAGGCAAGTATAAACAAATGAGGGAGGGAATTATATTCTTTGTGAACAAGAATGTCCTAAATTTCTTGATTAAGCCCACTTAAGAATCTATTCTCTGTAGCTTCAGCATGTTCCTCTAAGCCACAACGCAACAAACGAGTTTTCAATTCATGATAGTATTCTCTTACAGTTCCACTACATTGTTTTAAACGTTGTAATCTACCTAACAAATAATCAGCATGATATTTACGAACAAATTTATCTCTCAAAAGTTTCTTTAATGCATGCCAAGTTTGAGACACTCTTCCATGTCTACGTAAATGCTTCCACCAAAGTATTGCATCTTCAACAAAAACACTAGTGGCAACTTTAATCTTTTGCCTATCAGACAAATCATAATATTCAAATTCTTTGTCTAAAGCTATCTCCCATTTAATATAGGCATCAAGATCAAATTTACCAGCAAAAGAAGGCACAATGAGTTTAGTTTTACCAGACGTACTATCACGTTCATGTACCTCCTGTGGTGAATAATCGTGTCTCAAGCGTGCATCTTCCTCGTGGACTTTATTGCGCTCCCGTTCAATGGCTCGAAGAAGACGTGGATTTATCTTGTAATCATCCCGTGAACCTGCCATAGTTAGTAGAAAATAAGGGAACAAATTGCAGTGTATATGTCCCTATGAACTACTAGGTTCTGGAGTTTTCAACAGTCGCTCACACTCAAGCTTTTACCAAGTTCTTACAAGCTCTTACCAATGTAGTAAGGAAGTGGTACAATCGGTGGCTGGTTCGTGATACTCTCACCTGTGAATAGTCCAACGATTGCGAGGAACGACACCTGCTGAGTTAGTAGGAAGTGGAGCTTGGAAGGCTTCAATATGGTAGCAAAGATCAACAATAATCAAATCAGTTAATGCAAGTTGAAAGATTATTCAAAGTACTAGCCAATGTTGCTGATCCTAGCCTAATCAAAGCTAGCTAATCAAAGCCCTATGCAGAGACGTGTATACGCACACGCAACGATCAATGTGACTTGATGCAAGCAAGGGAAAAGCCTCACAACAAGTGCTATGAGAGACTCTAGCCAACTAATCAAACTTCTTTCTAAGGGTACAAGCTTGTCCGCGCGATGTAGAGCACAAAAACAGCGATATCGGTGCACGCAAACAGCCCTCTAGATTGAGTAGAAACAACAGCTAGTCTCAAACGATAAACAAAGCAAAGTTTTATATGGCATATATATGCTTGTTTGAAAGGTTTCGACGAGATCTACAACTTTGTAGTTGAGGCGAACTCCAAATACCGAAAGGAAGACTGAAAGAAACGGCAAAAACAGAAACCAAAAACTTGCGACGCGAATTCGGGGCTGAAGATGGCTGATTTTGGGGCACCCGAAGGGTGACTAGTGGCTTACATGGAAACGATGCGCCTCGTCATTAGCTTCGAAACGAGCACAAGAACGTAAAAAACGGACACCGTATGCAAAAGTTATGCCTGTTTTACTGAAGGTGTCTCGGAAACGGAATCCTACTCGGACTCGAAACCGACTCGTGTTCAATCTTGAAACTACTATATCTTTTGATCGTGGGCCAAACGTGCTGAATTTTTTAATGGGAGCACGTGGCTATATGTAGAAGGTCTCCACTAATTTTTATGCACTTTTCTTCTCATTTTTATTTTCTTCTTCTTTTTCTCTACCGCGGCTTTTATTTTTGCGGTTGCCTCTTTCTCCTTCTACTATTTGGCCGACCCTAGGATTTGCCGCAAGTCGCAAATAACATCAACTCTCCCAAAACATCATAGCAATCTTCTCTTTTTTTTTGGATGGATAACAAGACGAATTTTCTGTTTTTGGTACGGATTAGAGTAGTTCTAACCCACGAATTTCTGTTTTAGATGCAAAAACTAAGAACCCTGAAAGAGCGATCAAGCGACGCGAAGGAAAACACGAGATGCAAACTAGACAACGACGAACTAGACTCTAACTAAACTAGCAATCAGCAACTTGAACACGACAATGCAACCAATGATTCAACGAACAAAAACTGAAAGAAAAATTGCAATGACTCAGATTGGTTCGGTATGGATGATAGATGCGAATTTTTTTTTGGCAATTTTCTGGACTCTAGGTATGAAAAAAAAATCTACTACTAAGGGTACTGATTTCTCACCGAAGAACTGTAGCTCTGATACCACTTGATGAACCCGAAGGTCCGATTGTTGGCCCGATCTTTCGATGAGAACGATAAGTTCGGTAGTAGTCGCTCAACTCTCACGATCCTGGCTACGAACTCACAAGGCCCGAAACCACGCAATCGCTGAACTGCTCGACAAGTCGTTATCAACCGTGCATGAATACCCGGTTGACCTGATCACAAAGATCGATTCCTGCATACACCGAAGAAGCACGCAAGAACAAGATAAAGCAATCTGAAATTACAAATAGGAATTGAAATATTTGAATTGAGTTGGGATTCTGAATAAGGCAAGTTGCAACGAAGGCAAACTAAACATAAACAAAATCCAAGAAAAACTAGAGGGGTGCGGCCCCCTTATATAGGGGAGGGGGAGCCGCACATCTAATAGAACCAGCGGTGCGGGACTAAATTTGTGAGTGACTGTTCACGTGAACAGTAACCACACCCCCAAGTGGGCCGATGGCAGATGGGCCAAGTTCAGTATGATTACAAAGCCTAAATTGGCCCAAACAAGTGATATGATGTCTACTTTTGATGATTGCGATCAGCTCGGAAGGAATTTGGAGGTGAGGCTGGATCCGTTGAAAAGAGGATGAAATAAGCTTTCAATCAAGTACTTGTGGACCTCAAACGGACTCCGTATGTGAAAGTTATGTCTGTTTTAAGTTGGTGTTGTCATGCTGATTCCGGAGGCCGAACTGGATTCCAAAACAGGTCCAGCTCGAACTGCTTGCTTGTCTTGGACGAAAAGTGACATGTTGTTGCACATATATATATTTCATCATTAGGTAGCATCATATAGTTCATATAATATAAAGACACTCCTAAAAACAAGCTCACCTGATAATTTAAGTGAAGCGTACGAGCTCTTATACTTGGAACAGTAAGCATAGCAAATATGGTTGTATCCATAGGGGTCATGTCCTCATCAAGGGTTTGCGCGGTATTCAATCCACGTGACTGCTAGATGTGGTGAATCATCCGCCGAAGCCAAGAACATTCTCGTGAGGCCTCGTACAGTGCTATTATTTCTGAGTGGTTCATCGAAGTCGATAAAAACATTGCTTAGACGATTTTCATAGAATTGTAGTTCCACCACATAGGAATACATAGCATGTTTGTGACTTGGCTGTGTGCTGGTTCGACAGGTACATAGACATTCATAGACATGTCTTAGTTCTTTCTAGAGAACAGACAAAGGTCTTTGCTTCCTTGGAGGTATCGGACGATGTCCTTTATTCCCTGCTAATGCCTTTTGGTAGGTTCTGCACTATACCTTGCTGGTATGTTCACGGCAAATGTAATGTCCGATCTAGTACAGTTTGCTAAATACATGAGTGCTTCTATTGCACTTAAGTATGAGAATTCTGGTTCCAGGACTTCCTCCCCCTCTTCTCTGGGTCTGTACGGGTCCTTGTCTTGCTGCAAGGATCTCCCGACCATCGGCACTTTCGAGGGGTATGCCTTTTCAAAGCCGAATATTTCTAACACCTTCTGAGTGTAGGTTGACTGATGCACTAATATTCCTTCAAAGTATGCTTAAGCTGCAAGCCTAGGTAATATTTGGTTTTATCCAAATCTTTCATTTCAATCTCCGACTCCAGGTAAGAGCTTGCTTTCTTAATACCTTCCAGGGTTCCGGTGATATTCAGATCATCTTCATACACTGAGATTATACAAAATCCATCCTCGGATCGTCGTATAAATACACAGGGATTATTCTCATTGTTCATCTAGCCTTTCTTGCATAGAAAGCCGCTTCAAGCGATTATACCACATCCTGCCTGATTGCTTAAGTCCGTACAATGACTTTCTAAGTTTCACACTGTACAGATTTCTATTTGTTCTGTCTTGGTTTGGGACAAGGATACATTCAGGTACCTTCATATAAATGTCCAAATCCAATATTCCATAAAGGTATGCAGTTACCACATCCATTAGTTCCGTCCGTGACCGGGGAATAGGTTTCTTCATAATCATCTCCTGGATGTTGAGTGATACCTTATGCAACGAGCTTTGCTTATTTTTATTTCTCTTTCGAACAAATACCCAATTATGTCATACGGGTGCACATGGGGAGGCGTGCGGCTTACAGGCCCAAACACCTCTCTATCATTCAGAGATAATAATTCTGTTTCTATTTCCTTCTTCCAATCTTCCCAATATGATCTTTTCTGACATTTAGCGAGTGATGTAGGCTTTGGATTAAGATTTATGATTGAGTCAATTTTCTTTAAAAAGTAAATGTCGACATTGGATGTTGTCTTATTCATGGTTTCTCCCATGGTCATAAAGTTTATAGCTATTTCTTCATAGGGCAATTCTTCTAATGCTTCTACTTGCCCACTGCTACTTTCAATTATAGGGGCAGGTCCCTTTAGTTTTTTAGCTCCGATGTGCACACACATGACACATCCCTACTGATTTCTCCCTTCATGG
This sequence comes from Ampelocalamus luodianensis, assembly GCA_036346255.1. Lineage (NCBI taxonomy): Eukaryota > Viridiplantae > Streptophyta > Magnoliopsida > Poales > Poaceae > Ampelocalamus > Ampelocalamus luodianensis. The sequence goes on from CM070621.1 coordinate 78,909,112, forward strand.
GGATGTTCAATTCTGGTATGACTTTTTCTAAAGGTTCCATATCTGTGCCAGGTCTCAACTGGCTCCCCTTCTGGTTCTAGGGAACTTCGGTGATCAGCTGTATCAAGTCCTTCTTGTCCTTTTTCACCAGGCGTCCCCGGTTACTTAGGATTCGAGGGGCTGGAGTTCTCGTCCTTTCTGAGGCTTTAGGACGAGATTAGGGATACCTTCATCAATATTTTAACCCTCTCCGGTGCATCGTGTGCAGGCATGTGCGACTTGGTCACGCTCTTCAAATCACTAAAGTGGTGAGACAGTTGATTCGCTAATACTTGCAAATCAATTATGTTCTGAACTTCAATTATCTTCTGGACTTCAATTATCTTCTGGACTTCACTTTGCTTCACTAGTACACGGGTCATGTGCATGGACTTCAATTATCTTCTGGACTTCAATTGTCTTCTGGACTTCACGTGGCCTGCCAGCACGCATGCTCGCGTAGCTTCAGACGTGTCCGAGGTGGACGCGCCGCCACCTTGCCGTTTGTGCCATGCATGCCTCCCCATGCTATAAATAGCTTCCGCCCGTGTGCCCTAGCTGTGCCTCAGTCTCCTCTCTCCCATGCCATAGCCGCCCTCACCCGAGAAGCCACCAAGCGTCACCGCCCGATCATCTTCTTCGAAGTTGGGGCGCGCCTTCCTCATCGTTCCTTCACCGTTGAAGCTTCCCGAGCCATCGCACCCGCATCACCGCGATCACCTTGTCCTCCTCTCTGCGTTGTTGCCAACCATTAGAGTCCCCGAGCCGTGATTCGCTGTCGCCATCTCCTTCTTCAACGTCTCTGGCCGCGTCTTGCCACCGTTGAAACGCCTCCTTTGTGTTCTGCACCGCATCGATGAGTCCCTCACAATTTTTCCCACGTCACTTTGTGTTCCACCGCCCGATCTACAATTGCCATCTCTTAATTTCGTGGTTCTTCCCTCGAGCACCTCGATTTCCTTCTTCTCTTTCATCTTCAGCGGTCGATTGCGCGCCTCCGATGATCTCCGCCGCTCGTGGACCCCGCCATATTGATCCCCGCTCCGCGTTCTACCTTTTGCTTCCCCGATCCCGTCGGTAGGGCCGTCGAGCAATCCGCCGCCGCTCTTTCCCTGGCCGCCGGTGATTGCCACCGAAGCTCGCCGTCACACTTGTGTTATGAGGAGAGAGTCCAATTTAATACTCAAATTGGTGAGAAAGAATATAGATGAGGAAGCAATAGAAAGGAAGAGTATAGAAGCTGGACAAGATGAGAATAGCACATCATTATGATTTTCCATTTGTAAAATAAGTTTTGAAGTTTTCCTTAAAAACGGCCATTCTAACTAAGGTCACGACCTACAGTCGATATAGCTTTGATACCACCTCTGTCGGGACCCAAATATGCAAATCTGGACCCTCTGTGTATATTGCACTAGTCCATGATCATGCTAGTATACATAGTGGCAACATCGATGAAATATCATTCCATATGCAAAGATAACTAAGAAATAGACAAATTACAATAATTATCAGAGTAACGACCTTAAGGTCAAAGCTTACAATTAACGCATCAGAAGACGAATAGCTCAAATAAGCTCTAGCAGAAGGTAACAGAATAACTTCAGTGAAGCCCATCCATATGCTCACAGGAAATTGGCTGGGCTAGCGTGACCTATTTCTCTATGATCCTTGAAGTATACCTTGATGACCGACGATGATCTGATGTAGCCTTCATCAACTGAACAACATTGTTTATAGCAAGAATGAATACATAGAGCACTCAGCAAGTCACATCACAGAATACAATTATAGATGATGGCTTATTCTAAAGGATATGGCTTCTGTGGTTATTTTGTAATAAAGCAGCATTTGCAATTAAAGACAAATAATAGATTGAAAGCGTAATTCAAAACAAATAAACAATAATAGTTTCACAATTATTTTCACAAAGGACACAAACCTTAATCAATTTCTTTCACACATCCATATGAGTTAATCACACAGCTGTCCCCTCCCAATTGTTTTTATGAAAATCTACCCCTCATGTGAAATCCCGAGCATGTCCATGACCTCGAGCACAATTATAGATGATGGCTTATTCTAAAGGATATGGCTTCGTGGTTATTTTGTAATAAAGAAGATTTGCAATTAAAGCTATTTGAATAAATTATTTAACACTCTCACACACTGTCCCCTCCCAATTGTTTTTATGAGATTGTACACTTTACCCACAAGATACAATCAACTGGATCAAAGCTGATCACTCTCGATGTGTTTTACCATCGTACCAACCCCAACATAGCGCTTTGGTACGACACACATCGTTGGACCTGGAAGTCGCGAACCGTCCATCGATGTGACTTTCAGAGTAATCTACACCTCCACCCATCACTGAGCACCTAACCTACTACTTGAGTAATCAATGTCGAGATTCTGTAATTTACTAAGTTAGGCCCGTCCCATCAGGCATGTGGTTATACAGTTGTGGTTCGGTTCAATGGTGCACAAAGTTAAGTCCTTAATTGACCAAGGCGAGACTGCCAAATTCTAATTAAGTAACCATTTTTCCATTTCCCAATCACTAATCTCCACCATATCACACAGTACCATCAACTCGCCCAATTCTAAATCTTTTCCCACCCTGTTGGTTAAGTGCAATACATACCATCAATGAGTAACGGTATACAACACATAGTTTTTCACAAAGTTTCATAATCACTTAGTCAATTTTATATTTGAACCTCAAATGATATCAATGACTCGTTGCTTGGCTAAGCAGGCTATTCGTATCTAACTAACCCACATTAGTGCTATGATATTATCAACCAATATTTAACCAAACTATGGTGACAAAAGATCAGGGTAATACATTAGGCAAGGTGGATATAATCAAATTGGTATATAACTAATCCCAAAGCATTTAAATAAATACTGAAGTAAAATGCAATAATTTGAATCAAAATAATTTAGTAAAACTGGGTTCAACATAGTCAAAGGTACAACTTGTCTTGCTAGAGCAATGACATTCTTATTTTATCTTCTATCTTCTACTTCCTTGACCTTCAGCTCCTTCGGATGATTTGGAACTTCAACGTCTAACGAGAGAGAAAGCGCAAAACAAACCAAATTTCAAAAGACAAATTAAATAAACTCCAAATTGAAATTGGATGGTACTAGAAGGTAGATATTGAATTTATATGAATTTAGAAACTTGAATGGGTTCAATCGGAGCTCGTATGAGGAAGAACGAGCTCTCGGAAATTTGATCGAATACGAAAATGCTAAAAAAAGGAAAAAGGATGTAACATCCCAAGTTTGGACTTGTGTTTAAAATGTAAGAAAATGAGTAGAAATTAAAACTTTTTCTTACATCATGTATTTCCTATATGTTCTAAACAATTCTTGTAAAAAGGAATATGGGAATGCAAAGTCACAAGTCATTTGATCCAAATCTGGACCTTTCGAAAACATTCTTGTCAAATCTTGTGGTCATCTCCTGGAAACAGTTTTCCCAAGTTCTAGGGTTGGTGTGTGACCCCTCTGGAAAATTTCACAATTTTTAGAAATTGTTTGAATACTTTTGGAGGACAATCAAACCTGTTTGACTTTTAGTCAAACCCTAGCCCAGCACCTTGCAGAATGTTTGGAGAAAGATGTACTGCATAAAAACTTCTGAAAATTTTATACAAGGTCATTATCCAAGTTAGCAAGCTCTTGTAAAAATTTTAGAATTTTTGGTGTTGTTTTGCTACCTCAAATAAATCCCCAAAGTCCAGCTCAATTCAAAACTCAAATTTCAAACCTAAGGGTTGAGTCTGACTCGGGCTCGAGTCAGACCCAACCATCTTGTCTCGGTCGCACCAAGTCCCCTTTAGCCGTACTCGGGTGTGCGTGTTGAGCCGTTGGATTAAAATCCAACGCTCATGACCTCCCCTACTCTTTTGAACACCAGGAGCTCTAGGGCAATCTTAATCGTCCGATTAAAATCTAACTGCCACGACCACCCTAGCCTTTTTCTGCTCTTCTTCTTCCTCACGCTGTGAGCTGTACAGTGAGCAATATGGCTCGGTCTTGTCGTGCTCCCTCATTAACGTCACTCTGGTCGGCGCATTTAGTGCGCGCAGGCTCGCTTTCGGCCGTAGTCGTGCCCTACTCCTGCCCCCATCTTTTCTTTTTGGTCCACAGCAGTGCCGTGAGCCGCGCCCACCGTCAAGCTCACCCGAGGCCCTCGTTTTTGGCCAAACCCTAGCTCTCCATCTAGATGAAGCTCCCTAAACCCCTCTTTGAGCTCCTTTGCAGCACCTCCTTAGCTCTCCTTTGCTTGTGGAGCTCAAAATACCGAAAGTACCAAAACCACCATTTTCGGCCGTGGAGCTCCGTTGGTGACTTGGGTTCTCTAGTGGTTCTTGCTCTCTTCTTTGGTTATCATTTGGAGCTCCTTAACTTTCTTATCGTTATCCCTAACTCCATTTTGGGTTGCTTCCTCAAGAGCGGCTTGAATTGGATTTGCGCGGAATTCGGCCTTTAGCGATTTTCTTCGTCTTCCCCAGCTCCGGTGACTACCCTTGACCTATTGGTTGCTCTTGGACCTCCTCTGGGGTGTCGCGAAGCTATCCTTACCGTTCTTTTGGTTTCTGGTTGCTTAGGGGCCTTTATCGTCGTCATCTTCTTCAGTTCCGGCGACTGCCTCCGCCGCCAGGACTTCTCCGACCTCCTCTAGACCTCATCTGTGCCAGGTGAGTTCACTTTAGCCCCGCAGTGCTCTAGGTTCACTTTAGCCCCGTAGTACTCTAGGACTCGCTAGTTTAGATCCTTGCGTAAGTTTTTGCCGTTTATGGTTTTTGCCGAAAGCACTCCTCCGCCCCTCTCCGGCTCGCCGACGAATTATGCCAGTTCCGCCGTCGAGAGTGCCTCCATTAGGTTCGTATTAGTATTATGTACATTTTGGTATACTCGTTTCGCGCCGCTGTGGTCTTGGTCATCGGCAACGAGCCGGCGGGCAAAGTCTGGTTTTCGGGACCGTTGTCGTATTTTCGACAAGTCCTCAGACCTCTAGGGTTAATCTCAGCTGTTGATGACCATCTCAGATTAGATTTTGACCATAGGATCTTTCTTTGTAAAAGTATTAAGCGCTAGACCTCCCCTGGTTAGATCCTAGCCGTTCAAGACCTCCTTGAGTTAAATCTGAGCCGCTAGGATCTCTCCTGCGCAAAAAGGACCACCTCGCGGTCATTTTTGTAAAAACCACCCTCGGGACCTCCCTTGGGGTACTCTTTGCAAAAGACCTCCCCATGGTCTCTCGCAAAGAAAGCCTCAGGACCTCCTCCTCGCGGAGATCTAAGCCTTTAGGACCACCCCAGGAAGATCTTCACCGTTCAGGACCTCCTAGTGGAGATCTGAGCCGTTGAGACCTCCCTCTGATAAGACCTTGTCTTTGCGGACCACTCCATGCAAATCTTAACCGTTGAAGACCTCCCCTGTGAGATCTTAGCCGTCGGGATCTCCCTCCTCTAGATCTTATCACGTAGGACCTCCTCCGAGTAAATCAACCGTCCAAGACCTCCTCTGGTAGATCTTGGCCGTCCCAGACCTCCCCCGTTAGAACCTTAACCTCAGGACCTCTCTGTGGCTCTGGACCGTTAGATCTTGATCTAACGGGCTAGACCACCTCGGCGCTTAGAGTTCTAGGCGTTCTAGTCCTCGTGGACCGTCCAATTCTTGATGTACATCTCAGATCTTGGGTGCATTCGGACTTCCGATTGTATCGTTGATCTGGGTCGTTCATCTTTTGATTTATGGCCCAGTTTGGTTGGGGCAATCGGAAAGTCCGAATGTCACCTCCATGGAGAGCCGTTGGATCTAATCCAACGGTGGATCGCGTATGGCGCGGTGCGCGTTCGTTCGCCCTCGTGCCTGGGCCGTTCGATTTGCGATCCACGGCCCACAGAATTCCACGTCGTTTCTTCCTGAGTAGGTTTTGTTTAAATCTGGTAATCTTTTATTTGTCAACTAAAAAATGTATTAAACTTTGAAAACTCATAACTAATCCGTTTTAAATCCTTTTTAGATGGTTCCAACTGTATTAAATTCATGTTTCACTAAATTTTAATCTAAAAATGCATTTAGACATGGTTCTGTAACAGAAAATTTTGTAAACATTATTAACTTGTTTCAGCCATTATTGAATATTCCAGAAATTAATTTGAAACTTGTAAAATGCATAACTTTTTCTATATAACTTCAAACTGAGCAAACTCAAGCCTGTAAAAATTCCTCTGTTAGCATGATTTTATATGAAATAGGTTTTGATCAAGGTCATTTTAGAAATTTTTGCCATGAACAGTACCAGTAATTAATTTAGTTGAATTTCTAGGCTGAGAGAATTTGTTTTAGCTATAACTTTTGCATGCTTAGTCCAAATGACTTGATTCTTATTTCTAAATTCATTTAAAATCATAACCTTGCTGCTGTATAAATTTCATGAGATTTGGATGACTTTTACTATTGAGTCTTGTTTGGTGTTCTTCGTTTTTATTGGTTCTATCGCCTTTTTGCGTTAGGTTCTGAAGATATTATTGATCTTGAATCTGATCCTCTACAACAAAACTCTAACCTCCAGCAAGGCAAGCAGATGTAGCATCATTTGATCATATTGTTCCTATTATTTTCAAATTCTAATATGTTGTTTGCAAATTCTACGTATACATTGCTATCTTGTTTTAAACTATTGTCGATTATTTGACCTATTAGATGCATAATCTGTAGAAAAATGTTCATCCTCTACTACTGAGCCTAGGACTATCTTGCTGTGATTTTGGGTTCGTTGGATGAGCCCTTGTCACTTAGTAGTACGAGTTAAAATGCTTAGTCATGCTTAGCTATCGGTAGAAATGGGCGGTTGTCGGCTTAGTCGATGACCTTGATCACACAAATACTTATTATGACTTTATGTTTCAGCTTTGTGTTATGTTTAATTGTGAAAACTAAAAATGAAAGCAAAATGATTTGGACTTGGGCACATTGGTATGTTGGTGTGATTTTGGGTGTAACTGGAATGGTGCCCGAGTCAACAAGGACCGAACATCTTGTTACACTAAACCAAGCATTCTTGCGTGCTAACCACACTAGAGGGTATGGGACCTCTCTTGACTTAGTACTTTGGCTTGTGTTGGCTTCGAGTCGCAGGGAGTCGCAGGAGGGATGGTGTTTGGGAGCATTGTAGTTGTCCGAAAAGCTTTACCCCGAGTGGGTAGTTGTCTTTTCGGCTTTACAATGTAAGCGTATGGTTTTCTAGCCATACGAGCGGCTCGTAGTTAACACATAATATTGGAAGTGTCTCGTAGGACTTAGCCGTGCCAGCATACCTTCGGAAGTGTGCTTATTGTGGCTTAAAGGCGGTCTGAAGTGTGGGTACATTGGTACACCCTTGCAGAGTTTTGATCTATTCGAATAGCCTCGTCCTAGGTTATGGACATGCTTGGGGAAGTCTTTCAAGAGTTAGACTACAACTTTTAATTAAAACTTGATGGGTGATACGAATCGGGGATTCATGCTATGTTGTGGTGGCTACTGGGTTAGTCACCTCTAGGTGGTTACTTGTTATTTATTGTTACTCGCTGTTATTTCAATACTTGAAAACAGATTTTACAAGTTGCCTTCAGTCTATTACATTATTGCAAATGAAAATTGTTTTATGCGTCCAATTAACCATATAACCGTTCCCTTTGATTTCAGCTCACATATAGCTATGTATAGGCTTGTTACTCGTAAGTATTACGAGTATATCAGTGTACTCACCTGCATTACTTGTTGTGTGCAGAGGAAGAGGGTGAGCCCCAAGGGCATCAGTTTTGTGAGTTGTGTTGTGGCAGTGTTTGGGACGACTAGCTTGGCGGTCCGGCTGGTTGCCTTGTGGGTTGAAGCACACTAATTGGCTTTTGTTTATCGTCATCTTATAGCACTTCTGCTTCGCTGTTTACTTAGTTATGTGTATGACATTTGGCCGGTCGGCCCCTCTTCTGTAATAACTCTATATTAAGTATGTCTTTGGTAGACTTGTTATTATGTATTGTATGGAATTCATGAATGCTTTTGTATAGATGTATGTGTGCTGCAATTCTAGGAAGCACATGTCCATCGAGGCACGGTGTATTTTGTTTGTGATGCTAGAGCCAAGGAAAGGCTAAGTATTACAAGCTAAATAAACCGGAGTCTCACAAAGGAGAGAGAAACTGACATGTGGGACCCATAGAATATTCTTTGAATATTTTATTTTGGGAATATTGGAAAATGGCTGAGTGTATGACATGTGGGACCTATTGATATTTATGGATTTTCAAGAATTACAAGAATTTCAGAAAATAGGATTAGGGGTTGACATGTGGGCCACTGTCTATGAACCAGGTCCACAGAGATAGGCTAATCCACGGTGGACCAATCTCAAGGTGCTAGTGTTGACCAAAGTTTGACTGACAGGTGGGGTCCACATGGAAGTGAGAGAGAGTTGGATATATGGTTTGGATTGGTTGAATGACAAGTGGTCCATTTCACCACAGCGAGAAAGAGAGACAAAGAGAAAATCAATAGAGAAGCCACACACAACAGAACAGAGGAGCGTGCAGCCTATTCTAGCGCACGACAGCGCACGCGGTCAGCAACGAGGTGGTTCCGGCCAATGGAACGCTGATGACGAGGTGAAGGTGATGACGCGGGTACAACGGTGAGGAACGGCGGCAATCGCCGGTGGCGAGAGAAAACGCGGTAGTGGCGGCGGCTTGCATGGTGGTGTGGCACTTCCGGCGATGTTCTAGGAAAAGGAAGGGGAGCATGGTGTAGAATGCGACGATGCGAACCCAACGGTGGTGAAGATGAAGGTAGGAGCTCAATGGTGGCGACGAAATCGTCCGAAGAAGAGTGGCAGCCATAAAGGAGAGAGAAAGGAAAGAACTCAATATACAATGGATGAAACTTGGATTTTAGGGATGGAAAAGATAGATCGGGATGAGGGACACATCATGACGCGAATGTATTTTGGAGAAACTCACCGGAGAAGTGGGGAACGCGAAGAAATGGTTTCAACGTCATGGCTCGACAAGGTGGACGGTGACTCAGTGATCTTCGAGCGATGGCGATGGAAGCTCGAGGTAGAACGAGTCGAGGCGAACTCAATGGTGCAGACGGCTCGACTGTAGGACGTTGGATGGAGGTAGAATGCTACAGAGAAGACCATCGGTGGCGCTCAGCTTCTTTGCGGATTGCGATGAAACGAATCGATTATGGTGAAACCGACTCGGGGGTTTGAGAGAGGAAATCGGAGCGATCGATATGACGCAGTTAGCTCAGCTTTTATATGCACCGAAGAGGGAGAGATAGAATCAGGGACGGTTGCGGCTTCGTATGGGAGCAAGATGCAGACTCAGGTGGAAGATAAACAGTCAACGGTCCACCTGGCAGAGGAAGGAAAGAAAAAGAAAAGGGAGGTTAGGCTGACTTTGGCGCAAGGAAAGATTCGGCCGAAAGAAAGAATTTTGGCCCAAGGGAAAAACATATTTTAATTTGATTTTCGAAATTAGAATTGGTTTAAAAATTTAGGAAAAAGACTAAAATTCAAATGAGGCAAAATAAAGAGTAAATAAATTCAGAAAAATCCAAGAAAATATAAAAAATTCATTGGAGCACAAAGAAGCCAAATAACATTGGTTTTGATTTAATTGAATTTTACTTTAATCAACTTAAATTGTTTTAAATCTCATAAATTCCAATTGAGCTTTATTAATTCAAATATTTGGTCCATAGACTAGTGGCCCACATGTCACACTCTCTGTCTTTTTCTGGAATTCTTTTAATTCTAGAAATTCATAAATATCAGTTGGTCCCACATGTCATACACTCAGCCATTTTCCTATATTCTCGAAATAAAATATTCTGAGAATATGCTGTGGACCCCACTTGTTAGTTTCTCTCTCTTTTTCTTTTCAGCATTTTCTTTTCCAATCAAACTTATGAGAGCTCGTTCTTCCTCATATGAACTCCGATTGAACCCATTCAAGTTTCTAAATTCAATATTTACTTTCCAGTACCATTCAATTTCATTTGGAGTTTGTTTGAATTGTCTTTTTGAGTTTTGTTTGTTTTTTCGCTTTCTCTCTCGTTAGACGTTGTCATCCCGGAATTGTCCGAAGGAGCCGAAGGTCAAGGAAGTAGAAGATTGAAGATAAAATAAAAATATCGTTGCTATAGCAAGGCAAGTTGTACCTTTGACCATGTTGAACCCAGTTTTCCAAAATTACCTTGATTCCAATTATTGCATTTTACTTTAAGTATTTATTTAAATACTTTGGGATTAGTTAAATACTTAATTGATATTATATCCACTTTGCTCATTGTATTACCACGATCTTTTGTCACTCTAGCTTGGTTAATTATTAGTTGGTATTATCCTAGCACCAGCGTGGGTTGGTTAGACACGAATAGACTGCTTTGCCTTGCAACGAGTCATTGATATCATTTGAGTTGTAAATATAAACTTGACTAAGTGATTATAGAATTTGTGTAAAACTGTGTGCAGTATGCTGTTACTCGTTGATGGTATGTGTTTTACTTAACCAACAGGGTGGGAAAACATTTAGACTGAGGCGAGTGGATGGAACTGTGTGGTATGGTAGCATTGTGGATTGGAAAAGAATATGAAATTGTGGTTACTTAGTTAGAATATTGACAGTCTCGCCTTGGTCAATTAAGGACTTAACTTTGTGCACCATTGAACTAAGCCACAACTGTACAACCACATGCCTAGTATAGGACGGGCCTAACTTAGTGAGTTACAAAATCTCGACATTGATTACTCAGGTAATAGGTTAGGTGCTCAGTGATGAGTGGAGGTGTGAATTACTCTGAAGGTCACATTGATGGACTGTTTACCGCTTCCAGGTCCAACGATGTGCGTTGTTCCAAAGCACTGTGTCATGGTTGGTACAATAGTAAAACACATCGGGAGAGTCAATTGTCAAGATAAAGTTTTGGAAAAGTTTTGTTATGATTGCTCAATTGCATATTTTTGTATGGCGAGTCATGACAAACATGATGAGTTAGTTGTATCTTGTGGGTAAAGTGTACCACCTCAGCAGAGTCTTAATCAATCTATTCGAATAGCTTCATCCGCGGTCATGGACATACTCAGGGATTTCACTCGAGGGGGCGTGTCACAACCCTAACTTTATTAATTGAACTATTATGCGTCACATGAGCATGCTTATCATTCCTTGTAAATTTGTAAATTTTCAAATCAATTTAAACATATAACTCAAAAATGAAGCTCCAAAACAGAACAACAATAAATACTTGTGATCATCATTGGGAAATAATTTATTTAAATCTTATAATATTTATTAGGAATAAATATAACTTTTTCCAAATTTTTGGAATCAAACTCAACCTTGTATAAATTCAAACCTAGCTCTAAAAGCCCCTATGTAAATAATCTGTGATAAGTAAAATAAAACATGAACAGTGAGGTTAGAAAATTTATATGTGTACTAGATAATCCTAGGAGCCTCTTTGAAATTTTTTAGAATTTTAGGAATTTATTTGCTATTTTTAGTCGCTTGGTCAAAGTGTAGAAGTTTGAATTTAGCTTAGTCAAACTTTGGACTCGGGCCCGACCACTTGGTTCGACCAGCCCACCCGACCAAACCAGGCTCGAGTCCGACCAATCCAGGCGACTTGATTCGACCAAACCACCTAACCGCACGGCTCGAGCCAGTCTCCGACCGCACCTTGCTAAGCCACTAACGAGGCGGGCCCACCTATCAGCTCCCTCGTCTACCTCCCGTTGGCGAGCTTAGGGCACACTTGCCACGCGGCCGCATCTCTCTTCCACGTGTAGTCAACGCCGTCAATCCACCGCCTCCATCGACCACTCCCGAGCCTTCCCCACTTCACGTCGCCTCCGTTCCGTCCTTCGGCCGAGCTTAACCCCCCCTTCCTCCTTGCCTCGCATTCCCTCACTTCTCCTCTCGGCCGTTGAGGAGAAGGACGTTGGTTCAAGAGATTCTCTCGAGTAAGCTCAAAGCCATACCGTTCCTCATCTTCACCATTCCTTGCCATCTCTATTTTGGCTAATGCGAGCTCATGCTTTCGCTTGTAGTTCTCGGACCACCAGCGTGTCTTCAACGTTGTCCGGGCGTGCACCGAAGGCTACCACCGTGCAAACATTGTCTTTGGTGAGCTTCTTGCTATCTTATGTGCGTCACCATGTGACATATAGTGTATGGAGTATTTCCCCTCAACTTTTTTTCATAATGCTTCACAGGAGTCTCAGGAATTTGAAGTTGCTCACTTTCGGCCAAAAACCCTAACCTTCTTCTCCGACGCCGATCCGATAAGGCATTGCCTAGTCCTTCGTTTTCACACCATCTACTAGGTTCACTCAAGCCTTCTGAGAGCTATTCCCCCCTCTCCTGCCTCAGGTCATCGTCTCCACGTGAACCGTAGCGCCACCGTCACCATTGTCGATGACAGGCTTCCTCAGAGCTTCTCCGACCGTCCTCGTCACTCAGGTAGGCTCACTAGACCACCTAGATGCTTTTGTGCACGATACTTAGTTCAATACATGACCGGGCTACGACATGCACCTTTGGCCAAAACACATCGCCGCCCATCTCCGGTGCACCGCCGCTACAGGTCGCCGTGAAGTTCGCCACCGGTACCAGAAGTTGCGCGCGACTATTAGGTTTCCATTGCTGGTCTTTGACCGAACATAAAAGGTCCACGTCGTCGGCAATATGCCAGGCAAGGACACAGTGAGGAGCTCCCTGTTGTTGGGAAAATGGGCGTTTACTATAGCACGTCATTTGCGTTAAATCGTTGTTGGATTAGTGAGTTAATGACGTTTAGCTATGTTAATGATTGGTCTTTAAATGCCTTAAGCCTATGACGTGTGGGTCCATACACAGAAAGAAAGGAGTTAATAAAACCGGATTTTGAATTAGAGTCAATGACATGTGGGCCTGAGGCATAAGTGCATAGGCATGGACCAACGCACAGTGCATGTGAACCTTTGGTCCATGCACTGTGCTATGGACCGACTCAATGATGATGAGGCCCCACGTGTCAGTATGGATTTAATTCAGGATAAATTGAAAAAGGACACTATGCAGTGGACCCCATCCGTCAGCGATAGAAGCTAGGCAAGCTCGGGTATAAAAAGTATTAAACGCTTTTAGAAATTCCGAACTGATTTATTGTTGCACTGTAAATTCAAAGAACTTCAAAAATTCATAACTAAATCGTTTTAGCTCCAATTTGAGTGAACCCAATTTTGTTGGTTTGAATTTCTAATTTACTTTCTCATGGAATAATTTTGAAACATTTCACTACCACAGAAAATTTCAGAATTGGAATTAAATTCGGTAAGGTATTATTTTTACACTAGAAATTGAATTAACTTAAAAATTCATAGAAAATTCATTCGAACTCCAAATGGAGTAATTAAATTTTTATTGAGCATAACATTTTATTACCCTTCATGCCATGTAATATTTATCACCACCACTGTTCTATAAATTTTTGTGAAAAGTTGAGATTCGGATGAACAGTGACCGAAGCTTGATTTTTAGCAATTTATCCAATTCTGATTTTCCAAAGGCTATAACTTTTGCATATGAACTCCAAATGAAATAATTCTTTCACCTAAATTCATATAAAATCATGAACTCACTATTGTATAAGTTTCATGCATTTTTATCAATTTGAATTTTTTTGCGTTTTCTCGATGTTGATTCGATATTTGTCTTTTTATAGATTCCGAATTGCCCGACGCAAACAACTACGCTACTGAGAGTGAGCAATTAGAATTTCTACCAGGCAAGCATCATTTGAACTTTGTTTTTCATCATATTGATCCTAGTTTTTGTTAAGTTAGTATTTTGAAGTGCAATGACACTTGCTTGCATGTTGTTTTGATATGTCGATAATTTTTGAATTGTAGGTAGTTATGTCCTACTCTTGCTGGTTATCTTTGCTAATTCCATTATGAATATGCTTAAGTTGGATGTTTGTAATTATATATATATATATATATATATATATATATATATATATATATATATATATATATATATATATATATATATATATATATATATATATATAGAGAGAGAGAGAGAGAGAGAGAGAGAGAGAGAGAGAGAGAGTATGTTGAAGGCTTAGACATTACAAGTCTAAAGAATGTGTTAGTTCGATTGACGGGATTAACCTGTCGATTGTGGGAAACACAGAACATTTCTTATCTATGATTTTGTCCAGATCTTTGTATCTGGTTCTTTGGTTAAACTTTGTTCATTTCAAATAATTTTTGGTCTGGACGGGTGGTATCAGAGCCATATCGACTGTAGGTCGTGACCTTAGTTAGAATTGTCATTTTTAAGGGAAACTTCAAAACTTATTTTACAAATAGAAAATCTTAATGATGTGTTATTCTCATCTTGTCTAGCTTCTATACTCTTCCATTCTATTCTTTTCTCATCTATATTCTTCCTCACCCTTTTGAGTATTAAATCGGACTCTTTTCTCATAACTTCTATAGTTTATCGTTATCTATGCCAAATGTCATGGTGCATACTCAAAAGTCTTTCAGACAACTCTTTGAAGACCACGCAACCAACATCGACGTATCGATATCTCCCCTGATGTCTAGGACAAGTTTGTCGCAAAGAGTTGAAGACCAAGAAGTTGTACGTCACCCCTGTCTTTCTCCAAGATTCGCCTACAAGGATCGTAAGCAATCAACATTTGAAGAAGATTGTAACCAGTCAGTGTCTCCTTCAGACCAGCCATATAGGATAGATTAGCATAGGCTCCTCTCGTGTGTCGAGCCAAGTCACCCAGTTAGGTTGGAGTTTAATCAAGTAGACGATTAGATTTTTATTTCCTTTATCCTATGTGTAGTTTGGTTGTGAGTTTTATGCTTCTTAATAGCTTTTCAGCTATTTGTGTGTTCCTTGGTATTCCTTGGGTTAAACCTGCTCCCCTTAGTAGATTTTCTTCCCTTACCTTATGCTTTTTCTCTCTCATCCATTAGCCTTGGTCAGCCAGCAAATGGAGAGCCCCAGTGGAGCCAACCTTGTTAGTAATCTTGATACAGTCTGTGCTAGCTCAGATCTTGTCGATTCTAGTGGACAGTTATCGATACCAGGAGTAGCAGATCCACACATGAGATAATTTTTGGTAGCTCGAACTCAGTTTGTGAACATAATGATGCAGAATATGAACAACATGATGACACCGCAAAATCAGACCGCCGCTACTTTAGTCAATTTGTTGAATCAGAGTAATTGGACAAGCTGTCGTATCATCACTAGTGTCGTACCAGAACAGACGTTAACCAGCAACTATCTCCAGTGCCAATAGTGACACATCAGAGCCCGAATCAGTCTCCTGCTACCCAGAATCAGCTCATGGAAGCGACGATGCAACTATTAGATAGTAATAATGGTTTTAGGGATGCACAATTCATTGCCATCCCAACAGCACGCCCTCAGTTCAAGTTTGCGAAGCTCATAATGACCAAGCCGCTTGCTTTTAAAGGATTAGTAAAGCTCAAGGATGCAAAACCCTGGATTCGCACCACAGAAGAAAAGCTCACCTGTGTTCAGTGAAACAATAATGAGAAGGTTCTCTATGTCGCTTATCAGTTGAAAGGAGTTGCATTAGCTTGGTGGGAAAACTTTCGCGCCGCCCATTTGGACGAATAGACCATCACTTGGGCAGAGTTTGCCATCGCTTTTCATCAACAACATGCAACACCAAGCAAGAGTGATTAAGAGAAACCTGCTATTCCAATATCCTATATCCGATGTAGCCGTTGTCATTTGAAGTGCTACCAACCAAATAAGGCAGAAGATTGTGCATGTACCCGTTGTAGAGAAAAAAGCCATAGCGCCGATGAGCACAATATCAATTGTTCCAGTTGCAAAGGGAGCAAGATCACCTGTTTCTTGTGAAGGCAATGATCATTGTCCGAGCCAGTGCCCCATGTATTTAGTGTTGACTTTTGCAACACAACATCAGCGAGGGAATTTCGAGCCGCACTCAATCAGGCGTTAGCAAGAGAAGGCAGACCATTCTTAGTACAAGAATTGCGAGAGTCCTGAAAAAAATATTGTCGAAGAGGCCCCAAGGTGCCCCGCACCCTATTCTTAGATACATGTATAGATCTAGCTTGTATGTATTCAGCCAATGTACCTAAATACCCCTTGTCTCTTCTCGCCTATGGGGAAAGAAGGTAAAGTCGCCTCGGTGCCAAAAACATTGACACCTCCGGAGCACCCTCGCCTACCTCCGGCGCCGGCCCCGTCGAGGTTGAGGCCACCTCCGCCTCTGCCTCCGGTCCGAGGCCTCGAGTAACCTCGTGCGGCGCACCCCGCTCGAGCACCTCACCTACCTCCGGCTCCGGCCCCATCGAGGCTGAGGCCACCTCCGCCTGCGCCTCTGGTCCGTAGGCCCTGAGGTAACCTCGCAGGCGCACTCACCGAGCACCGCTTGAACCCAAAATACATCTCAGGAACCCTCTTTGTATTCTGAACTAGTCCCAGATCAGTAGCTAGCTCACACAGAGAAAAAGTGATGAAATACCATCCATTTATTTGATTTAACTAAAATGATCTCAAAGTAACAAATAATAATTAATAACTGGACCTTATGGTCAACATTTACTTAACTTGCCACGCAGGGCTAAAGAAACAAATAAACTCTTGCAGCGGAACGAAACTCTTCAATTGGCCAATCAACATGCCCACAGTGCAATCGAGTGGAGAAACGCATCCTAACCATAAAACCTTCATGGTCCTCTGGCGAAGAACTCTTGAGCGACTTGATATTCTTCAAGCCCGAGCAATGCTGGGGCAAAAGCCATGAGTACTTTGAATGTACTCAACAAGCGTGGGAAATATATGCAAATAATATTCATGCGGGGCTTGAACAAAGATTAGTGTAGGGCTCTTTTGCATAAAAACAGCATTTACGATAAATACAATAAATAGATTGAAATCGAATTGAAAACAATAATAAGTAATTAAACACTTTCTTTGAAACAACTAGTGAACTTCCCATTCACTCCCAACCAAACCAAAGATAAGTGAATTCCCCATTCACCAATCGACACAACCCACCAAGTGAATGACCTATTCATCAAACGAACATTATATTCATAAGTGAACTTCCCATCCACACCCCGACACATTTTTAAAGAAACTCTATCTCCCGTGTGAAATCCCCAAGCACGTCCATAACCGCGGACACGGCTATTCGAATAGTTTTACACTCTGCAGAGGTTGTACAGCTTGACCCACAAGAGATAGATCAACTTATAATGTCCGTTTAACACACTTCCGAGGTGTGCGACTAAGTGATCATCACAAGGCTTTTACAAAGCTCCTTCTTAACCCAGTTCTGCCCGCTAAGGTTTCAACACTGAATGTCTTTCCGACCAGACAGGGCCCCCCTCTTGCGCCACCGTGAGAATACGTTTCCCGTAACCACGCTTCACACGACAGAACCGAAATTAAGACATTGCTAATTAATCAGCCAGGTCCGTCCCATACCAGACATGTGGTTGTACGGTTAAGGCCCAGTTCAATGGCGCACAAGATTAAGTCCTTGACAAGTTACTCAGGCGAGACTACCACAAACCACAACATGTTAAATCCACATCCCCACTATCCACAAACCACTCGCCCGAGCAAAAACCATTTTGTTTAACCAACACCCATGACTAACCCCATCACGGTACACAAGTTTTAACAAGAATGGCTCACCACCATGATTCCATAAATCATTAAGTCAAAATTAATTATTAAGACACATGTGATGACAAACACATCGTAACTAAGCAAGACTAAGCATATGTACGATACCCATGTTGGCAATATAAGTATGTCCAGCTAAAATTACCCATGCTAAGGTGACAAAGGATTCATGGCATTCAATTATTCAATGGAGGTATAATGACAACAGGTAATAACTAATCCCAGAACAATTTATATAAAGATAGCATGCAGTTGTATAAAACAAGATACGTTTGAAATCATGGGTTCAATATGATCAAAGGACCACGACTTGCCTTGGAATAAATCCAGTGATTGATCTTGATCTTGGTATGCTACTCCTTGCTCAAAGCTTCCCAAGTATCGACGTCTACTACTTAAAACAAGCAAATAAACCAAATAAATAAATAACAGAGAGAAAACAAACTCCAAAAATTAAATAAAAATCTCAGATAAATAGATCTCGAATTTAGATAAATTTAGGAATTTGAATGGACTCAATCGGAGTTCGGATGCAAAAGATATGATCTCTGGAAGATTGAAATCTCATAAAATACTGAAAATCAGAATTTATGGATTTACTGAATTATTTTTCCGAAGGAAAAGATGATTAATGCGTCAGCTGACGTCATCAAGGATAATTCGGCTGAAAAGAAATAAAAGAATTGAAATATGACAAGTGGGTCCCACTGGTCATAGGGTAGGTGTACCATGGCTGAGTTCTTGGACTAATGGCTCAGTTGGAATTTCGGGCGCGCCACATGGTCGCAATAATGGCGCCGATCGATGCCACATTGGAGACACCGAGGCGTAATGCAGGGCAGGTGGCACCGATGTGGAAGGGAGGTGGCATGCCACGCCGACGAGAGGCAACCCGAGAGAGAAGGGAGCTCCGCCGGCGGTGGAGTTGGCATCGTCGACGCGCGGCGGCGAAGAAGTCCGGCTCCAGAGCAAAAGCGGACGCCGAGAACTTGATGATGCTCGGGAGGTGGCTCACGGCAAAGGGCGGCAAGGGTTCACCGATGGCGGCGACTTGAGCGCGGCGAGGTCCTCGGCTCACGCACGGAATTGGTGAAGGAGTGGCGCGATGAAAACTAAGAGGAGCATGGGGTCGGGCGACGACACGGGAACACAAGGAAAGGCTCGGGAGGTCCAGAGGTGAACCATGCCGCGGCAATCCAAGGATGACCGGAGACAAGGAAGATGAGCGGCGGCAAGCATCTCGCGAAGGAGAAGTAACAAGAAAGTAGGGGATTGGATGAGAATAGAATTGTGCACGAGGTGACGCGCTCAAAAGGGCACAAAGCTCACCGGCGGTGTAGATTGGAGAAGAGAGGCGGCGGCCGGGATGATGACGAAAACGAAAACGACGCCCTGAAGTTCCTCGGAGAGAGATGGTGGAAGCACGGCGTAGCCCTCGATATTTCGAACCCAACGCCGGTGGAAGCTTGGACGGAGATGCACTGAAGGCGGTGAATTCGGCGAAGAGGCCGGTGCAGCTCGGGTTTTCGGCGATTGCGGCGCAACAAGATCAACAGGGACGGAAAACTTAGGGTTTTGGTGGAGATAGATAATGCGCACAAATTGACGCTGAGGGGTGGCTTTAAATAGCACCGGAGGTGGGGATCCGCATTGGAGCCGGTGGCGCTGCTCGCGTGAAGACCACGGACTCCACGAGAGTCCTGGAGGAAGACGACGGGGACGTGGCAAGGAGGCGGACCGCGCGCAGGGAGAAGAGCGTGCGCCTTGGTGGCGCGGCGGAGAAAGAGGCCAAGCGGGTGGGCGGAGGAGAAGAAGATGGGCCAAGAGCGGGAGATTCGGCCGGAAGAAATCTGAGATTTTAATTAGTTTTTCTTTTAGAAAATAGTGAAAATCAAATGGCAATTAGAAAATAGCAAATGCACTCGGAAAAATTCTAGAAAATTCTAGAAAATATATCCAAGCACATAGAACCCAAATAAAATAATTTTGATAATAGTTGATGTTGGCATTATTCATATTAAATTATTTTGAACTCGAAATTCATATTAAGCTTTTTAACTTTACAGAAAAATCCAAATGGTTCTTTTTCTTTTAAAACTTTAAAAGCAGACCAAATTTTGGGATGTTACAAACCTACCCTTTAAAAGGGAATCTCGTCCCAGAGATTGGTGACTAAGAATAGGTTCGGACGTAGGTCTAACTCGAAGACTTACCGAGGCGACGTTACGAAGCGCTTGTGCTTATTCCGCAATGACATGGTTCGATCTTCCTCTTGAGAGCGATTGATGGAGTCTGGTGGCTTGATTTGGGGTGCGAGGCACTCCTCTTCCTACTCTGGCAAAGAAGTCCTAGTTGGTGTAGGTCCCAAATTGAAAGGAATTGGTGTCGGACCTGCTCAGGGGACACTTGTTTGCATAATGACCTGTCGTGGCAATTGTAACAAGTAACTCTGCGCCATGGTTGGGGTTTCCACGAGATTGATTATTGTTGTTTGTTGTTGACATTGGGTATCCTGTGTTTCTGCATGAGACAGTGTACGGGTTCGAATCAACAGATGAATTATTGGGACGAAAAGGTGCGAGCATTGGTTACGGCTCTCTGTGGTGATTCGATGAACTCCGTGTTGTATCATCTTCCTTTGCGAGATTCGTCCACTCACACGCAGAATCTTCTATGAGTGCGGCTTTATCAACCATATCTTGAAAATCCACATAATCATTTCCCACAACTTGCACTTTCAAGCGGGGTTGAGTCCACACTTGAATCGCTTCGGCGTGCATTATGCGTAGCAACATCTTACGGAGCATAGCGAGAAAGTTGAGTGAACTTATTGAGATATTCACCCAAGGACATGTTCCCTTGCTGAAGTTCACAAAATTCATTCTTCTTCATTTCCACTATACCATCAGGGACATGAGCACCTCGGCCCCTCTTCGCCCACCTCGGGCGCGCGCATCCGAGCCTCTTCCGAGCTCCTTGACATCGACAACTGTCTCAAAGACATGAAGCCTTCGGAGGTCTTCGGCGCAACCTCTGCCTTGGAAACACCCGGAGCAACCCCTGCCTCACCCAACCCGGAGCACGCAGCGCTGGGAACTTTGCCTCCCATCCGGAGGACCCGAAGCCCCTCAGAGGCCCCGGTGCAAGGCGCGCGACCATCCCAGCGCGGCGCGCGCGCTTCGGGCGCCTCGGCTTCATTGCACGCGGCCCTCGGGTCCTTCGCATCCCACTGGCACCTCTGACCATCGAGGCGCCATGATACGCTGGTGGGGCCTCGGGGTGTCTTCACGTCCGCCTCGCTTCGCTGCACCTCGCAGTCGCCCAAGACCAGTAAGTCTCATACGCTGTTTGCAATTCTACACAACTAGTGTAGTTAAGCTGCACGTAAAAAGGAGGACCTCTACATTAAATGCTAGCTGCCAGTTGGCCTAGGGAGGACCACCACATTAATTACCAACCAACAACCAGTCCAGGCACCAATGGCAATGTTGCTTGTCATTCTTCAGGATCAGTACTACGTGCAAAAAGACTTGCGTGCATATAGACTTACATGCATACATACACTACATAACAAAAAAATTGCAGCTAGCCGAGGCTTAAATGTGCTCATGACAAACACCACCAGCAAGCCGTATATGTGTATTCGGACAGGCTTCACTCAGCATACGAAGGTCCATAGCACCTTTGCTCAGCACCGGCTCCCTCGCTGGATGCCCTTCGCTCCGAAGACCACCACCCGCCTCGGGTGCCTTCCGAAGGCCACCTCGCCGGCCTCGCCTGTGCCTCCGGAGACCAACCACCCATAACCTCCGTCGGGGGAACGGGGCATCGGCACGTCCGCTTTACCTTGCAGCACCTCTCAACCAACAAAGACCGGCAGGTGCCCTTCGTGTCGGTTGAAGCGCTAGCACTTCACCGGCGATGCGCTTGTAATTCCAGAGCTAGTGTAGCAGCACAGCACATGAGCGAAAGGGCCCCTACATTATCTGCTAGATGCCAACCAGTCTAGGGGAGCTTTGCTGCTACTAGTAGTACTACCTAAAACCACTAGAATTGCATGGTGTAGCAGCACATGCACAGTAGGGCTTTTTGCATTAATTCCCTTCCCTCGCATGCTTTGTAACAGTACCAAAAACATTGACATATACATTAAATCCATACTAGTGCATAACCGGAACAGCTAGACGTACATATAAAACCTATTTGCTTTCAAATTATAAACAAGACACCATGCGTGGCTCCGAGCCCCGGCACACACCAAAGCCCTCCGAAGGCACAGTGTATAAACGAAGACGCCGTGCGTGGCTCGAGCTCCCGCACACACAAAGCCCTCCGAAGGCACGGTGTATAGCGAAGACACCGTGCGTGGCTCGAGCCCCGGCACACACCAAAGCCCAAGGAGAAGGCACGATGTATAAGCGAAGGCGCGTGCATGGCTCAGAGCCGCACACACCAAAGCCCTCCGAAGGCACAGTGTATAAACGAAGACGCCGTGCGTGGCTCCGAGCCCCGGCACACACCAAAGCCCTCCGAAGGCACAGTGTATAAACGAAGACGCCGTGCGTGGCTCCGAGCCCCGGCACACACCAAAGCCCTCCGAAGGCGGTGTATAAATGAAGGCGCGTGCGTGGCTCGAGCCGGCACACACCAAAGCCTCGAAGCGCGGTGTATAAGCGAAGATGCCGTGTGGCTCCGAGCCCCGGTGCACACCAAAGCCCTCCGAAGGCACAGTGTATAAACGAAGACGCCGTGCGTGGCTCCGAGCCCCGGCGAACACTGCCTCGCTCTCCGGAATGTGCAACGAAAGCCCACACCAATGGCATCGTTAATAAGCCCATCATTGAGCCCCGGCGGAGACATTTCTTCAAAATCGCGCTCAACCGCGCAACCCTAGCCGGTCCGGAGGCCCGCCTCCGCGACTAGGGAGTCTCCCGCCGCGAGGGCGTCGCCCCGGCGGAGACATTTCTTCAAAATCGCGCTCAGCCGCGCAACCCTAGCCGCTCCGGAGGCCCGCCTCCGCGACTAGGGAGCCTCCCGCCGCGAGGGCGCCGCCCCGGCGGAGACGTTTATTCAAAATCGCGCTCAACCGCGCAACCCTAGCCGGTCCGGAGGCCCGCCTCGGCGACTAGGGAGTCTCCGCCGCGAGCACGCCGTGCGAGACATTTCTTCAAAATCGCGCCAACCGCGCAACCTAGCCGGTCCGAGTCCCGCCTCGCGATTGGGAGTCTCCCGCCGCGAGGCGCGCCGGCGGAGACATTTTTCAAAATTGCGCCGGTAGCGCAACCCAGCCGCTCGAGGCCCGCCCGCGACTAGGAGCCTCCGCCGCGCGGCGCCGCCCGGTGGAGACGTTTTCAGAATCGCGCCAACCGCGCAACCTTAGCGGCCCGAGGCCCGCCTCCGTGACTGGGAGTCTCCCGCGGCGCGCGCCCGCGGGAGACATTTCTTCAAAATCGCGCTCAACCGCGCAACTCTAGCCGGTCGAGAGGCCCGCCTCCGCGACTAGGGAGTCTCCCGCCACGAGGGCGTAGCCTCGGTGGAGACATTTCGTCAAAATCGCGCTCAACTGCGCAACCCTAGCCGCTCCGGAGGCCGCCTCCGCGACTAGGGAGCCTCCCGCCGCGAGGGCGTCGCCCCGGCGGAGACGTTTATTCAAAATTGCGCTCAACCGCGCAAACCTAGCCGGTCCGGAGGCCCGCCTCCGCGACTAGGGAGTCTCCCGCCGCGCGTCGCCCGGCGGAGACATTTCGCCAAAGTCGCGCCAAGCTGCGCAACCCTAGCCGCTTCCAGGCCCGCCCGCGACTAGGAGCCTCCGCCCGAGGGGCGCGCCGGCGAGCGTTTATTCAAAATCGCTTAACGCGCCTAGCCGGCCCGAGGCCCGCCTCGCGATTAGGGAGGTCTCGCCGCGAGGGCATCGCCGGCGGAGACATTCGTCAAAGTCGCACAACCGCGCAACTCCTAGCTGCCCGAGGCCCGCCCGCGACTAGGGAGCCTCCCGCGCGAGGCGTTGCCTCGGCAGACGTTAAAATCGCGCCAGCGCAAGAACCTTAGCTAGTCTCGAGGCCGCCTCCGCGATTAGGAGTCTCCGCCGCGAGGCGCGCTCGGCGAGACGTTTCTTCAAAATTGCGCTCAACCGCGCAACCCTAGCCGGTCCGGAGGCCCGCCTCCGCGACTAGGGAGTCTCCCGCCGCAGGCGCGCTCGGCGGAGACATTTCTTCAAAATCGCGCCAACAGCGTAAGCCCTAGCGGTCCGGAGGCCCGCTCGCGATTAGGAGTTCCCGCCGCGAGGGCGTCGCCGGCGGAGACATTTCACAAAGTCGCGCCAACCGCACAACCCTAGCCGCTCCGGAGGCCCGCCTCCGCAACTAGGGAGCCTCCCGCCGTGAGGGCATTGCCTCAGCGGAGATGTTTTTTCAAAATCGCGCTCAACCGCGCAACCCTAGCGGCCCGAGGCCCGCCTCCGTGACTAGGAGTCTCCCGCGCGGGCGTCACCTGCGGAGACATTTCGCCAAATCGCGCCAACGCGCAACTCCTAGCCGATCCGAGGCCCGCCCACGACTAGGGAGTCTCCGCCGCGAGCGCGCGCCTGCCGGAGACATTGCCAAAGTCGCGCTCAACCGCGCAACCCTAGCCGCCGGAGGCCCGCCGCGACTAGGAGCTCTCCGCGCGGCGGGCCTCAGCGGAGACATTTCACAAATCGCGCCAGCTGCGAACCCTAGCCGGTCGAGGCCCGCCTCGCGACTAGGAGTTCTCGCCGCAGGGCGCGCCGGCAGAGACATTCGTCAAAGTCGCGCCAACCGCGCAACCTAGCCGCCCGAGGCCCGCCCGCGACTAGGGAGCCTCCCGCCGCGAGGGCGCGCGCCCGCGAGACGCGTTTCAAAATCGCGCCAATCGCGCAACCCTATCCGGTCCGAGGCCCGCTGCGATTAGGGAGTTCCCGCCGCAGGGCGCGCCGGCGGAGACATTTTTCAAAATCGCTCGCCAGCGCGCAACCCTAGCCGGTCCGGAGGCCCGCCTCTGCGACTAGGGAGTCTCACGCCGCGAGGGCGTCGCCCTAGCGGAGACATTTCTTCAAAATCGCGCACCACAAGAACCCTAGCGGGCCCGGGAGGCTCGCCTCTGCGACTAGGGAGTCTCCCGCCGCGAGGGCGTCACCCCGGCGGAGACATTTCGTCAAAATCGCGCTCAACCGCGCAACCCTATCCAGTCTAGAGGTCCGCCTCCGCGACTAGGGAGTCTCCCACAAGGTTAGGGCTCCCCCGAAGCCCTATTTTAAAAGTATGCGGGACGGCGCAAGGTTCCGCCTCCTCGGAAGCCTATTAAAAACACGATAGCTAAAAGGAGTCGGGCTCCGAGGTAAACTCCAAGATCCTCTACCTTGCTTTTGTCCTTGTAACCCAAGACGGACTGTGTAGCGAGACAAAACGAAGCAGCGTACACCGCAACACAAAGAAGACTGGCACCTACCAAGAAGAGAGCGTGGAATGCACCAAGACCCCAAATCGGACAGAAGCACACCGTCGGCCCATGGTCGCCACCACCATCGTTTCCGCGCACCCCCAGAGCCTTATCCGCCAATCAAGAAAGGTTGGGGGACGGCGCTCTCGGCTTCGCCTCCCAGTCCGCTAGCTTTGGGCTCTCCAGCCTTGCGCCGGCGGAAAGACATTCATCTCGCGCTCAAACACGCAACCTAGTCGCTCCAGGGGACCCGCCTCGGCGACTAGGAGTCTCCGCCGAGAGTTCGCCCGGCGGCGAAGTTTCAACAAATCGATAGGGGGCGGCACGCGGCTTCGCCTCCCCCTTCGCTAGCTTTGGGCTCTCCAGTGAGCCCAATCAAAAAGGGTTGGGGGACGGCACGCGGCTTCGCCTCCCCCTTCGCCAGCTGTGGGCTCTCCAGCGAGCCCAATCAAAAAGGGTTGGGGGACGGCACGCGGCTTCGCCTCCCCCTTCGCTAGCCGTGGGCTCTCCAGCGAGCCCAATCAAAAAAAAAGGTTGGGGGACGGCACGCGGCTTCGCCTCCCCCTTCGCCAGCTGTGGGCTCTCCAGCGAGCCCAATCAAAAAGGTTGGGGGGGCCGCACGACAGCCTCCCCGCCGCTAGGCTGTGGGCTCTCAGCCCAATCAAAAAAGGTTGGGGGACAACGCGCGGCTTCGCCTCCCCCTTGCCAGCTTTGGGCTCCCAGCGAGCCCAATCAAAAAAGGTTGGGGGACGCCATCTTCAGCTTCGCCTCCCCCTCGCTAGCTTCGGGCCCTCAAGGGAGCCCAATAATAACAATAAACATGTGCCTCCTCGGGCAAACTAACATCAACCCTTCGTGCCACTCAGTCAAGGGCCCAACCCACTAGGAGCGACCGAAGGGAGGACGGTACCAAGCCCCTAGTAGGACCATCGCGAACAATCACACCGAGGAAGTAACCAGTCACAAGGGCAGTAGCAACCGCCACTACGCGTCGCGCACCTCGAGGCCCATGCCTTGGCGGGGTGGCTCCGCACCAGCTTTGCCTCCAAAGCGCCTCCGGAGGTTCATCGCCCGCCTCGAGGCCCATGCCTCGGTGGGGCGGCTCCGCACCAGCTTCTCCTCCGGAGCGCCTCTGGAGGTTCGCCGCCCGCCTCGAGGCCCATGTCTCGGCGGGGTGGCTCCGCACCAGCTTTGCCTCCAAAGCGCCTCCGGAGGTTCGCCGCCCGCCTCGAGGCCCATGCCTCGGTGGGGCGGCTCCGCACCGGCTTCTCCTCCGGCGCCTGCGAGGTTCGCGCCCGCCTCGAGGCCCATGCCTCGGTGGGCGCCGCACCGCCTCCACCTCGCAGCGCCTCGGAGGTTCGCCGCCGCCGAGCCCATGCCTCGGCGGGCGCCGCACGGCTCCACCTCGGGCGCCTCGAGGTTCGCCACCGCCTCGAGGCCCATGCCTCGGCGGGCGGCTCGCACCGCCTTCTCCTCGGAGCACCTCTGAGGTTCGCCGCCCCTCGAGGCCCATGCCTCGGCGGGCGGCCGACGCAGCTCCACCTCCGAGCGCCTCGAGGTTCGCCGCGCGCTGAGGCCCATGCCTCGGCGGGCGGCTCGCACCGCCTTCTCTCCCGCGCCGGAGGTTCGCCGCTGCCTCGAGGCCCATGCCTCGGCGGGCGGCTCCGCACCAGCTTCTCCTCCGGAGCGCCTCCGGAGGTTCGCCGCCCGCCTCGAGGCCCATGCCTCGCTGGGTGGCTCCGCACCGCTTGCCTCCACCGTCTAAATATTGATCATGACAACCAACCCTGAAAGAGAAGCAAGTCAATATCATCAATAGAGTGTTTTGAGTGTGGTAAGCAAGACCACTATGCCAAGAGATACCCTACAAAGCATCAATCTTCAACCTTCAGGAAGGATAGTCGTTCTGCTCTGGTCTCGTTAGAAAAGTCGCAAGGTTCGACACGTTTATACTACAATTGTCATGGAAAAGGTCACTACATTCACCAGTGTCCTCAGAAGAACCAGTCACTCCAGATGCAAGAACACCAGAAGTCATTTCAGTTAAGATCGTAACACCAAGAGCAGGTGGTAAAGCAGTAGGATCCCTGTGTCCAAAGAAGCAGTCAAAGAAGAGGTGTTTGAATGATAATGTTACTAAGAAAGCCTAGATTGGTGATACCAAATCATGCAATGCCATGCCTCCATTCGTAGTAATGAAGTCATAGAATCGTTGTAGCCTTTCCTTTGTTTGAGAGCAAAAAGTTGGACAACTTTGTATGCAAGTTATGAAGAAAAAGAATTGTTGGATATTAAATTATTGGATACCGCTCTAAGCGCATGCCTTTGCAAGTCAAGTAATCAGGCGTTGAGTTATGATGATTGAACGTCGTAGGGTCATAATCATGGAATGTGATGTTAAAATTCCGAATCACCATTTTGCATAGCAATGAAGCAACAATAAATGGTTGAGGATCATAGCCATGGGATAATGTTCGTATTTGTAAGACAGTATGCATTTGTCATTGCAAGTGATCTATATAGCATGCAACTGTATTAGAAGTCAAGTTTGTCTTTGACTTGGTACCAGGATCAGCCAATTTCAGAAGGAATTCCGTCAGAGATGAATTATGGCAAAAGTTGTTAAATGAGTTTGCAGAAATGATAGAGTAGATAAAAGGACTTCCTCAGATAAGGCAGTGTTAAATCAAGTGCGTCAATTTGGCAAGCACCAATGTTGATTATAAAGTTGATGACGATTAAAACATCTATGTATTATCTTTAATACATAACAAAAGACCATATGTCTTCTTGGTCGTAACCCCTAAGGCTAACGACCCCTGTGGTCGTAAGGATTCCAGAAGTTACATCATGGATACCATGGTCGGAGAGGTCCTGTACCTCATCCTCGACTAGGTTAACTACTCGTAGAAAGCAATGAAGTGGTACTTAGACTCGATACCAAGTATATACCTACCATGTGATGAATGGAACATGTGCCTAATCATTCCAAACCACACGACATTTCATGATTCTAAGTCACTGTCAGTAACTTCCAAATGGTTATTGTCTCTTCCTGATATCAATCGCCGAACGGTTGATATCTCACCAACTACTGCCTCACTCTGATTAGTCGCGACACTTCCAACAGGCACCTCTTCAAGAAGTAACCGTCACCACTTCGTCAACTACTTAAAGAAGGATGCAAACGACAGAAGGCAATCAATCCAACTCGGAGAATCAATTGGGTTCGACATCAGCAACACGATTGGATTTCATCTGAAGCATTAGCATAGCAAACTATACACCCTGTGTACTTAGAGTTAGTCCACTGCCTTGTCAAGGGCACCCCTGTAATAGCTAGTTCATATCAATAAAGAGCAGTCTCATTCTCTCCCAAGAACTCCTTACCATTTTCCTCTATTTTATTTTGTAAGATCGGTGACTCGATCGTCGACAGCTGGCATCATCCGTGGGGAAGAAGGCACTGATTTCTTGAAGATCCTTCGCTCTTCAAACCTCATCCAACTTCCTCCCAATTCATTTTCACCCATGCGATCATGGCAGGCAGTTGGGATGAGGAGAACTGGTTCGACTAGGCAACTACTCCAACCTCGACAAGGACGCATGCATTCGCACCATGGAGCATGACGCAATGTCATCATCGTCCTCCTCTGTCGCAGGCTCAATGTTCGTTGAGGCCATCGATCGACCGGATAGAGGAAGACACGCCACTAGTGGCGTCCTCAGAGGAACCAATCATTCCGACCAGTTTGAAAGGTCCGACGACCTCTGCAAGCTCGGTCCTTTCGACCGGCGAAAAAGGTGATGAAAGCTCAGTACCGCAACTCGAGGGTCAATGTACTCTCGATATGGTCATGGCTGACAGGTATTCACCAACAGCTTATGGCTATTCCAAGGACCAACGGACATCTGGTAACGGTGTTGATGAAGCTACCACTAATCGTAGTCCAAGTGGGAATGATAAGGCTCAACATGTAGTTGGTGATTCGCCGGATCAGGTTGAGTCCACCACAAAGCCCACAAGAGGTGTTAATCTTTGACCATTCTCCATCGTGGAAACTCCTTGCAAAGGCAGTGGAAAGCTCTCCATTAGTTATGACGGAAGCTCATCGGAAGATCGCTACTGCAGGAACGAGGTCAATGCGATCGGAGGTACAAATCAAAATACCATGTACAGTCCTAGACAACCTACCTCACCACCACCTGCTGGCGGAAATGGTACGGGCCCTCAAGCACCAAATGCCAGAGGTAACAGAGCTGATGGACGTCCATCAGTTAATTTACCTGGTTCTGCCCCATCTCGTGAGACTGGTCAGACAGAGCAAACCAGGAGGACGGGGGGAAATTCGAGTCATCAAACACCCACTGCTAGCGGGAACCCTCCAAGACCTTTGGTAACAATACAAAACTTACAGCGAGCTCGGGACATCTTAAATAATCCTAACCCTGCTCTGGCAGAGAGTCCAGGTTTTGTTCAATTCACAGGTCGGGTATCGAAGATCCTCCAGCAGACCATGCAGTGTACAGAAGCATACCAGGAACAAAGGAATTCACAGAGTCAAATCTTGACTTCATCCCAACGTTCCTCCCCGAGCAGGGGACAACATGGTCAAATTGGAGACCAGTCAATACCAAGACCTCCTCGATGATTCCGACCAGGGAGTCACGAGGGAAGATGGCTCTTCCAAGCAGGCACTCCACCCTCTCGTCGAGAGGAACGATCGCTTGGTCCTAATGATCTTCGACATCATCTGAACCTAGCAAGCGGTCGAAGGCGTCATACCGACGTCCACGACCGGATCGGGACACCAGAGTTCCAGTACGCCAACATTAGAAATCGGTCTCCGGCCGATTATAATCCAGCCTCTTTTCAAAGATGGCGCCACGACTCAATTACAGGTTGTCGAGCCTTCTCAGTAGGGCTCCAAGCTGTGCGCTGGCTGGATAGATTCCGACCAGCCAACATGGAGAAGTTCAATGGGACACAAAACATGTTAGAATTTCTCCAAATCTACACTACCGCTATTAGAGCTGCTGGTGGTGATCACAACGTGATGGCAAACAATTTGTCTACTGTCCTTGAAGGATCTGCGGTCTTGGTTGCTTAACCTGCCGGTCGGATCTATTTATACTTGGGAGCAGCTATGCGACTCGTTACTCGCTGACTTTCAAGGGACGTACGACCTCCTGGAAAGGAGGACGATCTTCATCAGATCAGGCAAATATCCAATGAAACTCGTCGACAATATATCAAAAGATTTGGCCAGGTTCATAATTCTATACTGGAAGTCGCAGAGTCTTCTATTATCCAGGCATTCAAAGCAAGATTGAGAAATCAACGGTTTACGAAGGATATTGCAATAAATCCTCCATGAATGATTGTCAAACTTTTCGACATGGCCGACAAATATGCAGCTGCTAGCGAAGTGGTCGAATGGTGCGAAGCCATTGATCGAAAAGATAAAATCCGTCAACCTGGCTTGGAAAAACAAGAGAAGAAAATCAAGAAGTCTCTCAAGGGCAAGAAGAATCGCAAGCCAGACAACAAGGAATTCCTTGCGATTCCAAAAAAAGTTTTCCAAGGGCAAGAAAGACTATTCCAGTCGGAACAAGGCAAAGGCTTCGACCGACAATTACAAGAAGAATAAGAAGTGGTGTCCACTTCACTAGGCAGTCAGGCATGACCTGCTCAACTGCCGAGCCTGTCAGAAGAAGTTGAAAGATTACTACTCACGTAAGGGTCCCTTACCATCCATAACAAAACTTGGAGAACCAAGCTCCAAGAAGGACAAAGATGGCGATAAAGAAATGGAGTACCAGGAGCCGCAGCACACAGTTGACGTAATCTTTAGTGGATCTTACTCATACTAATCAAGACATCATCTGAAAGCCATGGAACGGGAAGTCAACCTAGCCGAGGCTCCGATCACTACAAGGTCATCCCAGTGGTCGGAAACTGTAATCTCCTTCAGCAAAGAGGACCGCCTCATCTCGTCAACTCGACCAGGTAGGTTCCCTATCGTTGTTGAACCTACAATTAATAATTGTAAGGTTAATAGAGTTTTGATAGATGGAGGTAGCTCTTTAAACATTTTATTTACAGGAGCATTAGAAGAAATACAAATTCCTGGGTCGAAGGTAAATCCTGTGAAATATGCCTTCTATGGCATAGTTCCTGGATATGCCGCGCAACCGATGTGGCAACTGTCCCTGCTAGTTACGTTCGGAAGACCCGAAAACTTCCGAACGAAAAAGATTCCATTTGACATGGTGGATTTTGAAACAACGTATAATGGAATCCTTGGTCATCCAGCATTGGCAAAAATCCTGATAGCCACGTATTACGGTTATCAGAGTCTAAAGATGCCAGGACCAAAAGGAGTCATCACGGTTCAAGGAGATCGAAAAATGGCTTATGCATGTGATCGAAAATCCTTAGAGCTGGTCGACGAACTTCCGACTAGGGAAACTAATCTGCCTACCATGTATGTCAAGCACTCAAGGCCAAAGATGGCACCGAAGCCCTCTAACCAGACCAAGGAGGTACCACTCCACAAAGGCGCTCCTGTGTAAAGCGCCAAAACACCATCTGGGCCAGGAAACGGTAACGTATTTACCCAAAAGGTACTGGTCGGGGCAGAACTCGACCCCAAATAGGAAGAGTCGCTCGTCTCCTTCCTCCGGGCAATCCCGAACGTATTCGCTTAGCAGGCGTATGACCTGCCTAGAGTCCCCAGGGAGGTGATCGAGCACAGGCTTATTCTTATTTTTTTGAATTCCTTCAGAAAGATATAAGAATTGGTTTGGTGAATCGGAAACAATTTTATTTTATAGAAAAATTTCAAGTAAAATTTGCAATTTCTTTTCTTATGGAACATACATATCAACATGCATGGGTAATCCCTCTTCTCCCACTTCCAGTTATTATGTCAATGGGGTTTGGACTTATTCTTATTCCGACAGCAACAAAAAATCTTCGTCGCATATGGGCTTTTCCTTGTGTTTTACTCTTAAGTATAGCTATGGTATTCTCAGTTCACCTATCTATTCAACAAATAAATGGAAGTTCTATCTATCAATAGCTCTCCAGCCTAACAAGAAACCGGTCAAGCAAAAGCTAAGGCGCTTTGCTCCTAATCGGAAGGAGGAAATCCAGTCGGAGATCGACAAACTTCTTAAGGCTGGATTTATTCGTGAGGTCGACCACCCAGAGTGGCTTGCCAATCCTATAATGGTTAGAAAAAGCAACGAAAAATGGTGAATGTGTATTGACTTCATAGATCTTAATAAAGCTTGTCCGAAGGATGACTTCCCTTTCACGCATTGATCAACTTGTAGACTCTACTTCTGGGTGTGAGTTGTTGAGTTTTTTAGATGCATATTCAAGGTATTAGCAGATTAACATGAGAAAAGATAATGAAGAGAAAACTTCCTTCATCACGCCCTATGGCACTTACTACTATGTTAAGATGCCACTTAGTCTCAAAATAATGCGCGCAACTTTTCAAAGGCTAATGCAGAAAACCTTTAATCCTCAGATATGTCGTAATTTAGAGGCTCACGTTGATGATTTGGTGGTAAAGAACATCAACGCTGGTGATCACATTCCCGACCTACAAGAGACTTTCAATAACTTAAGAAGGCGAAACTTTAAGTTAAATCTGGAAAAGTGTGTGTTCAGAGTTTCCTTTGGAAAGCTTCTTAGATTCTAGTTTCGGCTAGAGGTATTAAAGCAAATCCAGTAAAAATATCGACCATCGACCAGATGCGCCTCCGACCACGAAGAAAGAGGTCCAAAAACTGACCGGCTATATGGCAGTGTTAAGTCATTTCATTGAACGGTTAGGTGAAAAAGGATTACCTTTCTTTAAACTTCTTTGGAAGCATGGGAGTTTCGAATAGACTAAAGAAGCAAATGATGCCTTTGAAGAACTTAAAAAGTAAATTATGAATGCCCCGATCTTAGTATCTCCATGATCGGGAGAAACATTACTGATATACATGGCTACAACGCCACAAGCGGTCAATGCAGTACCAGTCGTTGAGCGTGACAACATCCAACGACCAGTATATTACGTAAGTGAAGTCTTACATGGATCTAAGGAACGATATCCACAAGTACAAAAGTTATTATATGGTCTCCTTATGGATTCAAGGAAACTGAGGTATTACTTTCAGGCCCACAAAGTAGTCGTGCCTACTGGATATACCGTTGGTCAAGTTCTCGGAAACAGAGAATCATCAGGACGAATAGCAAAATGGGCAGTCGAGCTTGGGGCGTTCGATCTCCATTTTATCTCACAAACAGCAATCAAGTCTTAGGCAATAACAGAATTCATTATCAAATGGACGAACCCTGAACCCACCCAAGGGCCCAAGTACGAACACCACGATGAGTGGATAATGTACTTTGACTGTTCTTTGATGCTCAAAGGCGCGGGGGCTGGAGTTGTCTTGATATCTCCTACTGAAGAACATATTAAATATGTCATACAATTAAACTTTCCCATAACAAACAATATGGCAAAAAATGAAAGTTTATTGGCAGGACTCGAGCAGCCATAGCGCTCGGGATTCACATATTACTAGTGAAAGGCGATTCTCAACTAGTAGCGAATCAAGTAGGCAAATAGTATCAATGCTCAAGTACCAAGATGTCATCCTATTTGGCGAAAATACGGAAACTCGAAAAGCATTTCTTCGGTTTCCAGATCCAACATATTCCTAGAAAAGAAAACTTTCGAGTTAACCAGTTGGCACGGATGGCCTCCACAAGTTCACCCGTCTTGCTCGGAGTTTTCCTCGAGCAACTCGATTCACCCTTGGTGGTCGAGCCTTCTGAGGACTTAGATGCTCCTCTGGAGGTCGTGCAAATCGACCCTAGTAGCAATTGGATGACATTGATCTACAATTATCTTCAGCATGGTATTATTCCTAAAGATGATGTAGAGGCTGATTGTGTAGCTCGAAAAGCCAAATCATACACTCTGATTGAAAGAACCCTTTATAAAAGGGGATCTCACGGAGTGTTGATGAGATGCATATCTCAAATAGATGGCATTAAGTTGCTATCCGAAATTCATGGAGGAGTCTGTGGAGTACATCATTCCTACAGAACACTGGTCGGTAAAGCTTTCAATCAAGGATACTATTGGCCAACTGCCCTCTATGATGCAAAAGAATTTGTGACGAAGTGTGTACAATGTCAATTTCATAGTCGACAAGTACATCAGCCGGCACAAGCTCTGCAAACTATACCTTTTTCTTGGCCTTTTGCAACTTGGGGACTGGACATCCTAGGACCTTTCCCAAGAGCACCTGGGGGCTTCGAATTCCTTTTCATCATGATTGACACGTTCACATAATAGATAGAAGCCAAGCCAGTTGTTAAAACAACAGCTGAGGCTGCCAAGAGGTTTCTCACAAAAAACGTGCTAACACGATTTGGTATACCCCAGTCGTATAATCACAGATAAAGGTACCCAGTTCTCAAGCGATAATTTCTAGGAATTCTACGAAGATCTAGGTATCAAGATACATTTTGCTTCCATAGCTCATCCGCAGAGTAATGGGGCAGTCGAGCGAGCTAATGGAATCATAATATAAGGAGTGAAACACCGGGTATTCAACCAGTTAACAAAGCGGTCAGGAGCTTGGGTTCAAGAACTTCCTTCTATATTATGGGCCATTCAAACCACGACCAGTCGCGCGACCGGGGAAACACCATTTTTTCTAGTTTATGGTGCTGAAGCTATGCTTCCTCCGGAACTAAAGATTGGCTCCGCTCAAACTAACCGTTTTAATGAAAACGATTAGAATGAACGACAACTCAACGACATCAATTTCCTCGAAGAATGACGAAACCTAGCCCTCATACGATCGACAGTCTACCAACAAGTCATGAGAAGGTACCACAGTCGTAAGGTGCAACCTCACAGCCTAGTTGTAGGTGATCTGGTTCTCAGAAAAATTCAGAGCCAAGCAAATCACAATAAACTTTCTCCCAAATGGGAAGATCCATACACTGTGGTCGAAGTCACCCGACTAGGATCAGTACGACTAGCTATGTCAGATGGGCGTGTTTTGTCTAATTCTTGGAATATTGATCAATTGCGTAAGTTTTATGTATAGTTGTTCATTTTATTTTTTATTTTTTCCATAAAGATGTTTTTCCTTTCCAATGAGTGGTATTACTTATATGTCTATTATCCATTATCTGGTCAAAGACTATTAATTTTTAACTAGTCGAGGAAGAACCGTTTCTCTCTGATATGCTTTTAAGGGTCTCTTTTTACTTTTTTGGCCTTGACATAATTGTCACAAGCCACAAGGGTCCTAATCGTGATCATTACCACAATGGTTCTCACAAGCAACCACATACTCTTTTCCCAAAGAAGCAAATAAGTGAAAGAGCATCAGACAAACAATAGTTGCTTACATGCTTAAGGGCCTATGGACTTTCTTTCTTCATTTCAACATTTTGTTCTTCGCTTGTTTTGGCTACTAGTCGGGATACGGAAAGCCTCCTAGTCGAAATCTCTCCTCTCTGCATGTGGTCCTGCCCACTGAAAGGAGTTTCCTAGTGACGGTTCTTTTCTTATGATCCTCGCTGCTAGTCGAAACTTGTGCAAGAATACGTTTCGTGAAGTGCTTGTCATGTCTGTGGGTTTTAGCAAACTTTACAACCCATTTGGTTCAAGTGTATAAGATCACTTATTGCTTTTTGCTTACATCCTTGTATAGTTGCGTTTCATCAAGACAAGTCTTACCATATCTTATGACCATACAATGTATTATTTGGTATAACGATTATGGCAACAGATCTACAACTAGTCGAAGTCAAGCACTGGTTTCGACCAAATTGATTTCCTAGTATTAATATGATAAGTTTTGCCTATGATCAACACATACTTAATACAATGGTAGTGACTTTGGCTCTTTTTTTTAGTCTACTACTTCTATAGTAAGTTCTTCTACTAACACAAGCAATCGGGGCTAGAAAATATATGAGCATTTATAAGTTAAAAGGATAAACACAGACTTTACTGATGATAAAAGGTAAGTTCTTTACATTCATAAAAATCTTAATATTGCAATCAACTACTCATTGGGACCACCAGACTGGCCGCTACGAGTCGGGGACCCGACCTCCATCTCCTCCGCAACCTTGTTTCCAAGAGACATCATTTCCTCAAGTAACTTGGTTGCTTCACGTGGTGAGCAGTTGAAGTCCTCTTCAATAGCTTCAAGGTGAATGGAGGGGTTGGAAGCTTTGAACTTTGCCAAGGCAAAACCGACTTCATTAGCAACCGCATCTTTCATGATCTTTGCATGGTTCTCCCGTGTAGTTTTCAGCAGGATCTTAAGGTCTTCGAGCTGTTGGCCAACGAAGTTTATCTTCCCCGCGGGATCTTTTAAATAGGGCAATTGAGCTCCCGATCCCATATCGAAGAGCATCTTGTTAAGAGCCTTGACTTTGTCTTCAAGACTCCGCTCAATTTCTGCTCCCTGACCGCGCTCGAACTCAAGAACTTTCTCTGCTCTTTTTAATGCTTGTGTTTGCTCTACCGAGTAAACCAAAAGATAAATACATACAAGTGGAAAAGCTAGTACACTAGTCAAGTCTACGACTAGTTACCTTCATTCTTTTTCTCGACGGTCTCAATGACGTACTTGTGTCTGGTCATCAGGTATGCGATCGATCGGTCCTTGGCTTGGGATTCTTCCTCAAGCTTGGTTATTACGGCTTCTTTAGCCATGACCTCTTCTTTAATTTTCGCCGAATCTATCAGATATGATAAGGGGAGAAGTTAATTAAAAAAGAGGAACAAGATAGCAATGAGGAAGTAGAGGAATCAAGAAAAATTTACTCACTTTCTAATTCGGAGTTTTTCTTCTCCAAGATTTTTATTCGCTCGGTCATTCCTCCAACCTCAGCCAAATTCTCGACCATGTGCTACACAAATAGCGACCTGCTTTAAGTTTCCGATAAACTTTAAAGAAAAGCTATGAAAGTGATCGTGGTTGCTTACCCAAATCGCCACGTCATTATATTCGGCAAAAATGGCATCAGGACTCATCTCTTTTTGACGGTCCGATATCCTCCTCCAAGCCTCATCAAGTTATTCATCATTGATAAATCGATGGCAACGAGGGAACTTGTGTCGGGATTCAAAAATACGATTCAGGAACCCTCTGTGTATTCTGAACTAGTCTCAGATCAGTAGCTAGTTCACATAGGAAATAGTGATGAAATATCATCCATTTATTCAATTTAACTAAAAAGATCTTAAAATAAAAATAGTAATAATAACTAAACCTTATGGTCAACGTTTACTTAACTTGCCACGCAGAACTAAAGAAACAAATAAACTCTTACAACGGAACGAAAAACTTGGAGAAGCCAATCAACATACCCACAGGCAATCGAGTGGAGAACGTATCCTAATCCGCAAAACCTTCATGGTACACCTGGGCGAAGAGCTCTTGAGCAGCTTGATATTCTTCAACTGAATCGCAGAAATTGAAGCCGTGAGCATATAAAGTACTCAACAAGTCGTGGAGAAATGTATGCAAATAGTATTCATGCATGGCTTGAACAAAGGTTAGTTGTATGATTCTTTTTCATAAAGCGGCATTGACGATAAATATAATAAATAGATTGAAATACATAATTGAAAAGAATAATAAATAAATAAACAATTGTTTTGAAACAACTAGTGAACTTCCCATTCACTTCCCAAGCCAAACCACCAAGTGAATTATCCATTCACCTAGCGAATATTATATTCATCAAGTGAACTTCCCACTCACACTCTGACTCATTTTATAAAGAAACTCTATCTCTCGTGTGAAATCCCCGGACATGTCCATAACCGAGGACACGCCTATTTGAATAGATCAACTAACACTCTGTAAAGGTTGTACACTTTACCCTTAAGATATAACCAGTGTAGCAAGCACTAATCATAACAAAACCTTTCGGATGTTTCATCTCAACAATTGACTCTCCCGTTGTGCATACAGCCACCCCAAAACCTCATCGTGGGTTGCCGCACACTGTTGAACAGGGAAGCGGCGAACTGACCCGTGATGTGACCTTAGAAAAGGATACACACCTCCACACACATACTACCTGAGTAGTCAATGTTAAAACTCCAAAACTCCAAAATGTGATAATGAACCCATCGTAACTAAGCTTGACTAAGCATCAATACGATACCCATGTTGGCGATACAAATATGTCCAACTAAAATTATCCATGCTAGGGTGACAAATGATTCATGGCACTCAAATAATCAATGGAGGCATAATGACAACAGGTAATAGCTAACCCCAAAATAATTTGTATAAAGATAGTATGTAGTTGTATAAAATAATATACTTTTGAAATCATAGATTCAATATAATCAAAGGACCACGACTTGCCTTGGCTTTGGCTTTGCTCAATTACCACAATTGAATCTTTAAAGTTAACTTCTGCTCCTGCTCTGCGAAACAATCGTCTAACGAGAGAGAGAACAATAGACGAAAACACAAATAAATACAAAAGAAAGTAAAAAAAAATCCAAAAACAATGAAACTAACTTTAAAAGAAAGAGCTCAATTTTAGATGAAAAATCCAAAAACAATGAAACCAACTCTAAAAGATTCATATAAAATGAGAATCAGAATTTCAGATTTAGGGAATTATCTTTCGAAGGAAAAACAATTAATGGCGTTAGCTGATATCAGCAGAGGATTTTCGGTTGGAAAGATAAAAAGAAATATGGGCTGACAAGTGGGACCAGTAGACATTGACTTGGTGCATAGT
This sequence comes from Ampelocalamus luodianensis, assembly GCA_036346255.1. Classification (NCBI taxonomy): domain Eukaryota; kingdom Viridiplantae; phylum Streptophyta; class Magnoliopsida; order Poales; family Poaceae; genus Ampelocalamus; species Ampelocalamus luodianensis. The sequence continues at coordinate 78,948,187 of CM070621.1, forward strand.
AGACTGGGTCTTTGGATTTGGATCTAGGATGCACCACATGCTCTGGCACATGGATGCTGACTAGAACGTGACGAGGATGCCACATGGGCCAAGGAGGTGATGTGGTCGCTGACTTGGTGAGATGAGGTGGCAAAGAGAGAGATGCTCCAGTGAACAGCCATGGCCGGCGGCGACATTGGCAACGGAGAGGACTTCGGGTGCGGCGGCGATGGAGATTAGATGGTGCCCGAGAGGATCCAAGGGGAGCACCGGATTGAGGATGACACCAAGAACACAATGCGATGCTCAGGGTGGCCGGAGGTCAACGAAGACGGCGCTGCGACGATGATGAACGGCACCAAAGAAGACGAGCGTCGGCGGGACACTCCGATGACAGGAAGCAACAAGGAGGTGAGGGATCGCATGAGAAAGGCATAGAACGCGATATGACACACACACACACACGGCAGCGAAAGCAGTCACCGGAGTTATAGATCGGCAAAGAGGCGATGCGGGTAGATTCGGGACGACAGGGTCGACGGCGATGAGACGGTCCTCGGGACAAGATGGTGTGAGCCCTTTGAAGAAAGCGGCGAGACGAATCGGAAGATGAAGACGATGTGGACGGAGGTGGACTGTCGACGGAGCAATCCCACAATGAAGAAGCTTCGGCCGTCCTTGGTCCTTCTGCTATTGCGGCGCACAGAAACAAATCTAGGGTAGGAGCTCTAGGGTTTCGGGGAGAGGAGATCAATGCGCTCAAATTGACGCGGTTGGCCCGCTTTATTAAGTACCGGAGAGGGAGGATCCATGTTGAAGCCGACGGCTTTGTCGTGTTGGACTCGGACTCACGGGCGCAGGAGTTCCTGAGGAAGACGATGCACAGGTGGCGCTAACAACGGGACCACCTGGCAGCGGCGCAAAGAAAAGAGGAAATAAGGAGAGGAAGGCTGCGGGCTGCTGGTGCACAGCTGGGCTTCGGCCGAGGCAAATGCACGTAGGCGACTGGGCTGGCTTGGCCCAATGCCGAAACAAGGGTGGATTGCGCCTCGGGAGAAAAGGAAGAAAATGCGGCCCGAGCGAAAAAAAGAAAACGGAGGTGGCTGGGCTTTGGCGCCGAAGAGAAACGGGCAAGCAGCCAATACTTGGCTCGGCTGGGCTTCACACGTGCACGACGAGGACACAGGAGGTAGGCCAAGGCAAAACGGAAGGTCGACCGGTTCGGCTGGAAAGAAAATGGCTTGGAAGAAAAAGGAAAGGGAGACAAAAAGAAAAGAAAGCAAGGGAGGTGGCTCGGGAAAAGAAAACGGCGGCCCGAGGAAAAGAAATGGAATGACCGAAGAGGAAGTTTCAGCCCAAAATATATTTTCGGAATTTTAATTGATTTCTGATTTAGGGAAATTGAGATAAATAAAACTAAGTTCAATTAAATAGCAAATAAATCCCAAAAATCTCATAAAAATTTCAGAAAATTCTTTGGAATACCAAAAACATGGATAAAATGATTGTTAATTTAATTGAAGTTTAGATTATTGACATTAAATCTTTTTGACTTCTGAAAATTCAGATTAAGCTTTAACTTCAGCAAAAAAAAAAATTCAAATGGTTATTTTTATTTTTAAAACATCAAAAATAGACCAAATTTTGGGATGTTACAACTTACCAGCCTAAGGAGACTCCCTAGTAGAGGTCAGAACCTACTGGGGCCCCTCAGGAACCTCTGCCTCCATAGGCGGAGTTGGAGCCGCCACAGTTTCCTGAGCAGGCGCTGGCATTACCACTTGCTCGGGGGCTGGCTCGACCTCCTTTTCCTCCAGAATTTTCTCCTGAGGGGTGCTCTGGTCGGAGGCGACTGGAGCACCGGAGGATCTACGAAAATAGAAGAGGGGAAGTTCAAGAATTCAGAATATCAAAACATAAAAGGTATGTATTTACATATGATTATTTCATTTATACATACCTGGTCGATTTTTTGGTCTTGACCTTGAAACACGCTGGAGCATAGTCCAGAGTGCTTGCCTTTCTTTTCTTCTCAACTGACTTCACCGATTTCAAACCGGTAGGGCTTGTTAAACCCCTCACGTCCTACAATAGGAGGTCGGAAGCAATATTTTTGACCAACTGGTCGAGAACATTATCCCTGACCATCGGATCAGAGGTCGTAGTTTCATCGACCTCTAGAGTAGTTGCATCAGGAGCATCTGTCAGGTCTTGAACGACCATTCCTGGGCCTACGACCTTCGTAGCTCCGTGCTGCGGGTTCTTCTCCTCTCCCGCATAATTAATAACACAGGATTAATTGGGTGATGAAAAAACTTCATTTAATATGTGCTCTTTCTTATCAACGTTTTTTCTCACCTCTAAATGACCACCATCTTGAGTGGTCGTGAAAGCAGAAGCAGCCAAAGGGTCAATTGGTTCACAACTCTCAGTGAGTTCATTGATCCTCAATCCGACCGATTGCACATCAAGCGGGTAATATGAAAAACTGGTCGGAAAATACATAAATAATGAAAAAGGGTTGTAGTTTTGTTTTTTTTACCTTAAGCCTCTCATCTCTCTCTCCTTTAGAGACAATAGCCAAAATCTGGGGAAAATCTGCCTTAACATCAGTCTCCCCGATGCAGATCAATTTGATCCGCTCCCTGAGTTCATCAGGGGATAGTACTATACGAAATAAATGAAGATTTTGAGGTTACAAGATAAATAGCCAAAAACAAACAAAATCAGTTGGGATTTTTTGGAATTTACCTTCTAAAGAGTCACTGATCATGGAGTCCCGACCAATGTACCAGAGCATTGGAAGTGCTCGGGACTTTAGAGGACTAATCTAGCGCATAGAGAAATCCTTCACCACGTGCCAAGAAGGAGAAATCCTTCACCACGTGCCAAGAAGTTAGACCTATGATTCTAAGGAGTAGGATAGCTTCTATCCAACTCCCTCCATCCCCTCCTTCTTCATGGAGGAGCGCCACTCTGGGGTCTCGTTCGCCTTCTTTCCGGCGAAGCAAAGGCTGTCCTCAGTAGTGACCGTCATGTAGAACCAGCTCTTCTTCCACAACGACCACGAGGATTTAGGGAACATACGAATGTACTCATCGGACTTCCCATCGTGGAGGCGCAGAGTGCATTCCCCAGGCGACCCGAGTGATTTCCCCGACTTCGCCATCTTGTAGTAGTACCTGAAGAGTTCCAAATTTGGCGGAATCCCTAGGTACGCTTCACAAAGGTAGACAAAGATACTAAGGTTGACAATCGCATTGGGGGCGAGGTTCACCAACTCCACTTCGTAGTACTCCAAGATCTTTAGAAGGAATTGGTGCACAGGTAGCCTGAAACTGCATTCGATATATGCGAGGAAAACAAGAATCTCCCCATCTTCCCTACTCGGAAAATGTTGTCCGACCGTGGATTTCCAAGAAATTAGACTCTTGTTTGGCAGCATCCCTCTCGCTTCTAAAGCCTTGAGTTTCTTTCCACTCAAATCTGAGACCAGCCAGTTGGAAATCGAATCCGACATTATGGGAGTTTTTGGTGGATAAACAGAAGTCGGAGAAGGTTTTGGGCAAGAGAATGAAAGGTCGTCGGAGAAAATTTTCCCAACAAAACGATAAAGAGGATTCAATGGAGGTCTAAAAAACGTAAAAACCTTAAAGCCGCACGGTGAGGGGATTTTATAGCTGCAGAACATTTAAACCGCAAAAAGGAGTTACTCAAAAGTCCAACAGACAAAAATCTTCTCAATGTCTAATGGGCACAAAACTCTTCGGTTCCCCAGACGATTTCTCAACTTTAAAAGTGAATACAGACTACCTCGTTTCTCACGTCATTAAATGAGGGTCTGCCCGATACTGTTTCCATCGGGGAAGGGTTCACACGGCCAATTCATTTTAAAGTTCGGAGGCTAGCTGATGAGGATTAAAACCTCTATGTATTATCTTTAATACATAATAAAAGACCATATATCTTCATAGTCGTAACCCCTAAGGCTAACGACTCCTATGGTCGTAAGGATTCCAGAGATTACATCGTGCATACCCTTTGTCGGAAAGGTCCTATACCTCATCCTTGGCCAGGTAACTACTCGTAGAAAGCACTGAACATGTACTTGGACTCGATACCAAGTATATACCTACATGTGATGAATGGAACATGTGCCTAATCATTTCAAACCACATGACGAATCATGATTCTAAGTCAATAACAGTAACTACCAAATGGTTATTGTTTCTTCCTGATATCAACCACTGAACAGTTGATATCTCATCAACTGCCGCCTCCCTCCGACTAGTCGCGAGACTTCCAACAGGCACCTCTTCAAGAAGTAACCGCCACCACTTCGTCAACTACTTAAAGAAGGACGCAAACGACAAAAGGAAATCAATCCATCTCGGAGAATCAATCAAGCTCGACATCAGCAACACAATTGGATTTCATCTGAAGCATTAGCATAGCAAAATATACACTATGTGTATTTAGAGTTAGTCCACTGTCTTGTCAAGAGCACCCCTGTAATAGCCAGTTCATATCAATAAAGAGTAGTCATATTCTCTCCTAAGAACTCCTTGCCATTTTCCTCTATTTTAATTCGAAAGATCGACGACTCGATCATCGACAAAAGTAAAATGGCAGCACAAGGATCTGCGAGAATTTTGGTCTATCCAGGAGCTAATTTTCAGGACCTTAGAATCAACTTGTTTGAGTTTTTGAGAAAGAATTGTGGCTTTCCCCAAGATTATCCGTGAGCTGGACAATTTTAGTTGAAGACCAGTCAGGTGATCATTGCAAGACAGCCAAGACCCTCACCTCTTTGTAGAAGGAGAAGTTCACCTAGATCGTCAAAGGTGAACTGAGTTTGTGATAATTACATGAGAGATTGATCTCAAGTGCAGTGTTCAAACTGCCAGATACCAGGAAGAACCTTGACCACTTCTTATCACGGAACATCCAAGAATCAGTGTGTTAAGAAGTTTCGCCTGTACTTCCTAACGACTGAAGTTTCAAGTAGTGAATAATCCTAGTCATAATTCAAGTTTATACCATGGAGCAACAAAGATGGTTTTATTTGATTGAGAACCATGAGGTTGAAGTCCACTATCCCTCAGGTCATATCAGTATAGTGGCAGATGCTTTGAGTCAGTTACAAAAGAATATCTATGGAACCCCAGAGTTCAAACCGATGCTAGAAAACCAGACTTGACCAGACAGTTATGTTAAGAAAATCAATCCCCACGTGAAACAAGGTAAAGCTTGAGAATTCACCAAAGGCGAGTAAGATGATTCATGAATCAATGAGCATATTTGCATATTTGATCAAAAGAAACTCAAGTAGTTGATGCTCAAACCAACATTTGAGTGCAAGATCTTTGTTTTCTCTGAAAGTACCAAGGTGTACAAGGATCTCAAAGTTGAATTGCGATGATCCAATTTAAAGCAAAACATCGCAGAATGTGTTTCCATGTATCTGGTAGGCTAGCATGTCGGAGGCCAATCAGATTACTCCTATCTCCGAGAATTCAAACAAGGGATTTCCCAGAACCCAATCGGGAAGTGATTTCTTGCAAAGTGATTGTTGATCATGTGAGGACCCCAATTTATTTGGCTTGTAATGCTTAACCAACCACCTGGTCCTAGCATCACAAATCAAATAAACTGATCCTCGAGATATGTATACTTCCTGTAAAGCAAGATATACACCTCGGTACAAAATTAGACATCAACTCCATTCCAAACATAGAGTCCAAACACTACACTACCAAACGGAAGATAAACAAATAGTAGAGCTATTACGCACAAAGGCCGATGTGCCACAAGATACACAAATAAACAAGACGGACAATGAAGCAAAAGTGTCATAAGATGGCTATAAACAAAGCCAATCAGTGTGCCTCCAACCCACAAGGCATCTGACGGACCGCCAAATCTAGTCGTCCACGAAACGGCAACACAACTCACAGAAGTGAGGCCCTTGGGGCTCACCTTCTTCCTCTGCAACAAAAACATTAAGCAAAGCATCTGAGTACAAAGATTGTCTTTGTACCCGCAAGACTGACGTGTGAACTAGCAGACCTGTTCATAGACTACATGCAGGCTTATTTGGTGGAGGCCATATGTTTCATTTGCACAAAGCCAGATTTGTTTGCAATAATGTAATACAGTTTGAAGGCAAGTTTACAATTCATTTTTAATATTGAAATAACTGCGAAATAAAGATAGATACAAGTGACCACCTAGAAGTGACTATCCCAATAGTCACCACCACATAGCACGAATCCCCAGATTCGTACCACCCATCAAGTTTTAATTTAAATGTTGTAGTCTAGTTCTTACGGGGCGTATCCGAGCGTGTCCATAACCTAGGACGAGGCTATTCGAATAGTTTGAACCCTGCAGGGGTGTACCAATGTACCCACACTTCAGACCGCCTTTAAGCCAAAGCACACTTCCGAAGGTATGCTGGCACGGCTAAGTCCTACGAGACTTTTTCCAATATTGCGTATTAACTACGAGCCGCTCGTATGGATAGAAATCCATACGCTTACATGGTAAAGCCGAAAAGACAACTACCCACTCAGGATAAAGCTTTTCGGACAACTACCATGCTCCCACCTCCATCCTCCCGCGACCTCCTCGCGACTGGAGCCAATACACGCCAAAGTACTAGGTCAAGAGAGGTCCCATATACTCTAGTGTGGTTAGCACGCAAAATGCTCGAGCACGGTGGCGCAAGTAACTTCGGTCCTTAATCGACTCGGGCACCATTCCATCACACCCAACAGATCACACCAATCTTACCGTTGTGCCCAAGTCCAAATCATTTTGTTTTTATTTTTAGTTTTCACAAGTAACATAGCAAAATGCTGAACTATAAAGTTTTAATAATTTTTGTGTGATCAAGCCTACCGACTAAAGTCGATAACCGCCCAGTTCTACCGATAGCTAAGCATGTCTAAGCAACTTGACCCGGATCTACTAAGTGACAAGAGATCATCCAGCGATCTCTAATCACAGCAAATAACCTAGGCTCAGGTAGTAGAGGAATATCATTTGCCTACAGATTATGCATCTAAAGGATTAACTAACCAATTTAACACAAATTAAGCGATGCATACATACGATTGAAACAAAATATTAGACTTTAAAATACCGGGATTAACATGATCAAATTGCTTGCACGCCGCTGTTGCTCGTAATGCTCAACTTCGTTGCGAGGATCGCTCTCGTGGTTACCGCAAATGTCGAAGCCTAACGATTGAACAAATAACAAATAATAAGAACGAATAACATCGACAAAGCTCAAACATACAAAGAACAACAAAACATACCAAAATTCACACAGAAGCCTAAGCAAGATCTAACATATTTTTAGAAACAGAGAATAATTTATTTGAAGTTATTATGAATTTTCCATGAATTTTCTAAGCTAAATACACATCAAAGCACTTGTCACATTTAACAAATTTTCAAGAATGTAAACAGTACCTAAAATCTATTCGATAATTAGTACACTAAAATGAAAATTTACAGAGTTGGTTTTACTAGATTTGGACAATTATTAAAAGAGATATGCATTTTCTAATTTGGAAATTACATAATACAACATTAAATTAATTAACAAATTTTTGCTAACAGAGACATAGTTGAAACTAATTTTAGTAAATAGTACAATTAAAAAAATTATCAAGACTGGTTTCATGCGATTTGGAGATAAATTGAATTAGTTATGCATTTTCTAAGTTTCAATGAATTAATAGTGCAATCAAAACACATTACGTAAATACTAAAACATTTATTCCTTTTTCTACCCACGCGAGCTAGCCACGACCCACGCATGTGGACCCACAGAAACGGCGACTAGGTCAAACTTGACCCAAGGCGCTAACGGCGACGTCTGGCGTATTCTAAGAATACGCCTTTGACTTATCAAAGTGTACTTCTAACATATACTCACGAGAAATACGTTTCCCAACAGAGAAAACGTGGCATCAAAGCCGCACAACCACCAATCGACAAAGATGGACCCACATGGCGGTGACTAAGAGAATAACATAACGGTTGGATTAAAGGATTTCTAAACGCGATTAATGAGAGGGCCCACAAGTCGACATAACTAAACAAAGTTTAGCGATAACTAAACTCCACCGGCGCTCACCGCGACGCGACGGGACGCGGCGCGGCGCGCGCGGTGTGATCTAGCTAACCGAGGGTTTCGGCGCGAGAGTGGTACCTTCGGTTCACCGCGTCCTGCGAACTTGATGACGGTGACCGGGACTCAAAGATGCGGCGAAATGAGCCGACGCGAACAAAGGCGGAGAAAAGATGCGCCTTCGCGGAGAAGACGATACGAGCGAGAAGCTACGGAGGGCGCGCACGGCCGCCTTGACTCGTGAAGGTTTCGCCACGATCAAGACGACGATGGAGCACGGAAGTGGCGGAACGCCGCGCGCAAATCACCGTTTGGAGAAGAAGGGTCGCACACCCTCCATGATGCATCAAAGACGTAAACGAACCCACCTAGAGCATCGCGGAGCATTGCGATCAAGTGGAACCAAACGCCGAGGCTTGAGACTTACCGTAACGCTAGCAAGCTCGCGGCCGAGGCCGCGGCGAAAGACGATGAAGTTGCTCAGCGATCCACCGGATGCCGATCCGGATGGGCAAAATGGAGGCGCGAGTAGAGTGGATCACGATGGTGCGGACGCGGGCTCAAAGGCGCTCCGATTAGGCGGTATTATGCTCGGTTCTTCTCCGCCGCGAGGAAATTTGGGCGAGAAGGCACGAGAATGGACGCGGAGGATAGTGGATGGACTCGTGAGTAAATGAGACCCCGCGATGCTTCTGACCGACACGAGGACAAAAGGTGGCAGCGACGCAGGTACGTGGCGAGCATGCACGCGCCGCCGTGAGCTCGGTGAGTCGCGGAGAAGACGAGGCGGACTGGCGGTAGGGTCCACTTGTCGAGATCGTGACAAAGCGGTGCGAGTCAAGGTCTGATGCGGCGCGATGAGATGGTTTGACTCGATCAAGATTGTGCTGACCGCTAGATCTGAGATGGACGGCTGAGATTGGTGTATGCATTCGGACAGGTCGACAAGGCAAGCAACGTGGACCGTTCGATCTTCATCGAACGGCTGACAGCCATCGGGCTCGCACGGTGCAACTAGGCGGTGCGACCGAGTCCATTAGGTGCGGTCGGACTCGAGCCCAAGTGGGGTTTGAACCCGAGGAACAGTGATTTCGGATTTGAATTAAAAAGACAGAGAGGGTTTGAGGAATTTTTAGAGGTAGTTCCAGAGCTCCAAAAATTCCTAAATTTTTATGGGAGCTTACTGGAACATAGGACAACCTTGTGAAATTTTTCCAGGAGTTTTCATGCACTAGATTTCTCCCAATAAAATTCACAAGCTGCTGAACAGAAGCTTGACCAGATTTCAAACTAGGTTGACTTGGCCATTTGAAATAGCAAATAAAATCTAAAAATTGTGAGATAATTCAGGGAGGTAGATGGGATGATCAAGATGATAGGAAAAATATTTGCAGAGGATGATCACAAGTTCAAGGTCAAGAATTTGTTGGCAACAATTTCCATTCACAAGAATTAAACCTTAGAAAATGGAATTTGTTTAGGGAAAATTTGGAAAACTTCCAAATGATTTCATGAGGCATCAAAAGTTTTTATTTCTCCTCAAAATTTTACATTTGAAATACAAACCCTAAGTTAGGGCTGTTACAGATCATTTGACAGAGATTGTTGTTTCATTCCTGTTAATATCCCCCAATATGGAGACCGTCTAGCAGAGTGATATACGACAAAGGTTGTATACGATAGAGCTGGTATAGTGTCAGACCGACATAAATGGTCAGTATGCAGAATGTGCTAGAGGAGTTAGCGTTAGACAGAGGATCATAGTTTACCTCGTGTTTCTGACAGAGTGTATGAAACCTTGGGTACTCGTGTTAGTTTAGTACTATGTATCACCCAGAATCAGTGGACATATTGAAAAAGATTAAGGAGTTGTGCCTTAACTCATAGTACCAATTCGAGCAAGTAAGTGTTGTACGGAGAGTTCCCCTACAACACTAGATGTCAACCAGTTTGTGGTTGTCATTAATTTTTGAAGTTCTCTATGATCGACCGTGTCAAACATCGGTTAGCTAGGAGCAAATCAGATTACAAAGTATGTGGACCTTACATTAATCATGAAGTAGAAGGCCAAGTGTCTTTAATCCTAAATGGATTGTAAGTAGCTTAATACAAGCAGAAAAGCTACGCAGATTATCACCCTCGCAGTTATGTCTATCTTCAGGAAACCTGTTGAAGTGTGTTAAGAATTTTACGACTGAGGTGTGTCAGTCAACTTGAGATTCCAAAGCTCAGAAGAAGAGATAGTATGTCAACCCGAGAGACTAGTTAGCAGCAGGAGTTCCTCAACTTCAGAAGTGTCTTCAAGCACCAATCAAACAGTCACCAATAAAAGCAATCAAGTTGAAAGATGCCCTTGCCTGCCGAGCGCTAGTTCGCCAAGTTTTTGTTGAAGCGAGAAATTCAGTAAGAAGCGATACGTTTGTTTCGTAAGTGTTCAGAAGAGCAGCTCTGTCAAAGTCAAAGCAGTTCAAAACCAATAAGAGAACCCGAAGGCTGAGCTCCCTAGCCTATTCCTTAGCCAGCCTGAATCTTAGGGTCGAGATTCCTTTAAGGGGGGGGGAGGTTTGTAACATCCCAAAATTTGGGTTTTAAAAATCTTTTGTGTATATTAGGTCTCTGAAAAATTTTACCAATTTTATTTGAGTTAATAAAGCTTAAATGGGACTTTCTAAAATTAAAACAATTTAATATGATTAATATAAACTTTAATTAAATCAAAACCAGTGTTATTTGGCTTCCTTGTGCTCCAAGCGATGATGGGGCGAGAGAGGGAAAAAACCTTCGAAATTTTCTTGTATTTGTTGGATTTTTTAGTTCGTTTGCTTTTTTTTATTTGGCCTCTTTTGAATTTCAAACTTTTCTTAAATTCCTAAACCAATTTCTTTTACCAATTTTCTTGTGGGCCGAATTGGTCCGGCCTATTCCTCTTTTCTCCCTCTTTTGGCCCGCTCCATCCTTCGCTTGGCCTAACCCGCATCCCCCGCCTACACCCCGCTCGCCCCACCTGCTAGCGCGCAGGCCCGCGCTGCTTCAGACATTTCTGAGACAAACACGCCGCCGCCTTGTCGTCCATGCCACGCATGCCTCCCCATGCTATAAATAGTTGCTACCCATACGCCCTAGCTCTCCTTCGCCATTGAAGCTTCCCGAGCCATCGCACCCGCGTCATGGTGATCGCCTCATCCTCCTCTCCGCATTGCTGCCAACCATTGGAGTCCCCGAGCCGTGATTCGCTGTCGCCAACTCCTTCAACGTCTCCGGCCATGTTCGCCACCGCTGAAATGCCTCCTTCACATTCTGCACCGCATCGGTGAGTCCCTCACAATTTTGCCCGCGTCATTTTGTGTTCCATCACCGGATCTACAATTGCCATCTCTTAATTTCGTGGCTCTTTCCTCGAGCACCTCGATTCCCTCCTTCTCTTTCATCTCCGGCAACCGCCCTTCGCCGATCGATTGCGCCACCTCCGGTGATCTCCACCGTTCATGGACCCTGCCATCTTGATCCCCGCACTGTGTTCTACCTTTTGCTTCCCCTCCTATCGATAGGGCGCCCTCCTCGTCATCGCTGTCGAGCAAGCCACCACCGCCGCCGCTCTTTCCCTCGCCGCTAGTGATTGCCCCTTCACTTGCGCCATCGTGGCCGCTAGCTCCAGCGAGCCCAAGTGCCACCAACACTGTCGTGCCACATCATCCGCCATGTCAACTCTTGGTCTTACGTGTCGGCCCTATCACACCACGTGTTAGTCACATAGACACCTACATGTCAACCCGAAAACATAACCCTATTTCTCTATCTGATGTACGGACCCCACTCGTCAGCGACAAGTGTCCCAATGACAACCGGGTCCTACACATCATCTACCATCCTAAACCCTAGACCCACCCCTCACTAACATGTGGACCCTACATGTCATCCACTCAACCGAACCCTAGATTCTTTTCCCTCTTACTTGAATGTGGGCCCCGCATGTCAGGTCAAACTCGGTCAACTCAGCCGCATGAGCTTGGTCCACCGTAGACAAGCATCTCTATATGGACCTGGTCCATAAACGAGTGACCCACATGTCACACACTCTGTCTTTTTCTATAACTCTTTTAATTCTAGAAATTCATAAATATCAGTAGGTCCCACATGTCATACACTGAGCCATTTTCCAATATCCCCGAAATAAAATATTCTGAGCATATTCTGTGGACCCCACTTGTCAGCTTCTCTCTCCTTTTTTCAGCATTTTCTTTTTCGATCAAACTTCCGAGAGCTCGTTCTTCCTCATACGAACTCCGATTGAACCCATTTAAGTTTTTAAATTCATCTAAATTCAATATCTACCTTCCAGTACCATTAAATTTCCATTTGGAGTCTATTTGAATTGTATTTTTGAGTTTTGTTTGTTTTTCACTTTCTCTCTCGTTAGATGTGTTGTCGTCCCGGAATCGTTCGAATGAGCTAAATGTCAAAGAAATAGAAGATTGAAGATAAAATAAGAAAACCATTGCTATAGCAAGGCAAGTTATACCTTTGACCAGTTATACCTTTGACCATGTTGAACCCAGTTTTCCAAAATTACCTTGACTCAAATTATTGCATTTTACTTAAAATATTTATTTAAATGCTTTGGGATTAGTTAAATACTTAATTGATATCATATCTACTTTGCTCATTGTATTGCCATGATCTTTTGTCACCCTAGCTTGGTTAATTATTAGTTGGTATTATCCTAGCATAAACATGGGTTGGTTAGACACAAATAGTCTTTTTAGCCATACAACAAGTCATTGATATCATTTGAGTTGTAAATATAAACTCGACTAAGTGATTATAGAACTTGTGTAAAACTGTGTGCAGTATGCTGTTACTCGTTGATGGCATATGTTGCACTTAACTAACAGGGTAGGAAAATATTTAGACTAAGGTGAGTGGCTGGAACTGTGTGTATGGTGGCATTATTGATTGGAAAAGAATATGAAATTGTGGTTACTTAGTTAGAATATTGGTAGTCTCGCCTTGGTCAATTAAGGACCTAACTTTGTGCGCCATTGAACTGAGCCATAACTGTACAACCACATGCCTGGTATGGGACAAGCCTAACTTAGTAAGTTACGAAATCTCGACATTGATTACTCAGGTAGTAGGTTAGGTGCTCAGTGATGGGTGGAGGTGTGAACTACTCTGAAGGTCACATCGATGAACGATTCGCCACCTCCAGGTCCAACAATGTTCATTGTACCAAAGCACTGTATTAGGGTTGGTACAACGATAAAACACATTGGGAGAGTAAATTGTCTGTAACATCCTAAAATTTGATTTGTTTTTGAAGTTTTTTTTTAAATAACCATTTGATTTTTTTCATGTTTAAGTCAAAGCTTAATTTGAATTTTTAGAAATCAAACTGATTTAATGTGAATAATCTAAACTTCAATTAAATTAAAAGTTGTTTTATTTGGGTTCCTTGAGTTTCAGAGAATTTTCTGGAACTTTCTAGGATTTTTTGAAATTTATTTGCTATTTATTTGAGCTCAGTTTTATTTATTTCAATATCTAGAATTCAGAAAATTATTAAAATTCGGATTTCCTCTTTTGGGCTGAATTCTTTCCCTTTTGGCCCATTTCCTTATCTTTCCCCGTCGGCCCACTTTTCTTTTTCCCTTCCTTTTTCTTTTTTCGGCCCGGCCCGATCCTTTCTTTCTTTCCTTGCACGCCAGCCCATCGCTTCGGCCCAGCCCACTCAATTCCCCGCCCAAGTCAGTGCCAACCCATAGCCGCACCTCTCTTGTTTCTCTGTCGTGCGGGCCCGGATTGTCAGCCTTGTCTGCCTCGTTACTCTGGACTCTTTGCGCCAACCGTGTTTGAGACACACATGCCATAGCCGTGGTGTTCCTCCCCAACTCTCCCTCTCCGGCACTATATAACAACGCCCCTCCACGTCAGAATCTTTGATTCATGTCCCTCACCCGAAACCCTAAATCCCCTGCCCGGTTTTCGTCTTCATTGCGCCAAAAGTCGTCAAAGACCAAGCCGCCGCAGTAAGCCTTCCTCGTCGGAATTCCTCACCGTCAAAGCCTCTCCGATCGAACCATCTTCACCATTGGATCCACCTCGCGACATTCTGCGTCGTTCTCTCTCCCTCTTTGGTCAAAGCTCATCGAACCACTAGCTTCGTCTTTGTCTCCAAAACCGACCACTGGCCGTCATCATCGATCTCTCTTCGGTGAGTTTCTTTTGCCATCTTGAATGCGTCACCGCATGTTCCAAGTTATTCTCCCCAATCCCCTTCCTTTTCATCTCTACATCACTGAAAAGCCCTGTCGCCGTGCTTCTTCTTTGTTGTCGGTCAACTTCATCTCGCCACCGTTCTAGTTGTTCCTCGGTCGCTACAAGGTGCTCCCGAAGTTTCTTGTACCATCGTCGTCTCGGTGCTTCCCTCTAATCTCTTCGGACGCCACCAAAGCACCAAGTTCGCTGCACACCCGAAACTACTCCGCCGCCAAAGCCGCCGCCGCCGTCACCTCGTCGCCGGAATTGTCGAACTGCCGCCACCCGAAGAACCCTTGTGTCAGTGGGGTTTCGTTTTGCTAGTTGGCTGCCACTGCCTCGCCGCCATCTACCCGAGCCACCGGCCATGGCCTCTACTTCTTCTTCTCTCTTATATTCCCTCTCTATCTCTATTACATGTAGGACCCTTCCGTCATTCTATCTCTTTCTTTATTTTTCTCTCCAGCAACCTTGGCCCACATGTCATTCTCTCTTTCATATCTCTCTCACTTGCAGGTGGACCCCACTTGTAAGTTCCCAATTCTTTTTTATTTTATTTCTAGCCGAAAGAATATTATCTGGATATTCTTTTCTATCTCTTTTTCTTTTTCGGCAAATTTTTCGAGAGTCCGTTCTCCTCCGCCCTAACTCCGATTTAGTCCATTCAAATTCCTAAATTCATCTAAAATCGAGTTATTTCTTTTAGATTTGGTTTTACTATTTTTGAATTTTATTTGAATTTCTTTGTTCTTTGCTTGTAGTTTTATCTCTCATTAGACAATCTGTTTCACGGAATGAGTAGAAGCAAACTTTGAAGATCCAAGTGTGGTAACTGAACAAAGCCAAATGATGAGGATATCAACTCTAAGGATGCAACCACTGCTTCGACTCGCTGCACGACATCCTCTACTTCCACTACATCCTCTCCGATGGGACTTTCGGCTACTGCACCGCCATATTTCCCAGTTGGACCAAGCCACGTCTACTCATACGAGCCGAGCGTCATCTAAATGTCATGGTGCTACGTCTACATTTCATGGTGCTGCGTCACCAATTATTGGCCCACATGCTATGTAATATATTGGCCGACAACTTGGCCCATCTGGAGACCGACCACCTCCTAGGCCCGTACTGTTTATGTGGGCACTATTCATGCATGAACAGTACCACGGCCTAGGGTTTCCACCTCCTGGCCGCCCTCCTCATATAGGAGCCGTCACCCTTTAGTTTTACTTGGGTTTTTCTTTTAGATTATTCTGCGTAGTAGTTTCGCCGCTTGTTCAGTTTGAGAAACCCCAACTTTGTGAGCTTCATTTTAATTCGCAATAAAGATTGCATCTTCTACTCTCTTGCTTATGTTCTTGATTCGCTTGCAGGAGATAACCTTCTTAGCGAGGTCAACCGTGTTCGGCACGGTTGATAACCAACGGAGCAGTGGTGTAGTGATTGCAAGGGGTTCGATCTGTTCTGGTCGGAGCCTTTGGATCATCAACGTCGTGTTCTCCACAATCGACGTATCAGTACCTTTTGGAAGATCGAGCCAACACTCACATCACCAAAGCCAAGTCAAGTTATAGTCCTTTGATCATATTGAACCTATGAATTCAAAAGTATATTGTTTTATATCAATTGCATGCTATCTTTATATCAATTGCTTTTGGGAATAGTTAATCACATATTTGTCATTATGTCTCCATTGTACTTTTTGAATACTTTCAATCACTTGTCACCATAGAATGGTAAATTTTAGTTGAACATAATTGTATCACCAATATGGGTATCGTATAGATGCTTAGTTATGATGGGCTCATGATCACATGTACAATAATGTTAAATTTGACTTAATGAGATATAGAATTGTGGCGGTTAGCCACTGTTGTTAAATTTGTGTACCATGACAGGGTATATGTCATTGGTCTTGGTGGAACAAAAATAATTTTTGCTCAGCGAGCGGTTGTGAAGTGGGGGTGTGGTTAACACATTGTGAGTTGTGGTAGTCTCGCCTAAGTAACTTGTCAATGACTTGATCTTCTGTGCCATTGAATTGAGCCTTATTGTACAACCACATGCCTGATGGGACGGGCCTAACTTAGTAAGTTGTAGAGTTTTGGTGTTGACTACTCAGGTAGTATATGGGTGGAGGTGTGGACCCCTTTTAAGGTCACATATATGGGTGATGTTTTACCTTCTCTAGGTCCAACGTTGTGCGTCGAACCAACGGTGAGGTTTGGGTTAACAGTATGTACATCGGGAGAGTCAATTGTTGAGATGAAACATCTGAAAGGTTTTGTTATGATTGGTGCTAGCTACACTGGTTGTATCTTGTTGGTAAAGTGTACAACCTCTGTAGAGTGTTAATTAATCAATTCGAATAGCCGCATCCGCAGTTATGGACATGTCCAGGGATTTCACACGAGAGATAGAGTTTCTTTATAAAAAAATATCAGAGTGTGAATGGGAAGTTCACTTGATGAATATAATATCAGTTAGATGAATGGGTAATTCACTTGGTGGTTTGTGTTGGGAAGTGAATGTGAAGCTCACTGGTTGATTTCAAAGAAATTGTTTACTTTATTTATTTATTATTCTTTTCAATTACGTATTTCAATCTATTTATTGTATTTTATTGTCAATACTGCTTTCTGCAAAAGAACTATACATCTAACCCTTTTGTTCAAGCCTTACATGAATATTAATTGCATATTGTTTTCCTACAGTTTGTTGAGTACTTTATGTGCTCACGACTTAAAACTTTGCTACTCAGTTGAAAAATATCAAGCTGCTTAAGAGTTCTTCGAGAACGAGTACTACGAAGACTTTGCGAATTAGGAGGTGTTCTCTACTCGATTTCCTGTGGGCATGTTGATTGGCTTTTCCAAGTTTTTCCGTTCCGCTGCAACAATTTATTTGTTTCTTTAGCCCTGTGTGGCAAGTTAACTAAACATTGACCATAAGGTCCAGTTATTACTATTACTTGTTATTTTGTGATCTTTTTAGTTAAATCGATAAATGGATGGTATTTCATTGATGTTTCTTGTGTGAGCTAGCTACCGATCTAAGACTAGTTCATAATACACAGAAGATTTTGGATGTGTAAATCTGGGTCCCAACATTGTCGAGATAAAGTTTCAGAAAGGTTTTGTTATGATTACTCAATCGCATACTTTCGTATGGCGAGTCATGACAGATATGATGAATTAATTGTATCTTGTGGGGTAAAGTGTACAATCTCTGCAGAGTCTTAATCAATCTATTCGAATAGTTGCGTTCGCGGCCAAGGACATGCTCGGGGATTTCACACGAGGGGTAGATTTTCATAAAAACAGTTGGGAAGGGACAACTATGTGGTTAAACTCATATGGCTGTGTGAAAGAAATTCATTTGGTTATGTGAATTTTGTGAAAATACTTGTCAAAGTTATTATTGTTATTTGTTTTCAATTACACTTTCAATTTATTATTCGTATTCAACTGCAACTGTTGCTTTTATGCAAAAGAACCATAGATGCCATATCTTTTGGAATAAATCATCATCTATAATTGCATTCTATGGTGCTATTTGCTGAGTACTCTATGTACTCATTCTTGTTATAAACAATATTGTTCAGTTGAGAAGGCTACAACAGTCCATTGTTGGTCAACAAGGTCTACTTTAAGGATCGTGGAGAACTAGGTCATGCTACCCCAGTCGATTGCTTGTGGGCATATAGATGGGTTTCACTGAAGTTATTTCGTTACCTTCCGCTGCAGCTTATTTGAGTTATTCGCCTTCTGATGCATCAATTATAAGCTTTGACCTCAATGTCATTACTCTGATAATTATTGTTATTTGTCTATTTATTAGTCATCTTTGCATATGGAATGATATTTCATCGATGTTGCCACTATGTGCACTAGCGTGATCCTAGGCTAGTGCAGTATATACAGAAGGTCCAGATTTGCATCAAAGACTGTTAATGACTTAGCTATTTATTTGCTTCTATATGTTTATGATGGAATAATTCAATATTTGCCCCAGTGAATAGATAGATTTCAGGCCCACATGTCATAGACACATGGGGGGCAAAATCTGAAATCCATCTATCTCATGAGGGCAAATCCTGGAATCCCTCATTTATGATATGCTGATTGCTATAAATATAGGACAAAAATTTCAAAGTTGAAGACACAATTGAGAAGTGAATTTGAGAAGGATCTCGGTGCATCAAAGAAGATTATTGGTATAAAAATTACTAGAGAGAGACGGTTTAAAAAATTATACCTAAGTCAGAAAGGATATATTGATATAGTTCTTTGTCGTTTCAACATGCATAATGCCAAATCGGTAAATACTCCGTTAGCTGTACATTTCAAACTTTCTTTAGTGTCATGTCCACTGTCAGATGATGAACTTAAGTACATGTCTAGAGTTTTATATTCCAGTGCAGTTGGTTCACTTATGTAGTGTATGTTCTCGCCCTGATTTATCTCAACCATTAGGTGTTGTTAGTAGATACATGACTAATCCTGGCAAAGAGTATTGTAAAAAAGTTCAATAGATTTTCATATACTTGCGAGACACATCTGATGCTTGTTTATAGTTTGGGAAGACTAAAGATGTAATCGTTGGTTATGTAGACTTAGATTTTGCTGGAGATTTGGATAAGAGAATATCTCTTACTGGTTATGTGTTCACTATTGGAGGATGTATTATTAGTTGGAAAACAAGCCTACAAGCTACTGTTGTCTTGTCTACTACAGAAGATGAGTATATGGCTATTTCTGAAGCTTACAAAGAAGTCATTTGGCTAAGAGATTTGTTTACTGATCTTTGTGGAAATACGTCTTGTACTACAATATTCTACGATAGTAAAGCGATATTTGTCTTACGAAGAATCAAATGTTTCATGAGGGAACGAAGCACATTGACATCATGTTTCATGAGGGAACGAAGCACATTGACATCATAATTATTACATTCGAGGTGTCATTGTTGGAGATATGCCCTAGAGGCAATCATATTGATGATGATATTTCATTGTATCCATGATTTAATAAATGTTCCTTGAATATTGCCTTTGTGTTGATTAACAAGTATGTGACTTGTTTGTGAAACTCTTTACTTGTATGGTTATTCTAAAGTTGTCCCTAGTCGGAGTTCATGTGAGGACACACGTGAATGATGGATTAGCACATGTATCGGTTGATGACCATGTTTCACAGGTCATAGACATGGAGATGTCAAACCAATAATGTGGACACATGTTTAGAACATGGGGTTGGACCGACCCAACATGAGACATAGTAATTATTCTTATGGTTCTCTCTACACAATGTGTACGCCTTGTCCTTAGACACGAGATTGTCGCATGTACTTGAGATGTGAATCGACCTACTTAGGGGCTATCAAACGCTACTCGTGAATGGGTAGTTATAAAGGTAGCTTCGGGTTTGTCATGAAGCATCTTTGCGAGGCATGGTCGGTCGAGATGGGATTTGCCCTCTCTACCGAGAGATATCTCTGGCCCTCGAGTGATCGGATCCAAATGCATGGCCATGCTACTTAAGGTTAAGAGTTAACCTAGTAAGGGATTAGGATCACGTGATCGAGAAAGAGTGGTCACTTGGAGCTCGACCGAATATCGTGAGGCAAAGGGATTGACATGTACATAACGTTGTGATGGTTCGTCCGATATGATCTTTACGTATGTTTAGGAGTTGGCACGTCTTGCTAGAGGCCGCTACCAACTATTGACCAAGTATGTGTACTCGCGTCATGTCTAAACATATGTGAACCATAGGTCACACACTTAGAAGTGAAGCCTAATTCGGATTGGATCCGACTAGATCGGGCATTGAGTCCTAATGGGCCTCTATTCGTAGAAGCCCATTATAAGGACGTCTATAAAAGGAGGGCGGCGCTGGTTGAGGTTGAGTTTTTCGTGACATCCCCAAACCACGGCCGCCACCTCCCACGCCCTAGTCGCCGCGCGGATCTAGTAGTCCGCGCGTCGCTTCCTCCCGTGCGTGTGGATACCTTTGAAGGCGCCGATCGTGGCGTTGGGACGAACCGCAAGAAAGGAGCATGCGTGGGGCGCCACGACGAGGACGAGGAAGTAGTACGACTACTCGCCTCCGACGACGTCTTGCATCAACTTGGTACGACTACATCGCCCGACGCTTTGCATCAACTTCCGCACTGCGGCGTCTAGTGGTAAGACCGTGATCTATAACTGCAGTGATCTTGGTTTACGGGTAGATTTTTTTAATTTGCGCTAGTGTAGCCTACCCGTTTCCCTACAGTCATTGCTCAAGATAGTATTAAAGTCCGCAAGATAATCTAGCTGATATGATGACAAATTCAGTTTATACCGCTAAGTCTAAGCAGCTTTGACTTAGTTGGTATCATTCAGTAGTCCTATGGGCGTTCGGCGCACAAGGTGTTCATACTAATCTGTTTCGAGGAGATCACGCTTTATTTTGGCTACAAGAAGAATTCGTCTCAAGGTGGAGATTGTTGAGTTTGAGTGTGATATGAATTGAGTTTCCTACTCTAACTCATAGTTCTACTACTATACAGAGTATTTCATGTACCACTATAAAATATATCCTTATAGTCCATAGGAAGAGTAAGAGTTTTATTATAAAATCTCCTTGTATACAACGATATTGCCTTTGTGCGTTTGTGGTTTTTTTTTTTTTGAAACTGATTTTCACGTAAAATTTGTGTCTCCTATTTCTATTTTTCTGTGCATTATTTACAACAGCATATTTGTGCCACGATCAATTAATAGCTACATGGTGGTGTATCTGCTATGCTAAGCAAGACCAACTGGCCACATGGTGCCTCGTGCTTGAGATCAGGAAGTTCCGATGGGTGCTTTACCTAGACTTGTTATGCATGGCAGTATGGAAGCAGGATTGTGGAGTGTGATGTACTACGAGCTCTTGATATTATTTTCCCTTTGGTTTCCCACTAAATATTCATGTAAAGCATGTACCTGCATGTTTCTGCTATTGTTCTTTGCTCTTTTCCGTTTGATGTAAAAATCTTTTGCAAGTTGTCACCTAGAAAAACGCATACTGCAGAAGTGTGGTGTTTACTAAAGTATTCTACAAGTTACAAGGCATGTTACGATGGAATATTGTGTTGAAAAATGGGTTACTTGTGGATCAAACAATTTCACAATAATATTCCATTCTTGCCTAGTTCTGCGATGGTCAAGAAGGGAATTATGCTTCGTATCTCTATTCCCCAGTTACTCCTTGGCATTGGTTGCAAAGAAGCAGTTTTATTATTATTGCAGAAATATTATGGTTTACTCTTGTTCTTGTATATTGCATGTCTTGGTAAACTGATAGCTTCCTTCATTGCTGATGCGTGTATGGGCAGTATGGCAATGGAAATATGAAATCGTCCCTACCATGTCCCTGTCAGCAAGTGCTTGTCACAGTTGCGTATGGTTGGGATACTCTCATCTCTAGGGTGTGTGATCCTTCAATTATGGCAGCCTGTCTAGTAGGAAATTGTGGTACATCTTCTAATTTCTGGACTCTCTTTTGGGCACTGTTGATGAAGAAACCAAGTTATGATTTAGAATTGTAAAATGCTAATTCGGCCGGGATGTTTGAACTTCATGATACGTCTGGTTCTTAAAGAGAAAGTGACAGGTAGTTCTAACTGAATAATGTGTTGTAAAATAGTTGAAGGAAAGGTATTGGTGAGCACTAGTGATTGAGCTAATCAGTTAGTTGAGCATAATCATGTGGTTTGTAATAATACTATGTGCGTCTCCAGTCTATTTTGACGCTGTACCTCGATGTATCCTTCTTCTTTTCCAAATAGCACCTCATAACATATTGTATTGCCAGCTGGTTGTCAATGACAACCTTGGTAGGAGTACTACCTTTACCTATTTGATTGCATTTTTTAGATCAATACTGGGATTTCAAGCCCCACTAGCGGTAATGGATCTCCTTCATGCATGATTGTCCTATTGGCAGACGATCTCATGGGTTGGATCGATATGATAATTTATCATGCTAGGGGATGATTTCATCTTCCTGTGCAAAAGCGATGAGCCAATTTAGGAGGAGGGGGGCAACAACGGTGGAAAACTTTGGCACTTCCTCCCCCGTTGGGCATTCACCAGGCCTCTACATTAAAATTCCAGGGCGATGAAGCAATGAGGGTGCTACCGGCCTCAGGTGTGTAGGAGGCATGGAAAACTCTATGGGCGAAATTTCACCGGTAATAGGCACTTACCAGCATTATCGGTGGGATTCGATAACAAAAGAATCCAGATTTATCTAATTTTCACCCAAATTTAAATTTTAATTCAAAATTTAGATAAATTTTGTCTTTACATCTGAAATTTTCAAATTTCAATTCAATTCTTTTGGCAAAATATCTGGTAACCGACGGTTACCAGTTCTATCGGTAGAGTTCGATAAAATTTCCGAAACAGTATAGTTTTCCGTGGTAGAAGGGCGGGGTACCAATGACAACCCCAACAGTGTTAGGTTTTCTCAGTGGTCAAATCTGAGACAACTAGGGTTTTTAGTGGCAGGGTCGGAGACGAGGAAGAAGCTCATCTCTCGAATACAAATGGCGTGTAAACATTCTAAAGTTAAGTATAGTAATTACCACAAACAGGGGACCCTTTCCCAAAAAAAAACGGCTAGACCTGTCAAAATGGACCAGGGAGGAGAGCGACCTCGCACCCCACGTCCGCGCTCCACTCACCGCAACCGCCGCGGGAAGGAAAGGAATTTTAAACAAACGCAGCCAGCTATCCACGCACCGTTGCCTTGCCTCGCGAATTTCCTACACCACGCTACACGCCCACAAGGCGTTCGACGGAATGCGTGAGGGAAACGCCGCCGCGTCACCCCCGTGTGGGCCTCCTCCCTTCCCCCTCTCCCGTCAGCCCCGCGCGGGGGGCTTGACGTCGCCGCGACAGCGACGCGGGCGGTCGGCGAGTGGGAGTGGGAGAGGGAGAGAGATGTCACCTCACGGTCCTCACCCCCACTGTTTTTTTTTTTGACTTGGTCTCTCGCCACCCCCTCCGTTTTCCGTCCTTGTCACGCTTTGCTCGCTTGTTTCTCCCATCATTTCTTTTCCTTTCTCTTCTTCCCCGGATTCTTGAGTGAGGCCTGCGTGGGAGATTCTGTCGCCTCTCTGCTTCTTTCCATTCGGCCTGTCTGGCGCAAGAAATCAAGAAACCAACAGAGCAGGAGGTGGTGTTGGCTCAATTATAGGCTCTTGGTGAGTCCTGGTGGAATTCCTTCTGCCCGGCGTTTTTTTGGGTAAATTACGATGATTCCTGTATTGTGGCGTGGGCAGTTTTCTTGTTTTTTGGTGCAATTTCCTGGTTTCACAAATACTAGAAGTTATTTTGGTTACTGGTGTCGTCTTGTGGTGAATTTTAAGCTTTGTACTTTGATGCTTTGTGGGGACTGGCATAATGACTTGTTTCTGTTTTAAGTGCAGGAGTTGAGACTTGAGAGTGTGGTGACCAGGAACCTGAGGTGGGGTTGTCCCCAATTATCTCCAGTCTACACGGTCCCTGTGGTTCTTTCGATGAGGCTTTTGTCCCCGTTGTACTAAACTCAAGGTATTCATGATGTTTGCCTTTTTGATACTGCACCAATTTACATCTGTGTTGGTAAAAGTTATATTGTTCCTTTTCATGCTCTGCTTTGTCTCATTTGTATCTGTTCATTGGTGAACAGGAACTAGGCCTGACCATTTGGTTGTTGGTTATTGCCTGCTTCATGACAATTGTTTCTGCTTTTCTCTGAATTCAATATCCTCTCTAGCTTTTCAAGGTGAGGCGCAGATGATGACATGAGCCATTTTGATTTGTGCTCTAATTTCTTTCCCCTTTGAAGGTGCTGATGTCTTCTCTGTGCTAATTTGTTTATACCGATGACCAATATAGATGAGTCATACCGTGATTGCAGCATGATGTCGATTTGTCGCTAGCGATTGCCACGCAGCCTGAGTAATTGTTTTAAGCAGGACTGCATCTGGATTTTGCGGCATTCAAGGTTCTCAAAGGGTTTCCGTGTATAGTAAGTGAAAGAGATATGATGGGGTTGTTTTTCAATTGTAGAGGTCAACTTTTGATGTAAAGACTCCAGACTCTTTATAAACTTGCATTGATTCTTTTCCTTTATGGCCTCAGAGGACAACAAACAATAGGCATAGCTGTGTAGGAGACTGGACACATGGTGTGGTGGTCGGTTGCTGATCACTTCCTCGTGGTTCATATAACATCCCAGATGACATTTCCATCCCCATCTGTATTTTGCTGAATTCAAGGTCGCTGGCGCATATCTGGCCTTCTCCAAGGTAAGAAGCCAATGACTTTCTCTTACTAAAATTCTAATGCTATTCTTAGTCTTTTCTTGGATAATTTGTTCCTTTTGAAAGTTTATGTTGACATTTCCACCAAACTAGATAGGTTAATCTTTGGGTGGAGGAGGATGGGAGGGGGATGTACTTGTACGTATTTTTGCATTGGAGATGTCATGCAGACAGAATTTTATCAGTTTGGAGACCCACCAACCCATTTACATGTTCACCTCATCCTTGTAGAATTATGTAGAGTGCACCACTCATCCACTCTCAGATGGATGATGAATTGCTGTCCCATTTTTATGTAGTTTATGATATTCCGTTTCAAAGCAAATCCCACTTAATTACTTGTTTGAAGTACTCGACAAATTTCAAGTGTGACGGGTGTTTATAAACATGGTATGGCTTTTTGTCTGTGTACTTCTTCCGTTACTAAATACATATCATTCTACCATTTCGAGATACACTGTACTCTGTAGTACTTTTTCCCCTACCTCAACAATTGGAATTCACATTTCCCAGAGAAAAACTAGTAGTTCTAGGCAGGGATCAAAAAGGCATGGCGGTGGGTACCGAAACCCTAAACCGGCGGTTTTTGTTTTGCAAAGCCAAATTCCAAATTTTGAATTTTGGATGGTTTTTAAGCAAATTCAATCAAACGGCATGGGAAGGTTTTTTCTAGGCGTGAACGGATTTTCCCAGAACGGTTTTTGATCCCTGGTTCTAGGCATGGCATGTTTTCTTTTCTTGGAGAACACGGCATGGGAAGGTATAATATTAATATATAGGGTATTAAATAAGTCTAGAAGCAAGAATCACATAGATTTAGTAATGGAGGGACTACATTACTTATTTCGTAGAACACCAGTGCCTACTATTGAAATCTATGTTGCAAAGGAGTAATAAGGAAAGCTAATAAAATCAGATATTCAGGGAGAATGCAGGCTTAGAACCTTAAATTCTCCTTCCTCTCACAATTGGCTTCTATTGCAAATAAAAAACTCATCTGCACAGGTTTCTTTAAGTTTGATTCTGAATTTTTTTTTCAGTGCAGGTAAAAGGATCTTCATCCTCCAATAAAAACATGGGGTGGTTGAGCAGAATTTTTAAAGGTTCAGTAAATAGAGTTTCAAGAGGACATTACAACGGAAACTCCCATGAAGGCTATTCAACTCAGCACACTAAATCATATGTACTGCTCAGTTCCGCCTTTATCTTTTTATCTTCTCTTGTGCAAATTAATCACCTTCTAAGTAAAACCTACAGTGAGAGAATCAGATAAATGCAAAAAAGAGAATATGGTTCTTCAAGAGTTGATTCTCGCTATCATATATTGTCATTTGCTCATGCACTTCCCCTATTTATTTACTCTCTCAATTTTAAATTGCTCTTCTTCTTCGTGATAAATCATTTGGGTTAAAGATAATTGTGGAAGTTTAAGCTTGCAAGCTATAGAATAGTGAAAACTAAACAATTTGTGCTTGATTATTCAGGACCCACTACATTTTTATAGAAATCAGGACCACAACATGATACATGTTCCAGAGAGAAAATGAAAAGCACTGGATGTTGCTTTATTTACTTCACTATTTCTAAGTTGGTCCTAATTACTGTAGGGTACGCATGACAGTGACAATGAAGACATAGATCATGCTATTGCATTATCCTTATCAGAGGAAGATCAAAGGAAGGGAAAGGCAATTGGTTTGTATTGCTGTCCCATCTTAACCTGTTTTGACAATGTCATGTACTATTTGTGTGAACAGTACCACGGGTACTGTAGTGTCCAGGATTAGGAAGGGATCACTTTCCCCAATAAGAATATCGATTTCCTTAAATAGTTGATTAGTTTCTTTATATAAGGATTAGGTAATTGGAAATATTATCTATTAGTTAGGAAGATTATCTATTAGTTAGGAAGGTCATCTATTAGTTAGGAAGGTCGTCATTTAGATTGATTTTATCTATAATTGTTAGAAGAGTC
Source organism: Ampelocalamus luodianensis (assembly GCA_036346255.1). NCBI lineage: Eukaryota > Viridiplantae > Streptophyta > Magnoliopsida > Poales > Poaceae > Ampelocalamus > Ampelocalamus luodianensis. The sequence goes on from CM070621.1 coordinate 78,974,892, forward strand.
CTCTATATAAGGAGGCCTATTGCAATCGTTGGCATTAAGCAATAAGAATACAATAGTCTAAGTCTCAATCCCCTTCGTCTCTCTAATCTATAGTCTTTCCTCTCTCCTAGCAGCCGACGCCACCCGGCTATCCTCCCGGTGATGTTTACTCCTATGATCTAAGGATTATAACAACTTGGTATCAAAGCCAATACCATGGTTTCTACTGCCGAGAATTTCAAGGCCATAAGGGTCTTCCTCAACGAGATGAGTGCCGGCGTAGTCGATATGAAAGCCATTTTGGCAGACATGGCGGCTATGGTGGCCAAGCTGATGGAAAAGGAGAAGAAGAATGCACAGGCAGTAGCTACTGCGCGATCTGAGCCACTGGAGGCGTCTCTAATTTCGCTGGTGACTTCCGCATCGTCGACTTCGCTGTCCATGGTTGCACCAACGGTGCTCTCGCCGAGGAAGAAGACCGCTGCCCAACGACTGTCTTCCCCACGTGTCCGGCCGATGTGCCTTCGTAGGTGCGGGGCGTGGCAGGTGTCAGGACCACGACGACGTTGCGTTTTTCCCACCACTAAAGCATCCTATGGTGGGAAGAGCGTTGTTGCTGCCCCGTGCAGCTTGTCCATGCCACTGACGCCTCCTGCAACGTCAAGACACACCAAGGGACCGTAGTCCTCACTGCTACCTATTGGAGCGTTGCAGACCATCTTTCATGCAATGTTCCGTCGACGCCATGACCTCTTGTCAATATAGGGTCTCCTAGGGTTTCAGTCATGGCCACCACCACAGCTCGAGGACGAGCTGTCGCGAAAGGAAGGGAGTAGTGTCATGGGGTAGGTACTTTTCAAGCGCGTGGACAGTACCACAGGTACTGTAGCGTCAGGATTAGGAAGGGATCACTTTCCCTAATAAGAATATCTATTTTCTTAAATAGTTGATTAGTTTCCTTGTATAAGGATTAGGTAATTGGAAATGTTATCTATTAGTTAGAAAGATTATCTATTAGTTAGGAAGGTTTAGATTGATTTTATCCATAATTGTTAGAAGAGCCCTTTATATAAGGAGACCTATTGTAATTGTTGGTATTAAGCAATGAGAATACAATAATCTAAGTCTCAATCCCCTTCGTCTCTTCAATTTATAGTTTTCCCTCTCTCCTAGCAGCCGATGCCACCCGGCTATCCTCCTCAGTGGTCGAGAATTTGGTGTTGGGGGTGCACACAAAAACAACGCCGGATACGATTAGTTCAAACCAAGGAAAAAAACTACCGGTTGGGAAAAAATTTCAGAGCCTAGCGATAGACTTGGTTACCGGCGATTACCGGAATTTTTGGATTTATTTTGGCCGAAATTTTCGAATCGAAATTTGAAATTTTTGTGAAGTTAAAACAAAAAATACAGAAAAAAAATGCATAGCCAAAGTTCGAACCCAGAACCAACCTCTTCAAGATTAAGGGTGTTTTCACCACGGCACATGCACTCTTGTGTTTGTATATAGTTACAAACTTTCTTTATATTTGTCAAAAAAAACTAGCAAATCCGAAATTTTTTGACCGGTTGGAAATTTTACTAGAGGGTCCATAGATCGATTTTTGCTTGTGTCAAGCGAAATTTATGAAAAAGTTTTTCTTGGTTCAAACAACGCATCTTTGTGAAACCAGAATTTGCCGTTAGAAGTAAAAAAATGTCAAGAAAAAAGAACAGAGGAAATTGTCTACTAGTATCTTTTCGCATGTCATTACTATAGTAATCAATTTGGAAAATGACTTGCATAATAATATGAATGTGAGAAAAATGGAAGTTGCTCCATGCACACCTGCAAAACCATTGGTCTTAGTGAGTGGCGCGTCGCCTACTACGGCTTGCTGCTCCCACACTGGTGCCACTCCGCCCACCGCTCCTCTCCGCGCCGCATCGGCTGCCGAGCCGCAGAAACCAAATTGAGGAGGAGTTGGAGTATTGGAGATAGAGATGGTTGTGGGCTGGTAAGTGATAAGATGGCTATGGGCTGGTGGAGGCACAAGTGGGCCGTGGGTTGTAAGCTGAGCTTCCAAGAGAGTGCACACCAAGGAGTACTATGAATATGATCCAAATGCAGAACTGATCTCTGGAAATGTTTTGATTTTTTTATGTATCCAGGCACCCCTACTGGCTCCACTCATGATTGTATCAGAGATAAATTATTGGTACTCTGTAGGTGTGCATCAGGAAATGATTGTTTCAGTTGGCGATTGTAGCTAGCCGAGATGACACCATGACATGAACAAAAGGTTGCGCCAAGAACCGAAACGTTTCGTCAGAACAGATGCCAAAAGCCTTTGCTAGCTTGTACAACTAGTCTTTTGTGATAGTACCCCCTGTGATCGGTTGTACAATGACTTAGGAAGGTGCGGGTGTAGGTGCCTCATTGCCTGGTGACTTGCTCTGGTTGGTGGTCTGGTGACTTGCACCACGGGCACCCCCCCTGCCGCCACCCATGATCCTCCTGGTGATATTTACCCCTATGATCTAAGGATCATAACAGACAATCTCTAATTTAGTGATTCTTGGACCTATTTTTCATGTGACATGAAATTTACTTCTTAGGAATAGCAGTTCTAGATTGATACAAATGAGCATGTCCAAATATGTAGAGTTGATCAAAAGCATGGAGTTTTTATTCTTTGTCATTTGTTTTTATTTATGAAACAGATACTGATCATCATTTAGAGGAAGATGAACAGTTTGCGCGGGCTCTGCAAGAAAGTCTGAATGATGAATCTCCTCCTCGTCAGAAAGAAAGTCTGAATGATGAACCTCCTCCTTGTCAGAATGTTCCAGTGGATAATCCAGCAACTAGCTTACCCCCATATACCTTCCCTTCAAGTGGATTCAGGTATTTGTTGCAATGGTACATTATAATGCATAACTAGTTTCTCAGGACAATTTAAATAATCCTTTACATGTCAATTTGGAAAAGTCTGTTTTGTTTTTTGTTAAGACACTAGTAAGTGTGCACTGCACTTCACATTAATGAGATGTAGTGAGTGACAATTTAACAGGGAGTATGTGTTAATTTGCTTTAATTTAAGAGAAAAAACATGCAGAGATAGTGGGCGTAAGATGTGTTACACTTAGATCCATAGCTATAACTTGTTGATCTCACAAAAAAAAGGGTAAAAGTAAAACCAACTACGAGTAAGGATGTTTGATCATGTATATCAACTGCGGGGATGAAGCAAAATTCAGCATATGTACTTTATATTGTAGTATTGATTCATGACCAGCTTCATTGATGGGATGAGGAGGTACAGGCAGTCTGTAGGATGACAACAAATCCTAGGCCATTCTGTTACGAAAACATATGACATGTGATCTGTAATGTTTTATACCCTGCACTATGCAACGTAGAAGCAGCCGAAAGTACAAGCCTTTTCTAGATATTGATTATTATCTAGTAGTATGATTAAACAAGGTTCCAATTCTAAACATGGCTGGGGAACTTTAGCAAAAAAATACTTGTAATGCTTTGCATCTCTAGCAGTAAATTTTGTAGGGTTCAAATTGTTACAAATAATGTGTTCATCTATTCAAGGAGCCCAATGGGCAATATATATAGGGAGTACAACAGGGGGTTGCCGTATACAGATAGAGTCCTATTCTAACACCCCCCCTCAAACTCATGGTGGATCACACACACTGAGTTTGGAGAGAAAATACAAATGTTGTGCCCTAGTCCGTGGCCGTGAAGAAGTCAAGAACTCAGAACTCGGATGGCACAAATCGTAAAGCAAGTACTCCTCCCGCACTGTGAGCGAGTGTATGAAGCATCCACACCAATGTGCTTGGTGAGCTCATGTTTCACGGGTCCCGAGCAATACCGATAGCACTGCATCTTTGTCGGACAAAAGAGTCGAGGTCCCATTACGAGACACTCCAAAATCTGCAAGTAACCACCTCAACCAAGTAACCTCTGCATCGCTGCCATAGCTCTCAACTCGGCCTCTGACTCGAGCAGCTGCGATGCAGTCGCTTAGTCTTCCGTGCAATCGGTGAGGAGCCAAGAAAAACACGAAGCGAAAGAGAACGACGATCGAAGGATCACTAGCCCGTGTCGCATCGAGTACGCTGAAGGTCAGAGTGAGGTGGAGCTAGGGAAAAACAAACGACGAGAGATGGTCCGCGCCAAGTAGCGAAGAACACGAAGAAGGTGATCAGTGAAGATGGGTAGGACGAGCCATGAATCGACTCGGGATATGAACAAGATAAGCAATATCGGGACGAGTGCTCACAAGGTACACCAAACTCCCAACAAGATGACGATATCGGTAGGATCCTCAAGAGGATCGCCATCGGTGATCTGGTGGAGGATAGCTCCATGGGAGTCTCGGCAGGCGCGAGTGTCGATCGAGACTGCACCGGTCAAGAAGATCCTGGACATACTACTGGAGAGGTAGTAGCCCTCGTGCATGGAAAAGACCTCAATCCCAAGGAAATATGTAAGAGAACCAAGATCACCATCAAAAATTGCTCATCGAGGTGCTTCTTCACATATGTGATGAAGGAGGTATCATCACCGATGATGAGCATGTCATCAACATACAGAAGAAGCGATGTCCTACCCTAGATGAGGTATGGACAAAAGAGCAGGATCGTGGGAACTAACGGTGAAACCGGCAAAGAATCACCGAGGTGAACGCGCAAACCAGCACGAGGAGCTGTTTGAGGCCATAAAGAGCACGCACGAAGACGGCATGCACATGCCCATCGAGGAGCGAGAATACCCGGTGGTGGCCGCATGTAAACCTCCTCATGCAAAACACCATTAAGAAAAGCATTCTAACATCAAGCGAGAGATAGACCACCGCGAGACGAAGCAACCGCAACAAGAGTGCGAGCGGTGGTCATATGGGCAAGGGCAAAAGTCTCGTCGTAGTCACGGCCGCATTCTCTGCTGAAAGCCGCGAGCCACAAGACGAGCCTTGTAGCGCCGATAGTACCATCGGCCGAAGTCTTAATCTTGTACACCCACTTGCACGTGATCGGACGAGCATGCACAGTGTCGGTACAATATCCCAAGTCTCCGTGACGTCGAAGAGCATCAAGCTCCTCTGCCATAGCGAGCCGCCGCTCGAGAATGAGGCGCCTCACGATAAGAACTAGGCTCGATGTGAGAGAGCATGAACAATCTGAGCAAATCCAAAACGATTAGGAGGACGAAGGGATGTCCGTGTTAGTCATTTGGACTCTTACTATTGGTGATAGCAAGATCCTTACTCTCATGGAGAGGATGACACTTGGAGATGGGGCAATTTTTCTTGTATATTTCTCTTCACAATGCCATACCAACTTCGAGGTTGGGGATACATATTTATAGGGCTAAACAGCCAAGCATATGCCAAGCATATGCCGAGCATATGCCAAGCATATGCTAGTCTAGGATGCTCTGTCCTAGATGCTCTGTCCTCTATGTCCTCTAAGATGCTAAAGCAAAGATGCTGTCCTAGATGCTAGTCAAAAGCTAGTCTAAGATGCTAAAGCAAAAGCAAAAGCTAGTCTAAGATGCTAAAGCAAAAGCAAAAGCAAAAAGAAGCCGACACACAAAAAGCCGACACAGAGACTTATCCATCAATCTCCCCCTAAGTCTTGTGTGTCTCCTTGTGAGGAATCTGAGCCATCCCGATCCTGGCGCGAAGATGACGGAGCCGACGCCCTTGATTTCCACGCCGGAGGCGTCCCCAAACTTGACGGAGCCTCGGACGCTAGAGTCAAGCTCGGCGAAGAACTCCCGTCAACCGGTCATGTCGTTGCCGGAACTGTCGCCGAGGAGGACGTGTGTTTTTGGCTCGTCAAGGTGGAGGAGAGCCGCTGCGGCCGGTGCCGCTGGAGGTAGTTCAATGCTCGCCTGAGCAATGAACAGAGCCGGGTGCTCCTCCTCCTCACTTTGCGACGCGAGCCGCGCGTCGTGGTTGCCGACAATCCGCCCAATGACCAAGCTTGCCGCATTGTAGCAAGAGTCGCCTCGCGCGCTCTTGCTTGCCCGGCCGCGCCGCTCGGGCGCCCACGGTCATCACCTCGGCGACGTCCCGTGCCCATGCTGGCGTCTTTGCGCGGCTTGCCGCGCTTGCCATCACGGCGCTGTCGTGGAAGAAGGCTCCTTCTTCCTCGTCACCTGGCCGGCACCCCACTCCTCCCGAGTGAGGAGGAGCTTCCGCCAATGGTGACGGTCCCGAGAGGGCGTGGCTCATCATCGTTGACGACCTTGAGGCGACCTATCGCCTCCTCGATCGACATCGTGGGAGGTCCAGCCAGAGACTGGATCGACCGAGCCATCCGCTTGTACTTCTCGGGACGCAGCGAAAGAGCTTCTCGGCGACTCTCTCGCCGTAGGTGTCGTCGCGAATCGTACCAACTTCGCAGCAGAGTGTTGAGACGAGAGCAAAGTCATCAACGTCCTCACCGCTTGAAGGCGTGGTCTCCCCTCCGCGCGAAGCGCTCGGTGTGGACTTGCGGGCGCGGCCGCCGGCGCGTGCGCGGCGATGGCGCCCCAAGCCTCCTGGCGATCTTCTTGTTGGAGAAGCGAAGCGCATCTCGGCGGGATCGCAGCGGCGATGAGGCATCCAGCGCCGTCGATCTCGGTCGTGGTCGGACGCCGCCGTCACGGACCGCCTCCCACATGTGCCGCACTGAGCTCACCTTCATCACCGCGCCCGCTCGACGAAGTTGGCCTTGGTGAGTAGGCCACCCACCGCCGGGCCGGCGTCCCGACAACGACACGAACCCGTGGTAACCACGCGATGCCGTCCGGAGAGAGCCACGCCGCGCGCGGAAGGCCGCGCTCTATCGACCCGTCTACCGCCGTTGTCGTGCGCGCCTCTTCCAGAGCGCCACCGCCGAGCGCGCCTTCCCGAGCGCCACCGCCGGCGCGCCTCCAGAGAGCCACCGCCGCGCGTGCCTCCTCCAGAGCGCCACCGCCGCGCGCGCCTCCCGAGAGCGCCACCGCCGAGCGCGCCTCCTCGAGAGCGCCATCAGCGCGACCGCGCTCGTTCGACCGCCGCTAAGCTCGTGGCGCGGCGCGCTACCCACTGCGCGCTCGCCGCGCGCCTCCTCCTCCGCCGCTCAAGGTCTCGTCGCGCGCTGCCATCGCAGATGGGCTGCTGCTGCTGCCGCGCGCGAGACCTTGACCTCTGCTGCCGCGACGCGTGCCTGCATCTGCCGCCGCCGCTTCCGCTCCTGCCGCTGCCGCTCCGCCATCGCCGGCCTCGACGCCTTTGCGGCTGCTGCGTAGTCTCTGCCGCCGCTTCGCCGCGCTGCTTGCTTCGCGGCGAGCTCGCCGTCGGACGCCGCGTGCTCGAGGCGGCCGAACGCGAGGCGCTCTGCGGACATGGCGCGCTCAGGGGTGTTGCGTGGAGAGGGCGCTTCGACGAGCCACGCCGTCTCGGAGAGAGTGGCGTGGGTGGATACCGAGTCGCTGCTGCGCACTGGGCACAGGGCCGCGAGAGACCGAGAAGGAGATGAGCAGGAGATGCTCAGACTACAGGATACACAAGCTCTGATACCACTTGTTAGTCGCTGGACTCTTACTATTGGTGATAGCAAGATCCTTACTCTCATGGAGAGGATGACACTTGGAGATGGGGCAATTTTTCTTGTATATTTCTCTTCACAATGCCATGCCAACCTAAGGGGTTGGGGATACATATTTATAGGCTGTCAACAGCAAGCATATGCCAAGCATATGCCAGATGCTAGTCTAAGATGCTCTGTCCTAGATGCTCTGTCCTCTATGTCCTCTAAGATGCTAAAGCAAAGATGCTGTCCTAGATGCTAGTCAAAAGCTAGTCTAAGATGCTAAAGCAAAAGCAAAAGCTAGTCTAAGATGCTAAAGCAAAAGCAAAAGCAAAAAGAAGCCGACACACAAAAAGCCGACACAGAGACTTATCCATCGGTCAGGTCACGAAGGGACGAACGAGAGCAAAGATCGGGAGGATCGGATGTGGGTGTCGGCAAGATACTGGAGAGGAGGCGGTAAAGGACAAGGACGTCGGAGTAGTGAATACCGAGAAACGAGGCGTGGTGGGGTAGGAACAAGATGCGGTCTGCAGAGACAGCACGAGGCGAGGTCTGAAGGAACCACGGGGCGGACGGGGAAGAGCGTGATAGTGGAGAAATGGGTGAAGAGTCATTAAGAGACAACCACGAAATCGACTCAACGGTGGAAAGCAGAGTAGCCGAATCTCGATAGAAGAAAGGTCGAGATTCGTCAAAGACAACGCCTCGTGAAACCACGATCCGTCGAGCGAAGGATCCGCAGCGATAACCCTTATGCTCGTAACTATAACCAAGAAACACACACTCAACCGACCGGCCGACGGTTTAGCGCGCACGAGGTCGCAAGTAACAAAACAAGTACAACCAAAAACACGAAGGTGAGTGTCTTTGGGGCTCGAGTAGAGGCGCTATAGGACCGACACCCTTAAGAGCGATGGAAGGTCGCATATTGATGAGATATGCGTAGAGAAACACGGCTCTCGACCAGAGCGTGGTGGAACGTGAGAGGCGAGAAGAAGAGCGCGGCGATCTCAATCGGATGACGATGTTTGCGCCGGCAATTCTATTTCGAGCATGGGCACCGGGACAAGAAGATCGTAAAGAGTGCCTCGCCGTAAAGAAACCGTTTAAAAGCGCTAGAAACGATTATCACGCCGTAATCACAAATAAAAGTACGGATAGGAGAATCAATCGAGTACGAACCATCGTTGCAAAGCTACGATAGATCGTAAGAAATCACCACGATTAGACATAGGGAAAATCCATGTAAACGGGAATAATCATCAATGAAGATCACATAAAGTTTATGCCCGCCTTTAGAGATAATAGCGCAGTCCCCATACATCCGAATGAACTAAGTCAAAGGGCGAGAAGACAAGGACTCACTAGAATGATAAGGAAGTCGAGTCGCTGCGCGGCCTTACAACCACGACAAAACATGGTCGTGTCAACGCGAACACGCCCAAGAACACCCTTACGAACTAATGAGGAAAGACGGACCCACACAAGTGACCTAAGCGGTGATGCCACTGCGCAAAAACTCCAGAGGTGGTGGCAGCAGTGGCGGTGGAAGTAGTCGTAGAGATGATAGGAGCAACTGAAGTGGACGGAAGGTGGAGGCGATCAAGGATGTAGAGACCCTGACGATCCCTACGGCGCCGGCCAGTCCCAAGTACCATCCCTGTCTGTCGGTCCTGAACAAAACAGGAGTGAGAGTCAAAACCAACTCTACAGCCGAGATCAGTGAGCTGACCCACCGAGAGAAGCTGCATGGTAAGCTGGGGAACATGAGAAACAGCTGGAACAGAAAAATCGATGGACAAAAGAGTGCCACGGCGGTGATGGACAAAGGAGTACCGCCGGTATCGAACAGAGATAGGAAAAACAGGAGGTCCAACTGACGTGAGAGATGTGGAATCCGGTGTCATGTGGAAAGAGGCACCAGAATCCAGAACCCAAGAAGTACCTGGAGGAGACGTCTGAGCTAGACCGGCGTAACTCGCCGAGCCGTGTGAGAGAGCCGGCTGAAGTAGAGCTCGCGAAGCGCGAAGCAGTCACCTCGCCAGAAGGTCCGACGTCTTTGGGTTCGCTCCTCCCGTCGAGGAAGGGCCTCCTCGCCTCTTTGATCGCCCACGCGCTTTGTTGCGCGGCGCACCGCATAACGCCGTAGTCGTGCGAAGTTCTTGCAATAATTGCATCAACCCGATTGGTGCAAAAGGGGCAAGCAGACAACCGAGAAGATCTCGTAGTAGGCGTAAACCGCGGTGTAGTCGAAGAAGAAGGGGTAGCAAGCACGGTCGGAACAAACGGTGCCGCTAACCCACGCGCAGCTCCTCAAGACGAAGCGCCGAAGAGCCTCGAATCGTCGGTCGTGGTGGCGGCTCAACAGTGAGCCTCGACGAGCTCAAACTCGGGCGCAGACGGCGAAGTCATAAAAAAGCGGCGATCACGATCCGCCGCACTTTATGACACTCGACAGAGCGAGAAGCGAGCTCATCGGCTGGCGCCAGACTGGCTGGGGCTCGGAAGAAGTCGCCGACGAGGAGTCGCCCTGGCGAAGTGTATCCAACTCACGCCGAGCGAAAGAACCGAGCATCGCCGCTCTGCCGTATCGCCGCGCAAGTACTCCCGTGATCCGACGAGTGGCACGCGGACCAACGATGTGCGGTGGATGGAGTCGCCGACACCGACCACCGTGATAGCTCGAACACGGGCCTCGCCGGACACCGGCGCTCAAAAGCGTCTATGGCATACCGAAGACCTCATCGCAAAGACGCTCAGCCGGGCGGCGGCGACCTCTGCCTCTGCTGGCGGCCTCATCTTCCGGAGAAGGTGCAGTAAATAGGCCGTGCCGGGAGAGGCTGAACCGCGACGGCGGACAAGGTCGGGTACCGATGAATATGTCCCCAGGCGAAGACCATCAAGGTGATCTCCATGAGTGAAGACCACGACAGTAGTTCGCTCCATGAAGCTTTGTTCCGAGAATGGGATCGCGGCGGATGGAGCAACCATCGGTAGGCGGCGCCGACGGCGTGGCGACCAAGGCAACGGTTCAACAAAGGCGCCGCGGCGGCGGCGCGCGGTTAGATCGACTTTTTTTTTTTTTTTTTTTTTTTTTCTTTACGGCCACGAAGAACCGCCCAGGCCTCACGGCCCGGACGAGGAAACCGCCTGTTAGGGTTTTTCACGCGGCGGCAATAACCAACTAGCGGCGGCGCGCGCGCGCCACCAAAGCAGCGACGGCGGCGGCGGCGCCGACCCAAGCAGAGCGGCGGCGGCGGCGCCGACCAACGAGCTACGGCGGCGACCAACAAGGAAGGAGGCGGCCTCGCGTCGGCGACAACGAGTAGCAGAGGAGGCACTTGCGTCGGTCCCGGCGGCGGCGTCGGCGGCCTTGGCGGCCTTGCGTCGGTCCCGGCGGCGTCGCGCGGCGACAGACAGCGGCGGCGCGGCTCGCGTCGGATCCCGATCACGCGCAGCGGCGGCGGCCTCGCGTCGGATCCCGATCAGCGGCGGCCTCACGCCGTCCCGATCAGCGGCGGCGGCCTCGCGTCGGGTCCCGATCAAGCGGCGGCGGCCTTGCGTCCTCCAGCAACAGGCGATGACAACGGGCTTGGGGTGGCCGCTGCAGATCCAGTGGCGGCGCGATGGATCCGGCGGCGGGAAGGCCTCGGATCGGCGGTGATGCTTGCGTCGGACGACCGGGAACACGGGGCGGCGGCGGCGACGGCAGCGGAAGCGGAAGGAGAGCTAGGTTAGAAACCTTGCTCTGATACCATGTTACAAATAATGTGTTCATCTATTCAAGGAGCCCAATGGGCAATATATATAGGGAGTACAACAGGGGGTTGCCGTATACAGATAGAGTCCTATTCTAACACAAATCAATATTTTGATGTTCTTGCAAAGTCTCTGCTTCTGTGGTATTTGTACCATTAATTCCGAATGTAACATTTCTTCCTTTTTCTTTTTCCTTTAGTTTTTCAGTTCCACGTCTTGTTAGTTCTTTGTTAGTAAAAATTATAAAAAGTATAATAATATGGAAGTACTTTCGATGACAAATTTACTAATACCATATACATGCGACAAATCTAAGTACTTTTGTGTATGTTGGTGGTCAAAATTTTAAAAGCTTGACTGCATGCATTCTAAAATGACATCTAAACAGAGGGAGTATCATCTTCCTCTTGCCTTAAAGTCATGCAACAATTCTCTCGCTGCATGCTTGTACTGCAAAGTCATATTCTAATCTTTGCAATATGAATCAATGGTCTCCTTGGGATCTGAGAGCCTTGCTCTAGTGCAAGATGGTGCAATCCTTGAGTTCTCTCTCCATTTGTTTCATTAGATTGTTTTTTGTTCTGTAATTTTTACAGATATGGTTGAACCACATTGACTTGTGTAGGGTTTGTGCTGGATGTAAAACTCCAATTGGTCAAGGACAGTTTCTCAGTTGTATGGATTCTGTTTGGCACCGCCAGTGCTTCAGGTGTTTTTCTTGCGATAGGCCAATATCAGAACATGAGGTACAGAAACCTACCATATTTTGACTTAACCTGCTTCCACTTAACGAAATAATTAATGCCAACCTTTTTTTCGTGAAGTTTACGGTTCATGAAGATCATCCATACCACAGATCCTGCTACAAGGAGCTCTTTCATCCAAAATGCGATGTTTGCAAGAACTTTGTAAGCATTCATCTTTTCAAGTTTATGAATGAGCTTGAGTATTTGGTGGGAGCTATTTTTATTTATCTGTTGAACTGGGCTGATAACATTTTTGTGATCAGATTCCAACAGCAACAAATAAAAATGGCCTCATTGAATTCCGGGTCCATCCTTTCTGGATGCAGCAGTATTGCCCTTCCCATGAAATCAATGGTACCCCTAGGTGCTGCAGTTGTGAACGAATGGAGGTTAGTGTTATGGCTATGAAACGATTGTATGTGTAGTGATGGGATTATCAGAAAGTAACTGGTATTTTGGCATGTGGCTTCCATTATTGCTGCTTCAACTTGTATATGTGTGTCTGTTTCAGAAATATGCACGCGCATTTGATGATTTCTTAATTTGTTCCATTCATAGTACATATCTTCACAGCTTTGGTGAGTCTAATGAGTTTTCCTTCTATCATTTTTTTGTCATCAATCCAGCCAAAGGATACTAAGTACATAACATTAGATGATGGCCGGAAACTCTGCTTGGAGTGTCTGAATACTGCAATAATGGACACGGATGAGTGCCAACCACTATACATTGATATTCAGGAATTCTACGAGGGTTTGAACATGAAAGTAGAGCAACAAATTCCCTTACTTTTGGTTGAGCGACAAGCTTTAAATGAAGCCATGGAAGCAGAGAAAATTGTAAGTGACATGATATTCACCATTCTGTAATATGGGAAGCATAATGTATGTTTAGTTAGTAACTAATTATTCTTTTAACCTCCTTGATTAGGGACATCACCTTCCTGAAACCAGGGGTCTCTGCCTATCTGAAGAGCAAATTGTCAGAACTGTAAGTTCTTAAAACAGTGACCTGTATTGCATTAATTTATGTACTGAATATGTGAACTTGATACTTCATGAGCATTTATGGTTAAATAACACATACTATGCAGATATTGAGAAGACCAATAATTGGACCAGGAAACAAAATCATAGACATGATTACAGGACCATACAGACTAGTTCGGCGGTGTGAAGTAACTGCAATTCTTATATTATATGGTTTGCCAAGGTAAATTTTATTTATTTTCATCATTTACCAACTGGTGATCACAATTGATGTCTGATGTAGTTTCTTTATTGGTGTTGATTCTGCAACCAATCTACCAACCGTTAGGGAGTTATTTGTGTGCATAGGTTTTTATTTCCATTGATCTAATTGCATGCAGACTGCTAACTGGCTCGATTCTGGCTCATGAGATGATGCATGCCTACCTTCGACTTAAAGGTACTTCCCTTGTGCTTGTGTATTTTCTTTTCGAATAAGTCTATTTTACCCACTTGAACTTTACGGGTGCATCTAATCCACCCCTGAACTACAAAACCGTCTAATTAGCCTCTTAAACTATGCAAAACCGTCTAAATAACCCCCTAAGGTGGTTTCGGAGGTGGTTTTGCCACCGTGGTGGGTGACGTGGCTGAGAACGTGGCAATGCCGCAGTGGTTTATCATGTGCCATAGTGGCAAAACCACCGCTACAATGGCAAAAACACCATTGAAACTGCCCTAGGGGGGGTAATTAGACCGTTTTGCATAGGTCAAAAGCTATTTAGACGGTTTTGTAGTTCAAGGGGTAGATTAAACGCACCCCCAAAGTTCAAAGAGTAAAGTAGACTTATTCCTTTTATTTTTTCAGCATCTTGTACCTCTTCATACTTATATTTTTTTGTGTATTCAATCACTGCTACATTTACATATCTTAATATCTTTTTTGGTAGGATACCAAACCCTTAGTCCGGAGGTTGAAGAAGGCATCTGTCAGGTTCTAGCTCATTTGTGGCTTGAGTCAGAAATCACATCAGGTTCTGGCAGCATCACTGGAACCACCTCAGCAGCAGCAGCAGCAGCAGCAGCAGCAGCATCTTCAACCTCCTCGTCATCAAAAAAGGGTGCAAAGACTGACGTTGAGAAGAAACTTGGAGAATTCTTCAAGCACCAGATTGAAACAGATTCTTCTGCTGCATATGGAGATGGGTTTCGAGCTGGCATTCGAGCAGTTGAATGCTATGGCTTGCGAAGTACCCTTGATCATATCAAACTGACAGGGTCTTTTCCATAGTGAAGTAGGGTTTTGCCTCCTCAATATGTGAGGATGGGGTATACATTATGAGGACTTTTGGTTCAAGTTAGGCATACCAAAGGGTATATATTGTCAACATTAAATGAGCAATAGAAGATAAGGGAAATAAAAATTTAGTCGTACCATAAATTGCGGAAATCTTTTCTGTTTTCTGATACTTCACGGTTTACATACGAAGTTACAAGCTGGCCAGTCTCATATTATCATTGTACGTAGAGTACTATATCTGAAATGCAATAGAAATTTGAGTGCATTTTGATGTCATGCGATGCCTTTGTGTATGAATGCAATTCCCTTTTTCTTGCCTTTCTTTTTTTGTGGGGGAGCTAGACGTTATTAGATATTAATACAGGTGTGGCAGATTATCATATCTGTATGTCGAGTGGGGTCCATTTCATTATAAAAAAAAATACTATTGTACGACTTCAATACAATTTTCAACAGAAAATAGGATCTTTGTGGGAAAAAAAAACACGGGATCAATTTAATCCACGCGTTCCCTTGTGTCCGTCCAACCCAACTCAGCCAGTCAGCCCAACCCCAATTGCAGGCCGAAAATGTGTCTGCGGATCGTGGTGCGGCTGCAGTCTCCTGAACCATGCTAGGAAAAGAAAGCAGGAGCCGTCGGGGCCAGACATCAGGAACCCTAGCCGCCGGCCACACCTTCCATGGTCCCTCGTCGGCCCCACTCTCCTCTTCTACGGTGTTCTCGTCGGCGTTGAGCCGGTGGAGGGAGGAACTGTTGATTTGCAGAAGTAATTTCAGATTCTTGTATGTTTTTTTCTAGACCAAGTTGTTTCCATTTTTGTTCTTCTTCGCTGAATTGCCAACCGCATTTCCTTTAGACCTTTAGACGTGATAGGTTTTATCCGGCCAACTGAATTCGACGATGATGGCGAAACCTATGCCTTAGATTGACACCATCGAGGCATATGTGTTACACACTGGAGATCGTTGACAATCACTTCCCGCTATAGTGATTATCGACAAATCACCGTTTTAAGATCCGGAGTCTGAACTCGTTCATCGACTTAAGTACTTAATAGCAACATGTTATTCATATAGAAGCTTCGATATAAAAGTCGGGAACTTACGAGCTTTATCCGTGAGTTATTAATATAAATTAGATGATCTTTCTAAAAATAGTCTATTTACTTATTAATTTGGTGTTGATCCTTCCCATAGCAACTACAAGTATTGAGAGAGTTTCTTCAATGATGAATTATGTGAAGAACACGTTAAAAAATAGCACGCAGGACAATATTTGGAATAAATAATGCTTACATTTGTTGAGCAAGATCCCCCCCCCCCCCTATTTCTCTTCATAAAAGGAAGACTCGCCTGGTGATTTTGTAATTTTCTAAAGTGTTTTGTAGCGTTGGCTCTATTAGAAACAATTTGCTATTTGAGCTACTTGGCGTTTTCATGTATTTTTGAACTTCTCTTTACATTATTTTCTTATACTAAATTGGTATCCCCATTTTAAAATTCTGGCTCCACCACTACGTTGGACACCGTCATAGTTTTTTTCCCGAGAGCACCACCGGTTATAGTTGATTGCAATGATTCAAACGCCTTCGCCGCGTCACGCCTCAGCCGGCCTCACTTCCGACGCTACCACCGTGGGCAATCACGCTGGTGACCGGCAGCCGGCCGCGCCATCACTATCAAGTGGCTATTTGTTACTTAATGTGTAATTAGTACTCCTCTATTTCTATATATTTGTCTATAGCTTTGGACTTATCCGTTTCAATATATTTGTCTATTGAGAGAATCAAGAGTGTAGTTATTGTAAGTTTTTCTCTATCTATGATGAACTCAAAGGTCCTATTTTTAGTCCGATCTTTCGATAAGAAGATACGTTCGGTGGTAGTCGCTCAACTCTCACGAATACCACTTAATGAACTGTAGTTGTCCTGATCTTTCGATGAGAAGGATAAATTCCGATTGGGTGATGATTAACTCTCACGATCCAGGCTACGAACGCAGCACGTACGAACCAAGCAATCGCTGAACTAATCATCAAGTCGTTATCAACCGTGCTAAAGACCCGATTGACCTGATCACGAGGATCAATTCCTGCAAGCAATCGAAGAACAAGCAAGAACAAAGTAATAAGCAATCTGAATTGCAAATATATAATTGAGTTCAAAAGGTGGGATTCCGCAGAGGTTCTTTACGGTTGATCTTGTCGACACAAGCGATGAACAAGAGTTTTCACAATGGAGAAACTAAGCAAACGAAATCCAACGAACCCTAAGGGCGACATAGGTGCCGTTGCCCGCTTGACCGAGGCAACGAAGGACGCGCGACGGAGCGGACAAAGATGCGCTGTGGGATGGCAGCGCCGGACGAGACGACAGCACGATTGGATTTTTTTTCGGCAGGGAAGAAGAACAGAACTAGATGACTTGCAAAAGACTCTAAACTAGACCAATCTAAACAGGAAACCAACACAATGACTCGACGATGCAACGAAAATTCAACAACGCAAACTAAAAGAAACAAATCGCAATGGCTCAAAGGGCTCGGATAATGATAGAATTTTTTTTGTGGCCAATTTTCTGGACTCTAGGTATGAAAAATGAATCTACTACTAGAAAACTGGAAATTCTCACCGATCAACTGTAGCTCTGATACCACTTGATGAACCCGAAGGTCCTATTTTTGGCCCGATCTTTCGATGAGGAGATACGTTCGGTGGTAGTCGCTCAACTCTCACGATTCTGGCTACGAACACGTAAGGTCCGAAACCACGCAATCGCTGAACTGCTCGACAAGTCGTTATCAACCATGCACGAATACTCGGTTGACCTGATCACGAAGATCGATTCCTGCATACACCGAAGAAGCACGCAATAACAAGATAAATGAGCAATCTGAAATTGCACATATGAATGAAATACTTGATAAATTGGGATTCTGAAGCGGTATTATGGTTGGTCTAGTCGACACAAGGCAATACACAAAGTTGCATAGAAACTAACTTTTAACTAAACAAAATTCACCGAATTAGAGGGGAGGCGGTCACTACTTAAAGGAGGAAGAGGGAGGGGCGGTGGCACTGTTAACGTATGAATAGTATTGCATGAATAGTACCCCTAAACCCTAGGTGGCCATATGGGTCAGGGAGGTGGCCGGCCCAAATACCCTAAAGTGATGGCTGTCCGTTGGACCCAATAATTGATACATGGCCCTCGGCCCAATGAGAGGTGTCGCAGCACCAAATATAAGTGAAATAAATTCATCGTCGTCGACCCGTTTGAGTAGAGGTTGATGCAGCCGAGTAGCTCGGATGGAGGTGGAGTAGCGGTCATATCCGAAGGGTTGATGTCCTCATCAATCTACCCCTGCTTAAATGCTTTGAAAGAGATTAAGAGTGTGTTTGGTTCGATGAATCAGGGCATAAATGTATAGGATGGTTTTGAATATGCCTATGTCCCTCTATTTGGTTGAGTGAACCGAACCAGCTCGTCTTGGATGGGGTCATACAGATTACAAAAATATTCCCCAAATATACTGTACCGAATGGTTCCATAAAAACGGACGAACCACGCGGTACAGGGACGAACATGCCCCCTCTGTTACCCCCTCTCCCTCTATGTATGTCTCTGACCAGTGGGCTATGCCAATTAGTAGATAGTTAAAATAATTAATTTAGTTAAATACTCTTTTTGTAATTAAGGTAAATTTAATAATCATGCTAATATTTCAAAAATTAATTGTGTTAATACTCCTCGTGTATACAACTCATTCAACTTCATCTCTCAAAACAAACATCATCTTGAACCATCTGGCACCATCCCATTCATGCAACCAAACAAAATCTTGAATTATCTCATCCCATTAACCAAACACACAAGTTGTACTATACCATCTAGGATCATTTCATCCATCCTGTACTATCTCATCCCATTCACCCTAGCTCACTCAACCAAACACACCCTAACTCATAGTGGTATGTCATTTAGTAGGAGTATGTATGATCATTTCTCATTACGTATTTCTTAGATTTAATTCTTTCTTGATCTGTGCGTATGGTGAACCGTGGACAAATATATCGAAACGGGTGAGTAGCTATAAGAAACTGGTGCCGTAACGTTAGGAGCACGTCTTAATCGATGAGTAGGTAGCTTGCAAATCGCGAGATAGGTAGTGTTAACAACTCCTAATAGAGCAATTAATGCCTCTTACCTATTACTAACGGTAGTACTCTTGAGTTTAGAGTGTTATAAATTTAATGAACTCTAAACTATAGCTATCTAAAGAGTTTGTTTCTGAAATCCTTTTTCCTTGCAGGATTACCACCAGTGTATCTTTGGTTCCTTCCAAAAATACCCGAAAATAAAGTTTGACTTATCAAATACATTTTTCGTGGAGCGTGTACATCCAATATATTTTTGCTTAAAAGATAAAGCAATTTTCTTCATGGTTGAAAAATCTCCTCTAAAAGCTTCCAACAAATTATCAACATACTGGAAGCACCTAATCAATTCTTTTATAGAGGAACTAAAACTAGCTTATGGAATAATGGAACACTTACCTCATGCATTTTTCTAGGAACAGATAGCAGCATCTATCTGACCTATGTCATTTAAGCACCTACCTACTCATTTGATAACTTTGTCATGGTATTATAGGTCAAGAAAATCCTGCCTAGAAATTCAAAGATCGTCCAAGGTCAATTAACCAAACCAGTGGATGTGATGAACAAAGCCGGAAACAAAGACAGAGTACATCAAGTCGCTTTCATCTATTATCAACTCACCATGGATATAATGGCCAGTGGATCTGGGAAAATAGAAAAATTATTTGAGCTAGATCACTTGACACATATATGGCATGAATACTGCTCATGTATATTTTGTTTACACATAGAAAAGTACAAAATGGGGTTGACTAGGCAAAAATTAATGGGCATAACTAAATCTATATTCGTATAGCAGTAATCTCCCATAGTACATGTAATGAGTGGATATGTCTGAGTAAAAAAAGTACTAAATGGATATGACTTTCTAATCATGATCAGCTTCTCACTTCCATTTCAAGGCTTGGAAGAAATGCCATTAATTTGCATAGAGGTCCTTTTCGAAAGAAACGCGAAGAATCTCCTTGTCCGTCGTTGCTTGAAAAGATGAGTTCATTTTTTCTCCCTTTTGTGATAGGGAAGTTTAGTTGACTGACTGACTGTACAATGGACACAACGACCTTTTCGCTCGGTAGGAGGCCAATTTTTCGACAGGGGAATTGACGTAGAAAACGGCTTTGTTCCCTTTCACGCACTGATCTGACATGTTTGGGTTTGGGTTTGGGTGGTTGGTGGCAAGCTCGATTTTGATATTTCAATTTAACGATCTATTAAATTGAATAGTTGATTGTGTCATTGCGTTCGTAACATTTCGTCCTGACCTTGCGCTTTCTCACAGTGTAAGGAACTAGATATAGTTGGTTACTGAAAGCGTAGGGATTGTTACGCGATGCTTTTCATTCTGTGCACTGAGGCATAAGTAGTACATGGGATTGACAATGTACACGGTTTGAATCTGCTATACAAAGCAATCTACGGAGATATTAGCGGCAAGATTCGGCCAGGACCTGTGCTGGTGCATGCATCGATGCATTTCCATATACATTGTATGTATTGCGGCAAGGTCATTGGCAGAATCTGTGCTGTGAGATGACCGGCATGCATGCATTGATTAGCATCAATGCATTTCCATATACGTTGCATGTGTTGCCAAAAATCATATATTTCAACAGCCCCTGCAGTGTTAACCGGGAGCGGCGCGGATGTTGAGACTAGATCTGAAGTCGTTGAAGACAGCAGTTGGTAGCCCCTTCGTGAAGATATCAGCGTATTGAAGTGTCGTAGGGATGTGGAGAATACGAACATCACCAAGAGCCACACGCTCGCGAACGAAATGCAAGATGATCTCCACATGCTTTGTGCGTTGGTGTTGGACCGGATTAGTGGAGAGATAGACCGCACTTATGTTATCACAATAGACCACCGTGGCCTTCAGGAGAGGTCAGTGGAGCTCGGTAAGAAGCTGTCGAAGCTAGCAAGCCTCCGCAACGGCATTGGCGACACCACGGTATTCGCCTCTGCGCTAAAGCGGGAAACGGTGTGCTGCCATTTAGAAGACCAGGAGATGAGGTTGTCATCGATGAATACGCAGTAGCCGGATGTAGACTTCCGAGTGTCCGGGCACCCAGCCTAGTCAACGTTGGAGTAGACGACGAGGTCGTATGCCGAAGAACGAGACAACTGCAGCCTGAGGCTCATGGTACCTTTGATGTACCACAATATGCGCTTGATCAACAAGAAGTGCGGCTCCCGAGAGTCATGCATATGTAGACATACTTGTTGAACAACATGAGTGATATTCGGCTGCGAAAAAGTACTGGAGTGCACCGGCGAGGATCCTGTAGAGGGTCGGATTGGAGACCGGTTCACCTGCAGTTGCCGAAAGCTTGGACCGAACCTCGATGGGAGTGGCACAAGGATTGCACTATGACATGTTTGCTCGCTGTAGTATCTCAACGGTGTACTTCTCTTGGCACAGGAAGATGCCGTGGGTGGTGCAACGAGCAGAGATACCCAAGAAATAATGTAATGACCCGAGGTCGGTCATGGCAAATTCCTACCGTAGGGACGCAATAATGCACCAAAGCAAAGAGGTGCTGGAGGTCGTGAGAATAATGTCATCAACATACAATAGAAGATATGTCACATCATGTCTTCGTTTGTATATGAACAAGGAGGTATCGGACTTGGAACCAATTAATCCAATTGATAGAATGAAGGTTTGGAAGCGACTATTCCAAGCCCACGGACCTTGCTTGAGCCTATACAATGATTTATTGAGGCGGCACACATGTGTTGGATTGTCAGAGTCAATGAAACCAGGTGGCTGCTGGTAATAAACGGTTTCAGCAAGAGTACCGTGAAGGAAAGCATTTTTAACGTCCGGTTGATGGACAGGCCAGTCGCCGCTCAAAGCAAGAGAAAGAACGATGCGTATGGTGGCGGGTTTGACAACGGGACGGAAAAGGTTTCGTCATAGTCAAGGCCAAGCTGTTGTGAGAAATCAAGCAAGACCCATCGTGCTTTGTAATGAGCAAGAGAACCGTCGAAGTTGTATTTGTGGCGATAGATCCACTTGCTGGAAACAATGTTGGCATGAGGAGGGGGAGGGACCAGATGCTATGTGTGGTTTGCCATGAGGGCAGAGAACTCCTCCATCATAGCTGCCCGCCAGTTTGGATCGTTGTGAGCTCCTCGATAGGATTTGGGCAGTGGAGTAATTGAAGAAGCCGCCGCCTCCATGGTTGTGGTAACCTTTGCTCTTCCCTTTGCCCTTGGAGCGCTATGAGGGGGTGGAGCTCAACCCAAAGGCCGCGGCAGAGGTGGAAGAGCCGGTAGGCTTGGCGGCGAAGAGAATAGTAGAGGAGACCGGCTTGGATATCTTCATGTTGGTCTCCTCGAGGAGCAGAAGAGACCGAGCTTGGAGGAACGTGGGGAAAGGGGACTTCATCTTGATGATGGTGGCCATGTTGCGCAAGTTGTTGTTGAGTCCCCGCAAGAGTGTCAGCACGAGCATTTTGTCGAAGACTTTTTGATCGATGTCGGCCAGTGCATCGGCATATGACTTGAGGAGTTGCGAGTAGGCGAGAATCGGCATGTCACCTTGAGCGAGGTTACGGAAGTCTGCCTCCAGGAACAGAGCCCGCGCCGTCTTGTTGTCACAAAAAAGGCCCTCGATGCTTTTCCAGATGGTATACACCGAGGCGCCTTGAGTGAGGACGATGGCCCAGATCTCTTCTGAGATGGAGGCGTAGAAGAGGGAGACAACGGCATAGTCCGTAGACTCCCAGTTGGCATCGTTAGCAGGTTGGGCAGTGCCATCGATGTGTCTTTTGGCGCCGAACTTGCTGACAAGAACAAGAAAGAGTTCCCTCCATCTGGTGTAGTTGGGTGGGTCGAGAATGAGACTAAACGGGATGTGGTTTTTGACATTGATAACAGAGAGAGCAGAAGCTTGAGGAGCAGGGTTGTCACCCATGGTGGATGGTGGACGTACGAGCACAGGATGGCCGCATGGGAGGAAGAAGAAGAGGTCCTAGGTCAGAAAAGCTTCTGATACCATGAAAGCATATGTATTGTTACGCAATGCTTTTCATTCTATGCACTGAGGCATAAGTAGTACATGGGAATGACAATGTACACGGTTTGAATAAGCTATACAAAGCAATCTACAGAGAGATTAGCGGTAAGATTTTGGCAGGAACTATGCAGGCGAGATGAGTTGCATGCATGCATTGATTAGCATCAATGCATTTTCATATACATTGCATGTATTGCGGCAAAAACGTATATTTCAATAGTTACCATAGCTTTTTTAAATCTCTGATCTGTCATTGCAAAGTGACATCTTTCTTACATGCCACTATAGTTCTGAAACGTTACCTTTATTTGTCACTGTCGTTATCTCCGTTAGATTTTGCTTGTTAAAATTTTCCAAAATGTCCAAATTATCCTCGTATTTTTCCTCCTTCGTCCCCTTTGTTGTCCTTTCTTTTTTTCACCCATTCTTCGCCACTTGATCTCCTCCTTCCCTCCCCCTTTTGCCACAGCCGCACAAATCCAGTAGCTTCATGACGGACTAGATACAAAGCAACGACAATGAGGTGGCGATAGCAGCGTTATGGGAGGAGCAGGAGGAATCGGGTGACGGCGCCGCCGCCATGGGAGGAGGAGCAGGAGGAACTGAGGAGGTGATATCAGTGTTATGGGAGGAGCAGGAGGAACCGAGGGGAGATGTGTTGGAGATATGCCCTAGAGGCAATCATAGAGATGATTATATTTTGTTATGTTTATAATTTATTGGATAATATGTTATCTTGTTCTTAGAATAATATTGTTAATATTTATTATCAAGTATGTGACTTGATTGTGAAACTCTATATTTTTGTGATGATTATTCTTAAACGTTCCCTAGTCGGAAACATATGAGGACACATATGAATAGATTGGCATATATATTGGTTAATGATCATGTTTCACGGGTCATAGATATGGAGATATCAAACCAATAATATGGACATATGTTAGCGAACATGGATTGGAACGACCCACCATGAGACACTGCAAGAACGTTGTTTTCTTACATGTCATCAGTTGGTCTCATTTACAATGTGTATGCTACATCCTTAGACTTGAGGTCGTCGCACGTACTCGAGATGCGTAACGGCTCACTTAGGGGTTGCCAAATGCTACCCCGTAACTGTGTAGTTATAAAGGTAGCTTTCGGGTTCTATCATGATGCATGCAATGAGACATGGTCGATCAAGATAGGATTTGCCCCTCTATACAATTAGAGAGATATCTCTAGGCCTCTCGAGTGATTGGATTCCAGAAATGCATGGCCATGCTACTCGCGGTTAAAGAGCTAACCATAGTTGGGGAATTTGAGTCACGTGATCGAGAAAGAGTGGCCAAGCTAACCAACAAGGATGGCATGTACTCGCCGTGAGTTTGATTGATATTGTGAGGCAAAAGGAAATGCAATAAGTTTTGTTGAGGTTCGTCTGATATAATCTTTACGTATACTTGGGAGTCAGCATGTCTTGCTAGGGGCCGCTACCGACTAGTGGATGAGTAGGAGTACTCGAGCCATGTCCAAGTGTAAGTGAACCTATATTGTCGCATGTTTAAAGGGCTAGGATTTAATTTGGATGGTGATCCGAATTCTTATGGGCCACAAGTTTCTAATGGGCCTCAAAGTTCGAGACCCATCATGGATGGCTATATATAGAGGGGTGGTGGCATAGGGTTAAATGATTTTTAAAATTATCGAAACCCTAGCAACCACACCTTCCTCATCCAATACCACGCCACTAGCACTAACACTCCAGTGCATGGTGTTCCTGCTCCGTACACGTGGTTACTTCAACACTAGGATGATCCGTAACTCGTGACGGTCATAAGGAGCAGGAGGAGGAGACATGCAGCTAGTACGACTACCACCGCACTAATACGCTACATTGACTCTACTTCTGCTACAAGTCTGTGCGTCTAGTGGTAATCCGTGATCTATTACTAGCGGAGGTTTCTTGTTTACGTGGCAGATTTTTGAATTTGTGCTAGCGTAGCCTACCCGTGTTTTTAACAAGACAAGGCCGGTGGTGCGAGGTCGTGGGCGAGGTCGGCGCTGGCAAGTGCGGCGGAGAAAGCGAGCAGGTTGGAGCGATAGCGACACTATGGGAGGAGGAGCAAGGGCTAGCTACGCGAGATCATGGGTGAAGCCAACACTGGCAAGCGAAGCGGAGAAGGTGAGGTCGGCGAGGAGGCTAGGATGATGACGGCGCCATAGGAGGAACAAGAGGAACCGAGGTAAGCCGCGTGAGGTTGCGAGCGAAGACAGCGCCGTCGCGCTGTCGGTGGCCTCATGGAGCAGCGCGGTGTTGGCCTTGTGGAGCAGCCCAACGGCGGTGGCTGCCACTCTTTGTGTGTGCGCGTGTGTGCTTGTGCGACAGAGAAGAAGGAAGAAGAAGACGACAAAGGAAAAATGATATTTTTGCAGCTACTTCATGGCTTGATTGGTCAATGATAGCATAAAAGGGTATGATTTCAAGTTTACAGTGGCATGAAAGGAAGATGTCATATTTTCATCCATATTTTTTGTGCGAATTCAAATACGAACAGGAGAGAAATTGTTAATCAGATGAAAAAATCTATACCGTATTTGTATTCTATCGAATACGGTAGTCGAATAATACAGATAATTCGTATCTATTTTTCATCCCTACCTAGAAGCAATGCTTAAGAACCTGCACGATACTAGTACCGACATGGTTCCTTGAGGCAACAACAATATTAATATTATGGTCCATTTTCCATTTTTCATCCCTACATAGAAGCAATGCTTAAGAACCTTCACGATACTAGTACCGACATGGTTCCTTAAGGCAATGGCAATATTAATATTATGGTCCATTTTGCTTTCTAGAAATGAAGCAATCTCTTCTCGAAAACATTCGTATGTTACATTGTGTTACACTTCAGAAATTACTATACCAATATTTTGCTCTAGTGGATATAGTATATGATTTTCTTTTTAGACCAGTTGGGATTTGCAAAGATCGAAATTAAAGAGGGGCCATGTAGTTTTCTTGCTGAATAAAAATAGATATCTATACTCATTAGATAGCTCCAAAAGACTGAAAAAGCGAAAATTAACCTAAGTACAATGCCCAGGTGATCTTCTGACCAAAAAAGGAGGTGGGGGGAATCGGTAAGATAGACGAAAAAAGGTTTTAATACTACTTACCCTATTCTAACAAATGGCTTTGTGCAAAATAAAAGAACCTTGAACCTCTCTTTGTTTAGCCTTGCATCTATAATAATTGCATTGTGTATTGGCTCACGAGTACGGTTGTGTACTCATGCTCGCTATTTACATTCTTTTAGTCAATAGCACATAAAAGAAGACTCCAGGGACAATTATGAGTGTTGATCAAGATTGAAGATCAAGAAGACCAAGAACTAGGTCACGAGCCCACAGTCGATTGCCGGTGGGTGTATTGAGAGGGTTCCACGTGTTATACTCTGAATCTGCTTTCGCTGCTGATTTCTGAAAAGTATTTGGCCTGCCCGACTATTTAAGGTATATTTACGCTTTGTTTAATATTATGCAATAGTTTTACATTTTCGTGATATGTATTTGAACCAATAATGTAATTGTGTGTATTACCTTACTGATCCAGGGAATGGCATAAATTTACACAGTAGGTCCCAAGTTCCAAATTTGGGGTTTGACATGGCCATTATCACTTTAGGATCCTTATTGATTAACTTGCTAATTTTGAAGCTTTGCTTAAATTGTTACAATTCATTACATTCTCTTGAGCCTTCTAGCTTAACTTTGATATATATTGTTTAACATGATCTTGCTAGCACTTTTAGGCTTGATGTGTATTGAGTAATAGTAGAAATGCTAGATTGTTCTTTTAGGTAATCTCCAAAGTTTCTTGTATAATTTTTTTGAAAAATACAAAAATAAAGCCACCCCATTGCATTTCATGCATGCTCTTTCTTATGCTTCTTTCTCATTTTTGCATTTGTCATATCTAGATGAGAGGAAAACGTGATTCCTTGATGACTCCATTGTCAAAGGGAGAGAAGATATAGCAAAAATGATAAAAGGGGGAGCTATTTGGAGGAAAAAGGAGAAAATGAAATTTTTTTGAAAAATCATGATCATAGTGAGGGATCATGGTGAAGGGGAGCATCTAATTTATATTCTTATGATCTTATTACCATTTCTGAACTTGAATTGCAAGTTTTGGAACCTCACAATGATCAAAGGTCAAATTAAATAATTGTTCATTTAAATGGACCTTAAGTGAGATTTTTTACTCTTCTATGGAAATTGAAGTTTTCTTACTATTTTTGCCTTATCTCACTTGCCTATGCTAACCTGAAGCTAACTTGGTTATTTCTATTGCATTATCTTGCTTTTGGACTAAGTTGTGTCTTAGCGTGAAAACGTTGAGTGTATCCATTTTCAAACCTCAAACTTTCGTTTTTGGGAAATTGCTAATGTGTTCATAAAGGGAGAGATTGTGGATATCATGTGGATATGCTCATGATCTTAGAATAATGATACAATTGGCAATAGTGTTGAGGTTTGTCGAAACACTCGTTTTCGACGAAGTTTAGGAAAATCGGTATGACCGCAATTGGTGAACGGTACTACCGCAGCGCGGTAGGATCGGATTCTAGTTGGCGGTACTACCGCAGAGCGGTAGTACTGGATTTTAAATGGCAGTACGATTTTTCCAGAGAGCATGTTTTTGGGAGTTTCTTCTTCCCTAAGAAACGGTATGATCGCATCTCTTGAGCGGTACTTACATGGCGGTATGACTGATGGTATCCTATTTTGCTGTCCAGCTTGGCGGCGATGTTTGTAGGTTAGGTCAATTTCATGGGTTTCAGTGCATATATATTGCATGATGCTGTTTTGACTAACATAGATCAAGTTACGAAGAACTTGTTCCCGAAATCGATTTCTTGGTCTATTCTTGTGCAAGTAGCTTGGTGGTCAACTATGATCAACAGTGAGGAGGATCGGGACTTGGTTAGGAGAACGAAGATCCAGAACGATCGTGGATGCCGGGGTGAGATGGTTGGACTCAAGCATGGCGCAAAATAGACAAAGATGATTAAATACGAAGTTCGGTGCGACGGGTTGCATCAAGCGGCGCGGAGGTCAGTGCAAGTGCCATAGTGGTTTCGGTGGAAGTCGAATGGGAGAGACTTGCCGACATGAAGATAGCCGTTGATCAACCTACACGTGGCGAAGCATGAGATTGCTTCATGAAGATTGGACTCAGTTTTCGTAAAAGGATTGAGAAGGGATATTTTGGTAATTTCACCAAAATACTGCCTTGATGGCTTCTGGCTAAACTACGACGCAAGGAGAGACGGTTTGAGTCAAAAGAAAATGAAGACGACACTTTAAAATGCGTGTGTAAGTGAAACTCGTGTGTGGGGGGCCTTAACGGGTGCCCATTAGGGATGTCTTTCTAGAAGCTAGCCTCCACTATAAAAGGCGAGGGTGCTGGTTGTGCACCTCCCAACCCTTGTACCGAGAAACCCTAGTTTGTGTTTTAGGGATAGGAGAGGAAAGTGGAGAGGTTAGGGTTCTTTAGAGTTGGATTGATTGTGTGCTCAAGTGTTGAGCTTTTGTCCTCCATGATAGAGTGGCTGTAAATCAACATCAATCTCAAACCAATCCAAATAAGATTCCTCAAGATGAGTCTCTTCTTGTTCTTACTCTCTATTTGGTGATTTTAGGTTTTTAATGATCCTTTGGTTTTCCTTTGGTTTCTTGTGGTGATCTTGCTTGCTGTGACATGTGAGAGTACATCTAGCATTATTTTGATCATCTTTTACCCACGAGCAAGTTTTTGGAATCAAGTTTGATTTTGGCTCGGTTTTGGAGCAACCTTCACTCAGAAGGAAAAAGGTTGGAATTTTGACAATAATCTACACGATTTTTTATTGGAATAGGTTCTTAACATCTTAGATAAGGTATGTTTTAAGTTTCATAAAGTTTGAAGTTGTGGATCAAAAGTTGTACCAATTTTAGATCTTGATTTTGGGCTGATTTTCTGTTCACCAGGCTGTTTTACTGTTCATCCACAGTACCGCTACTGTTCATCAACACTACCGTTTTGTGGTGCTGTTGCATCGTTCATTGGTATTGTTCATAGTTACTATTTATCAGTGCGTTTTTTGCGTTTTTGGTTGTGTACTTCGGGGTATTGATTTAATTCAATATAAGACATCTGTTGTGCTTGTTTGTTAATATTCACAACTTTTATAGCTATTGAAGAGCAAATTTTGTTGAATCCGATCAAGGTAGCTTCTATTCACCGTCTCCCCTCCTTAGTCGCCGTTTCGGTTCAACCCATGTAGTTTTCTTGCTGAATAAAAATAATATCTGTACTCATTAGATAGCTCCAAAAGACTGAAAAAGGGAAAACTGAGGTCCATTCGGTAAGATAGACGAAAATTGAGGTCCATTCGGTCAGTCTGTACAGATTAATTCTACAAATCTACCCCTCTGTGTCTTCCATGTATATATAAATAACAAATTCAAGTTCGCAGGAACCATCTGATCATCGATCTACGTTGTTGTCGATCGTCGTCGGCGTCGTCGCCGGCAGGGCGTCGTTCCTTCCTCCCCACTCTCTGATTCTCTCTTCAGCCAGCATAGCCTGCAATGCAAAGTTCATACATTTCTTCAAACAAAGATCTCTTTCTTCAACTGTGATTGACAGTGATATATGTTGTTAAGCTTCAGTATTTATAGTACTGCACCTGTTTCTCCCACTTGGTTCTGAAGGAAATCCAGAGGAGTGTAGCAGTCTGCAGCAGCGTGCCAAGTGACATGCCCACCCAAATCCCCTGCAAAAATTAATCAAGAACATAATTATATATAGCTTTTGCAGAATATTCAAAGGTTAGAATTAGATTGCGCACTTCATTTACAAGTTGATTTGATTTGTTCTTACCAATGCACCAAGTTTCAGCTTGAAGCCAAAGAGTACTCCCAGCGGAATCCCAACCAAGTAGTAGCACCCTATGTTTATAAATGCCACAAGCGACTGCCACCCTGCTCCTATCGCCACACCTGCAAAATTTGATTCAACAATTGTTCAGATCTTCGCGTTAGAAATGCAAGTATATATCTTGAGCAATTGATCGTGAGATTATCGGCTTTGGTTATTAGTTGGCAGTAGTAGTACCTGAGAGCACAGGTTGGATGCTGTTGAGGAAGATGGTTCCTGCAAGAAGGTACCCAAGTTTTGCAGCCTCTCTCACCACCTCGTCGTTGTCGCTGAAGAACCGTGGCAGCTCGGTCCTCCAGATGAGGAACACGGCCATGAAGATGACCCCGATGAAGGCGGACGTCAAGACTGCCATGATCACCGAGAACTTGGCCGCCTTCGGCTGGTTCGCCCCCAGCTCGTTCGACACTCTCACGCTGCACGCTCAAGCAAGAGTAGAAGAGAAATTTTGCATTAGCACAAGTACCGATGCATCTAATCTTGTGTCAGTACTAGGACTCTGCTTGCGCTGATTTTCTGTTACCTCACTGCTGCATTGAAGCCAAGTGCAACCATCAGGGTCCAAAGCTGGTAATTGATGCTGTAAATTTTTACACGAGTTAATTAATTAATTACTAAACGAACATCTAGATATACGCATAATTAAGTTACAGGGTTGTCAGAGAAAAATTGCATACCAAACTGACATGACGTCAACTTGGAGATTAGCATTCTTTAGGAGACCCACAAGGATGAGCACTGCAGTGTAGTACCAGAGCTCCAAGCTGCAGATAATATTTTAAAAAATTAAGTATTCAAACGATATTACGATTTTAATTAATCTACCGATATTTGCTTTCAATCAAAAGCAGGTTTCCCTTTTCAAAAAAAAAAATCTACCGGCTGCTTGAATCGTAATCGTATTAGGTAGGTAACTACTATGTTGATAGGTAGACCAACCAGAGCATGACAGCGGAGGCGAGCGACAGCTTGACGAAGGCCGCGAGGTTCTTGAACGCGAGCATGGAGAACCCCCTCCACGCCTCCGGGAAGCAGCCGGAGACGAGGTACAAGAACTGCGCGACGATGATGAGCCACCACGACACGTTCCCGACGACGGCAGCGCCGATGAGGCCGTGCCCGAGCCGCGTCACGAAGATGTAGTTGAGCACGACGTGGATGGCGAGTCCGACGCCGGAGATGATGGTCATGGCCCAGACCTTGCTCTGCGCCTGGAAGAACTTC
Organism: Ampelocalamus luodianensis; assembly: GCA_036346255.1. Classification (NCBI taxonomy): domain Eukaryota; kingdom Viridiplantae; phylum Streptophyta; class Magnoliopsida; order Poales; family Poaceae; genus Ampelocalamus; species Ampelocalamus luodianensis. The sequence goes on from CM070621.1 coordinate 79,005,584, forward strand.
TGCAGCGGGAAGTTGGCGGCGTAGGCGAAGAGCTGCGGGATGACCCAGCGCGTGTACCGGCCGGCGACATCGGAGATGTCGCCCGGTTGGTGGAGCGCCCGGAGGATCGGCGCCGTGAAGACGTAGGTCGGCGCGAGCGCGAGCGCGGTGGCGCCGCAGACGATCCAGGAGCGCTGGATGTAGACGCCGAGCATGTCCACCTGACCGGCGCCCACGGCCTGCCCGCACAGCGTCTCCAGCGCGCTGCCCATGCCCAGCTGCACACGCATGCATAGCGTCAGCGCGTGTCACAACCTTACATGCATGCGCGGGAAAGCTCATACTTCAAACGACCGATTGATAAATTCTATTTTTTCGAAGAAAATTGCAAGTTTGTTTTGTTCCAAGAGTACTACTGCTGGTTGTCATAGTCATCCTTATGGCTTACCAACCGAGACATCGTGAGATCAAACAGCCAAACTAAAATATTGGCATTTAATACAACCAATCAGATCCTGCCACCTCATAGAAGCAAGGGCATCCTGCCATACCAAAATTTTGAGGACAACATTGCTCGCCCAGCGAACCGAGCTTTGCTCGGTTGGTGGCAACGCAGGTGTGCGGGCTGCAGATCAGCGTTCGAGTCCTTGGCTCATCTGGTGACTCGCATGAGTGCGTATGTGTGTGGGTGGGGGTAGGGGTTAGTTTGAGAACTGAGTTGGGACTCAGTTGGTACAGGGGAGCTTTGGTTCTCAACCAGCCACGGTGTGAGCGTTGGCTCCTGTTGGTCATCTCGCGAGTGAGGATGCTCTTCTTCTTTAAGGCTATTTGGACGGGGAAATCTCAGACCTCTAAAAAAAAAATTTGCTCTCCCAAGAACTACCTAGAAGCTCGCTTGCTTTATATCGACATTGCCAAAAATTTTGGGGGCACGCCAATATTTCGGCATTAATCCAAACGCTAGCTAAATCACTTTAACGTTACCAAAATTTGGTTTGGCATGTTGAGGCAACAATCCAAACAACCCCTAAATTCCTAAAAAAAAACCCATAAATAATCTATCTAACATGTAGTTAGTAGGACTCAAATTATGGCTTAGCCACAATACATAGATATCATAGCAGTTGTACCAGCCACGAGTTGGTTAGAATTGACAAAGGGTGAAGTTGGTTATTACAATTGTTATCTTCAAAGCTTAGCAAGATCACCTTTAGCCATAAAACACAAGTACATGTACATATACTGGTCATACTAGCTATCGGTAGGGGTGGATATGGAATCAATTACTTGTCTTGTCGAGTTTTTTTTAAAATTGTCATAGTTTGATTTAATATTATTTTATTTATAGTCGAGGAGTATTTTTAAAACCGAGCTAACGAATCGAGCCGAGTCAGAGTGAGATCCAATTTCATTCAAATTTGACTAATTTCAATGTTTAACTAATTAACAAGTATAATTAGAATAATTTGAACTGAGCGGGCTTTTTTTTTTCCACCCCGAGCTATCGGTTGGCGTCTACTAGTAACATGGCCTAGCTTAAAATATGGAGTATGTAGGATAACAACATCTACCCAACTAATTTACACGTTTGGTAATATTGTTGCCAGCTTCACTAGTGCAAGCGTATCTTAGCATGGCAACGGTGAAATGGTCAAACGTCTTGTATAATTAATCCCTCTCGCATGTGCAGACGAATGGCTTACAAGTCACTGTCACTGCTAGAAGTGGAGGGATGGGGAGATTGGCAGGAGCCATGGCCCCATGTAAACTGATCTTATTTGCGTGCACTATATATTTCATCTAAAAAATATATTCTAGCCATTCGATTTCGAGTGAAGTTCGTTTGTATTAATGCTAGCTATCCGGTCCCTCTCATCAGCTGCACAGGATGTTTGGGCCTCTCTAACCCTAAATTCCTGGCTATGTCCGTGTTATCTCGCTTTGAGTTCGATCGAATGGAGTTTAGATCGGTTCAAACCCTGGGCCAGGCCCGACCGGGCCGGGCTTCGGATCGGACCTAGAAAAGCTCAGCTTTATATGGATAGACCTTAATTAGCCGATCCTAGACCGGCTCGAAAAGTGAGTTTTTCAGTAAAATAATATTATTTTCAATTCTTTTGTGAATAAAAAATCATATGTAATTCATACCGAAAACTAAGGCCTGAACCAAAAAAAAAAACTGAACCAGGCTTAGGCCGGACCGTCATGAACAGGTCCAATGGAGTTGTCACCGGATGCATCTACTTTCTCGCTGTACCTAACGAAAACGACAACAGGAAATGGCTTCTTCGACGGAAGTTGGTGCGTGTGCTGACCTATCTAGATCATCACGATCATTGGTGTGATGAGCACACAGGACACATTCAGCTCTGTACAGCCACAGAAACATTTGTACGTGTGTGCAGAGAGAGAGAGAGGAGCTAAGGAAACATGTGTGCTTGCAGCTTCTACCAACTTCCGGAAAAGTGATCATCAACTAGCAGCAGTTAATAATTTGGTCAAAGTACGCAATCGTGCGTCCTTTCTAGTACAGCTCTAATTGATTGTACATGCACGCACTGCACGGTGCAATGTCGGGCATCACAGCTGCTAGCTAGCTAATTAACCGGTGTTAATTAGGTTTGCATGGCTTTCCGTCTGCCACTAGCTCTTGTTAGCTAGCAAGATCATGTATGCTTTTTCTCCTTTTGTGCATGTGATCCCTATTCACTTTCCTTACTCCAGGCTAGCCAGAAAGGATTGTGATCCCTCTCCGTTGAATAGCCTGGAAAGGATTGCAACGCTCTTTATTGAATGATTCAATGCAAATGATCTATGGTGTCTTGATATTAGGAGCGATCTTCATCGTCCGATTAAAAATCGGAGGTTAAGATCAATAGCTACGGTGCTCGATGCAGTAAATTGGCTTCTGTACTTTTTTTCCGCTGTTACTACAGTGTCATACTATAATGCTGCGGTTGAGCATTGTTAGCTCTCCAACGGTATACGGTGGATCTCTACAGTAATACAGTACAGAGGATCCGGATCCAGCTAGAAAACATAAACACATGCTTGCACTTTGTTAGAATCGATTTCTTAGCTCGATCGATCGATGCATGGTCCTTAGGGCCAAGCCAGCCAGCCAGCCAGCCAGAAACAGCTTCACTAGGGAAAAGAAACTTGCTGAAAGGCGATTACTACCGGTACTTCAAGTGTGGGATCCATGCACGCATGGACTAAGTGTACATATATGTACAAAATATTCGTGACACACACGTATCGACTAATGTTTCTTTGGTTGTACGCATATATTCGGATCCGGGAGTAGAAAAAGACTTCTTCTCTCTTTCTCTCTCTATATATATAGAGGAAAAATACTTTCCCAAAGTAGGAAAAAAGCTTTCTATATATATATATATATATATATGTGTGAAGAAGATTCGCGAGGATTAGTGCGCATTATTAACTAATGAAAATTGTTTCTTTAGCTGTACGCATATACTCCTAGTTCTGTCGGTTTGTTTCTGCTGGTGTCCTGCTGATATATCGTTATATTATCGAACCCTCCGAGAGAAGGAACAAATTAACGTGTGCCTGTGGGTGTTCCAAACGGAGCTGATGGAGATGGAGACGTGCAAACAACCCTTCATTTAGCGCGGCACGGCTCGCCTGCTGCTTAATTACTCCGTCCGTTCAGAAATATACGTGTTTTAGAAAGCGAGCAGTCAAAATTTCTTAAGTTTGACAACTAATATATAAAAAACTATTTGTATTGGCCATGTGAAAATAGTATTATTAGATTAGTCATGAATTTTTATAATATAATAATTTTATATTAGTTTATGAATATATTCATATAAAAATAACGATCAAAGTTGCAAATTAGAGACTATATCAATATCCAAACCATCGTATATTTTTGAACAGATAACCTACCTACCTAGCTGCCCTTCGTTAATTAACTATAGCTGATTCCAAATTTCTGCAACCTAAGCTAGCCCCTATTTTGAACGCATCTCTGCAGGAATTTCGTAAGAAACCCCACGTTTCGGTAATGTTCATGGAGGTTTCCTTCTTTCCACTAAAATTTCGACAGAATTCTAGCATTCCAAATATGGTTTAATCTGGTCGACTAAACCACAGTTTAAAGTATATCTATGTATATATTTATGCTGTAATTAGCTAGGTTATAAATTGAATTTAGTACAACAATGCATGTATACGCCTTCTTAATTATGTGCTCGATCCATATAACAGTTCAAGGTTAATTTTGAAGTGACTAGCCGGTGCATTAGTTCTTAACGCAAATGTGCATATATACCTAGTAAGCTGAAGCCATGTACATATCCATGCAGCTAAATGTCACGAGTGAACATATATTACTATGTTTGCTGGTACGATCGAGGAGAACCATTCATCTATATGTGAGGTACATATAGCTAGTGATGAGTTCGCAATTAAGTTGACGTGTACGTACCAGGACGCCATAGGCGAACCCCTCGATGACGTTCTCGACGACGGTGACGGCGGCGAGCTCGACCTCGCCGATGTGGCCGACGAAGCCGACGGTGACGAAGCCGATGGAGAACTGGAAGACGGCGGTGAGGATCGCCGGGAACGCGATGTGCCACAGCAGCTTCGACTCCTGCCAGCTCTTGCTCGCCAGCTTCCCCATCGGTAGGTCTATCGACGACGTCGACGACGACGACCTCTCGATCGATATATACACACACCCAATTAATCCAAACTGGCTGGCTGGCTACTTGTCTCTAATCTTGCAAATACTTATGAAGGAGTAATTAAGTAGCTGGACACCAGGTAATTACATATATGTGTTTGTGTGTGGCATGAACTCTTGAAGAGCTAGTTATTGCAAGCTAGCATGAGAGAGAAGCTAAAGCTAGACTGCTTTATTTATAGGCCTCTGATGTGAAGCTACTTGAGAGTAAAAGACTGGGCCTAGCAAGCAACAGATATATACACACACATGGGGTGTAGTACATGTACTAGGTCTAGTAGTTGCTGTTGCTGCATCGTGGTTGATCAGTTTACAAAGAAAACTGAGAACTATTGCAGCTAGCCTGGAGTCATATATGCTTCGGGAAAAAAAAGAGAGGAAAAAGATATAATTCTAGATTTATTGTAGGGGTTTAGTGAGTGAGTGAGTGAGTGATCGATCCGACGACCACGATGACGACGACGACGAGTTTGGTGAGAAGATAATTTGTGGCGGACACGTCGCGTGTGGTTTCGTGTGGCTCCGTTTCAAGTTTTCGATGTTGCTTGGACGGTTTAGTGCTGGGGGAGGTAACAGGTGAGTGGGTGAGGCGGGGCCACCGGCGGTGACAGATGCGACGAGATGTGGTTCCGGGGAGGCAGGTCGGTAGGTCAGTAGGTAGGTAGGAAGAGCATCTATAACTGTTCACATCATTTCTCAGTACGAGATTACCACATCAGTATTTAGGTGATATGGAGAAGAGAAGATGATATAGAGAAGAGATGAATAAACTAGTAAATTGTTAATACCAAGACAAAAAAAAACAACTAAATACTTTATTGAAGACTTATTTGTTACCTAAACACTCATTTTGTGGTTCCTACTGTCTCCAAACAAAATATCCACATATCACTTGTGCAGTCCGACTTCTTAGCTTCCCCCCGATGATATGATAAATAAGTCAAAATATATATGCCACAAAGTTGTACCTCATTGTTGATCATCAAGAATCATACACACTTATAGCAATTAAAGTCTTAGATACAAGTTTAAGAAACAATCTATTGAAAAGCTTATTTCTTTTTATTAGATTGAGTACCCTCTCTTCTCTTAATAACAAAGTAAAAACAAACTATTATAGATGCTCAAATGCCTCCCACCCTCGCCTGATCAGGGGAGGCCTGATCTGGCCTTCTGGATTTCCTCCGGGGTTTCCATCAATCATATATAGGCAAGTGGGTAGGAAGGAATGTGAATCAGTGCCGTGAAAAACAGTTTAATTATGGTTTAACAAACGGTTATATGTTCTTAATAAGATGTTTATTTATATCTCATATTGAATAAAATAATTTACTTGTCAAAATTATGGTAAATTATCACTACACAAAACATCAGTGGTCGTACTCTATATTTTATTATTTATACTTAATCTAAGCAGTGCACACGATATTTTTGTTTTCAAACAAGGTTACAACAGACTAGTTTGTTGTGTAAGAGCGACCAAGGAATAAGTTGTTTTAGTGGCTGAACAGAAAAGGCGACCAAATAATTGTGACGGAGTTAAAAAACACTCCGATTATACTATGGGAAGCTGTTAGCCCATGCTATATCGTTGCAATATATTTTTAACGGTATATGTCGAACTCGGGAGTAGAATGATCATGAATTTTCTGTATTTCTCACACTAGTTAAACAAAAATGATAGCAAGTCAATGTAACATATTTCATTCATGTTATCAGAGCTTTATTAAAAAAAGGCATGAGGCCAAAAAAAGTATAAACGGAAGCATAAAGTAGTAGCAGGCTCAGCCTATTCGTCCAAGTCCTCGCCACCAATGTAGTACTCCTTCTGTGATCAACAATTTTATTAAGCAAAATGAGTACGAAATGTACGCCATAAGTTACACCCAATAACATATTATAATGCATATAAGGATTTATCAAAGGAAGGCTTATAGGGTTGAATTTGCATAAAGCAATATTTTCTTTTTAAATATTTGTACTATGTTTTAAAACAGTTATTCTATAATTAAAGTTCATTTTTAAAAATTTTAAGTTTTATAGTAGGACAACCTCCATACAAAATCTGGTGAAGAATACCCTCTTATCACATGGCTAACCGCCCAATTTCCCAAGGATTAACCATCCTAAAACATCTGTGCAAAAATCATTTTTGAAACAAAACCAAGTCTAATCCACGAAAAGCTTTGTTCAGCATGTCCATGATCGTGGACACAGCTATTCGAATAGTTTTACACTCTGTAGAGGTTGTACAACTTTATGCACAAAAGATAATCAACTTTTCATGTCTATTTTCCACACTTTCATTGGCGTGCAACTAAGTGATTATCACAAGGCTATAACAATGCTCCATCTCAAAGCAGTTATGTCTACTAAGGTTTCACCTCCATTGGGCCACCAGCCAGCCGAAAGTCTCCCTCTTGCGCCAAGTGGGAATTTCTGTCTACCCAGTACCGGGACATCCAAATGGCACAACTAGCAGAGGGATGTTACAAATTATTAAGCCAGATATGTCTCATACTAGACTTGTGGTAGTACGGAGGGGCTTTACAAGCCTCAGCTCGCGAATCGGTCCTTAACTGACTTGGACGACTTTCGATAAACCTGGTCTCAATCATAGAAATGAGTTGCGATCGTGCATCAACTTGCACCAACCTAACACCCGTTTCGCCCAAGTCTAAGCCAGTTTTGATTTTAGTATTCATGTAAAATAATTTTACAGATTTCTATGGCAAAAGCAATGCCATAGTCTCATTTTAGAATCATAGTTGTTCATTTTTGCTAAAAATTTCCATAATTAACATTTTTGGTCTAAGCATGAATATGCGTAAATTTTTCAAAAGGTTCCTAGTTCATGTTATCGAATCAACTAGGCTTTCATCTAAGGTGACAAAGTATAATTAATTCAATGTTCAAATTTGGCCATACCAAGGAATCAGGAATAATTATAATTTTAAAACAAGGATTTAAATTAAAATGAATACAAATAAGCAATGCAATAATAATTTTAAACACAATTTAATTAATTTAAATTACTAAGATTCAAATATGATCAACATGTGTAACTTGCCTTGCTCAAGTCGTTGCTGATCAAACTCGGCGAAGAAATCTAGCTCTCCGGAGTTGTCGAAGTCTATACGTGAAAATAAGCTAAATTTAAATAAAATTCAAATAAAATTTAAATAAAATACAAATTTTATAATTTTAGTATATTTATCTAGATTATAATTTTATATGAATTGAGAAATTTGAATCACTAGAATCAGAGCTTGTGTGAAGGAGAACGAGTCCTCGGAAATTTGAATTCTAAAGACATTACCCTAAATTAATTTTCCAGAATTAATGAATTATTTTTCTAATGGAAAACCTAAATATTGCGTAAGCATGATGTCAGCAGCTGAATTCTATTTTTGACCAAATTATTTTTCTACGGGGAAAAGGATATGTATTTCTGACATGTAGGCCCTCGGTCCATAGACCGGGTTCACGAGAGCACACTGGTCCATAGTGGACCAGACGTGTGGAACAGTGACTAGCGCCACACAAGCAGGCGCATGGACACTGACGAGGATGGTGCAGCTGACGTGGCGCACACGTGGCTGCCACGTCACTCTAGTGGCGACGGCGCTCGGGACCAAATGGTCGCCGACGCTATGTGCCACAGCGACGGGTGTGGGTGTGCGCAAAAGAGAGGGGGGAGTGTCGGGAACTTGGTGCACACCAATGCGGTGGCGCAACACAAAGAAATGGCCAGCGACGAGGAAGAAAGGCGGAAGTGAGGTTCGGGCTTCGGTGGTGACGGCACTCCGGTGATCTTCTAGCGACGGGAGTGTTTGCACCGGATAAAACGTGTGATGGCAAAGCTCTCGGTGTAGACGATGAAGACCAAGCTTCAACAACGGCGACGAAATCAATGGTGGCGCACTTCAGGGATGGCAGCGAAGAACTTCAAATTCCAAATGATGAGAGAGAGTGTGTGTGAGAGAGGGGCTAGGGCTACGATAAGGACACAAGGGGGAGATTGCGAAAGGATGCTCCCTTTTATAGGGCAAGGGGATGGCGAGAGGGGAGAGCGTGCATGGGCTTTATCTCGCCGGCGACGGAAGTGGGTTTTAACACAAGAAGAAACCGCCTGAGTGAATGTTGTGAGTGGAGGGAGATCGTGGGTGTTAATGCGCACGATCGTGAGCGAAAACAGGCACAATTACGGGCTCAACAGCCAAGAATGGCGGCAGCGCAGGCGTGGCGAAGGGAGAAAGAAGGAGATGATAGGTGGGGTCGGGCGCAAGTGAGAGAGAGAGGGGAAGGAGGAGGTGGGTGGGTTGGCGGGAGTGGGCTGTTGGAGAAGTGGGCTTGGCCTAGAAAAAGGAAGTAATGGGTCGAAGGAGAGAGATTTGGCCCGAGAGATAATTTTCAAATTTTTAATTCCTTTTGAATTACAAAAATTACAAGAATTCAAATAGATTTTTAGAAAATAGCAAATATAGTTCAAAAATTCTGGAAAAAATTCACAAAATTCCCTGAGTTATTTTGAACTTAAATAAAATATTTCTAACTCAAAATTGGTATTTGCATTTGCAAATAATTTATTTTAGCTTCAAAATAAATAGGAAAAACCTTTTTTAAATCCAGAAAATTCAAGAAAATTAATTAAATTTTCTTTTTAACATAAATAAAATGTTGGGATGTTATAGTATACCAGTTTCATGAATTTTTAGTTGCTTAAAAGTTCCAAATTTTGAGTTTCAAGTTTCGGTTAGGTTTCAATGTGTTTCAGATTTCTGAAAGTTTCCAGAAGATTCCAAGAAAGTTTCAGGCTCAAGTTTCAATATGTTTCAAGAAGTTTTAGATTTTGGAACTCAAGTTTCAGCAAGTTTCAACATGTTTCGAAAAGTTTCAAACGGGTTTCCATAAGGTTTCAGTGTGTTTCAACAAATTTCGATCGGTTTCAAATAATAAAATACAACTTTAGTTTAGTTTCAAACTTGAAACTTGATTAAAAATGAGTTTCGAAAGAATTTCAACTGAGTTTCAAAAAGACAAACTTCAAAGTTTCAACTAGTTTCACTAGAAAATCGTAAGTTTCATTCAAGTTATAAAAGGGAACATCAAAACAAATTTCAAGCAAGTTTTCAATACTTGCCTTCGTCGATGGCTTGCTCGCTACCGTGCTTCCTCGCACGATTGTGCCATCGTCGGGCCTTGGGTTCGCATGCAGTTGTGCCCTACATGGCGTACGTGTGTAGCTATGCGGACCACTAAGCCACCGCTGTCCTCCACCTCGCCGCGAGCCGCGCGTCCGCCGGCTGTGAGTAGCACCGCCTCCTCTGCCTTGTCGTGAACTGTACCGCTGCTGTCCTCCGTCGGCCGCAAGCTGCACCACTACCAGATCTGGCTGTCCGACATCGTGCTGCCGCCGAATCCAACCATCCCGAGCCGCTCCACTGGCCGCCAGAGCCACTAGTGTTGGGAAATTCATCGGAGATGGGGGAGAGAGAAAGAGAGCACGAGAAAGAAGGAGGTGTGTAGTTGCGTGAGGTTGCAACGTCCCGTGTTACAAGTAAGAGATGTGGATTGAGTGGACCACGAAAATAGACGTGGATGCGTCAGATGTCGTCCAATACTTTAGATCAGGTGGTCTCATCGCTAACGCTTGGAACGCCATAGCTTTTCTCTGGTTTTTTCTCTTATACTATTTGTTGCCCTTTGCCCGGTGTCACCGGCTAATCGGCCCACGAGGAAACGCTAACTTTACGAGACGATATCAACACGTGTGTTGTAAAATCCATCTGTTGCGCTGTCTCCAGAATGTCCATTGGCACTGAATCGTTGGCAATGCAGCCAGTCTGCTCCTAACTGAACTGTGAATGCTGTCGATGTCTTTTCTGTTATAGCACCACCAAGCTCCTAGCCTGTTGCACACGTCCAGCCAGGCCGGTTCGTTGGGTAGAATCCACAGCAGGACAGGCGGCCATATCCGGGTGGAGAACGGCCAATGCAAGAAGAAGACTGCACCCGTTTCAAAGTTGACATTTGCATAAGCTGCTGCACCTGTCCTGGCAGAGCATCTCTGGGTCTAGACTCCTTTTGAGGAAGAAAAGCAGAGCATCAAGCCTACTTTTTTCATTCAGACAGGGAGCACCCACAAGAAGACGACGTGTGCTGACTTGAGTGGCACTGAAAATGTTCTGGCATTGGATCCCATCTACCAAATTATTGGGGTGAAAAAAATGCTAGCTTTTTATGAGAAGATCATATATATTGTACATGCCAATGCAAGGCACATGCGATATTGTCACCGTGGGGGAGTTCTACGGTTTGGTCGAACAGCTTGTCCATGTATAAAGTGGACTTTTAACTATTATCTATTTATCTCTCTTTCTTTTCCAGAACAAAAAAAATATATCTACTTATACAAGTTGATCTGCACTAGTAGCACTTTGTTAGTTAAGATAGGCTTTACTCCTTACTCGCTTTATATTTGACTATAATATACTATCACTTTACCTAACCATATTACGACAACATGGATTAGCTTCTCAATTTAGTCTTCGTCTACTTCTAGCTCAGGTACACTGTGCGTGTGGAAGAAAACGCTCGATCCAATCTTCCATAGAGATTGAAGTCGACTAGGTCCCAACAATGTGAACGATCCTGTGATCATTGATCCACGAAGATTCTTTTCTCTGTAACCTAATTCGTTTGTACTCTACTCGCAGCCACCTGGAACTAATACTTACGCACGAGTGACTAATTGAAGTCGTCAGGTTTCACCAAAAAAGAAAGAAAGAAAGAAAGAAAGAAGAAAATAAATGGATACATTCACGGTCAGAGGATCAGGAGATAAATAAAAATTATGGTTCAAGATGTCTCTTTGTTTGTTTTCTCCTTTAATTTCTCCTTTCCAATTTGTTTATCGATTTGGTTACGATCGAGGAGTTAGAACTTGTCTCTGCTGTGTGATGCGAAGAATCTGTTGTTCCGTCGTGGACAAATTAGACCTGTTCAGCTACTCGCGGATGAGCAGCAGCTGGCTCAACTCCCATGGCCAGAGCGATACATCCATGAGCTAAACTACCAAACAAATTGTCATGCACTAGTGTTAATTTGTAATTAAGCATGCATGCACGAACAAAATGGTACGCCAAGTAGCCAATAAGTAACATCCAGAGCCAAAACAGCAGCATATGTGCACACATATATATTATATATATGGATATGATTTGACCAAGCTAGCTATGTTTAATGCTGTCGTGTATAGACAGGGGATGGCACATTTAGAGAGCTGGAAGTGCTGTCGTATGTGTCAATACGGACTACTCCCCCGTTTTGTTTGGTTATATTTGTCCATAGCTTATCATGCGTATAGATAAAAAAAAAACACCAAGTCTAAAAAATATTTAATGAGAAATGATCGTGCATACCTCTATTAAATAGCATACTACAACTAATTAACCTCTTCTAAAGCATTTAAGTAAGGGTAGAGAGTAGAAAAATTACAATAACTACAATCTAGATTGTTTCAATAGACAAATATATTGAAATATAAACAAATATAATGAAACTTAGGGAGTAGCGTTTAAGCCTGCTACTTGCTACTCAGCTGCTGGCTAGCCAGGGAGGATTAAATGTACAGCGCAAATTGACATGCATCAATGGACTTTCTCTACTGTCAAAATTAACTGCATGTGCCTCGATCTCTTCTCTAAGAGGTAGAAGAAAATAAACTGTCACTCCGTCACTAGCCAGAACGCATACACTAGGAGATTGGTCCATCATATAGGTCTGGCCATGGAGGAGGGTTGTGATTTGGGAACTTGATTACACTACTCCATGTAGGAAAAGAATTTGGAGACGAGCTGAGCGCTTACCTCCTGCTGATGAATGAGCTGCCGTGCCGTGCGGCTTGTGTGGTCGAACCGTGACCATTAGGAACGGACACTAGTTGGAGGGCCGGAGGAGTATTCTACCTGGCCGGACGGCTAAACTAGCGCCCAAGCCTGCTACTCTGCATTCTCCAGCTTAAACTCACTGTCAATGAGCGTGTTGTTGGTCTCGATGTCACGGTGGAGGATCGGTGGCAGGCAGGGGCGTAACTGGCCGTGGGCTAAGCCTCCGGCCGGCCTAGCTATTTTTGATCTAAAGTTGATTTTTTCTATTTATTTTTTTAATTGTACATGACATTTCAACTCTAGACCTCGCTCCGTCTCTGGTAGGACCAGACGTAGTGAAGGTCACATCTTCAAGCAGCTCTAACTTACACGACCCTTCGAGCTTCATCCCCGCTTCCGAGTTGATGCCACCGCTGTTTATCTTCCTGACAAATGCCCTTCCGATCTGTGGCTGAGCTCGAAGAAAAACACAGAGGGGACCAATTTAACATTATACACTTAGACGACTAATCATGTACTTAGACGACTAACCATGTACTTCTTTATCAATTTTTCTAGAGGGAGGGGGCCAATGGCCCCCTTTGATCCTATAAAAGCTCCCGCTCGTGCTTCCTGACAAGCACATAGTACTAGTATTACTGTGATCAGTACCAGACCACGACCACTGTTATCCGTTATGATGGCATTCTGAATGACAGTTTTCGTCTTCCTGGTGTGAATCTTGCCAATGCACACATAACACATTACCACCATCGATATGAAGCCCATCATTTCCGGCAAGGTAGGTTGTGAGGAGCTGTCTAAAGATTAAAGAAAGGTAGCCATCAATTTTGCCTCTATCCATTCTTAGAGTTTCCATAGGGAAAGTATCACTTCCTGCCAGCTTTGACATCACACATTTTATCCACCAATGATCATTGTCAGATTATACAAATTTCTAATCATAAACTGCCAGATTGACCAAATTTACCACATAACTTCATTGCCTCTAGAAGTGAGTGGTAGCCATGATCTGTAGACTCATTACAACTATATCATGCACCATGCCCCGAATTGGGCTTATTGGTAACATCTCTCAATTAATATCCTTGACATATATTTACCATATTGGGATTACAAATCAAAATTCGTGAAAAAGGAAATTTTTTATTTGATTATTTGGGAGATAGATTTAGTCAGCAAGACCCTTCTAGGTCTTCAGACAACCGAAGCAGCCCAACCCAAATTTCGAGGACGATTTTTTTTAAAGGGGGGAGAGGGTGTGTTGGACTGAAAAGGCGACTAGAGGGGTGAATAGAAGCTCAATCAATTTTTGCTTCAATAAGAGATTCAAACATGATATTGACTTCCATAGCTATAGAAACTACAAAGATCAATATATATAAGCACAACGGAAGACTTGTACTAAATCTCCTTCAATCCCCCAAAAGAAATGATCAAAAACACAAAAATCAGTCTAATGAACAGTACCAGCGGTCAGACCGGTGAACAACAGGCGGTCAGACCGGTGAACACTAAAATCAGACAGATAAATAGTAAACAGCCTGAAAAACGAAAATAAAAATTGATGTAACTTTCGATTCATAACTCCAAACTTCACAAAACTTGGAACACACCTTCCTAAGGATATCAGAAACCTATTCCATGCGACGATCATGAAGATCCTTGCCAAAGTTCCTATCTTTTTCAGTTTGAACGGAGTGTGCTCCAAAACCGAGCAAAAATCGAAATATGATCTAGAGACTTGCTCGTGGGTGATTGATGATCAAGATGACCCTAGATGGGTTTCCACATGTTGCAACAAGTTAGATCACAGCAAGAAACCAACAAAAAACTGCGGATCAAAGAAAGACTCAAAATCACCAAATAGAGAGAAAGAAAACAAATGAACTCATCTTTGAGAGAATTTTCTTTGGATTGATTTGATATGGTATTGGTTTACAGCCACTCCATCAATGGAGGATAAAGACTCAATACATGAGCATGAAATCAAATCCAACTCTCTAGAACCCTAACCTCCACTAATCCTCTCCCTAAGCAAACTAGGGTTTCAAACACATGAAAGGGTTGAGGGGGTGCAGCCACCTCCCTCCTCTATTTATAGTGGAGGCTTAGACCTTCTAGAAGAGCTTCCCTAATGGGCTCCCGTTAAGGCCCAACAAAAACGGGTCACACACGCACGCATTTTAAAGCGTCGTCATCATCTCCTCTTGACCTAATCCGCTTCTCCACGCATCGTCTTGCGCCGCGGGTTGGCAAAAGGTAACCAAGGCGGTATTTGGTAAGATTATCAAAATACCCCTTCTCGGCCCTTCTTCAAAGACCAAGTCCAATCTTCACGGCGATCGCATGCTCGCCACGTGTAGGTTGATCCGGTGCTCTCATCATGTCGGCAAGTCTCTCCCATCCGCTCCCACCGAAACCACCATGGCACTTGCACCGACCGCGCCGCTGATCCAACCCGTCGCACCGAACTGCCCGTTTGGTCACCTTTGTCCATCTTGCACCATGCTTGGGTCCATTGACCTCACCCGGCATCGTCGATCGTTCTGAACCTCAGCTTTCCAAGCCTAGTCCCGATCATCCTCGTCGTTGACCGTCGTTGACCACCAAGCAACCTGCACAACAATAGACAAAGAGATTGATTCCAGGAACAAGTTCTTCACAACTTGACCCACGTTAGTCAAAACATGCATCATGCAACACATATGCACTGAACCCATGAGATTGACCTAACAACCAACACATCGCGCCAAGAAGGCCAAGCAACTTAAGTCAAAACCGATCGATCGCCAAGATGGCGGTCGGACCGCCGATCGGCGTCGACCGCCAACCATTGGCGGTCGACCGCCGATCCTACGCCGGCAAAACCGGTCGGACGCAGAGGTGGCGGTCGGCGCCACAAGGCGGTCGACCGCTCAAGCTCGACAAAGAATCGAACTTTGCCAAAACGCGTGTTTCGCAAACCTTCAACGTCATTGCCAATTGTCACATCATCCTAAGATCATGAGCATATCCCCATGATATGCACAATCTCCTCCTTGATAAACACATTGGCAATCTCCAACAAAAGCAAATTTTGAGGTTTGAAAAGTAAAAACTCGAGGAAAAATCACAACATACAGCGCTTAGGAACGCTAGGTTGTCTCTCTCTGGCGACTCTGGCGACTCTACAGTAGATCTCGAAACCAAACCCCCCGTCGGTGCCACTCCGGCACCGGCGGCCACCCTCCACCTTCGATCCCCTTCCGCAGCACGTGCATCTTCCTTGTCCCCGCCTTTCCCCAGATCCTCGCGCCCCCTTTCGGCATTGGTGACCACTACCGTCGGCAAGTCGGAGCTCGTTCCACCCGACCCTTTCAACCTCGCCTTTCCCCACATCCTCGCGCCCCGTTCCGGCGTTGGCGACCACTACCGTCGGCAAGTCGGAGCTCGTTCCACCCGACCCTTTCAACCTCCCCCCTACCTCGCCTCGCACCCACCACTTCCCCTTCACTCCGCAGCACCCTTCCATCCGTCCCCATGGCCTCGGTACCCGACACTTTGCTGGTTTCCCCCATTCGAGGCATCGATCTACTTGACTACGGGTCCTCTGAGGAGGACTGCTCGGAATAGGGGGCCAGCTACGCCGGCAGCCTGAGCTGGCAAGCAGCGGAAAATCATCTTCAACAGGTACCCCGCTTGGTTCTAACCAGCCACTACCTTGCCCAGCTTTGGCTTTGAATGCTAGCTGCAGAGAAAAAGGAGCCTCGTTGTTTACCGATAGCACCTGCACGCCACCTGCGGAGCATCCCTCTCCTTTGTGCTTGCCGGGAGATCTAACCAAAATTTGCTTGCTGTCTCATCGTCCTGGCAAAGCCTCAGTCAAGATAAATGCCCCAGCAGCAATCACAGAGGTGGGTGAATGCAGTAAAGGCGCTCGGGAAATTGGGCGAACGGAAGCGCATCCTCCTTCAATGTTCGCTCTCAAAGAAACCGACCGACCCTCTGTGCAGGTGCAAAAGCGGTGGCCGCTTCCAATCGGAGAACTCAGCCTCATTCGAGTAGTTGGATACTGCTTAATGGCAATCAAGATGGTAGTGGAGAGGAAACCTTCAATGGACAGGGTTGGCATCGGGTGAAGCCGCGATACTGGTGGAGAACTAACCCCCAGACCAAAGACCGACGCTTACCTGCCAGCCTTAAAGACAATACCAACAAGGGGCAGCGACAATTCGGCTATAATCAGTTCCCTTCTCGCCATTGCTTCAGGTGCCTGGCTAGTAACCACAAGATAGCTCAGTGCAAGTTTCCTGTCCGCTGCCTCAGATGTAGAGCTAGTGGACATCGTGCACGCAACTATCCTCAGAAAGCAGACAACATTCTTCTGCGAACACAGCCACATCATCCACCTCACTGTATTTTTCCCCCAAAGCACCAAGCAACAAGATCTTCCAGTGGGTCTCAGCACCACAGTATGGAGGACTACCCTGCAGGACAAGCGATCAACAGGCCGGCCGAAGGCTTCTGCGCCCACACCATCACTCGGGAAATGGAGGCGGAACTACTACGCCTTCGTGACATGGCAGTCCTTGTCAAGGTGACGGGGCACCGGCGCAACCCACCGCCAAACCTGGTGGCAAGGGCCATCCAAGTGCGGCTCCGCATCTCGTTGAAAGACTTTCATGTCTCCTGCTGCCTCCCTGAAGATTTCCTCATCGAGTTTGCTTCGCGTCGTCAGCGCGATGCTGCACTGGAGGAGGGAGGATGCTCAATCGACGGCTTCTAGTTTGATTTCCAGGCATGGGACTATGCGGCTGCCTCCCATCGCAACATATGGAGGTATCGTGCACTTCTCTGCTTGGAGGGCGTTTCACTCTTTGCGCAGCGGCCTTCAGTCGCAGAGCGCGTCGCAGGGGGGAATTGCTAGTTCGACCAAGTGGATGAGCTCTCCAGGGAGAGGGAGCGGAATGCTTCCATTTGGGCAGTTTGGGTGTGGGTGCGTGATCCAGATGCCATCCCGAAGACCACCCACCTCACCCTCCTTGATCCTCCGATGGCGCCAATTCTGGAAGGCCAGTCCTCTCAAAGGGCTCCTCCTCAGCTCGGCACTCTAAAGGAAGGCCGGCGCTACCAGGTGCTCGTACATCTCAGCATTCTTGAAGACTACTCACCACATGTCTACCGCACTCCTAGCGGTGGCCGGAGTGATTCACCGCCCGACCCTGAGGAGGAATATCCCAAGAAGGAGCACTTCTTCTGGACGGCAGGTGCTCCTGATGGCGTAGAGCGGCGACCAAGAAGATTACCGGCCGATGCTCACTCGCGGTTGGGCCCAAGACATGAAGATAGGGATGAAGACCACGACGACAGGGCGGGCGTGCTCGATCCTACTTCGAGCAGCGTGATCGGGCACTCAGCAGGCCTGCGATCCAGGGGGGATCTTCCCGCCATGGCATTCGGGGACAGCCCAGGTCACGCTCCCCTTATGGTCGCTATCGTCGCTGTGCTAGCCTCGAGGCAGGTAGCGACCTTTGTGGGCTCGGCGCGCGGTGGCCTCGTGGCGTAGCCGTGCGGTCGCCACCACATAGGTACTACCTCCGCCCCAAGAACAAGGTCGCCGCTATCATGCACAACGCCTTGGAATCGTGGAAGCTGCAGCGGGACCGGAGGATCATGATGGGTCGGCACCTTCGGTGGCCGCTGGTGCCGACGGAAGACGAGGTAAGGGTACTGCTAGAGTTACAACAACTCGGTGGGAAGACCTATGCTTATCGAAGCCGTCTTGGCTTTGAGCCTTGTTGGGAGGGATTGTAGGGTGGAGCCGCCTCCAAAGGACCCTCAGCAACCCGCGGAGCAAAAACAACAACAGCTGCAGCTTGAAGGGGTACAACAGGAGCAGCTGTATCAGGGTGACGCTGAGACTGAGGAGGTCACTGTGGCTGTGTCTCAGCTCCCGCTGCAAGTCCTCGCTAGGTCACGCTCTCCTTCAGTTCTAGGAACCCCAGCGATCACCGCGGCTGTCACTGCTCAGCCTACTCCAATTCGTCGCAGCGGCCGCCTGGCAGAAAAGAAGAAGGCCAACCCTACAGAAGTGAGCGGGGCACAGCGAGCCTCTCTACTCCTGCAACAAAAGTTTGCCAATGACGCAAGGAAGAGCCGGGCAGCCGGAACAACCAAGGAGAAACTCCATGCTCTCTTCAGCACCCCTTGGACGCACAGACCATACAAGCAATCAGGGCTCTAGCTGGGATTGATGGGAAGGCGCAGGTGGATCTCCTCGCTACAGGGCTTGTTGCCGGATGATCTTGCGGCCTTTGGTCCGAGAAGCGGCGGCACGAAGGTCACGACCGAAGCTCTAAGTAGTAGTAGAGGCTTTTGCAGGGTACTGTCTCCATGTTGTATGCACTCGAGGAAGCTCTTTGGGGCATAGATGAGCCCATCTTTAGTTCACTGCACCTTAAAACTGTTTGCACGGTGCTGTTAGTCTGTGTTTGCCTACAGTGTATGTATGGCAAGGGTGAAACGTACTTTTGCAGGGGCACTAGGTGCTTTGTATGGGGAAAGCATGGAGATTTATATATATGCGGATTGCCTCAGATGTCTTGTGTCCTCCTTACATACAATGATACCTTATAAAATCTTGAACTGGAATGTGAGGGGCTTGAATGCTCCAGCAAGGAGGCAGGTAGTTCGTCAACTGGTTGCGAACACGGCATGTTCCATTCTTTGCCTGCAGGAAACTAAACTTCAAACGATCACAACCAGCCTTGCAACTGAAATTGCAGGAGGAAGGCTTCAAGGCATGTTATACAAGCCAGCCGATGAAACCAGAGGGGGTATATTAGTCAGTTGGGACCAAAAGCTAATGCAAATGGATAGCTCGGTCATCTTAAACAAATCCATAACAATGAGAGTAAACCCCCTTGACGGAGCTTCTCCTTGGTTTCTAACAGTTGTCTATGGCCCGCATGATGATCAACATAAGCAAGCCTTCATGGAAGAGATCAAGCATATTCATGAAGGAATGGACGGGCCATGGCTCATTTTGGGGGATTTCAACCTTATTTATAGAGCTTCAGACAAAAATAATCTCAACTTGAATCGAAGTCTGATGGGACGATTTAGAGCGGCTCTTAATCACTGCGAGTTGAAGGAGATCCGTCTCTAGGATAGGCGCTTCACCTGGTCCAATGGACAGCTTAACCCTACTTTGGAAGGGATTGATAAAGTCTTTTGTAATATGCTGTGGGAGCTCGCATACTCAGACTATCAACTACGTTCGCTTTCATCCTCAATTTCGACCACGCCCTTTGTAACTCTTTGGGGAAGAACAAGTTAAACCACCTAGACGTTTGATTTTGAAAACTACGGCCACTAATGATGGTTATAATGAGGTGGTACAGAGGCTTGGGCTCAACCGGTCCATGATGTTGACCCAACCAAATCATTGCTGGACAAGCTGCAAAACACAATCAGGGCACTTAAGGCCTGGAGCAGCTCGCAAATTGGGGATTACAAGTTGCAGTTGCATTTGGCGCTTGAGGTGGTTCTCTGCCTTGATAAAGCGCAAGAGCATCGCGGACTATCCCAAGCAGAACATGACCTTCGAGTAGCGCTCAAATTAAGAATTCTGGGATTGGCAGCCATCCAAAGGATGAAATGGAAGCAACGCTCACGTCTAACTTGGTTGCGGTTAGGAGATGCGAACACCAAATTCTTCCACTCTAAAGCCAACTCAAGAAGAAGGAGGAAACTCATTCATACCCTGAAGCATCAGGGGAGTACTTTTACAAGTCATTCAGAAAAAGAGAATGCACTACACATGCGCTACAAAGAACTGCTTGGGGCTACTAAACCGGCAGCCCAGACCTTCCGATGGGACTTGCTGGGGCTTAAGATGCTGCCGGTCAGCGCCTCAGTAGACCTTGAGCGACCTTTTACAGAACAGGAAATTAAGGCGGCCATCGATGAGCTTTCGGCAGACAAAGCCCCGGGTCCGGATGGGTTCACTGGGAGTTTTTTCAAAGCAAGTTGGGAAATCATAAAAGAGTCTATTGTTTCGGTTTTCCAGAAAATTCATGCCATGAACAGCTCTCACTTCCCAAAAATTAATAAGGCCACCATAATACTTCTCCCAAAAAAGGATCGAGCAATCGAAATCTCTGATTTCAGGCCAATCAGCTTGATCCATAGCATTGTCAAGATCCTTTCTAAGCTACTCTCTCTTAGGCTTTCCAAATACATGGATGCTTTGATTTGGGAAAGCCAGAGTGCGTTTGTTAAAAAGCGGACCATACAAGACAATTTCCTCTACGTGCAAAACATCGCCAGAAGTTATCACCGTTCCAAGGTTCCAATGTTACTATTCAAATTGGACATCGCCAAAGCGTTTGACTCCATTGCATGGCCATATATCCTAGACATGTTGCAACATAGAGGCTTTGGAGTCCGCTGGAGGGCTTGGATTGCAATGATACTTAGTACATCAACCTCCAGGATTGTACTGAATGGCATGCTGGGACCACACATAAGGCATCAGTGTGGGGTGCGGCAGGGAGATTGCCTCTCCCCCTTCATTTTCATCTTGGCCATGGATGCTCTACACTGTATTCTCGACTTGGCAGACCAGCATGGGTGGCTCACACCACTTGGTGGAAGGTTCATGAAGGCGAGACTGTCTGTATATGCTGATGATACAATGATCTTTCTTTCACCAAGCAAGGAGGATGTAGATAACCTTAAGGAGATCTTGCGGATCTTCGGTGAGGTAACAGGACTTATCGTAAATATCTCCAAGAGTGTCGTCATACCAATTCAATGTCAATCCCTACAACTAGATGAAATTCTGGGAAACTTTCCGGCCATTCGACAGCAGCTGCCATGCAATTATCTTGGGTTACCACTCACGCGCCGCAAGCCAAGGAAGGTGGTGTTTCAACCCTTACTCAACAAAGTGCATGCTAGGTTGAGTGGGTATAAGAGAAACATGCTATCCCGGGCAGGAAGGTTAGTGGTGCTAAATGCGGTTATCACGGCTATACCATTGTACCATCTAACGATGGCGAGTTCTGGCTGGACAATGAAGCAGATTGACAAAAGTCGTAGAGCACAGTTACGGACCGAGACGACATCTGTCTTTGGGGAAATCTTTGGGTGAACTGGCGCATGGTTTGTCGACCAAAAAAGTTTGGTGACCTTGGGGTCCTGTGCTTAGAGCGGTTTAGCCGTGCTTTACGTCTCCGATGGCTCTGGCATCAATGGAAGACACCGGAGAAACAATGGAATGGGATGCCACTTCCAATAACAGAGAAAGACCACCAATTGTTCTGTGCGTCCACGATAATAACCATTGGAAGGGGCGATAAGGCAAACTTCTGGAAAGATA
Source organism: Ampelocalamus luodianensis (assembly GCA_036346255.1). Taxonomy (NCBI): domain Eukaryota; kingdom Viridiplantae; phylum Streptophyta; class Magnoliopsida; order Poales; family Poaceae; genus Ampelocalamus; species Ampelocalamus luodianensis. The sequence goes on from CM070621.1 coordinate 79,027,539, forward strand.
AGTGGCTGGGCCCAAGGTCATTGCAAGAAATATCACCATAACTTTTTCAAATTGCGGCGCGGAAAAACCGCACGGTGCAGGAGGCAATTTTTGAAGACAAGTGGATAGCGGACCTGCGAAGAAGAATCAACTTACAATTAATGTCGGAATTTGTAGCGGTCTATACCATGGTTCATCAATTCACGCTTTCTCCAACGGTACCAAATGACATATCTTGGAAGTGGACGGTCTCAGGAAACTACTCGACCAAATCGGCATATGAGACACAATTCTTGGGAGCGGTCGAAGTTCCTTTCCAGAAACTCTTCTGGCGCATTTGGGCACCGCAGAAATGCAAAATATTTGCATGGATTCTCATTCAACATCGACTTCCGACAGCGGATGTCCTAGCAGGTCGTCACATGCAAAACGATCACTGGTGCCCCCTTTGTACTGAAAACCCGGAAACAGCTATGCACTTGTTCATAGACTGTACGTACGCCAGACAAATCTGGACTCTAGTGGCCACTTGGGTGGGGAGACATAATCTATTACCATCAATGTGGATATCTCGGTCTAGGATGGTGGATTGGTGGCTCGACATTTTCGATTCCGGAGAAGGAAGCTGCGGGAAGGGTCAAGCCTCCCTAATTCTTCTCACTCTTTGGCACATCTGGAAAGAAAGAAATCGACGCATATTCCAACATCGCAGAGAGGCACCAGTAGGTCTACTGGCCATTATCAAGGAGGAAGCACGGGCATGGGCGCTCAACGGGGTGACTAAGCTTCAGGCCTGTTTGCAGGGCGAGATGGTGTCCGCAGGGATGTTTTAACCAGGGGAGCCTCACCTCTGCGTTATGTGGTTAATATCGCTTTAATTGCCACCCCCCTCTTCTTCTGCTTTTTGTGTAACATTTGTTGATACGTTTTCCCCCCTTTAATGCATTAGCGGCACTCTCGCCGTTTCCTCAAAAAAAAGTAAAAACTCGACGTTTTCGCGCAAATGCGCAACTTGGTCCAAATGCAAGAAAAAGCAAAGGAAATGACCAAATTGGCTTTAGAATAGCAAAGGCAAGTGAGATAAGGCAAAGAAAGCAAGAAAGTTTTATTTTTCCAGAAAGAGTCAAAATCTCACTTAAGATCCATATGAAAGAACAATTGTTCGATATGACCTTTGATCATCGTGAGGATCAAGAATTGCAATTGAAGTTCAGAAAGGGCAATAAGACTATAAGGCCCTGTTTGGTATGGCTCCAACTCCTAGCTTCATGGTCGGAGTAGGTGGAGCCATGCCAAACGGTATAGCTTCAACAAAAAAATGAATCTGGAGTTTGAGAATCTAGAGCAGGCCGTAGTGTATTTTCTCAGAGCTACGAAAAGGCTGCTCCCCGCATGGAGCAGTCTGCTGGTTACAAAAATACCCCTAGAGTTGAGGTAGAATTACCCACCAAATGCCATCAAACAAAACTGTTCGGCCTCCCCATCCCGAGCCCCTCCCAACCCTTCCCACCCCATTTCGCATCTATCTCCTCCTCTCATCCCCGTTCTCCTCTTTGAGCCCTAGAGGGAGGCGACAACCAGGGAGGCGTGGCGACAAAGGCGGCAACCCGGGAGGCGACGGCGACAAAGGAGGCGGCGGCCGACTCCTCCTCCCGTCCTCGTCCTCTTCGGCATCCTCTCCTCGGCCACCCGCCTCTCTGAACCCTAGAGGGAGGCGGCAACCAGGGAGGCGGCGGTGACAAAGGCGACAACCCGGGAGGCGACGGCGACAAAGGAGGTGGCGGCCGACTCCTCCTCCCGTCCTCGTCCTCTTCGGCATCCTCTTCCCGGCCACCCGCCTCTCTGAACCCTAGAGGGAGGCGGCAACCAGGGAGGCGGCGGCGGCCGACTCCTCCTGTCCTCGTCCTCTTCGGCATCCTCTCCCCGGCCACCCGCCTCTCCAATCCTCACCTCATCCCCAGCCACCCACCTCCGGCATCTTCCTCCCCCAACCGCACGGTGAGTCCCCATGACATCCTCCGGCGGCCACAATGGTTATTTGGTTGATTGTTGCTACATGAATGGTGATTGTTGATTGTTGTGAACATGGCTTAGCAAATTAGTTTTGATTTTTACAGACAAATGCATTGGCAAAATAGGTATATGTTGATTGCTCATATGCAGATAATTGACAGAGGCATTTGCAAATTAGAGGTAGATGTTGTTTGCTCATATGCATTGGCCAATTTGTAACACTTGGTTCTAATGCCACTGTCACAATTGATACCTAACCAGAATTATAGAACATGGTTGAACTATAAGAAGATGTGCAGCAGATGGACCAACATTAACAAACAAAAAAACAATTTGACAAGTGAAAAGGAATCAAAATAAATGACTCAAGCCCTGTTTGGACAAACTTAGACTAGATCATTAAGCCCATCAGCCCATGTATATTCATAAGTGAGGGGAAGTCAGTTTTGGCTTCTCAATTTAATTGGCCTTAACCTTACAGGAGAAGTGACTCCCATAGCAACTTCTTTGGCCTGGTAACTTATGGCAGCTTTAAGCTCAAGCTTAGACTCTCTGAAATAGTACTTCATAATGTAATACATCCCCACTTTAAGGAAGTTGCATATATAATATGTAGCAGTAGGTATACAATATGTACTAATCACCAAGAGTGATTAAGCTTGTATTGGTGAAAGCCAAGCCAAAAACCTATTCTACAATCTTGAAATCAAGTTTAGAAAATCACAGAATCCTCGGAAAGATTGCAATAATATGACAGCAAGAAATTAGTTGAGGACTTCATGAATATTAAGTTAAGGCTCAAATATATTATATCTGATTGACATACTAGATTCCTCAGAACAAGACAAGCTCCAAAAGAATCTCTAATGGCTCTTTGCTTTCATAGTTCATCAAATCACCTATTTTATTCAACCTTGTTGTTTTCTGAGGGTCATCAACCATGACTTCCCCTCACTTATACAATATAATATATCAACTTAGATGTTGGGTGCACATCATGCTAGCTGTATACATCAGATTATTGATCGAAAATGCTAAGCTTAAATTTTACTGTCATAAGGTCTATAGTCTAATTTTCCTTTAAAAAAGGTATATAGTATAACTACTATTCAGCCATTAGTTTGAACTTCCTATCAGAGCTATACATTTGAGCCCTCCTGGATTATCGACAGCATTGAAAAATGCTTTTGTTTAAAAAAAACAAAGGCATTTTTCAGGCTTGCTACTGTTATATCACTTGCTTATCAGGCATCTGCAACCTTGTGGTTAGTTTAAATTGATGTATGTATGAATATTACAATATGCAGATGGCAAGTTCTGCTGAGTGGAATGATGAACATCTTAAGATAGTGTGTGAGTTATTTGCCGAACAAGTTAGGATTGGGAACCGGCCAAACACACATTTGAACACTGTAGGATATGCCGAGGTAGCTAAGGGGTTTAAGGATATAACGGGCCTCGAGTACACTAAGACACAATTCAAGAATAAATGGGATAAGTTGAAGTCCGAGTATGCCATTTGGAAAAAACTCACCACAAGGGAGACCGGTTCTGGCTGGGACAGTGAGAAAGGCACAATTTCTCAACCCCTTCCATGGTGGAAGAAGGTTAATATAGTAAGTGTTGTTTCATTTATTTCACTTTGGGTAGCAGCATGCACTTCTTATTTATCCTAATCGGTGTCCTATTTTTTCACAGGAAATTCCAGGGGCAATAAAGTTTCGCAAAAAAGGTCTTCAAAATGAAGGCCTTCTAAGGCAGATGTTTGAAGATATCACCAATGATGGTGCTGATCATTGGTCTCCGGCAATGGGTATATTGCCTCAAACACAAGTTGGGAATACTCAATCTGTCAACCTTGATGCTGAGAATGACATTGAGGAGATGGATGAGACCGAGCTTGACGAGGAGCCCCCCTCCAATGGCAAAGGCAAGCGAGTAGCTCCTGCATCTATTGGGACGGGAAAAAAGCATAAGTCAAGCACAGCTCAAGTTATGCAAGACCAAATCATAAAGATAGCCAACATGGCTGAGAAATCCCAGTCATCATTGGAGTCATTTGCAATGAAAGATGACCCTTGCTCCATAGATGTTGTGATGAACTGGGTGGAAGAATGTGGTGCCTCTCGAGGTAGTGATGAGCACTTCATTGCCACTGAGTTGTTTTTGAAGAGGGAGCAAAGACAGATGTTCAAAACTTTGGGCACCCCACAAGCTCGTTTTGAGTGGCTTAAGAGGAAGTACAAGAAGGAGTATGGGAATTGATTATGGCATGTTGCAATATTGTATGAACGTTATGTTTGTTTGCTTTTTTATGTTAGCTTCCTTCTTATGTTGTCGTATTAGCTCATTCGCGAACTATGTTCTATCTATGTAAGACTGATAACCCAATATTGGGATATTGTATGAACTTTATGTTAACTTGCTTCTTATGTTACTTCCTTATGTTGTCGTATTAGCTTGCTTCTTATGTTACCTTCATATGTTGTCGTATTGTCTTTTTATGCTTGCTTCTCACGATGGTGATGAAATGTACAGATGTCGTCTTGCGAAAGTGATAGCGATGAAGAGAACAAAACTAGAGAGAAGATCATGCGAGCAAAGCATGCCATGGATGTCATTTCTCTAGCTGGGGCATCCATTGTTGTGGAGTACTATTCAACCTACATGGACAAGGCCGAAACGCGGACTTCACGCCTCAGTGGGATGGGTTGGTTGAAGGAAACATTGGCTACTCCGGGAGAGACTCATAGGATGCTTCGTATGAAGCAAACAATCTTTTTTGACCTACATGACTTGTTGGTGAGTAGGTATGAACTCAAACCTACCAAGAATATGAGTACACTAGAGGCACTTGCAATCTTCTTATGGGTATGCGGTGGAGGTGAATCGAATAGGAAAACACAAAACCGATTCAAGCACTCGGGTGAGACCATTAGTAGAAAGTTTCAAGAAGTACTAGAATGTGTGGTTGTAATGTCTGTAGATTATGTGAAACCAAAGGATCCAAACTTCTCCACCATCCATAGTAGGATTAGAGATGATCGAAGGGCTTGGCCACATCTTAAGAATTGCATAGGTGCTCTTGATGGGACTCATATACGTGCAACTCTTCCACTAGAACAACAAGTGAGATACATTGGAAGGTCCGGAAATCCCTCTCAGAATGTGATGGCAGTTGTGGACTTTGATATGCGTTTCACTTATGCATCCATTGGTCAACCAGGGGCTATGCATGACACTAGTGTGCTATATCATGCATTGAGAGTAGACCGAGGTGTCTTCCCACATCCTCCATTGGGTAACTCTCTTTGTTCTTGCATAAATTACTTCTTCCTAAAACATGTACTGTCATTAACTTTATATTACTTTTGATTCAGGAAAGTATTACCTTGTTGATGCCGGCTATCCTAATCGACCGGGGTACCTAGCCCCATACAAGGGCGAAAGGTATCATGTTCCTGACTTCCACAGAGGTGTTGAACCAACTACTACCAAGGAAAAGTTCAACAGGGTACACTCCTCTGTGCGAAACATAGTTGAGCGAACATTTGGTGTATGGAAGATGAAGTGGCCAATTCTACTCAAGATGCCAAGCTATCCAATGAACAAGCAAAAGATGATTGTTGCGGCTACTATGGCACTCCATAACTTCATACGTGAGCATGGTAGCGGGGATTGGCATTTTCGTAGGTGCGACCGAGATTCTAACTATGTCCCTACCATTCCTTCTAGATACCGAAAATATGCAATTTCTCAAGATGCTTTGGATGGGTCAACATCACAATCGAATGATCGGTCTATGGATATATTTCGGGATGAGCTTGCTACTGGCATAGCTACTTCTTGGTGATTGGTATGGTATAAAAGTGAGTTCGGAAAGACAATGTGACCTCTCATTTATTTTCTATCGAAGACATATGTTAGTCTTTGTTATAGACTTTTGTTATGATATTTATCGAATTAGCATCTTTGTTATGAACTTTATATGTTTAAGTTTATTGGTTTTTTCTCTATGATATTTGTTTATCTTTATGAAAAAACGATGTGAAAAAAAAGTACATGCTACAACGAAAATACAAGTACATGCTACGTAAAAACGAGTACATGCTTTATCTCTTGTTAACCGGCGCTCGGAAATTACAACGTGAATAGTGAAAATATGCTGCTATAGTTTCGTGTGAACAGTAAAATCTGCAAAAAAAGAACAGGCCACATAGACCAAGGTTACTCTCGTCTTTTTACATAGATTATTCTCTTTCAAGGAGTGGGAGTTGGCCTTCTAACCAAACACCTCCTCAATCTGCTCCAACTTCTTATAGAAGTGGATTCAAGAGTGAAGCTGGAGTTGGAGTTGTAAAAACTTGGAGCAGAGCTATACCAAACAGGGCCTAAGAATGCAAATAAGAAACTCCCCCTCACTATGATCCTCAGATTTAAAAAAAAAATCAAATTCTCCAAATTTCTCCCCTTTTTAATACTTTTATATCTTCTCCCCTTTATACATCTCGAAATATCTTCTCCCCCTTTGACAATGGAGTCATCAAGGAATCACGCCTTCCTCTCGTCCAGAGATAACAAATGCAGAATGAGGAAAAAGCATAAGAAGGAGCATGCATGAAATGCAATGGAGTGGCTTCATATTTTTGTATTTTTTAATTTTTGATTACAAGAAGTTTTGGAGATTACCCAAAAGAACAAGCTAGCATTTCTAATATTGCACAAACAACATATCAGCCTGAAAGCGCTAGCAAGATCATGATAAGACATATATAACAAAGCTAAAGCTAGAAGGCTCAATATAAAGCAATGAATTTTAGTATTTTAAGCAAAGCTTCAAGTCTAGCAAGTTCATCAATAGGGATCCTAAGATGATACTGGCCATGTCAAAATGTCAATGTGAGATCAAAAAGCTAACAATGACCACATTAAGAGACAAACAGGTCCTGAATTGAATTATTTTGCTCAATTTTCTTAAACGCCTATTTTTCAACAGTTTTTTATTTGCAATGAATATTGAAGTTGACTAATGATATAACTTAGTGAAGAAGATCCTGGACTAGGAGCCATCCACAAACTCTTCGTAAGCTTCTATCAGAAGTTGATTAAAGGTATATCTTAGTGAAGAAGATCCTGGATTAGGAGCCATCCACAAACTCTTCCTAAGCTTCTACCAGGGCGACAAATCTTGAGGTTCATGTCAATTTTGACAAGCAATCCCCATGAGATCGTCTGGATCATCAAACTATCTCCAAGTTCATGTCTATGATCTCCAAGTTCATGTCTGTGACATGCAGTCTCGTGAGAGTAGTTTGGCACATTTTAAGTATAAGACAATCTTTAAATTTGATTTTTTATTTTTCACAAGAGCATATTTAGATTCTTAAAAGAATAAGAAGCTCAAGTAGTGATCAATACTAGATTCAAGAGCTAACACAGCAATTTTGACAGGGCCAATGTCACAAAAGGATCACTAATTGTGCAACTAGCTAAAAGATCCACAAATTGCAGTTTTTTAGTTCAAATTGTCTTAAAGTTCTAGCTCATTCAGCAAAGACTTAGCTACACATGTGAAAGCATGATAATTCTAGCAAGTCAAAGAACTAGACATGGCATTGAGCAGAATTGAAATGCTAAAGCTCAAGAGGGTAATAAGCAAAGCTTCATCAATTTTAAAAGACAAGCAGAAAATCTTATATTACAATGCATCTTTTTGGATTTTCATATGAATACAATATGATACAATGAGATGCGAGAAAAACTCAAAAAGCCTAAAAAGATCAAAAAGTTCAAAACAAGATCAAGAAAAGATCAGATGAACAAGATAAGATCAGAAAATATCAAACTCCCCCTCAAACCAACCCATAGGGATAAATTACCCCTAACTCACTTCTCAAGGTGGCAAACCTAGTTGGATCTACAGACTTGGTGAGGATGTTAGCCAACTGAGTCTCGGACTCCACGAAATGCAGCACAATATCACCCTTCTCGACATGATATCTAAGGAAGTGATAGCGAATGTCTATGTGCTTGGTCCTAGAGTGTTGCACAGAGTTTTTAGCAATGTTAATAGCAGAAGTGTTATCACAGAAAAGAGGAACACTATCAAAGACAACCCAAAGTCCTAAGAGTGGACACCATCCACAAAATCGACTACAAAGAACTAGCGCGACTACATATTCACTTCAAAGATGGATTGTGCAACTGAAGACTACTTCCTAGAAGACCAAGAGACAAGAGAAGTGCCTGAGGTACTCTTCCTATCTAGTCGACGACCGCAAAATCGAATCGAAAACCCCGAATGGACAAAGAAGAAGAGCAGGAATACCAAATGCCATACTGGAGGGTAGAATGTAAATACCTGAAGATGCGCTTAACGGCTTGGCGATGGGAAGTCCTCGGAGACGCCTGAAATCTCGCACAAAGGCAGACCGTGAAGTGGATGTCCGGTCTTGAGGCCGTCAAGTATAGAAGGGAGCCAATCATGCTGTGGTACTCGCGTTGATCCACGGCTTCTCCTTCCTCATCTGGATCCAAAACAGTCGAAGTCGCCATGGGAGTGGCGATCGGCTTGCGGTCACCCATCTCGAAGCGCTTGAGCAGATCCTTGGTGTACTTCATCTGATGGATGAAGATCTCTTCCTTGCATTGCTTGATTTGAAGCCCCAGAAAGTAGTTGAGTTCTCCCATCATACTCATCTCAAATTCCCTAGACATGGTCTCAGAAAAACTGGAAACAAGAGCATGAGAAGAACCACCAAAGATAATATCATCTACATAAATATGAGCAAGCAGAAAGTCATTGCCACACCTAAGGATGAACAGGGTCTTGTCTACCTTACCCATCTCAAAATCATTCTTAAGCAGGAAAGTCTTAAGTCTATCATACTAGGCTCTAGGAGCTTGCTTAAGACCATACAAGACTTTGGATAGCTTGAAAACTTGATGTGGATGCTTGGGATTCTCAAAGCCTGGGGGTTGCCTAACATACACTTTCTCCTCTATAAAACCATTCAGAAAAGCACTCTTGACATCCATCTGATATAATCTAAAGCCCTTAGAAGCAGCAAATGCAAGCAGAATGCGAATGACTTCTAGTCTAGCAACAGAAGCAAAGGTCTCATCAAAATCTAACCCCTCAACTTGGCTAAAGCTCTGAGCTACCAACCTAGCCTTATTTCTAACCATAGAACCATCCTCATTTTGTTTATTTTTGAACACCCAACGGGTTCCTATCACATTATGACCACTAGGAGGCTCTACTAGGTTCCAGACCTTGTTCCTCTCAAAATTCTCTAACTCCTCATGCATGGCATTGACCCAGCTAGAATCAGATAAAGCATGTGATATATCGCGGGGTTCGAAAGAAGCAACAAATGCAGAATGAGAGTAGAGACTCGGATCGTGATACTTGGAGCGAGTGACTCGCTCATGAAGATTACCAATCATCTGATCCGGAGGATGACGCCTCTGAATGTGAAGTGGAGTGCTCGGGGGAGACAACATCTCTTCGACCTCCGCAGGTACTACTGATGAAGAAGATGCAGCAGGAGCCTCAATTGGAGGTGAAGCGATCGTAGCGAGTTACGGAGCTTGAGCGGCTTGGGTGGAACATCGACAATGGTGGAGGAGCAGTATCAAGTTCATCCTCCTCTTCTTCAACAAAAATGCTCTCTGTCACCTATAAGTCACCTGAAACATCGGATCTAGCTTCAGGGTCAGTCTCATCAAAAGTGACATTGCATGTCTCCTGAACAGTGTTAATTTCAATATTAAAAACCTGAAAACCCCTCGAATGTGCAGGATAACCCAGAAATAAACCATCAAAAGTCCTTGATTCAAATTTATCTAGGTTTCTGTCTTGAGAATGAAACACTTAGCTCCAAAAACTCGAAAATAAGAAACAGAGGGTTTTCTACCAAATTGAAGCTCATATGAAGTCTTGCCCAAAGACGGTCTCAAGAAGACACGATTTGCAATATGGCAAGCTGTAGCAATAGCTTCGGCCCAAAATCTCCTTGGAGTGCTATACTCATCTAGCATCGTCCTAGCCATCTCGACTAAGGTTTTGTTCTTCCTTTCCACAACGCCATTTTGTTGAGGGGCGTGTGGAGAAGAGAACTGATGCTCAATTCCACGCTCAGCACAAAAAGAGGCAAACGAGGCATTCTTGAACTCCGTGCCATTTTCAATGCGGATCGCTCTCAAGGCACCCGAAAGTTCAGAAGCCATACGAAGAACAGGATCATGATAATGACCAAAAGCTTTATCCTTTGAAGCAAGAAAGAACACCCAAGTATATCTCGAAAAATCATGGACTATGACAAGAATGTACCATTTGCCACCGATTGACCGAACCCTAGCAGGACCAACAGTATCCATATGAAGCAACTGTCCCGGTCCGTCAGTCATGACCATAGTCACTGAAGGGTGTGAGGCGGCAACTTGCTTGCCATGCCTACAGGGCGCACATATAGTATCCTTGATAGCTTTGAGTTTAGGCAAACCTCTCATGAGATCAAGGTTGCTAACTCGCGTCAGATGATCAAAACCAATGTGCCCCAAACGTCGGTGCCAAAGCCAGAACTCAGAAGAAGGTGTAATCAAACATTTAAGAGAGCCAGCAAGAGATTCAGAAAAATCAGCTCCAAAGATCCTAGCAGCTCTATAAATCCCAAAAACAAGCTCACCAGCTGAATCAAGCATCCGACAAGAATTTTTCTTAAATATAATCTCATAGCCATCATCAAAAAGCTGTGAGATAGAGAGTAAGTTAAACCTGAGCTTGTCCATAAGGGCGACGTCCTTTAGGATGAAATTGTCGTTCACCCTGATTGATCCCGTTCCTTCAATCCGCCCTTGAGTATTGTCTCCATAGGTGATGAAGACATCACCTGTCGACCGCGTGAAAGAGGTGAACCATTTTGAGTCTCCGGTCATGTGGCGTGAACACCCGGAGTCGACGAACCACATATCCTTCCTTCGCGGCGATCCTGAAAATCAAAGCACAGAAGAACAATGTGTCTCAATACTGGGGTTAGTTAAACATGACTTGGGAACCCAGTACTGAGACACACGTCTGCGAGTAGTATGCAAAGCAGAAGTGCTATCCTTGATTCTATTTGAAATTATGTTATGAGCAATGGTTACTCTAACATGAGAGTTATCCTGTCTAGGAGCATGAGAATGATTAGCACGTGAAACAAATCCTAGACTAGGTTTCTTCCTTTCTAAATTACCATGTCTCACAAAAGCTCTAGGTTGATTAGATGACATTCTAGCAAGATTTTTTCTAGCATTTTTCAACCTACGCCAACAGAACCCAACCAAATGCACATCCTTCTTGCAATAGGTGCAATGGTTCTTGGTACCACTGGGAGAAGCACCTTTTGACTGAACAGATGGTTGGGCAAAATCTGCCGATTTGAAAGTGATCTTTGCAGGTTGGGTATCAAATTCAACTAAGCCATTTTTCAAAATTTGAATGTCATTAGATTTGTCCTGGGCAAAGTTCTATCCTAACCCTTGATTCTTATAAGGAGTTTTTGACTTGTCAAGAATCATGTTTAACTGTTTCTTACTTTTAGAGAATCTTTCTAATGTGTCCTTAAGGTAAGCAATTTCTTTTCCAAAGTTAACATATGAATCACAAGTTTTAGCGTTAAGCCTCTTCTTATAAAGAGCAACTTCAAGCTTAAGAGCTTCACATGAAGCACAAGTAGCAGAATTAATACTGTCCTTAAGCTTGACATATTTAGCTCAAGCTGCTTCTACAACATTATGTACTTCACGTTCACGTTCTAAGCAGACAGAGCAAAAGCTAGATTCAACCACATTAGAAACAACCAACTTGCTAGACTCTTAAGCATTTTTCACAAAGAGCATATTTAACTTCAATTAGCTCAGTCCTAGCACTTTCAATGAGCAGATTGTAGTTTAGCCAATTCAGAATGTAAAGCATGGTAGGATGAACATTCATCAGATTCAAGACTCTTAGCATTGACAAGTTCTAATGTGAGTTTATCTACTTGTGACTCTAACTCCTCATTCCTAGTCATGATGAATTTTAAGGCTTTATCCGGACCAAGCATTTGCTCATAGACAATTTCACATCTAGCAAAGACAACATCATAGGAGGGAGATACTTCATTGTTATCATCGATGTCGTCGGAGTCAGCCATGAAGCACATGCCTGTGAAGTCCTTGGCCTTTCCCTTCTTGTCTTGAGGAAGCTCCTCCTCCTTGTCCTCCTCGCTCCCGGAGTCCACATCGCTCAAGGATCGATCTCCAAGAGCGGCAAGAACCCGGTGAGCAGCTTTCCTGAGCTTGACATCATCAAACTTGGACTTGCGTCCCTAAGGCTTCTTCCAAGCTGGCTTTTCATCCTTATGGTTGCTCTTCCCTTTCAGTTTGGGGCAATTTGCCCGGATGTGATTAAGCTCTCCACACTCATAACAAGTCACAAGGCCGCCTCTCTTTTAGTTTCTCATATTGTTGTAGGCCCGTGTGAACTTCTTAATCAAGAGTGCCATCTCGGGCTCAGGAATACTTTCAAGATCCTCTTCTTGGATTGCAGATAAAGAAGCAAGAGAAATTCTAGAAGAAGACTCAAAAGACTCATCAGAGGCTCTCTTGAGCGGGTCTGCTACCAAAGCTATGTTATCCTTCTTAGAATGGTCACTCCTATGGATCTCGTGAGTCTTGAGCTTGCTATAGAGCAGCTTCAAAGTCAGATCAGAGAAGTTGATATTTTTCTGAATGGCGGTAGCCTTTATCTCCCACTCCCTTGTGTTGATTGCAGCCAGGAGATGGGTGGCATTTTCAGATTGGGTATATTCAATACCATGACCTTCATCCGATTTATCAACGTGTTAAAGCGACTGAAAATATCATCGATGCTCTCTCCAGGACGCATCTCGAATTTGTTATATTCTCTTTTATAGACCGTCTTACGCACTTACTTGATTTGGGAAGAACCCTCATGATAGGTTTCGAGAGTCTTCCAAATCTCATGTGCGGTCTCGAGATTGCAAATCCTATCGTACTCCTGTCTACCAAACCCACCATACAGAAGGTTATTTGCCTTATGGTCGTTAGCCAAGAGGGCTTCATAAGCCGGCGTATCGACCTCAGGCAAGATGAGCGGAGCTCGAACAACCTTCCATACACCTCGTCCTTCGCTCTGAAGAAAGACACGCATGCGGTTCTTCCAAAAGGCATAGTCGTGCCCATCGAAGATATGCGGTTTGGAGGAGTACTTATCCATCGCCAAGTTCAGTGACCGGTTAAGATCAAGATTGAACTAACCGGGCTCTGATACCACTTGTTGGACCGAAAAAGCGACTAGAGGGGGGTGAATAGGAGCTCAATCAATTTTTGCTTCAATAAGAGATTCAAACATGATATTGACTTCCATAGCTATAGAAACTACAAAGATCAATATATATAAGCACAACGGAAGACTTGTACTAAATCTCCTTCAATCCCCCAAAAGAAATGAACAAACACACAAGAATCAGCCTAATGAACAGTACCAGCGGTCAGACCGGTGAACAGTAAAATCAGACAGATAAATAGTAAATAGCCTGAAAAACAAAAACAAAAATTGATGTAACTTTTGATTCATAACTCCAAACTTCACAAAACTTGGAACACACCTTCCTAAGGATACCAGAAACCTATTCCATGCGACGATCATGAATATCCTTGCCAAAGTTCCTATCTTTTTCAGTTTGAATGGAGTGTGCTCCAAAACCGAGCAAAAATCGAAATATGATCTAGAGACTTACTCGTGGGTGATTGATGATCAAGATTACCCTAGATGGGTTCCCACATGTTGCAGCAAGTTAGATCATAGCAAGAAACCAACCAAAAACTCGCGGATCAAAGAAAGACTCAAAATCACCAAATAGAGAGAAAGAAAGCAAATGAACTCATCTTTGAGAGAACTTTCTTTCGATTGATTTGATATGGTATTGGTTTACAGCCACTCCATCAATAGAGGACAAAGACTCAATACATGAGCACGAAATCAAATCCAACTCTCTAGAACCCTAACCTCCACTAATCCTCTCCCTAAGCAAACTAGGGTTTCAAACACATGAAAGGGTTGAGGGGGTGCAACCACCTCCCTCCTTTATTTATAGTGGAGGCTTAGACCTTCTAGAAAAGCTTCCCTAATGGGTTCCCGTTAAGGCCCAACACAAACGGGTCACACACGCACGCATTTTAAACGTCGTCTTCATCTCCTCTTGACCTAATCCACTTCTCGACGCATCGTCTTGCGCCGCGGGTTGGCAAAAGGTAACCAAGGCGGTATTTGGTAAGATTACCAAAATACCCCTTCTCGACCCTTCTTCAAAGACCGAGTCCAATCTTCGCGGAGCAGTCGCATGCTCCGCCACGTGTAGGTTGATCCAGCGGCTCTCATCATGTCGGCAAGTCTCTCCCATCCGGCTCCCACCGAAACCACCATGGCACTTGCACCGACCCCCGCGCCGCTTGATCCAATCCGTCGCACCGAACTGCCCGTTCGGTCACCTTTGTCCATCTTTCACCATGTTTGAGTCCATTGACCTCACCCGGCATCGTCGATCGTTCTGAACCTCAGCTTTCCAAGTCTAGTCCCGATCATCCTCGCCGTTGACCGTCGTTGACCACCAAGCAACCTGCACAACAATAGACAAAGAAATCGATCCCGGGAACAAGTTCTTCACAACTTACCCACGTTAGTCAAAACATGCATCATGCAACACATATGCACTGAACCCATGAGATTGACCTAACAACCAACACATCGCTGCCAAGAAGGCCAGCAACTTAAGTCAAAACCGGTCAGACCGCCAGTATGGCCGGTCGGACCGCCCTGACCGGCTCGATCACGACCATTGGCGATCGACCGCCGATCCTACGCCGGCAAAATCGGTCGGACCGCCGAGGTGGCGGTCGACCGCTCAAGCTCGACAAAGAATCGAACTTTGCGAAACGCGTGTTTCGCAAACCTTCAACGTCATTGCCAATTGTCACATCATCCTAAGATCATGAGCATATCCCCATGATATCCACAAGGTGTAATAGCCCTGCTATTAGCATAAGCGTGTATCAGTTAATCAAAGAATTAATTGACTATAAGTGAATAAGTGATGAGAGGATTAGATATAAACTACCAGTAGTCTATCCGCGCGTTGCTGCGGGTATCAATGATAAATTTTTAGGTCGTAATGTCGTATTGATATTTATTTTCTATTCATCAAGGTAAAACAATTAGCACATGTTGCTGCCGGTATGTTAGAGCTTGGGGAAAAATAATTGTAGGCAACAATCTTGGCGAAACTGAATGAATGGATTTTTTTGCTCTGTTTGATTTCTTCCCTTGGACAATAACAAACTATTACATAGGCTAGTATGAAAACTTTTCAAATGGATTTGCAAAGGTTATGATCCTCAAATAAGAAAACAAAATTCGATTACGAAATTTAGAATGGGATAAACGCTATACTGAAATATGTTAGGCTCCTCTCTTAAAGGTCCTCGGCAAATATTTGTGCAAGGAAAACTGCTTGCAAGGTAGTCTACAGGGAAATGTTGACATGGTGAAATAAACCGATGTCTTGAACTATGAAACAAAAGTCAATGTGTCTATACGGTAATAGAATTCGAAATCGATGTATACAACAAAACATTGTAGAATCCA
Source organism: Ampelocalamus luodianensis (assembly GCA_036346255.1). Lineage (NCBI taxonomy): Eukaryota > Viridiplantae > Streptophyta > Magnoliopsida > Poales > Poaceae > Ampelocalamus > Ampelocalamus luodianensis. Next base: position 79,043,224 of record CM070621.1, read on the forward strand.
GCTGTTGTACTGTTGGAGTGCATATATAATTGTGCGAAGTAATTTTGTGAGCAACTCGAGTGAGTTGACTATGAGATAATCAAACAAATAGGGATTATCAAAGGGACTGTACGTTTAAGCCTTACTTTTGCAATGTCCAGAATAAACACCAATTGTGTCATCTTGATGCAGTTAATTAGAGAATTGGGATACAGGTAAATCCAATAAATTGTATAGTTCCTTTTCTTCTCATAGTATCATTGGACATATATGTGTGAGTAAAATAAAAACCTTTATACGTGATGAAAAGAATGTTTTCAAATGTCATCTTGATGTAAAGTTAAAGATGTTTTTACGCTAAACTAATATACATAGATGGATACCAAATCCCATTAAACGAAACTAACAATTAGTAAAATTATCAATCCTCATGGACAGTAACAATATGATTGTAAGAGCTCTTTTACTGTACATTAAAATCAATATAGACCGTCCATTCTTCTTGATTCAATGAATTATATTAATTATGATTTAGTTGTACTTCCTCTGATAGTATGTGTAATGTAATCCAGAGAGGAGTAAAATTGTAAAAGGAGGCATGACACAAGAGTAATTTTGTTGTCCGTGTCGTTGGCGTCGCAATAGTTGCTCGGCAGGTTCCACTCCTCCTTGAAGCATAGGCCCTATACGTACGGCTTGTCCGGCGCCCGTCGGCCACCCACCTATCGTCTCATTGGGAGATTTGCGCCAAGAAGGTGGCAACCTCGCTCTTGCGGGTGGTGAGGTCGGGGCCGGCACCGCCGAGCTTGGGGAACCTCTCGACGGTGCGGACGAAGGAGGCGTAGTCATAGAAGTTCTTGGCGGGGTAGGCGGCGGCGTCCTTGTGCAGGAACATGGCCGCGTACACCTCCTCCGTCACGATGGACAAGATATGGCCACAGCCGCAGCCGTAGCGGCCAGGGAAGACGTGCCGCCACCCATGCCACCACGCCGTTTCTGCAACGCCGGCGTTGGAGATGAACGACGAGGAGGCTAGCGAGAAGACCAGCAAGATGGGAGGAAGAAATGGGTATGCCATTTGCAGGTTCGTCCCCGCTAGAGCCTAGAGGGCAAGAGTTGACGGCATATGTATAATGGACATGCATACAACATACAGAGAGTATGCAGTGGTAGCTAGATAGGTCGATCTAGTTGAGAATGTGGCACATGCATGGAGGCACATCGCGGCGACCGGACCGAGACAACGGCGACCAACGGTGCATGGTAGCTACGCACATACCAAGGAGGGTATATGCATTAGGTTACGGCAAAAGGCCATTATACCCTTACAAAAGAAATAATTTTTATAATGAAAAGTCTATTACACCCTTTAAAAATTAATGGCCATATTTAATTTATACTACTAACATATACTACCACTCAAATGTACAGTAAAAAAATATCAATTGTAAGGGCAAAAATATGCAAATCGGAAGGTACAACAATAAGGCCAGCTTGAACAGGAGATCGTACCTTGGGGGCCTTCCTGGCGAAAATGGATTCTCTGGATTTCTTGCAGAAGATGAGAGAATTTTTTTTATTATTTAATCCTTTTTTTAATAATATTTTAAAGTTAATCCCTCGCGAATTTTATTTCCAAATCTGACCCCTTTGGTCACGTCACAACCCGTAGCGTGGCCAAAGCGTACTGTCACGCCACCATGCGCGGCGTGACCAAACATGCCACGCAAGCCCTCGGCCTCGCGTCGTGCCAGCGTGGAGGGCTTGTGTGGCATCCGTCACGCCATAGTACATGGCGTGACAAGGTGGGACTGTCACGCCATTATGTTTGGCGTGACAGGGGCGACTTATACTCCCGCTCTACGTTTTATCTTCTCTCTCTCTCACTCACAGCACTATCCTAGCCGTCCCCTCCCGCGCCGCCTCCTCCCGCACCGTCCCCTCCCGCGCCGGCTCTCCCCGCGCCGGCCCCCTCCCGCGGCGGCCTCTCCCCCGCGCCGTCCCCTCCCCGCGCGGCGTCGTCCCAGCGGTGGTCCCCTCGCGGCGGTCGTCCTCCCAGGCGGCATCCGGCCGCGCCGGTCCTCCTCCCGCGGCGGCATCGGCTCGCGCCGGCTCCCCCGCGCCGGCGTCGTCCGCGCCGGCCTCCATCCCTCGCCGGCTCTCCCCCGCGTCCCGCGCCGGCTCTCCCCCGCGCCCGGACGCTGGCTCCCCTCCCGCGCCGGCAGGAGGTATAAGCTCCCTTCTCCCCTACAACAAGGGCATGTATTTGATTCTCAATGTATATACATGGATTTCTGCTTTCGAAAAGCACGTTTTCATACATCAAACTAAGGGTACTTAATGTATATACATGGGTCTTTATTCACCAATAGTTTTGGTCCAAGCTAGTATATGAAGTACTCACTAGGATGATCAGTCAAAAAAATTAAGATCAACCTACACTTGTATTGGAGGATCATAAACTTTGGTACGACATATGCTCTTAGAATCCTTTTGCAACAATACATAGTTCAAGCCACCACCTACCATAAAAAGATATATCCGTCAAGCCAAATTGTGCAGCACTCTGCAGCAAATATATTCTACCACGTACAACATAGTGCGAAGACCAAGCTAATATAAGTAATCGTCATTCATAATAGGAGATAAGTGTTAAGTTCAACTTAAGAAAAAACCGGATACGTATGTTGACATTATTTAACTGATACCAAATTTGAAAACTATAGCAACCTGTACTTCTAGAGATTTGCAGATTCTCACTCTTTTAATTTTGAGAACCTAACAATTGTACTTCAGATGTAAACATTATCCCTTATACATTTGAATGAGTACAAATTAACACCTGATACCTTTTCTTTTTTCTTATTTTCTTTTGCTTGCTATTTACTGCTACCTTCAGAAAATTGCAAATTAGGAATGGGAATTTTGGCGCTTAGTATGTGTTAATGTGAGCTGCTTAGCATGTGTTAATGTGAGCTGTTTAGCGTGTGTTAATGTGAGCGCTTGGACACTATCTAAGCCTATCATCCATCGGTAAGCAATTAAAAGTACAAAACTACAACTATTAATATGGACTTAACACTAGGAGTATATGTGGTAGTTATCAAAATTAAATGTACAGGTGGGATTTTGCAATATATGATAATTTCCATGTGCATGCTACTCAATCCGCATTTATTATAGAGTTTAGCAACATTACGAGTAATTTACTTTGTATGGCTATTTTGTAGGGAACGCAGCTCACACGCATATGCAACGAGGCCGGCGAGGCCCTCAAGCTACCCGAGGGTTCAGAGGGGAGCTTCCAGCGCTTGAGGGATTTTGCGGAGGTAACATCTATGTGTTCATGTACTGAAGATAAGAACAGTTTTTTGTAGCTCGGCTTGCTGTGTTTTGTACTTTGCTAACGATATTCTTTTTTTGGTAAACCTTATAGATGGTTCGCCATCGATGCCGGCGATTGGCCGCAAAAATGAATTGCGCGGCGGCGGCGGGAGAAGTCGTGCAGCCTGCCCCGGCTCGGAGTGGCTCCTCGCGTGCTACAACATCGGGAGCGACCACATCCGCTTCGCCGACCGGAGGACGGCGATGAGGCGGCGAGGACGAGGAGGTGGTGCGAGCAGGCGGCGACGACGAGGAGGAGGGTGGTGCAGCCGAGGCCGGAGCGGACGAGGAGGGTGGTGCCGACGAGGAAGACGTCGATGCTACATTGCACGACGAGATGGACCTCGCAGATCTAGATGGTGCACCGTCCCCTACGCAGCCGACTCAGGCCACGCCACGACGCCGTAAATGGTGTGACCGTGCAGACATTAGTTCCGCAAACGTTATCGAGGGCACGCGAGGCCAACACCCACCAGCGAGGTTCACACCGAGGTCAGATGCGCGCGCGAAAGCGCAAGTGATGAAATGGTTTAATATTTTAAGTTTTTAACAACATATTCTGGATGTGATTCCAATATAGTTTGATGCGTTTTTGGGTTGAGCTGTACCCTTGTTTCGTATCTAATGTTATGGTAGTTTGCTTTGTTGACTTGCTAATATTTTGAAATTTTGTCCGTGCATGTGCCTGCACTGATTCCAATACAGTTTGATGTTAGCTTGTTAGGGTAAACACACTCTGCCATTCTATCATGAACTAAAGCAGCAAAGTCATTGGTTGAGAACGCTGTTGAAAACGTCATCCGTGGACCAACCTCAACAATTACACTATAAGGGCTTCTAGAGATATCCTCCAAAAAACTCCCTGTTTTTAACTGATGAGGTTCATAAGTTTCTGCTAAACTAAAACTCTGTTAAGTCCAGAACAATGAATGTTTGAATGGTTGTTCGAATGTCGATGGAACGAACTCAGTCTATTTTTAGCATCAGTTGGTATTGTCACGCCATGCATTCTGGCGTGGCAGTACAGTACTGTCACGCCGGGGTTAATGGCGTGACAGGACTTAGCCCCAGAACGAAGCGCTTCTCCCCGCATCACCTCTGGATTGTTCAGAAGGTTGGCGTGACAACAATAGTGCCACGCCAGAAGGTATGGCGTGGCAGTACGGTACTGTCACGCCGGTATTAATGGCGTGACAGGACTTAGCCCCAGAACGAAGCGCTTCTCGCCGCATCGCCTCTGGATTGTTCAGAAGGTTGGCGTGACAACAATAGTGCCACGCTAGAAGGCATGGCGTTGCGATGCAGCATCTTATCACGCGGGATTAATGGCGTGACAGGACTTAGCCCCAGAACGAAGCGCTTCTCCCCGCATCGCCTCTAGATTGTTCAGAAGGTTGGCGTGACAACAATAGTGCCACACCATGAATTTTGGCGTGGCAGGAACTGTCACGCCGGTATGACTGGCGTGACAAGACTTGGGTTTGGGTTTCTAGGGGAATTAGGGGAATTGGGATTAGGGTTTAGCTTGAATCAGGGTTCGGGTCTTAGGGTTTGCCTTGAGGGTTTTCATGTTTCAGGTCTGAGGGTTTAAGTTAGGTTTTTAGGTTTCAGGTCTCGGGGTTTAGGTTTTTAAGTTTCACGTCTCAGGGTTTAGCTTTAGGGTGGGTTTAGGCTTCTCAGATCGACTTGACAACCCTGACTCGTTCGTACAATGTATGTTTCATCAATGCATATCAACGCCTACAGCTTAATGCACACGACACACCGATGAAACAGTCCAGTAGATAGAAGGCAACCTCAATGACGCGTCCACCATTCAGTTACATGCTTTAGGAGATTGAAAATAATTGCGTACAGAAGGGGAAATCACCGAGATACAAGTTTCTCCCGTCGTGCCTAATGGTGGAAGGTGCCCCGCGCTACCCACATAGAGTGCTGTATAGGGGGGGCGCCTCGGACGTGGCTGGCTGTCGTTGTAGTGGCACGCACATATGCAGCTAGGGTTTGCGCAGCAGCATGTGGGGTCATAGGAACTTGCTATGTTCACGACCTCCTCGTTGCCCCTCTCGCGCTACATCTGTTGGCGGAGGTCTTCGTTTTGCTCGTTGAGATCGTCAATCCGCGCCTCCAACTCAAAGATTCGGTTCCACAATGTATCCAGGTACACCGCAACATGTCGTTCATGGGGAGGATCGATCCAGCGGACAAAGTCACATTTTACCATCTGCTGGAAAGGAGGGAGGGTTAACATGAAGGCTCTATTAGCAGTAACATAAAGCAAACAACTTACTAATTTTACCCCAGAGTGTGGGCATCGGAAGAAACGTCGTCCGCCGTCGAAATGGCCATCTAAGACCTGCACGACAGCGTCCTCCCTGTGTCCGCATTTCGGCCATACCGGTTCAGCACGCTTGTTCGGCATTAACCGGTAGTTAGGTCCGAAGTCCTCCCTCCTTTGGAGGGGAAGGTCTTGCTTCGGCGACCCCGGTTGGAATGGTCCCATTACTTCGTCTGCCATGGTATCTCGTGGTCCTACTTTCGGAGCGTGGGGCATGCATTTTATAGCCGCGGGGGGAGGCTTATGAAGCGGGTAATGTGTTAGCTAGCAGCTACGCATGCTGATAAGACCAAACGGGGCGCTTTCTGCAGTGATAAGACCGAAGGAGACAGCTTTGCGCAGTGACATGACCACACGGGACAGCTTTGCGTAGTGACATGACCACACGGAGTAGCTTAGCGCAGTGACAAGACCAAACGTGACAGCTTTGCCTAGTGACAAGACCAAAGGAGACAGCTTTGCGTAGTGACAAGACCACACGGGGCAGCTTTGCGCAGTGATAAGACCAAAGGATACAGCTTTGCGCAGTGACAAGACCACACGGGGCTGCTTTTCACATCGACTTGACAACCCTGACCGTCTCACCAGCTTTTCAGATGGACATGACAACATTCTACCTCCCCAGCTTTTCAAAACTAAAAGACACCATGCCAACTATAGAGCTTATAAAAGGGGGTTGAACCAAACCCGACATTACACAACACTACACAATAGATACCCAGCTGTGGACTCTTCGGCAAACTTCTACGCGAGGATGTTGCAGAAGCAAAAGTGGCTTAAGCAGAAGAGCAAACAGCTACAATACCCAGATTTTTCAATGAAAGATGCTCCAGTACCACCACGTTCTCCAATCCCGTAGTGTGTGTGCGGCGAACTAGCAGAAATCATTCAGTCCACACACCCAGCCACTGCCGCCCGGGCATACTACACGTGCGGGCACCACCTCGTAAGCGTTTCTTTCGCGCGCATCGATTTTTTCATCAACGTTGAATTCCTTCAATTTTTAACTTCATCCCCACGTGATGGCAGCCCGAGATGCGCTGCCACTTCTTCTAGTGGATCGATGGCCCAGAGATGTACGACAGGGTATTCATCCAACAAGTACATCTTTGAACTACTCGGTGCGGGCGAGAACGTCGCGGTGGAAACCTTACGCACGGACCGTTGAGGAGGCACCGGGAGCGCGATGTCGCCGGGCGTAATTCATATCGACGACGTGAGTTATGAAGAATTTACATCCTTATTACGTTTTTCACTATACGGTGTACTCACATCATAGAATTGCAGGACATGGACGACTTCGACATACCGGCCCGACGTGGACAGTCCCGCGACAAGGGCAAGGGAAAGGCTCATGCAGCTGAGCCCCGCCGCCACAGCGTATCCGGTCGCCCGGGCCTAATCCGTATCGACGGCGTGAGTTATGAAGAATTAACATCCTTCTTACGATTTTCACTATACGGTGCACTTACATCATGGAATCACAGGACATGGGCGACTTCGACATACCGGCCCGGCGTGGGCGATCCGCGACAAGGGCAAGGAAAGGCTCATGTGGTAAGCCGGCGCCACAGCAGATCCGGTCGTTCGGGCCTAATCCGTGATCGACGGCGTGAGTTATGAAAAATTAACATCCTTCTTACGATTTTCACTATACGGTGCACTTACATCATGGAATCACGGGACATGGACGACTTCGACATACCGGCCCGACGTGGGCGGTCCGCGACAAGGGAAGGGGAACGCCGGCCAGAGTTCAACGCCGTGCTAGCAAGGAAGGAAAATGGCCCGGTCCACGCGAGAGGTCGTCATTACGTAATAGTCCCCGTCCTACCCCGCATGTTTTTACTATCCCTAAAGGCATGTATAGTTATATGGTTCGGATGCTTGTGTCGCAATGTACCGTAGTAGTAGCGAGGATGACTAAAGCAATTAGCCGAACCATCATGCCATGGCACTACGTGTAACATGCTTCTGTCCGCGGACTCTAATGTAGTTCTGGTTCCGTATCTCTGCTAAGCCATCAAAGCAAGCCTATATTGCAAGTATGCCTATTCTAGTGGAATCCCAGAAAAAACCATTCGCACCGACATCGAATCCTCCATGTTTTAGGGCATCTTCATAATCACAACGAGCGTTCTCAACCCCTTCAATAATATTCTCTATAAGCTTCATAAAGTACTTCATCGACTGCTTGTGTATATACGTTCACACGACTTTATCGAGTAGAGACTCCAATAGTTTGTACAACAAGTGTTTCAGCAGACAGTTTGCTTGGACGACATCCTCAAGGTTATACCTCATTTGATATTCTTATCAACCATCCTTTCTCTAAATGAATAAAATTATACAAAATTTACTAAGCAACAACGATGATGACGGAGGCTCCACAAAAGTTTAGTAATTTTTCTAAACTCATGTGCTATATTTTGAAATTATTACAACAATGTGAAGCTGATTTAAACCGATTTCGAGAAAAGGAAACCCTAATTTACAAACCTCTGTGCCTTATTTCTTAATGAGCATCACCTATTATTCCTGTAGGATTTCTACGCATGTTTCCTCAGCGGTACTGTCTACCATATGTCCATACTTCCACAAAAAAATTATCGGTTCATATAGGTATTTACTTTCAGTTAAAATGATGGTGTTATCTTTGGTTCACAGATACATTCTCTATTTCTAAGTTATGGATTATTAAATGTTACATGTACATGGTGTTATGTATATGTGTTGTGCCACTGTCACGCCAAACCATTGTCACGCCAAATATACTGGCGTGACTAGTCGCCATTGTCACGCCAAATATACTGGCGTGACTTAGGCCACGCAAGCCCTCCACGCTGGCACGGCGCGCGGCCGAGGGCTTGCGTGACATGTTTTGTCACGCCGCTCATGGTGGCGTGACAGTACGCTTTGGACACACCACGGGTGGTAGCATGACCAAAGGGATCAGATTTGGAAATAAAGTTCGTGAGGGATTAATTTTAAAATATTAATAAAAAAAGGATTAAATAAAAAAAATTCAAGATGAGAAGCCAACTGGGCTAGTGGTTGGGGCGTAGTGCAGCAGGGATAAGGTTTATATTTTAAGGGTGATGTGGCTTAACATGGATGCTGCTTTCATAGTCGATTTTAGAGGTAAGTAGGATGTGATGTGAGGTTTCTCTCTCTCGTTTCAGATGAGCTACTGGGAATGAAATTTACGCAAATTGTACTTACATACACCAATTGGCTCTCTATGCTGCCAAATTTAGTTGTTATTTTTTAATTAAAAACTTATTTGTTATTATCTCTTTTCAGAAAGACAAAAAACATTCTAACTACCAATTTAAACACAGCCCATTAACCCCACTTTTCATTTTGGGCAAGGCGGAAAAAAACACTTATTTGTTTTGGGCAAGGCGGAAGCAAGGCACCGCACGAGGCTGGGACACAATTGTGGAAGGCTTTGAGCTCCCGCCTGCGGATGGCCCAATGGCCCATGCGGTCCAACCTCACAAACAGCCACGGATTTAGCGGTCGTTTGGTTGCTTACTTGAGTACCGGAGGTTTGCCGCTGCATTGCTTGGTTGCTTATCAAAGTTCATCTCGCTGGCAGGCAGCATCAGCAGGTCCAGGTGCCCAAAAGCAACGACTGGCCCAAGCAACACCTCCTTGATCTATTTCTTTAGTTTTTTTATTTCTCCTTTTTAAATGGACAGGCTAAAAAACTAAAACTTATATAAAAACATTTAGATAATTGATGAAATCAACTGTTGTATGTTTGAATTCTATCTCCAGACATGTATCATCAATCAAACACCATATCTCAGGCTTGCCAGACCAGGCAAAAATTAGCTGCTTCTCAGGCTACTCTCAGGCACTACTTTTTCTCAGGCACGGGCCTGTTTGGTTCAAGGACTGAGAGCCGTGCCTGAGAAAAAGTGGTGTCTGATAGTAGCCTGAGAAGTAGATGATTTTTGCTTGGTCAGGCAAACCTGGAGATGTGGTGTTTAGTTGGTGTTATATGTCTGGAGATAGAAAAAAGAGAGAAAAACTAAAGAAATAAACAACAGATAGCTGCCTACGAGGCTTGCCTGCCAGGCGTTCAATTTCTACACCTGATCACCAGGCCTTCCTCCAAGCGACGCCCAGGCAGTCATCCGGAGCACTCCTGACCAGGCCTGCTCTCTTCGGGTCTCAAACCAAACAGGCTCTTAGTGCCTCCGAGCGGCGCTGAAGCCTGCAGCTTGCTACTCAGCTGCTTCAGCTGAAACAAACTTAATGCAATACTAATCTCGTAAAAGCTCAAAGAAGAGCGGATGTTTAGAAGGGAGCATTCCAGGCAAGGGACGTCACCGAGTTAATGCGAAACTTTCTTCAAGTTCAGCGTTCAGGAATGAGAGCTTGCACATGCCATATTGCCGGCAAAGAAGTCAGCTACATCGCCGGCATCTTCATCCAGGCCGTTCTTCATCCCAGAAACGGAGGTTTCCAATCAACTCTTTCTTGTCGGCGACGGAATTGATCAATTGCAGGAGCTCACGTGCACACATCTGAGTTTCTTCGTCCGTCTCCAGTAATGCATCTTGCAGCCTCTGTTCAGAATTCTGTCAAGTTACATTACAGTAAGTTGTCTGATGGTTGATATGTCACGCTAATAAAGTAATAAGGGAACGCATTTTAAGTCATACAAAACATAAATGACAAGTGCCTTCGAAACTCGAATGATACTCCTTCCTCTCTAACTCCTCTTTCATTTGTCTAGCATCAGTAGTGCGTCTTGAAACACGATTCCAAATTTCAAGATCCAGTGAGGTCAAAAGAGCGACCTGTTGGTCGGTTCTTTTTCTTCGCACTGGGTTCTAGATGAGAGGGAAGGGAGAGAGAGAGGGATGGTGTACCGACCGTCCGTCGTAGAGGATGAAGAGCCGGCCATGGCGGCGACGTTCGATGGCGGGGAAGGGAAGCGACGTCGTAGGTCCGGTGACGGCGACGGCGTGGTGGAGCTTCCCGTCGCTGGAGCGCACCCGATCTGATCGGATTAGGGTTTGTGTCGGTGGGGTTAGTGGCGGCACGGTCAACCTCGTACCACGTGCCGCCCCGGCCCCCACCTCTTATATGTGGCGCTGGCGACAGGGGCCCACCAGCCTATTGGGCTGGGCGCCCCCGATCAGGGCGCGAGCAAGGGGGTGGTATTTGGCCGTTGGGCCAAATACCTAAGATCACTCTAACATTCTCCCCCTTGATCTCAATCTATACTTTATCTTTAATTACTTTTAACTTTACACATTCCATCACAGATTAGTGCATAGAACATGTCTCATCGTCACGGTCAATCGCCGATAGATTTGACAGTTACAATACACCTTTCTGTTTTGAAATAGTTACTTTAATCCTTTTGGGTCATCTTTTAGTCCAGGAATCATAGGCTTTCCCTTAAACCCATGCCGGCTACATGTTCTCTGAACACGTTGGGTGGTAAGCCTTTAGTAAGCGGATCCGCTAACATCTTTGCGGTACTTATATGCTCAAAACTTATGATTTGATCCCGAACTTTATCTTTCACAACATAGTACTTTATGTCAATGTGTTTGGCAGCACCACTTGACTTATTGTTGTGGGCATACGTTACTGCGGGTTCATTATCGCAGTACAACTTAAGTGGTCTATTGATGTCGTCAACCACTTTTAAACCGGGTATGAACTTCTTTAGCCAGTTCACCTGCCCCGTAGCCTCATAACATGCAACAAACTCGGCATACATTGTGGACGATGTAGTGACGGTTTGCTTTGAGCTTTTCCACGATATAGCTCCTCCGGTGAGTGAACACATATCCGGATGTAGACTTTCTATCATCTCCGCAAAATCGAATCAGTATACCCCACTATATGGAGTGAATCGATCTTACGTATGTCATCATGAGGCCTTTTGTTCCTTGCAAATAACGCAAGACTTTCTTTATCAATTTCAATGATCTATTCGGGATTGCTCTGGAATCGCCAAGTAACCGGTAACAAACGCTAAGTCGGTATGCGTACACACTTGAGCATCTGCAAGCTTCCGACGGTGAAGCATATGGAACCGATTTCATTTGATCGAGCTCGTCTTGGTTCTGGGGCATTGAAAATCCCCATATCCGTCGCCCTTGACTATAGGTGCGGTGAATGACTACATTTATGCATACCAAATTTCTTTAAGACTTTCTCTATGTATGCCTTTTGTGACAGTCCCAATATCTCCTTGTTTCTATCCGGTGAATTTCGATCCCTAGAACGAACGAAGCTTCACCAAGATCTTTCATATCAAAGTTTGAGGACAAAACTTCTTTGTCTCGATGTGATGACATCACTACTAGCTAGTAGAATATCATCCACATACTGATTAGGAAGATAAACTTCCCATCTTTAAACTTTGCATAAACACAGTTGTCCTCTACATTTTCTTTAAACCCAAATTTTCTTATTGTACTGTCAAACTTCAAGTACCACTGTCTTGAAGCTTGCTTTAATCCATAAATCGATTTCTTTAGGCGGCATCCCATTCTTTCATTTCCTTCCATGACAAAACATTTCGGTTGTGCCATGTAGACATTTTCCTCCAAATCCCCATTAAGAAATGTCGTCTTTACATCCATCGATGTAACTCTAAATCATAATGTGCTACTAATGCCATTATGATTCGAAGAATCTTTACATGAGACCGGAGAAAAGGTCTCATTGTAATCAATCCCTTCTCTTTGCGTAAAGCCTTTTGCCACAAGTCGCGCTTTGTATCTTTCTACATTCCCTTGGGAGTCAAGCTTTGTCTTGTAGACCCATTCTGACCCTCTTGTTTTGGCTCCTTTAGGAATATTTTCCAAGTCCCGGACTTTATTAGTCTTCATGGACCTCATCTCCTCTTCCATGGCCTCAAGCCATTTTGAGAATTTTCGCTTCTCATGGCTTCTTCAAATGAGATGGGATCATCCTCCATTTGAAATTCCTCTGTATGATAAATCGATAATCATCAGAAATAGCTGATCTTCTTACTCTTTGAGACCTCCTCGGGGCCTCCTCATTTGGTACATCTTCTATTTGAGGCTGCTGTTGCTCCCCCTCATCTGTGGCAATGGGTTCTATAGGATCCTGAAGAACAGGTTCCTCATTCTCATTCATTGTTGCCACAGGAGGAACAATAACAGGTGCTGGCACCACAGTGTCTTGCACCGTCGGTGCAGCGACAGCAGGTAGTGTGAAGAATGGCTCTTGAATCATCGGAGTGGGCGCATACACCCGCTTCTCTTCAAGGTCAATCTCACGAGCTACTATACTTCCTCTCATCATCTCATCCTCTAAGAAGACAGCGTGTCTCGTTTCTACAAACTTTGTGTATCTGTCTGAACAGTAGAAACGAAAACCTTTTGACTTTTCAGGGTAGCCAATGAAATGGCAACTTCATTTTGGGATCAAGCTTCCCAAGGTTTGGGTTAAATACTTTAGCCTCGTGAGGACTCCCCACACACGTAAGTGGTTTAGTGAGGAACTCTTCTGTCCACAACTCGTACGGTGTTTTGGGCACCGACTTACTAGGCACTCTGTTGAGAATATGAATGGCGGTTTTCAACGCCTCCATCCATAGACTCAATGGCAGTGTGGAATAGCTCATCATGCTTCGCACCATATCCATCGAGTGCAGTTGCGTCTTTCAGCTACTCCATTTCTTGAGGTTCGCGGTGTAGAATCTTTGGGCCACTATACCATTTTCTGTAAAAACCTTGCAAAGGTCCAGAACTTGTCCATATGGGGTATGTCGACTAGTAGTACTCCCCACGGTCGGATCGGACTATCTTAATCTTTAAATCGTGTTGGTTTTCAACTTCAGCCTTAAATATCTTGAATTTATCCAAGGCTTCATTTCTTTCTTTGATTGGATAAATATATCCATAACGGGAGTAATCATCTGTGAATGTTATGAACGAGTCATATCCATCTACACTTTTCACAGGAAAAGGTCCACAAATGTCTGTGTGAATAATTTGTAGAATTCCTGTGCTTCTTTTGGCGTCTTTCTTAATTTTCTTTACATATTTTCCTTTAAATTCTTAACTAGTCTTTCTATTCTCCCCCTCGAAATATGGCCTAAACGACAGTGCCATAATTTCGACGACGCATCTAGAGTTCTCTTTCGTTTCCTGTTTACATTCGTAGACGAGGATTCATTCACTTTCTCGCACGTGGCGTTCCCTTTATCGCATACGACATTCACATCATCATATAATGATAACAAATAAAGCTCATTTTGTAAGATGGCAAGACCAACACATTCTTTATTAAACATTATTACACACTTGCCATTTCCAAAATGACAATCATAACCATCATTGTCCAAATATGAAACACTAATCAAATTCCTCTGTAAAGAGGGAACATAAAGAACATCTCTAAGTAAAAGAGTGAAGCCATCAGCTAGCTCTAATGAAAGATCGCCAACGGCTTCAACTTCAGCTTGGACTCCATTTGCGACTTTAATGCATCTTTCTTTTCTTTGCGTATTCCTCGTCGAACGGAATCCCTGCATATTATTGGCAACATGAGCAGTTGCACTGAATCAATCCACCAAGTAGATTTTGAATATTGTACATACAGGACTCATTTATGAGCGTAATAATGTCCTCACCTTTCTTTGACATAATCATTTTCAAGAAATCGGGACAATCTTTCTTGTAATGTCCCTTTTTCTTGCAATGAAGACAACGATCTTTGTCTACTGCAAACTTATTACATTGAGGTGATGGATGGATGCTTTTCCCTTGTTCTTTGAGGAGAAGTTATTGTTGAAGTTCCTTTCTTGTTGTCCTTCACATAGTTGATAGAACCACCATGTGAGGATTTAAATCTTTCCTCCTCTTGCACACACATAGCTATGCACTTTTCTAAGTCCCATTTCTCGGGCTGCATATTGTAGTTGACAACAAATGTGTCAAACTTTTCCGGCAAGGAAGCAAAAATCAAATGAATTAGGAACTCATCCTTGAGAGCCAAATCCATTGGTTTAAGCTTGGATGCCAAGTTGCTCATCCTTAGTATGTGCTCTCTTATGCCACCGCCAGAGTACCTTTCTGTCACAAGCTGCTTAATCAGCTGTGTAGCGTATGTCTTTGAAGAGCCAGTAAACTGACTCTTTATTTTCTCAAGGTACTCTGTGACAGTGTCACACTCTACGATTGAGCCCACAATTGCAGGCTCAATCGTGTTCTTTATCACAGCCAAACATTTCTTGTTGGTGTGGTCCATTCTTATGCTCAAGGTCATAAGACATGCGTGAGGAGCATGGTCCCTCTGTCTTTTCTCGCCAAGCAAGTATCATCCTCATTTTGATCCTCACTTTGGTGCCATAGGCTCGAGTGGGACGTCTTGTAGTGAGGACCCAGTCCACCTCGGCCAAGATAAGCGCTAAGTCTATCTTTTCTTCCACTCTCCATAATTATCTCCTTTGAGAGTGGGGATCTCTCGATACAACTCATCAAGTTGTATCCACTTTGAAAAATAGTTCAAGTAAAGTGAGAACATAACAGCAAAATTATATGCCTTATTTCTAACGTTGGTCAAAAATACGACATACAATTTAAAACAATTTTATCTGTGCATTAAATCTACATCACCGTTGGACAGAAATAGAAATAACGCATAAAAAACATCAATTAAAAATTATAATACTGTTATTATCAACGTTGGTCAGAAAATAACAATATCATAATTATCTGAAAATTATCTCTATTTTTTCCAAAATTAAATTCTCCCGTTGGTTCGAATTTAATAATGAAAATTAATCAACATTAACTTTTGCAGCGGAAAACGTAATTATTCTAAAATAATTCATACTCAGAAGCATTCTTACTGTACTCATTTAATCTATGGAAAAATTAACACGTTGGTGCAAAAATTTCCAGAAATTTGGATCAATTTTCAATCAAAATCACTTATAAAAGCTTCTGAAAACATTAACTTTCTTTTCGGAATTTACTGTTCATAATCGCAATTTGGCCCATGGCGGCCCAACCGGCCGGCTCAAGATTTTTCGCGGCCCATGGCCTCTTTTCCCCTTGCGGGCCGAAAAAACCCCACTAGGCCCAACGGCCTGCCCCGCTGGCCGCGCTCGATCTCGGCCGTCCGATCGATCGGACGGCCCCGAGCAACCCGCCCTTTAACCCTAACTCCCGGCGCCCCGCCTAGCGGCTCTTCCGGAAAAACGGATCTAGAGGGGCGGCGCGCTCAGGCGGAGGCGCGAGGCGCGGCGTCGCTGGCGGAGGCGGCTCAGCGCGGCTCCCAAGCGGCGGGGCGCGGGCTCCGTCTGTGGCCGGCAGGCGGCGACCCGCTCGGGTGGAGGCGCGCGGCGGCACTCAAAAGGCGCGCGAGCTGCGGCCGCGGGCCGGCGGCGGCGACCGCGCGCGCGCGCAGCAAAAAGCGGCGGCGGCGCACGCGCGATGCGAGCCCGCTCGGCGGAGGCGACGCACAGGAGGAAACGCCACCGAGGCGTCGCGCCCAACGGCCAAATGCCACCCTTGACCGCGCCATCGGAGGAGGCGGCGCGCGCGCGGGCTGCGCGCCGGCGGAGCGACGATCGAAGCGGAGCAGCGGCGCCGGCGACCGCACGGAAAAAGCGGCGGCGGTTTCGCGTGAAGCCGGCGGCGCACGGTGAGCCCAATCCCCTTTCCCGCTCTGATACCATTGTTGGTCGGTTCTTTTTCTTCGCACTGGGTTCTAGATGAGAGGGAAGGGAGAGAGAGAGGGATGGTGTACCACCGTCCGTCGTAGAGGATGAAGAGCCGCCATGGCGCGGCGTTCGATGGCGGGGAAGGAAGCGACGTCGTAGGTCCGGTGACGGCGACGGCGTGGTGGAGCTTCCCGTCGCTGGAGCGCCCCCGATTTGATCGGATTAGGGTTTGTGTCGGTGGGGTTAGTGGCGGCACGGTCAACCTCGTACCACGTGCCGCCCCGCCCCACCTCTTATATGTGGCGCTGGCGACAGGGGCCCACCAGCCTATTGGGCTGGGCGCCCCCGATCAGGGCACGAGCAAGGGGGTGGTATTTGGAATACGACCATCTGGGAAACTGAAATTGATGTGCATGCGGTAAAAGTAAAAAGATTCAACTTCGCTCTTTTGTAACTGTTTTCCACAAGGGTGTAATGTAAAGTAGATCAAGTAGTTATTGTGATTTGCTGTAGGGCAGTCCAAAGAAGTAGAACTGTATGGTGAATACTGGCTCCGGCACCTAACTTCATAAATGTTTGGAATTCACCATGAAAAGAACCCAATACAAAGGAATTGACGAAGGCCCAAAAAAGGGCGCCAACCAGAAGAACATAATAAATGGAATGTTACTACATAGAAAAACCCTTTAACACAGATTTTTATAAAAAAAACTAGATGAGATAGCCCTCAAGTCTAATCACAACACATCACATAATAATCCATGAATGAATTCAAACTGCAATTTCTAATGTAAGAATAGAGCCAATGATGCTCATATGTCAAAGCCAAATGTTCCATGCTTACTTCCCCCACAAACTGATAGACTTCCATGCCCAATGCCCATTCACACATATATACAGAGCACCATTCTTCTTAATTTGGGTAATTATCCACTCCGAAGTCTAAATGCCTGATTATTGATGGGCAAGTGGGGAGCCTTGGTTGTGCAGAGCAAACCACAAAAGTTATGTAGGAACTAGGAACCAAGAAAACACTACTCATCAATCATCACATAGATAACCAAGTAAGTGGACAATAAACTCTAAACCCAAAGCAAATTAAGTTGTGGGTTGTATGAATTAAGTTGGCCCAGATAGTAACATAGCTAATTCAAACTTCAGATAAATAAATTTCTAGCAACCAAGTATACAAGATAACTAGCAACCAAGTATACAAGATAACCAGGATGAAAGCTTTATCAAGTCAAAATAACTCTGGACTCTAGATCAGTGTTTATCCATGCTTAATTGGCTATCTATTGATAAATCTTTATAAGGACAACTAAAGTTGTGAAGGCGCCATGTGCATCATGAGCCATAAACGGTGGTTACAGCTTCCATTGGCAAAGTGATTTCGGTCCTGGTTGGAATGGCTTCAGCTTCGGCTATTCGCTCGAAAAAGACAGAAGTCGTTCCAAACGCCTAGCTTTTCTTCCCCGTTTTTCCTTGTCGCGTTACAATGTGCGAAAGCCGAAAGCCACCCACGGGGAGCTTCCGCGGCTTCCCGCAGCCCCATTCCTCATTTAATCCCGAAGTTAGGGATAATTACCCACCGTTTGCACTAAATAAAAGCCCCTAAGGAAACCCTAGCACTGCCCCCTAAGCTGCCTACCTCCTCCCTGGCGCCCATCCCCGACCGATCTACCGCCGCCTTCCTCCCTCCCGCGACCATATCTGCAACCGCCCTTCTCCCTCCTCTCTCCCCCGCCAGATCTGCTGCTCCGCGCCGCCGCCTCCCACTCTCCTCCTCCCTCGGCCCCGACCAGAGCTACCACCGCCCTCCTTCCTCCTCCTCTCTCCCCCGTTGGAGTTGCTACCCGTGCCGCCACCTCCCTCGACGCCTCCAGCTCCGAGCGCCTCCTTCCTCTTCCCTCTTCCTCCGGTTCTCTCCTCTTCCCCTCGTCGCCGGTTCTCTCCTCTCCCCGCAGCTGTCCTTCGGGTTTTTTTTTTGTTTCATTTTCTTTTTTTCCTTTTTATTTTCTATTGTAAATGAATTATTTATGTAATTATTCTTTATTGCAATAATTATTTTTGTAGTAATTGATTGTTGTAATAGTTATTTTATTTATTGCATCTATTTGTGTAATAATTGTTTATTGTAAAAATTATCGATAGTTACATTAATTGCGGCTTATTACGTTGGTTGTCGTTAATTGCGGTATATTGTGTTAATGGCTTTGTTAAATGTGATAATTGCGGTAGTTGTCGTTAATTGCAGTAGTTATCAATTGCGTTAGTTGTTGTTAATTGCGTTAGTTGTCGTCAATTGTCGTCAATTGTCGTTAATTGCCGTCAATTGTGTTAATTGCCGTTAAACGACATCAAACAAGTCATTACTGTCCTCAGGGGCATTTTAGATATTTTCTATCTCAGAAGCTGTGCAGTTAGCCCACCTAAAAGCCAGACTACCAAACATCAAACCTCTTCAGCTCAGCCGTTCAGCCTCGCAGCTATTCAGCCCTACAACTCAGCCAGAAGCCGTTTAAATTTACACGGGCCTTGGCTATCTTTAAATTTACAACCATAAGAGTTGTATGAAAAAGTGACTAATGATTAAAGCTAATAGTGTATGGTTATCATGCACCAGGTATCTCCAACAGCCTAGCCAGACCATGTGACTGTGAGCATAGGCATAGGTTATTGTTGGTAACAGGTTAGACATGAACATCATTCACTTGATTCTGTTGCAATTGCAGAGTTGCAGCCAATGAGGAATAAAACAGCCCAAATACCAGCAACACAGCGTATTACTACAAGAAAATGCATGTCACTGAACCTGCCTAACTAGAATAATCCATTAAAAATAGAAAACAGACGTGATTTGCTAGTGTTGACTTAGGTATTTTCTGCATGATCCCCATTAACATATGAAGATAGTGTAGTTCTTTTCAACATTGTAACGGGTACTTATTTATTCATGACATTTAGACTATGGAACTAATTTTATTAAGCGATGATATAGAACTTCCGTTTTGCCAAAAATGCAAACAAGTTCAGTTAAATGAGTTGTAAGAAGTGTCTCCACTTCAATGACTTAATTCTAACAAGTGTCTCCACTTTAATGACTTAATTCTAACAAATAGCTCATGAACAAACACCAAAGGTTAAAAAAAGGAATTTCAGTTCTTATTTTTATTTTTTGGCTGTAAAGTACAATGTAGAATTCTCAATTCTGTAATGTAAGATGGACTAACCTCATTGATTTTGACTTTCAGATAGGAAATATTAATCCTTTTCTCCTCCAGGATTTTAACATTTCCTTTCAGCTGCTTTTGTAGACAAATTGACTCATCAAGCTTTGCAATAGAAGCCCTTTTAGTCTCCTCAGCAAGAGCATCGAGTGCAGGTTTCAGGATTGTTTGTATCTGAGACCTAGTACCTCAGCTGGAGAGCATCCTTTTGCATTTAGCATGTACTGAAAACCAATACCATATTTCACCCTGCAAAATGGCCTAGCAATGTTTGAAATGAACTCTCAATATAAATTGAGCTAACAAAAGGAACTTATAAAGCAAGGGGAAATACAAAAAAAACTGAACCACAATAAAAAGGATATTTTACATCTCGATCTTTGTTTGCTATGCTGCAATACTGCTTTGACTAACCAGCTGACAACTGACACATATTTAGGGAAATTATACACAAATCACTGCAATTTGCAAAAAAATACGTATTATCCCTGGAATTTTTAGAGAAAAAATCCCTGCATTATACCATTTGTTCCTAATCACTCATTTATCAGTTTTGCCATCGAGTATCACAGAAGTAGGCATAGCACTTAGGCTTCACTTTGTCCAATGTTTATGTCCTGCTGGACAATGATGTGTCCTAACTATCATATCCTAATTGTTGAATTTGGGGAATAATTATGTGTGTCCCTTAAGACCCCTACACCCTTTATTTATAGAGCTAAAAATTACAATCCGACTAGCACACGACTTGGACTATTAGACTCACACACAACTTGAACTCTTATCTAAACTCTAATATCTACAACACTCCCTCTCAAAATGGGCATGAGATAACAGTCATGTCCATTTTGTTGCATATTACAATACCATTACTACAATTTACCAAAACCTATCATCCATCGACTTCATAGCCAAAATCATTACAAAGACCAAAAGTTACTCACCACAAATACTACCATGAACGTCACCAAATCCATCACCATTTTTTTTTGTGATGAACAGACAGCAGCTCGGTAAAACTCAGCTAATTTAACGTCAACAATAATCTATAAAAAATTAGGCCTTCGCTCTCTTTGTCCTAACATATGTATTGAACACACATCAAACTTGTCACGGGTGGTACTGTTCACATGCGTGAATAGTATGCATGGTACTGTAGCACCACGCACTGTTCATGTCGGGCCCGCGGGTGCGTTAGTAGTTGGAAATAGAGATAAGAATTGTTAGTTTTCTTGTTAGTTGAGTTTACTTCCTTAGAGATATATTCTATCTAATAGAGATAAGTTTTCTTAGACATAGAGATTGTTTCTTAGGGGTCAAGTTGGCTAGTCCCTATAGAAGGGATAGCATGTATCCATTATCAAGGAAGCAAGAAAGATGAATTAATCTAGTCTCTCTTCCAAAGTTTTATCATCCCAGTCTATAGTC
Organism: Ampelocalamus luodianensis; assembly: GCA_036346255.1. Lineage (NCBI taxonomy): Eukaryota > Viridiplantae > Streptophyta > Magnoliopsida > Poales > Poaceae > Ampelocalamus > Ampelocalamus luodianensis. The sequence goes on from CM070621.1 coordinate 79,064,261, forward strand.
TAATTTCCCATCCCACCAAGCCGACGTCGTCTGGCCTTCTTCTTGGCGATGTTTACCCCTATGATCGAAGATCATTACATTTGGTATCAGAGCAATCGATCCCTTCCCACGACTTCTGTTACCATGGTTATGGTGACAGATCAGACCATCAGACCTACCGCCGAGTCGTTGGCTATGATAAAGGCTAACGTTAACAAGATGATCATGAGTGCCAACGACAACGACAAGAAGATGACGGTCATCTTCCTCAACATGCATGCTACTTTAGAGAAAATAATCACGGATCAGAAGGCGCAACAAGAGGCGGTGGCGTTTCCAACAACCATGGTGACGCTGTTGGAACTTGCCGCGTCACTACCTCATCCTGCCATGGTGTCGTCGAAGCCTGTCGTGGCCCTGTCGAAGTACGTCGTGGCCACTACGACGCTATTAGGATTGTTGTCATGCCTGCCACAACAACCGGTGAGTTTGCCACAACCATGCGTGGAGGCAATGATCTTCAAAGACTCATGTTATCATTGCAACCTCCCATCAACATGGGGTCTCCTAGGGCTTCAGCCATGGCCGCCACCACAGCTCGAGGATGAGCTGTCGCGAAAGGAGGGAAGTAATGTCACGGGTGGTACTGTTCACGTGTGTGAGCGATGCGCGGCATGATCTTATGTAAGGCCACAGACTTTATTCACATCGGGCCCGCGAGTGTGTTAGTAGTTGAAAATAGAGATAAGAATTGTTGGTTTTCTTGTTAGTTGGGTTTACTTTCTTAGAGATATATTCTATCTAATAGAGATAAGTTTCCTTAGACATATAGATTATTTCTTAGGAGTCAAGTCAGGTCGTCCATATAAAAGGGATAGCATGTATCCATTATCAAGGAAGCAAGAAAGATGAATTAATCTAGTCTCTCTCCCAAGGTTCTATCACCCCAGTCTATAGTCTAATCTTCCATCCCACTAAGCCGACGTCGTCGGCCTTCTTCCTGGCGATGTTTACCCCTATGATCGAAGATCATTACATTTGGTATCAGAGCAGTCGATCCCTTCCCACGACTTCTGTTACCATGGTTATGGCGACAAATCAGACCATCAGACCTATCGCCGAATTGTTGGCTATGATAAAGGCTAACGTCAACAAGATGACCATGAGTGCCAACGACAACGACAAGAAGATGACGGTCATCTTCCTCAACATGCATGCTACTTTAGAGAAGATGATCGCGGATCAGAAAAAGAAGAAGGCGCAACAAAAGGCGGTGGCGTTTCCAGCAACCACGGTGACGCTATCGAACTTGTTGCGCCGCTACCTCATCCTGCCATGGCATCGTCGAAGCCTGTCGCGGCCTTGCCGAAGTACGTCGTGGCCACTACGACGTTGCCAGGGTTACTGTCATGCTTGCCGCAGCAGCCGATGAGTTGGCGGCAACCATGCGTGGAGGCAATGATCTTCAAAGACTCATGTCATCATCGCAACCTCTCATCAACATGGGGTCTCCTAGCGCTTCAACCATGGCCGCCACCACAGCTCGAGGATGAGCTGTCGCGAAAGGATGGGAGTAATGTCACGGGTGGTACTGTTCACGTGTGTGAATAGTACACATGGTACTGTAGCCCGCGTACTGTTCACGCCGGGCCTGCGGGTGCGTTAGTAGTTGGAAATGGAGATAAGAATTGTTAGTTTGCTTGTTAGTTGGGTTTACTTCCTTAGAGATATATTCCATCTAATAGAGATAAGTTTCCTTAGACATAGATATTGTTTCTTAGGGGTCAAGTCGGGTTGTCCCTACAAAAGGGATAGCATGTATCCATTATCAAGGAAGTAAGAAAGATGAATTAATCTAGTCTCTCTCCCAAGGTTCTAGCATCCCAGTCTATAGTCTAATCTCTCATCCCACCAAGCCGATGCCATCCGGCCTTCTTTCTAGCGATGTTTACCCCTATGATCTAAGATCATTACAAAACTGTACTCTAAAACCATTTAACAAAAAAATTTGTAATGCAAATTAAAAGGCTACCTAAATAAGGCATACAAACAATTGCACAGTGGTGCAAAGGGGCAGGCGAACAACAAGAGAGTTCTAAGGCATACTAGAAAGCACTATCCATGTGACCACAAGTCGGGTCTAAAAAATTCTCAAATAACAGTTAAGACATTGGGGAATTGCAATGGCCACAAGTAAGGCCTAAACAAATAAAATTGATTCTCATTTTTCAAATGACAGTTAAAACATTTTGAGCTAGAATTTGAACTATGGAGCCAGGGTGGAATAGATTAAAACGATTGATTCATATCACCCTTTCAGCATTAGAACAAATAGATATTTTGCCTAAAAAATACTTCCACATGTAAAATAAGAATGATATTATTAGTATTGGTTTTCCAGTGCTTAAATCACAACTGGTTTCATTGGCAGTAGAATAATAACCACGAAACAATTCAAAGAATGAAGAAGTTAAGAGCAAGGGTGTCGAGATCACGATCCTAGGCGGGATCGTTTATGGTTTGACGGGATCAGATCGTAGGATCGGATCATTGAATCATGATTCTATCATATTTTTAAAAGTATATATATTTTATATAAAAATTGAATTATGTTTTCAGACATGCAAGGCTATAGTAGAATTTTGGAATTTTTTGAATTTAGTAGCATAAATTTGGGTACACTTATTCATTTTACATGCAATTAAGCTTGTTTAAAACCTGTTTAATTATTTTTTTAGTAAACCAATCATTTAAATCCAATATATTAATGGTAATACATTTTTAACCTTAGAACAACATGTAAACAACAAAAACAAAACAAAACAAATGAAACTATTGTAACTTAAATTAGCAATAGGTAAAATAAAATTTTATATGTTGATATAGTTTGCTGTCAGGATCATAATCCTACCCGATCCTACTTAATTCTATGTGATCCTACCTTCAAGATCACGATTCTATGAAATTCTTATCCATATACCTATTTGTGTCATTTTAGCTCCGTGGGATCATAGGATCGTATAATCCCACGATCCGTGTCGCAATCCTGACAACCTTGGTTAAGAGTGCTTGTTGGTTGCACCGATCGGCAAGCTCCTTGAGCTTCTTGACCACTGCAGCGTCGAGCTCCCACTCCTCCTCCACAGCAACCTTCCCATTCCCCCCCTTCACAATATCATGCGCCACCGCCAGCATCTCCCTTTGTATCCTATCGACATACCTCACATTCAACACCTAAGGCTCCACCTACTTCACCAGCTCCTCATTGTTGATCGCGACACGCTGCCCCATCCATCATTTTTGCCTCTAGTTCCTTCTCCTTGATCTTTGGTGGCCCAGTTCTTCACTACTGCCTCAAAATTGCACACGTCTACGGTGAACGCCTCCTTTTCGGCCTCCAGCGCCTCCCGTTGTGAGGGCCCTAAGGTGAGCTTACTCATCTTTGCCTCCTGATCAGCGACCTCTTTCTCGAATGTCAGGATGGCCTTAACGGCGACCTCGCTGTGGACCTGGGCCTGGGCCGGCCTTGGATACATACTTGTCGTTGAGAGATGTGATGGCGTCATCATCTCCGGATACAAAGAGGGAGTAGCTGTTGGTGAGGTAGAGCATCAGACCACTGAAGACGATGGCCGGAGGGGAGGTGGAGGCATCGAGGCTGTCCAACTAAGCCGACGAGGAGGGTAAGCTAGTAGACGATGGTGAGGAGGGGCGATCAATAGTGCGAGGTACCGGGGGCATTGAGCGTGGAGCGGGTGATCTTGTAGGGGTAGGCGAGAAGATAGAGGAGGATGAGGATATCGTCCTCGAAGGTGGCGATGGAGGATCGGCTGGGAAAGTGAATGCGGCCGAGGAGTTAGCGGAAGGCGGAGAGGATGTCACGAGCCATGGGGAGAGGGGCGAAGGGCGAGAGGTAGGCATTGACATCGCGGAGGGCGTTGGTGTGGGAGAGGTGGTTTGAGATGTTGGCGATGGTGGCTGTGTCGATGGAGGAGCAAAGGCTGGCAACATCAGAGTCGAGGTGGGAGACAGGGAGGTTGAGGTTGCATGGGAGGAGGACATGAAGTTCTACTGATAGGGTATGCTCCACCGAGGCTAAGGGGTCCAACGTCGACTTCGAGAGGCACTGGCCGCCACCGCACCACATTGTGGGTGGCCTGAGTCGGCGAGAAGTGGGAGAATTTTGAACAGATTTGCTATTTCATAGGTGCCTGAAATTTCGCAAAATCATAGTCGATTTTCTTACCTTTAGATTGGCGTGGAGATTTGTGCTCCAGCGAAGTCATCCTCCTCCTCTCTGGAGCTCAATGATGGTGGTGGCAGAGGCTGGTGGAATGGAATAGGGTTAGGGTTCACCCATTGAGGGTTTGGGTTCGCCAATGCTTCGGGGACTTAGAGGGAGGCTAAGGTAGTGGCGGACCGGTGGTGGGCGATGGCGGTGACGGTGCGTCGAGGCAGAAAGGATGAGCGCGGTGGGCAAGGTTGGTGGATGGTGGTGACGACCGAAGTGGTTAGGAGGCGGCATGGGGATCTCGTTGGGGAGGAGTAAGAAGGGAGGTGGCGGTGGCGGGACTGGGAGGGGGGGCAGAGGAGGAGGGGGTGGCGGAAAGAGCTTGCTGGCGGGCATCGCCGGTGCTAGAGGCGGCACTAGGGCGAGGTTGGCGGTGACTATGGCGACGGCTGGGTGTGGAGTGAGCTAGGGTCACAGTGTTGGGTGAGTCATATAGGTGAGAGAGGGAGAGATGTCAGCCACATGATCTTGATCCAAAGGTGGAAAAAAGTGACTAGGCGCTTGTGAAATAGATGCCCTAATTTTGAAATGTGAGCTATGGAACGGAAAGGATGCGGGCGGAGCCCAGATTCACAGAATCGACAATGCAGATTGAAGATCGCCATGGCAACGGACAGTAGTAATTTCCCAACCTGATTTTCCCATGCCTGGATTGGGCCTCTATGTGGGATGGGATAAATATTTGATGCCAAGGGCTGAAGACCATAGCTTAGGACGTTGTCACAAGCTCACACTCACAGTAGTAATTTCGCGGCAAACAACTCAAACTCTTGCTAGGATGGTAAATTCTCATGTTCAAAACAAGCCTTAGCCCATGGCTAAGAAATACCATTTTTAAAACTTTTTTTGTACAAAGGACACATTAACGAATACGCATACCACCACAACATGCATACACATGACACATGCAAGTGGTACGTCGATATGCTGAAACTATGGAGCCAAGGTCCACTTTTCCACTGAACGCTTTCGCACATGCATATAGTGCGAAACCTCTATTCGAAACAAGGTCACTTGGCATGAAGTCCCACCCCTTTCCACTAGGATAAGGGTGGATTGGCTGTGACCTTTCCATTAGGATGAGGGCGGCTTCGTCATCTTTTTGTGAAGCTTCGCTGTGACTTAAAAAAAAGTTAATCCACCCATGGCCAAACTTGAATCGGACTAAAGATGTTATGCGTGTGCTAAAATCTCTCCATACATCTCTTCCCATATCTCTCTATTTTTTCATACCAGCTCCCCTCCAAGGTTCCAACTTTGGCAAACTCACCAACAAAGTGGGACAAAGGCCCACTCAACGCTTCTACGCCCCAACCCAACTTGCATACAACTAGTGAGTGAACGGTTGCTCAATATCCCTCATCCTTCTTTTCCTTTTATGGCCACGCCTAAAATGGGTTTCTCCTCCCTATCCAAAATCTTCCAATCTCCGCCAAATCAAATTTTTGTTCAAACGAGACAAGGTGGATCCTCATCTTCATTAGACTCCTAAACCATGCCCACTATGGTCGTCATATTTGTGGCAGTATGATTTTGCAAATAAAGTTCTTCCTAGCTGTGGTGTTCCTCAACCTCCAACTCTGATCCACATGTAGCAAGGGAGATCCAAAGTCGTTTGGCGGAGCTTGGCAGATTGCCATATAGGAGGTCTACACCACCTATCGTCATTAGGAGTAAAACTTTGCGAAGGCACCCCCACCCCACCTTAGAGATTTAGTGCCTGTCCAGCAAGCCGCTATACTGATTATTGACGCCTTCCATGGTCCAAGCAACTGGAGCTCTTCACGTTGAGGTATACCATATAGACAAACTTATCTTCATCCCTAACTACTTTAGTGAGCCGCCCATCGATAGAAGGATCCAAGGTTATTGTTGTACTATGTCCGATTCTAAATGTAAGTCATTTTAAAATCTGTGCTGGTCAATTGTTTTTATGTTCGATCATCAATATATATAGAATTACCAAGATTTATACAACAACAACAACAAAGTCTTTGGTCCCAAACAAGTTGGGGTAGGTTAGGAATGAAATGTGAGGACCCGGTTTATTTGGCTTGTAATGTAACCAACCACTTTGGTCTAGCATCACAAATCAAATAAAGCGATCCTCGAGATCGTATACTTCGAGCGTATACACCTCGTTACAAATTAGACATCAACTCCATTCAAAACATAGAGTCCAAACATTACACTACAAGCGGAAGATAAACAAATAGCAAAGATATTACAGGACATAGGCGGCGGCCACAAGATACACAAATAACAAAGAAGCGGCAGTGGAAGCAAAAGTGCCATAAGATGGCTATAAACAAAGCCAATCGGTGTGCCTTCAACCCACAAGGCATCGGCCAGGACCGCCAAGACTAGTCGTCACCCACGAAGCGGCAGCCTGACTCGCAGAAGAGGGCCACGAGGCTCACCTTCTTCCTCTCGCAACAAAAACATTAAGCAAAGCACACGAGTACAAAGATTGTCTTTGTACCCGCAAAACTGACGTGTGAACTAGCGGACCTATTCATATGCTACATGCGGGCTTGTTTAGTGGAGGCCATATATTTTATTTGCATAAAGCCAATTTTCATTTGCAATAAGGTATCTGGTTTGAAGGCAAGTTTGCAATTCATTTTTAAGATTGAAATATGATGGGATAATAATAACAAAGCGAAGAGAAACAACCTAGAAGTGACTATCCCAATAGTCACCACAACAATAACACGAATCCCGGATCCGTACCACCCATCAAGTTTTAATTTAAATGTTGTAGTCTAGTTCTTGGGGCGTATCAGGCGTGTCCATAACCTAGGGCGAGGCTATTCGAATAGTTTTAACCTGCGAGGGTGTACCAATGTACCACACTTGGACCGCCTTTAAGCCAAAACACACTTCGAAGGTATCTTGTACGGCTAAGTCCTCGAGGCTATTTCCAATATTGTGTATCAACCCGAGCGCTCGTATGGGTAGAAACACCATACGCTTACATGGTAAAGCGAAAAGACAACTACCGCTCGGGATAAAGCTTTTGGACAACTACCATGCTCCCACCTCCGTCCCTCCTGCGACCTCCTGCGACCGGGACGATACACGCCAAAGTACTAGGTCAGAGGTCCCATATACTCTAGTGTGGTTAGTACGCAAAATGCTCGATGCGGTGGCGCCAAGTAACTCGGTCCTTAAGCGGCTGGGCACCTTTCGATCACACCATGAGATCACACAGTCTTACCATTGTGCCCAAGTCTAAATCATTTTTGTTTTCATTTTTAATTTTGCAATTAAACATAGCAAAAATGCTAAAACATAAAGCTATAGTAAATTTTGTGTGATCAAGGTTCTGACTAAAGTCGATAACGCCCGATTCTCCGATAGCTAAGCATGTCTAAGCAAGTTGACCGGATCTACTAAGTGACAAGAGATCATCCCGATCTCTAATCACGACAAATAACCTAAGCTCGGTAGTAGAGATCAATATTTTGTCTACGGGATATGCACTACTGATTTAACTAATCAATTTAACACAAATTAAGCAATGCATACATACAATTTGAAACAAAATATTAATCTTTAAAATCTGGGATTAAACATGATCAAGCCGCTTGCCTTCTTCTTTTTGCTCAATATGGTGCGGAGGATCGTCCTCGGGGTTGCGCAAATATCGAATCCTAACGATTAACAAAGCAGCGAATAAGAGCGAATAACAAGCAAAACTCAAACATCAATACAAACACCAACATAAACACCAAGGCTAGACTATCACAAAGAATGACAAATAATTGCTGCAGAGACCCATCCACTCATTTGCTAGGTTAACCTCAAAATCAAACTTCTAACACGCTTTAAACTTTGGGCGGGCTTTGATGGTGATTGTGTGCACATCTATTATTTAATCATCAAGTTAATAAATCAACAACGACTAGCTTCTCTAACTCAACTATTATAAGGTGATATTACGGAACCTACAAAAGTTCACGACAATACTAACAGTCAAATATCCAACTATGAGATGCTAAACAAAATTCCAATTGAGGTTGGGTATTTAATAAGATTCACTACTCATACTCCTAAGCAACATGCTCACATTATGCAAGGTTATCTGTCTCTGAGCTATGGCATCAAATCTAAGCGCATTGATAAATCCAAAGTATAGAGACGATAACATGATCACTAACTATCCCATGATCAAACATGACAACAAGAGCTTAGAAGCATGAAGATACTAACTACGATTTCATGCTAACCATCACGACCAAAAAGGAGGCAACAAACCTAACAAAACCTATTAGCAAGCATGATACAAATTTTTAGTTTCACGGCAGCAGAGAAAATGACAAGAGAGAAAAACTCAAGGAAAACTTGCACTAATATACTTTCAAACCTCAATGACTAACTTTGATCACGCATGAGAGCGAACAAAGAACCATCATAAGCATGATTAGCGGCTAACTAATTGGTTTTGAAGAGTGGGCCCCATCGAGCGCAGAGAGGAGCACTGGCGAAAAAGAACAGAGGATCTCGGGCGGCTCACGGACTGGATTACGCCGGTGATGGAGTGGCGGCGCGGCACGTGCGGCGGGCAAAATGGGTCGCGAGGACCACTGAAGGCGGCGATGGTCGCGGGTTCGCCGGAGAAGCAGTGGTGGCTGCGGCGGAGCTTAGCGGCGGCGATGGGGTGACAAGGCGTGGCGCATTAGAGAGGAAGACAATGAAATTTAGCGGCGCATGGGCATCGATGAGTTACGAGAACTCACGGTGTGCTTGGCGGCGGCGAGAGAACGCCGGAGTGGCGGCGGCGAGCCACCGCGGCGCAAAGCGGTGCTGGCGGCGGGGCACAGGGTGAGCGAGAGGGCGAGTGAGAGAGTGGAGAAGAAAGGTGGAGTCGGTGGTGCTCACCGGCGAAGAATTGGTGGAGCTCACCGGAGAAAACGGCGGTGGAAAAGGCGGTTCGGCGGACTTGGAGAAGAAAGGCCACGCGGCTCACAGCGATGAAACCCGAAATTCCTTGAGGTTTACTTCCCGAGGATGTGGAACAGCGCCGTGACGCGGTCTCTGGTGCTCGGAGATCACCGGGGCGGAGAGAGCGCTTCGGGCGTCGCGGCGGCGCTCACGGCTCCTTGAGCTCGGTGAGAAAAACGGCAATGGAGGCAGCGAGTAGGAAAACCCTCGATGGCTTTTGTAGGAGCGGCGAGGCGGCGAGGTGAGGCAGTGGGCGGTGAAAAGGCCGGTGAGTGAGGTGGCGGCACGCATGTAAGCGCGGCCGGCGAGCCTTGTGGCGGCGGTGCGTTGGAGCATGGCGAAGTGGCGTGGCGGAAACAACTGCGAGTGGGACCGCCCGTCGGCCGGCGGCGAAGCGGTGCGAACCGGTGGTTTGACTTCGATCTGAATCGCTCCGGCCGTTGGATGCGAGATGGGCGGTCGAGATTGATGTATGCATTGGACGGTCGGTTGCGCGCGCAGCGTGGATCGTTCGATTTGCATCGGACGGTCACGATCGATTGGACTCACGCGGTGCAGCTAGTTGACGCGACCGAGTCAAGTGGCGCGGTCGGACTCGAGCGAGAGGTTGGGTTCGGGCAGAGAGCGATGCTTTTAGAATTTGATTTAAAGACAGAGAAGGTTTGGGGAATTTTTAGAGGTAGCTCCTGAGCTCCAAAAATTTCGAAATTTTTTTGGTTAGCTACTAGAGACAGAGAACAACCTTGTATAATTTTTCCAGAACTTTTTATGCACTGCATTGTTCTAGAGAAAATTCACAAGCTGCTGTACAGGGAGTTTGACCAGATTTCAAACAGAGTTGACTTGGCCATTTGAAATAGCAAACAAAATCTAAAAATTGTGAAATAATTCAGGGAGGTAGATAGGATGATCAAGATGCTAGGAAAAATAGTTTCAGAGGATGATCATAAGTTTGAAGGCTAAGAATCTGATAACAACAATTTCCAATCACAAGAATTAAATTCTACAATTTGGAAATTGCTAGGGAAAATTGTAGAAACTTTCAAATGATTTGAAGAGACAACAAAAGTTTTTATTTCTCCTCAAAATTTTACATTTGAAATACAAACCCTAAGTTAGGGCTGTTACAAATCTCCCCCCCTTACAGGAATCTCGCCAGAGATTACGATCCAACTGGGAGAAGAAGGGCGGGTGTCTGCTGGAGGCGATCTTCCCGCTCCCATGTGGCTTCATCCTCGGAGTGGTTCGACCACTGAACTTTAAGGAACTTGATCACACGGTTCCTTGTTCTCGTTCGACTTCTTGAGGATCTGAGCGGGGCGCTCACGATAAGGCAGATCTTCCTGCACATCGATATTTTCCAATGGTGTTTCCTCCACGGGAACACGAAGGCACTTCTTTAATTGTGACACATGGAAAACATCATGCACCCCTTCAAGTGTGGTGGCAACTTCAAGCGGTATGCAGCGGCTCCCACTTTCTTGGCGGCGCGATACGGCCCGACATATCGAGGAGCGGTTGCCCTTGACACAAAGCAGCGATGTCCCTTGAGGCGAGACTTTGAGATACACAAAGTCATTGGTGGAAACTTCGGCTCGCGGCGGCGGCGATCGCATAGCTCTTACTGCGGGTGAGCTACGCGCAAGTGCTCACGAATCAGCGCACTTGACTTTCAACCTCATTGATGGAATCGGACCAAGAAGCGCCTTTCACGGTCTCGACCGGTTCAATGGTGTTCTGCGGCGCCTCCCATACAAAGCCTCAAGCGGTGCCATCACGAGACTAGCACGGAAGGCTGTTGTTGTAGGAGAACTCGGCAAGTGGTAGGCACTTCTCCCAATTCTTCCCATAGGAAAGGACACAAGCACGGAGCATATCTTCAAGCACTGATTGACCGCTCTGTCGACCATCGATCACGAGGATGGTAGGTGAAATTTGAAAGAAAACAGTACCCATGGCCTCCTGCGGTGTGCCAAAATCGGGAAGTGAAAAGAGAGCCACGATCGACACTATCGTTCGTGGCACACCATGCGGACTCACAATGCGGGATATGTAAGATCCATTAGGTGATTCACATCAATCTTGATCGCCTTTGGAAGGAAATGGGCCACCTTCGTCAATCGATCAATTATAACCCATAATGCATCCTTCCCCGAAATGCAGGCGGACGATGATAAAATCCATGCCTCTGAATCCACTTCCATTACGGTATAGGCAAGAGTGAAGAAGACTTTCTTTGGGCGATGCTCGGCCTTGACACGACAACATGTGTCACATCGCGCGAACACGGCAATCTCGCGCTTCAGCGAGTCCACGAGAACCTCGGCGCGAGATCTTGGTACATTTTAGTGGCCGGGATGGATGGACAAAGGCGAATCATGGGCCTCTGAAGAATCAAATCCGCAACTCTGGGACCTTTGGGACCACAAGGCCATTGCCCAAACCACACAACACCGTGCTCATCTTACGTGAAACACTTGGTGATCCATTCACGATGTTACGCTTGATTTTCCACACCATCATCGATTGTTGTCTTTGCCTTGATTTGATCCACCAAGGTCGGTTGCACAACCAAGGCGACAAGGAGCCATGCTCAGCAAACCCAAGTTGAGGCGCTGGAATTACGCAGAAGCGCGAGTTCTTGCTCTTGGATCATCAAAGTATTGCAATACACCTTTCGACTAAGTGCATCGGCAACCACATTGGCCTTGCGGTGATCTTGAATACCCATGTCATAATCTTTGATTAATTCTAGCCATCTCCTCTGCTGAGATTGAGATCTGGTGAGTGAACAAATATTTCAAACTCTTGTGATCGAATACACCTCACGCCAGTTTCAGATCAAATAATGCCCCAAATCTTGAGTGCATGAACCTTTGCGACAAGCTCTAAATCATGGGTGGGATAGTTGAGCTCATGAGGTCTCGTTTGCCTAGATGCATAGGCAAGCTGCCTTGCCTTCTGCATAAGAACACACGAGCCCAGGCGAGGAGGCATCGCAATAAATATCGAAGCTCTTGTGGATATCGGGAAGAGTGGGGCTGGAGTGAAGTCAATCATTTGTTTGAGCTCACAAAGCTCTCATCACAAGCGAGAGGACCATACAAACTTCTTGTCCTTCTTAAGCAATTCGGTCATCGGCTTTGCGATTTTGGAGAAGTTCTCGATAAAGCGGCGATAGTAGCAGCTAAACCAAGAAAACTCGCACATCGATGGTGACTTTTGGGCCCAAGATAGAACATCGTGACTTTCTTTGGGATCCACGACTATGCCTCGGTGAAAGAACATGGCCCAAGAATGCCACTTCCTTCAACGAACTCACATTTCTTGAACTTTGCATATAGGTGATGTTCCGCAACTTGCCCAAAACAATCTTGGATGCTCGGCATGCTACGCTTGATCTTGGAATAAATAAGAATATCATCAATGAAGACCACCACAAATTTGTCCAAAAACTCCATGAATCTTGAATTCATCAAGTTCATGAACAAAGCTGGAGCATTGGTTAAGCCAAAGGACATGACGGTGTACTCGTCTGCAGACCATAACGAGTAGTGAAGGCGTCTTGGAATATCCTCGGATCGATCGACGATGATACCCCATTCTCAAATCAATCTTGGAGAACACACGGGCTCCGATCGGTGTCGAGCAGATCATCGATGCGGGGCAAAGGATATTTGTTCTTCACCGTCACCTCATTGAGAGGGCGGTAATCAACACACATCGCGCAAGTCTTGTCCTTCTTCTTCACAAAGATCACCGGACAACCCCAAGGAGATGGCGGGACGGATGAAACCCTTTGCTTGGAGCTCACCAAGGCGCTTCTTCAATTCTTCTAGCTCATTGGGAGGCATCCGTCGGCGCCTTCGAAGTGGGGCGATCTGGGCAGCAACTTCGATGACAAACTCAGGTCTCGAGCGGAGGCATCCGGAGCAAATCATCGGAAAAACATCCTCAAAGTCGGATACTATGGGAACATCCACGAATGCAAGGGCGGCTTTGTCTCTAATGCACATAGATGTGGCCCTGCAGCTGCGGCGAAAATCGACACTGCTTGCTGAAGAGTGGTGAGATAAACTATCTTCACACTGTCGATCTGTCCCAAGTGTTGGGACAACCAATCCATGCCAAGAATCACATCCGGACTTCTTTGAGCCCAGCGAGAATAAGATTTGCCAAAAATCCTACCCTTTGACCTCAATAGGAACACGCGGCATTCCATATCGGCTCTCATTTCCGAACCGGAGGCGAATGAGTAAAGGATCCCCAAAGGAACACGATGAAGACCACTAGCGAGCAAATGATCTTGAAATAAAAGAATGCGATGCTCGAGAATCAAATATCTGCGGCGGGGCGGGAATTGACAAGAAGTGTACCAATCCACGACATCGGCGCCTCTGAGCCTCCTCGGTGAAAGGTGGTTCACTCGACCATTGCTCGCACCACAGGTCTTGGACAATCTTACGGTCGGTGGGTGACCACTCCCCGCCGCGTCCTCCATTAGGGCGAGGCTGCTGCAACACTCGAGCGAGCATTCGCATGCGGCCCTTGTTGTGGCGCGGCTCAAATCACCTCGGCGCCGGATTGCGAGGCGCTCGGTCTTGGATCGCGGCGCGCGTGGGTGGCTCACGGCTGCGGTGGGCGGAGCTGGTGCGAGATGGCCTCGGTCTGGTGGAGCAAAAAGCGGGCCAGTGTGTGCCCGACCAGAAGGGCGAGCAGGTGGTGTGAGTAGGCGTCGCCTCCCATTTGCGCTTGCGAGACTCGCCAGCGCCTTTGCCTTATGCTCTGCAGCGATGGCCTTATCTACCAAGGCACGAAAGTGCGAGAAGTCCACAATAGATAGCTTGTCTGTGGCTCCTCGGACAAGCCATCCATAAACTTCTCTGTAGCCTCATCGAGGCCACTTCACCGAGCATAACAGCCAAGTGATTAAACTCGTATAGATACTCGTCCACGGACTTGCGCCCTTGCTTGGCGCGAGGAACTCCTTCTTCTTGACTTCATCGGGCCATGCGGGATGTGGGCGACGAAAAGTGGCCGGAACTCCTCCCACGCGACCACATGGCGCGGGCTGCATGGCGAGATAGTTCTCCCACCATGAGAGTGCCGCGCCCTCAAGGCTGGTGGGGCCGCGAGCGCCTTATCCTGCGCTGGCAGCGAGCTATGTTGAGCTTCGCTCAACCATGCGCGACCAATCATCCGCATCGAGAGGGTCCTCGAGGCGGGAGAAAGTCGGTGGCTGCGTGCGGAGGAACTCTGCAAGTCCCCGTGAGTGCGGTGGCGCCACCAGCGGCGAGTGGAGGTATTCCTAACAATAACCTCCGGGATGCGCGTGCGGTCCATGCGGTTTCGCTCGATCGGCGAGAACCTCGACCATGGTCGGAGGAGGAAGCTCCTCATCATGACGGCCTGGCGGCGCCACGCGTTCTCCGGCCATCTGTTTTACTAAGACAAGTTAGCAACAAATTTAAGAGCAAGAAAGCCCAAAATTCATGAAAGCAGTCGAGAAACAAACACAAAGCGGGATAAAGTTCGACCGGCAAAAATCGGACACATAGCAACTCATACATATCTTACCCTTATGCTCCCACAAATTTTACTTAGACTTAATTCTCTATGGTTCTCCCAAACGATTCTACCGGTAGTAACTATCTTTTGAAAGGAAGAGAAACCAAGTTTTAAACTCAAATTAGAGTAAGATGAGAGTAGAAGGCTAAGATAGGTAAGGAGTAAAATCGAGAATCTGCCTAGGTTTTCATAAACCCCTTTTTTTATACTTTGAAATTAAGCTTTTTCAAAATATCCTAAAGACGACTATGCTTGGGTTGCTACGGTCGGAATGGCTCGATACCAACTTTGTGAGGACCCAGTTTATTTGGCTTGTAATGTAACCAACCGCTGGTCCTAGCATCACAAATCAAATAAGCGATCCTCGAGATACGTATACTTCGAGACGATATACACACCTCGTTACAAAATTAGACATCAACTCCATTCAAAACATAGAGTCCAAACATTACACTACAAGCGGAAGATAAACAAATAGCAAAGATATTACGGACATAGGCGACGGGCCACAAGATACACAAATAACAAAAAGCGGCAGCGAAGCAAAGTGCCATAAGATGGCTATAAACAAAGCCAATCGGTGTGCCTTCAACCCACAAGGCATCGGCCAGGACCGCCAAGACTAGTCGTCACCCGAAGCGGCAACCTGACTCCGCAGTGAGGGCCACGAGGCTCACCTTCTTCCTCTGCAACAAAAACATTAAGCAAAGCACACGAGTACAAAGATTGTCTTTGTACCCAAAGGCAGCGTGTGAACTAGCGGACCTATTCATATGCTACATGCGGGCTTGTTTAGTGGAGGCCATATGTTTTATTTGCATAAAGCCAATTTTCATTTGCAATAAGGTAATACGGTTTGAAGGCAAGTTTGCAATTCATTTTTAAGATTGAAATAACGATGGGATAATAATAACAAAAGCGAAGAGAAACAACCTAGAAGTGACTATCCCAATAGTCACCACAACAATATACCGAATCCCGGATCCGTACCACCCATCAAGTTTTAATTTAAATGTTGTAGTCTAGTTCTTGGGGCGTATCAGGCGTGTCCATAACCTGGGGCGAGGCTATTGAATAGTTTTAACCTGCGAGGTGTACCAATGTACCCACACTTGAGACGCCTTTAAGCCAAAACACACCAGAAGGTATCTTGTACGGCTAAGTCCTACGAGTGTTTCCAATATTGTGTATCAACCCGAGCAGCTCGTATGGGTAGAAACACCATGCGCTTACATGGTAAAGCCGAAAGACAACTACCCACTCGGGATAAAGCTTTTGGACAACTACCATGCTCCCACCTCCGTCCCTCTGCGACCTCCTGCGACCGGGACCGATATGCGCCAAAGTACTAGGTCAAGAGAGGTCCCATATACTCTAGTGTGGTTATACGCAAAATGCTCGATCACGGTGGCGCAAGTAACTTTCGGTCCTTAAGCGGCTGGGCACCTTTCGGTCACACCCAACAGATCACACAGTCTTACCATTGTGCCCAAGTCTAAATCATTTTTGTTTTCATTTTTAATTTTGCAATTAAACATAGCAAAAATGCTAAAACATAAAGCTATAGTAAATTTTGTGTGATCAAGGTTACCGACTAAAGTCGATAACCGCCCGATTCTACCGATAGCTAAGCATGTCTAAGCAAGTTGACCGGATCTACTAAGTGACAAGAGATCATCCGGCGATCTCTAATCACGACAAATAACCTAAGCTCGGTAGTAGAGATCAATATTTTGTCTACAGGATATGCACACTACGGATTTAACTAATCAATTTAACACAAATTAAGCAATGCATACATACAATTGAAACAAAATATTAATCTTTAAAATCTTTGGGATTAAACATGATCAAGCGCTTGCCTTGCTGCTTTGTTGCTCAATATGGTGCGGAGGATCGTCCTCGGGGTTGCGCAAATATCGAATCCTAACGATTAACAAAGCAATGAATAAGAGCGAATAACACCGCAAAACTCAAACATCAATACAAACACCAACATAAACACCAAGGCTAGACTATCACAAAGAATGACAAATAATTGCTGCAGAGACCCATCCACTCATTTGCTAGGTTAACCTCAAAATCAAACTTCTAACACGCTTTAAACTTTGGGCGAGCTTTGATGGTGATTGTGTGCACATCTATTATTTAATCATCAAGTTAATAAATCAACAACACTAGCTTCTCTAACTCAACTATTATAGTGATATTCTGGAACCTACAAAAAGCTACGACAATACTAACCGATCAAATATCCAACTATGAGATGCTAAACAAAATTCCAATTGAGTTTGGGTATTTAATAAGATTGACTACTCATACTCCTAAGCAACATGCTCACATTATGCAAGGTTATCACTGTAATGAGGCTATGGCATCAAATCTAATTGCATTGATAAATCCAAAGTATAGAAACGATAACATGATCACTAACTATCCATGATCAAACATGACAACAAGAGCTTAGAAGCATGAAGATACTAACTCATGATTTCATGCTAACCATCACGACCAAAAGGAGGCAACAAACCTAACAAAACCTATTAGCAAGCATGATACAAATTTTTAGTTTCGCGGCAGAGAAAATGACAACAGAGAAAAACTCCAAGGAAAACTTGCACTAATATACTTTCAAACCTCAATGACTAACTTTGATCACGCATGAGAGCGAACCAAAGAACCATCATAAGCATGATTAGCGGCTAACTAATTGGTTTTGAAGAGTAGGCCCCTTGTCCGTCGAGATGAGAGAGGACTGGCGAAAAGAAACGAGAGATCTCGAGCGGCTCTGGACACGGATTCGCGCCCGGTGATGGAGTGGCGGCGCGGCACATGCGGCGGGCAAAATGGGTCGCGAGGACCGCGAAGGCGCGATGGTCGCGGGTTCGCCGGAGAAGCACGGTGGCGGGCTGCGGCGAGCTTGGCGGCCGGCGATGGGGTGACAAGGCATGGCGCATTAGAGAGGAAGACAATGAAATTTAGCGCGCGCATGGGCATCGATGAGTTACCGAGAACTCACCGGTGTGCTGGCGGCAGCGAGAGGGCGCCGGGTGGCGGCGGCGAAGCCCACTGGCGGCGCAAAGGCGATTAACGGCGGCGGGCACAGGGGGTGAGCGAGGGCGAGTGAGAGAGTGGAGAAGAAAGGTGGAGTCGGTGGTGCTCACCGGCGAAGAATTGGTGGAGCTCACCGGAGAAAACGCGCGGTGGAAAAAGCGGTTTCGGCGGACTTGGAGAAGAAAGGCCACGCGCGGCTCCACAGCGATGAAACAGAAATTCCTTGAGGGGTTTACTTCCGAGGATGTGGAAGCGCCGTGGCGCGGTCTCACCGTGCTCGGAGATCACCGGAGCGGCGAGAGCGCTTCGGGCGTCGCGGCGGCGCTCACGGCTCCTTGAGCTCGATGGAGAAGAACGGCAATGGAGGCAGCGAGGTAGGAAAACCCTCGATGGCTTTTGTAGGAGCGGCGGAGGCGGCGAGGTGAGGCGGTGGGCGGTGAAAGACCGGTGAGGTGAGGTGGCGGCACGCATGTAGGCGCGGCCGCGAGCGCTTTGAGCGGCGGTGCTGCGCTGGAGCATGGCGAGGTGGCGTGGCGGAAACAACTGCGGGTGGGACCGCCTGTCGGCGGCCCAGCGACGAAGCGGTGCGAGCCGGTGGTTTGACTCGATCGAATCGCTCGGCCGTTGGATGCGAGATGGGCGGTCGAGATTGATGTATGCATTCGGACGAGTCGGTTGCGCGCGCAGCGTGGATCGTTCGATTTGCATCGGACGGTCACGATCGATTGGACTCACGCCGCGGTGCAGCTAGTTGGCGCGACCAAGTCAAGTGGCGCGGTCGGACTCGAGCAGAGGTTGGGTTGGGCGAGAGCGATGCTTTTGAATTTGATTTAAAAACGAGAGAAGGTTTGGGAATTTTTAGAGGTAGCTCTGAGCTCCAAAAATTTCGAAATTTTTATGGTAGCTACTAGAGACAGAGAACAACCTTGTATAATTTTCCAGAACTTTTTATGCACTGCATTGTTCTAGAAAATTCACAAGCTGCTGTCTGAGGAGTTTGACCAGATTTCAAACAGAGTTGACTTGGCCATTTGAAATAGCAAACAAAATCTAAAAATTGTGAAATAATTCAGGAGGTAGATAGGATGATCAAGATGCTAGGAAAAATAGTTTCAGAGGATGATCATAAGTTTGAAGGCTAAGAATCTGATAACAACAATTTCCAATCACAAGAATTAAATTCTACAATTTGGAAATTGCTAGGGAAAATTGTAGAAACTTTCAAATGATTTGAAGAGACAACAAAAGTTTTTATTTCTCCTCAAAATTTTACATTTGAAATACAAACCCTAAGTTAGGGCTGTTACATGAAACCTCCTCAAGATCAAAGAGACGAGAGCCTTACAAATAAAATAAAATAAAATAATAATAATAAAACCTACAAGGCTAAAACTCTAAGCTGTATATCCTGCCATCTGAGCCGAGAGCCTAAAACACAACCCCTAAATCTTCTTATGGTTCTGGTACGTGAATCGCTAACTTCTATGCGCTCCTATCCAAAGCTAATTCTTTAGCTACATTCCAATCCCTCAAATCTCTTTTAACTGCTTCCTCTCACGTTAGTCTTGGTCGATCTCTGCCTCTTCTTACGTTTTCAGTACGTCTCAAAATTTCACTACGTACCGGTGCCTCAGAAGGCCTCCGTTGGAGATGTCTAAACCATCTCAAGCGATGTTGGACAAGCTTCTCTTCAATTTGTGCTACTCCCACCCTATCACGTATATCCTTATTGCGGATTCGATCTCGCCTTGTGTGGCCACATATCCACCACAACATCTTCATCTCCGCTACACTCATATTTTGAATATGTTGTCTTTTAGTCGCCCAACATTCAGCTCCATATAGCATCGCGGGTCTAATTGCCGTCCTATAGAACTTACCCTTTAAATTTTGAGGAACTTCTTTGTCAGGACACCCGATGCTTGGCGCCATTTCACCCACCCCGCTTTAATCCTATGACTCACGTCTTCATCAATCTCTCTGTCTTGCTGTAGCATCGATCCCAAATATCGAAACATGTCCTTTCTAAGTACTACTTGTCCGTCCAGCCTAACATCTCCATCATATGCCCCGACACCGCTGAAATCACACTTCATATACTCAGTCTTAGTCCTACTAAGTCTAAAGCCCTTCGATTCTAAGGTCTTCCTCCACATCTCCAGATTCCTATCGACATCTATCCTACTCTCATCAACTAACACTACATCATCAGCGAAAAGTATACACCAAGAGATATCTCCTTGTATGTCCCACGTGACCTCGTCCATCACTAGGGCAAAAATATATGTGCTCAATGCTGACCCTTGATGTGGTCCTATCTTAATAGGAAAATTACTAGTATCACCATCATATATTCTGACATTAGTCACAACATGTTGGTACATATCTTTAATTAGGGTAACATACATTGTTGGAACTTTTTTTTTCCTTTGAAGCGCCCACCACATGACCTTTCTTGGCACTTTATCATAGGCTTTCTCCAAGTCGATAAACACCTTGTGAAGATCTTTCTTTTGCTCCCTATACCTCTTCATCAACTGACATGTCAACAAAATCGCCTCCGTGGTAGACCTCCTAGGCATAAAACCAAATTGATTTGTCGTCACGCTAGTCACTCTTCTTAAACAGTGCTCAATCATTGTGTGGCTCATGAGCTTAATTCCTTTATAATTAGTACAACTTTAAATGTCTCCTTTATTTTTGAAAATTGGTACTAATGTGCTCCTCCGCCACTCGTTAGACATCTTGTTCGACCTAAAAAAGCTATTGAACAAATTAGTTAGCCAAACAATCGACACTTCTCTCAAGCATTTCCACACCTCGATTGGAATGTTATCAGGCCCCAACGCCTTACTCACTTTCATCCTTTTTAAGGCATCTCTTACTTCTGACTTCTAGATTCTTCGAACAAACCGCATATCGGTGTCATAAAAAACATCATTCAATTCAATCATACTATCGTCATTGTCATGATTGAACAACTCATCAAAGTAATATCTCCCCTTGTCCTTGATCTCATCGTCTTTCACTAAAAGTCTATTAGTATTACTAATAGACTTTTGGTGAATATAAAATTTGTATTACTAGATCCATCATGAAATATACTTAAATTTGTAACTTCCACAGTAAATCTAGACTTTAAAGCCCGATCAGCTTTATTTGCCTTCTTTTTTAAAGAAAACTAGTAGGATGCTTGTGAGTTGCAACGGAACCCCAAACTTTACAGAAATGGTATTTCTCTTCAACACATAAAGTGAATCAAGCAATTAAAAGATGGTCATACATACGGAGTTCACATTAGTGCAACACGAGAGAACAAGAACTTGGTACGACAATTGTAGAAATGAACGGTAGCAAATAATATTTTTCCATTGTTTACTTCAATACATAAATAACGACATACCATCATGTAAATTAAGTACAAACCAACAGATAAATTAGAAATCATGCATTAAACATAAACATCATCATATATATAAACAATAATTTGCTAGTAATCAAGAGGTAGTGATAAACCCTGAGTTTGAAACAATGGAAATAAACAAAGAAAGCTAGAAATCCAATCTTTCAAGATGAAAGGAATTTCAATGATTCGAATAAGAAAAGCACTACAGTACCATTGCAAATTGCAGTGCTGCTGTTACAGAATTTTTCAGAGATCGCTTGCAATCTCTTACTGCACTAGATAAATGATCGACCAAAGCTTTCTCAATCTGCACAAAGGCCATCCCAGCAGAGAATTTCACTGCATCAGAAAATTAACAAATTGTTCATAGGTGATGTACTCATATCAAAACACTAAAGTAGTTCAGCACTTCTGTCGTACGTAAAAGAACAATCTGAACAAATGTTCCTCTCTCCCAAAGCTCAGTTCCCGAGCAAACACAAAACACATCTAATTAGCACCAAAAGCAAGGTATATGGGGCTGGATAGATGAATAACTGTTGAACTAAATAACGCACATAGTGTCGAATGCGTATGCAAGCAGTCAAGTGTGTATGAAGAATAGGCAAACAACAGAGCATAGCATTAAATGCCTGCAAGGGGATTTAGAATAGCATATCTTCAAAGGAAATCTTTGCAGCACAACAAGGTAATTTAGAAGAGTTCTTGTTCAACAATATATAATACTAAAATCCCTAGGAAGTTGAAGCAATACTGCAAACAAATTGGAGGCAATCACAGAATGTATAGAAAATGGGAAAATAACATAGCGCAGTAGGTTATGTAATCACGGACAGAAAAAAGATCTTAGAATAGCACATAGTACCGTAATTCTGCAGCTTGGCAAGGCAATTTCTTCAGATATGTTGTTCAACAATATATCATACTAAAACCAACGGAAAATTGATGCAATCCTGCAAAGAAATCGGAGGGAATGATTAATCCAATGGCCATCAATATAGATTGATGGGAGGGAGATAATCAGATTGGGAGAAACATGCCATGGGTTTGTCGTTGGGAGGAGGATGGGGCCGAGCACTCGAGGACAACACCACTTCTAAGTGCAGGAATTGGGCAAGACGGGGGGCAAGATGGAGCTGCCGGCGTCGGAATCGGTTGACGCCTGTGCAGTCTGCGAACGGAAGCTGCTGGCATCGGAATCCGCTGGCGTCCTACCTCAGCATACCCAATTGTGGTGGAGGCAGTTGCGCGAGGGTTTCTGGGATTCGTGGGGGAGAGATGTTTGTTGCGAGATGGTTGCTGTTGCTGGGATTCGTGGGGAGGGAAGTGGGACTAGCTGTCGGCACAAATACTCATCAAGGAGGTTCTGGCGAGGAGAGCTTGCGGAGGCTGGGGAGGCAGCCGATGCGGGGGTCGACTTCGGCGAGGCGGTTGGCCGTGAGGTCGAGCTCCTTCATGGTAGGCGGGATCTCCACCTCGCTAAGATCGTGCAGCTCGTCAGGTCCAGGCACCGCTCCGCCTCTGCTGCGGCTTCACGGCGGTGGTGAGGGCGGCGCGCGCGAAGTGGAGGAGGTGTGCGACGCTGGCGAGACGGAGGTTTCTGCGAGAGGAACGCGCGGGGTTGGGGGGGGGGCAGAAAACACGAGGAAAGTTTTTTTCATGCGTGCCTTGGGTAGATTGGGGATGGTTTTTTTTTTTCACGCGTGTTGAAAGGTGTCTGCAATAGTGCGATGTTTCTTCTCGTGCGCGTACTGGGTGTCCGGATGTGACAATTTTCTCTTCGGAAAAACCCTAATTTTTAGTAGTTAATATTAAGAGATCCGCGGGTGGCCCGTCCTCCGTTGGATCAAAGAATACGAACGGCCCCATGCCGTCCATCATGTTCCTATACCGCTGTAATGTGGCGAACTAATCATGAATCGCGTAAAATGTCTTGAAAAAAAATAACCGCACAAACATCGTGTTCCTGTGCCGCTGTGATGTGGCGAACTAACCATGGCAAAAAGTCTTCGAAAAAAAGAACCGCACAAACATCGCGTTCCTGTGCCGCTGTGATGTGGCGGCCTAATCATGAATGGCGCAAAAAGTCTTCGGAAAAAAAAGAACCGCCCAAAAAGAAGAAAGAAAGAAGCAGAGGAAATTCACAAAACGCCACACAGCAACGGAAACACACAGAAAAGGAAAGAATCTCGGGGGAGAAAAGAAAAACTCCAACGCCTCCATTTCCTCGTCCAAATCCCCCACCAATCCAATCCGTTCCAACCGTACCACCGGCCGACGACGAAGACGGCGGCGGCGGCGACGTCGACCGGAACTCACCCGACGGCCAGCCACGCGGGTTCCCGCACTCCTATCGCTCCTCCGCACCGCTAACCCTAGTCATCGAATCGCGCCGCGCGCCGCGATCCGTTCCGCCACCACGATCCCGCGCGATTCCCCGCCTCGTTCGTCCAAATCTGCTCCAATTCTCCATTCGCGGGTCCTGATTTGAGATTAGGACTGCGGATTGCGGCTCCCACCCTGCAGGAACGGGCGCTGATGCATGGTTGTGGCGCGTAGACGAGGAGCGGTACCATGTTGCAGTGTCTCGAGGGGGTGAAGCAGCTCTTCGGCGTGCTCCTCAAGTGCTGCGATCTCGACCTCAAGCAGCCCAAGGGCCTAGAGGATCCTGAAGTCCTCGCCAGGGAGACCGTGTGTACGTCCACGTTACTAATTATCTTGCTGTTATTAATTAATTATTCCCTCAAACCGCAATTAATTGTGTTCTGCTTACGGCGGCATTGGGTGGTATGCGTGTGCACGCAGTTAGCGTGAGCGAGATTGAAGCATTGTATGAGCTGTTCAAGAAGATCAGCAGCGCCGTGATAGATGACGGGCTGATCAACAAGGTTAGTTAAAGTAAAAATGATGTAGTTTTGTCAGTGTATATGTGTATATATGATGAGTGATGAATGACCTGGGGTGATGCTTGTGCATTGACATGGTGCAGGAGGAGTTTCAGTTGGCACTTTTCAAGACCAGTAAGAAGGAGAGTTTATTTGCTGACCGTGTAAGTCTACATTACATGTGTGTTGCTGTTTGTACGATGTACATGTGTGTTGCTGTTTGTACGATGAAAATGTCGTTCTACTCTGTGGAGTCTCTCTCTTTTCTTTTCTTTTTGGCATATTCTTGGGACCTTGGAGTGCCCAATAGAGAACACACTGTTCAACACCCTGTAGGAATCATGAGCTACACATGGCAAATACCCACTTGCAGAATCGTGCGGGCTTTTTGGGGATATGTCTTAACTCTTAAGCCCTGTCTATTCATCATTTCATATATCCAGAAATGCAGTGTTTCTGCTTGTCTAATTGGAAAATGAGGTTCTATATCATTTCATCAAATGTCCTGTAAGTTGCTATTTTGCTTCCCTTTGCCCACTTTGGTATACCCTCCCTAGAGGAGTACTTGACAGAAGGTGGTGTTTTTTGGGGGGATAATATGACTTTACCTACTATGAGATATTATTGTAATGCAGCTAAGGTTCTGAGTCTTCTGACTATATTCAAAGCTTGGATTATCATGAAATTAGTTTGAGTAATATGTTCGATAGCCTTTCCATGATGCTGTGCAGACTTGAAAGCAAGTATTTGTATGTTTCGATATTATTGGCTAGAGTTCGAAGCAACATTATCTGTTTTGTTGAAAGTCGTGATCATATATTGTTGTATTGAAGCTATAAATTCCAAGAGCATAAGACTGTATGTGCCAACAGTTTCTTACAAAAATCATTACAAAAACTGATCCGCACTCGCAATCGTTTACATCCAAACCATTGGCACCCACCTACTACACCCTCCGATCAGACTTTGTAATAATTATTTATGACAGTAGCAATCATCTATCGATAAAAATACAGGAATAAGTCTAATTTATCCCCGTGAACTTTGGGGGTGCGTCTAATCTACCCCTGAACTACAAAACCGTCTAAATACCCCCTGAACTATGCAAAACTCCGCCTCGGGGTTATTTACACGCTCTTGCAGCTATTTAGACGGTTATGCACCCCCAAAGTTCAAGGGGTAAATTAGACTTATTCCATAAATATACGGTACATAAGAGAATCAGTCAAGTGAGAATGATGTTGATGCATAATTTGACTTCTGTTAATATGATAATGCATTTCCCACAACATTTTCCATATTCTTGCA